>OY282640.1:20130134-20880134 GCA_958299015.1 Tetanocera ferruginea
CGGTATCATGATAGAATAATTTTACCAGGTAGTGTTGACAAATGTTGATTCTCTCAGCTACAAGTAAACGAACCCTTGTCAAAAACAGCTGTTCGTTGTTATATTCGATGGCCACATTCAGCTGTGTCAACTGTTGTGACAGCAACACATCGGGGAGCGCTATTATTGGTATTGAAGTTTCAGAAAAATTGTCAAGTTTATGAAATATCAAGCTTTGTATCAAATTCGAATGGAAATTTTCCCGACAAATTAAAAATGTTCTATTTTTAAACGCATTTTAATGCGCAACTTCATATTTATGTGCATCCAGTTTTGACTTAGCAGTTGGCAACTGTTGGGTACGCTGAATGTGACCAGTGAAAATTAATTGTATGCTATGACGGATTGTGAGCGCTCTCTTTCTTGTTATATTTTTTGACAAACGTCCGTTTCCAACAGAAACGTCAATACTACCTTGGAGTAATTATATCGTGATACGGTATTGAATAGCTAATTTAATTATCTGTCATATGACATTCAAATGATTGCTTTACACGAAACAATTTAGCTTCTAGAGTAGAAAAACTGAATCAAAGTCTCAAAAATGCAAATCACACTGTATCTCAAAACTCGAACTGTTAGGAAAAACATGAGTATAGGCGTAGAACCAAGGTAAAAAGTGCTTCTAGAAAAGTATTTCAGGTCTCTGGAAAAAAACCTTGTTGACCAGTGTAATTTTTAATAAATACAAATATATGTAAAAACAAGTAAAGAAAGTCTAAAGTTGGTCTAGGCCGACTATGAAATACCCTAAACCCACTTTTTAAAAAAAAAAAAAAAAAATTTATTGTAAATGGGCGTGTCCGTGGGCGGATGAAGCCTATATTTTATATGCATTTAAATGTTGATGAAAAATTTACACATACCAAGTTTTATTCCTGTGCCTCACAGTCAATGCCTTTATTGTGCTTTCACTATGGAAGGTGGGCGTGTTCATGGACGGATTACTTCCAATTTTTGAACACACCTTAGTTTTGGTATAAAATACATACATACCAAATTTAATTTCTCTATGACAAACATAACCTTATTTATTGAGTTTTAAACTTTTTGGGTTGTATGAGAGGTAGGCGTGTCCGTGGGCGGATGACGTCCATTTTCCGAAGACATATTTGTGTTAATATGAAACACATACGTATCAAATTTTATTGCTGTAAGCTAATTATGAGCTGAGTTATGCAGTTTTCAATTTTCGCGTTGTATGGGAGGTAGGCGTGTCCGTGGGCGGACGATGTTCTTTTTTCAAAACCATCTTTCTTTTGTTATAAAAAACATACGTGCCAAATTTTAGTTCTTTAAGTTAAACAGAGGCTTATTTATTGCGTTTTCAATTTTTGGGTTGTATGGGAGGTGAGCGTGTCCGTGAGCGGATGACGTCCATTTCTTGAAAACATCTTTGTGTTGATATAAAACACATACGTAGCAAATTTTATTGTTGTAGACTTATTATGAGCTGAGTTATGTAGTTTTAAATTTTTGCGTTGTATGGGAGGTAGGCGTGTCCGTTGGCGGATTCCAAAAATATTCAATAGTGCAGATCCTTGGGTTCATGTGACCATGTGTACCAAGTTTCATCCAATTATCTCAACTCCTTCTTCTTATCCTGTGTATACGGACAACACACAGACGGACAGACGGACGGACAGACGGACGGACAGACGGACGGACGGACGGACGGACGGACGGACGGACGGATATGGATAGCTCGACTCACGTGGTGACGCTGATCAAAAATATATATACTTTTCTATACCGGACTCGCTTCGTTCTATGCGTTACAAACGTTTGCACAAAGTTAATATACCCTTACCTTTCAGGTTTAGGGTATAAAAATTTAATAAATTTGAGCACATATTTTCAACAAATTTATATATTATCTATAAAAAAAAACTTTCTATTAAAACAAATAATGTTTTACATGAAAATTTTTAAAAAACCAACATAATTGTTACTCCCGCTTTTCCCTTAATAATGCATGCTATCAACAAAGATGTTGCAAGATGCACTTTGCTCCCAAGCTAAGAATATTGATAGACAAGAAAAGAGTTAACTTTTCCTACTATTAATAAGAAGCACTAAAAAACCCTCTAATTAAAAATTAAAACCTTTTATTTTTCCATACTTTTCACTTCAAGCTATTGTTATTGTATTGCGATTGTTAACAATTAAAAATTTTGCACATTAATTCAACATTTTTAGTTATTTTATAACAAGATAAAGTGATTTATAACATTTCTAAAATAAATTTAAGACAACAACTAAATATGCTAATAAATACATTCCATAACAATAAATTAATTTCAATATGTTCTATAAATCACTCAATGAATTCTTATTCAGCTAATTTCTTTATTTAATGAAATAAATTCCAACCAACTTCCGCTCGAATGATATTGAAATTATTTAAAAAATGTCTGTTTTTTATTATTTGTTGTTCAAGCATGGTTAATATAAATGCGTTCTAGTCTTTAAATTCTTTGGCGAATTAAGAAGCAATATAATGCTAAAACAGTCAGTTATATTAAATAATAAAATCAAAAACCTATTCAAGTGAGTTACGATAGCCATTTTTTTGCGACAAACACAAATGCCAACATGCACTGTGGGACAGAAAATAAGAAACGGCCAACAAATCACACACAAACAAACACACACTTGAAGCGCCGACAGAGTTAGGGGCGAGACGATTCAACACCTCATTAATTTTCCATTTTCAAGCACAATTTCCCAGTGGAGCGCAGGAAAAATAAAGAAAAAATAACAAAAAAAAAAAAAAAATTAGCCGAAAAACAACGGAAAATAAAAAAGAAGTGTGTGATGAAAAAATTTGGGTATTTTTTTTTTGTGTCGAGTGTTGGAAATTTGAAATTTTAAGCGCCAAAATAATTTTACTCTTGTTGCTTGTGAATTTAGTAGAGCAAGTTTTAACATTGTGGTGCTTGTAATTGTTCTGTTGTTGTTGTTGTTGTTGTTGTTGTTGTTGGGTAAAATTAGCTGCATTAGGCAGATTCCAGTGGGACGCACAATAAGGTTCTTGTTGCTCGGTTAACAGCGTGCGCAGGAAACAATAGAATGCTGATGGCGGCATGTTAACGGTTGATACATGGTCGATAAAATGTTTTAGTTTGAGCGTCAGTGTGTGTGTGAGTATTATGCGTGTCTGCAAAGTGGTCTGCAGAGAGCAAAACTCTGCAGCAGCTGCACTGTAACAGCTGTTGTGCTTTGCAGCAACTTAGCAGTGCTTGTTTTAACAGACAACTTGATATGTTCTCATTTTGTACTCAATTGCGGCGCTGTTACAGCAAAGCTCATTATTGCTCATGTTCTCTATTACAGCTGTCTGCAAGCAGCATAATTTTCTGCTAATAAATTAATTATGTATAAAATTGGTTTTTTTTTTCCTATATAACAGGTGCGTTGATTTTTTTTATTATGAATATTCTGTAGTGTTGCTTTTTACAAATTGTTTTCTTAGTTTTCTGCAGGTGTACTTTAAAGTATAAAAAGCTTTTGTTCAATTTGTATGTTTGCGTGTTGGTGTGCGTATTTATATCTACAACGTATGCTTCACACTCGTTTATTTGATTTTGTATGCATGCCTTATTTGGTTAGTTTCATGACGTAAACGTAACAAGTTACTGTCGATGAGAAGTTTTTTCAAATGTAAGTTCACATTTCTTTCATCAAATTTGTACATCTTTTTTATGTAAATTTTTTTTAAGGATCGGCTTTAACTTTGTCTTAAGTTTCGCCTTAGTTTCTATAGAAAAGCATGAACAAATTTTTGCTTCATTATTTTCATCATTAATTTACAACTCATGCCTCTTTTAGTCTTTGTTGACAGCACATTTTGTCAAATTCTCATTTTTAATTCTCTTAATCCTTTGCTTTTAAATTGTTTTTAATATTTGAGCAATTTTGCCGTTTGGCAACAAACAACACGCCGAAAAGGGATTTCAACAACATTCATCATTTATACGCCTGGGATTTTTCTGCAAATTTAAAACCATAACTTTTAGTTGTTTGTCTGTTTATTTGTATTTGTATTTGTACCTATATGTATTTGTATTTGCATACAAGGCACACACATCAGAGTGTCGGGTTGAAATGTTTGTTCACACAAACAACAAATTATAAATATTTGTGCATGCATAGTTTTTGGTTTTTTTCATCCTTTACAGCTTTTCATAAATGAAAAGTTTTATTTATTTAATATTTATTTTCCTCATAAAAAAATTATAAAACTTTCCAAACTTTTCTCAGCACCTAGAAGTTGATGTGCGCTCTATTTCACCTGCTGCATAGTTTTATAAACAATTCATTAAAAATGTTGAGTATTTTGCTGACTTCTCAATTTTTTTTTAAAAGTTTAAATTGAGCAAAATTGAAATGGTGTTGCCAGATTAACTCATACTTATATTGGTTCAAATAATTAATTGTTTGTAGGTTGTTGAGGTAAAAGGTTTTGGGTCGACTTCAACCGTTATGTAGAAATATGATATTCTTTTGGAAGTTATGACTGTGGGTTTAAGTGTGGTTTACAGTTAATGGAAACATTTAAGCTAACACATATGAATACCTGCTGAGGTACAGAAAAAACAAATATTTCGTGTTTTTTTTTCGTTTTATGTAACCCATAACATTACCTTTGAACATTTGACCTTTAAATCATTCACCAAGTAAAGACTGTCCCAGAAATAACTGTCCTTTTGTTTTAAGGTTATTTATAAAAAAGTGTTACCTCTATAGCAATATATTTGGTACCAAAATAAAGTATAAATATTGCAGATTAAAGAAAACAATGCCCCATTAATAAAATAAAAGAGGTACTGATAAGATGTCGTCTCAACAAGAAAAAAAGCAGAAACAATTATTTGCAAATACCTGGAAAATTCAAACACCACGTACAAAAAGATCGCTAAGGAAGTTGGCGTGTTGGTAAAAACTGTCAGAAGAACCATAAAACGATACAAACAGCTTAACCCTTTATCAAAAACGCCAGGCTCAGGGAGAAAAAGTGGTCCAGCAAACCAAGCGGTAGCCCAGAACGTTAAGCGGCTGTTTACTCAGAATCCAGGCACTTCGGTTCGTGATATGGCAGCAAAAGCGGAAACATTGAAGTCAAGTGTTCAACGGATACAAAAAAATTGTACAACCTAAGGAGCTTTAAAGTAAAAAAAGTACCTGATAGGTCAGAAGAAAAGGACGCCGAAGCCAAGAGGAGGGCTCGAAAAGTGTATCACGATTTCCTGCCCAAATTTGATTGCGTGATCATGGACGATGAAACGTACTGCAAAGCGGATTTTAAGCAGTTACCTGGACACGGATATTATACTGCGGTAAGAAGTGATGCAGCATCCTCTAAATTTACCACCGAAAAACATAACAAATTTCCAAAGAAAAACATGATGTGGCAAGCCATTTGCAAATGTGACCTTCGAAGTAAGGAATTTGTGACAGATCGCACAATCAACACCGAAATTTACAGATCAGAGAGCGTCTGGAGCGGCGTTTGCTGCCTTTTATACGTCAACACCAAGGTTCAGTACTATTTTGGCCTGACCTAGTAACATGTTACTACGCCCAGAGAACGATGGATTGATACCAAGTCAATAATGTCACTGTGGTACCAAGAGAAGTCAATCCTCCGAATTGCCCCGAACTTCGTCTAATCGAAAAAATCTTAAGAAGACCAAACAAACTGCGAAAAACAGCGAAATATTTCGACGTAAATGGCGTCGGGCATACACTAAGGTCAACGAAAGGTCGGTAAAAAACCTAATGAAGAATCTTAATCAAAAAGTGCTTATTTTTTTTTAAGTGCATTTTTTTTAGTGTAAATAAAATTTTCATTTATCTTGTAATGTTCACTTAATACTAAACTGAAAGAATTTTTAAAAAACCCTCATTGGTTTCTTTACAATAAAAAAAAGAACAGTTATTTCTGGTACAGTCTTTAGTTCTATGAATAGATTTCTATGACTGAAAATGTAGAAAAACATTCAGAGAATTTAAAGCGTTTGAATTTTCAACAATTAAGTTTTTTTTTCAACAATAACCAAAACACCCTTAGATTTTAAGAACATAACATAAGGTAATTGACCGAGATAAAGTATTCATTATCACGATTTTTTCCATATGCTTGTTCAAGTCCCTTTTCTTATCTGTTTTATAGTACCTTCCCTTCCTTGTCCCAGACTTTGTTCAAGAACTGTATATAATTTTTGTCCTATAATTTTTACTTTATTTATTTGTAAGTAACTGGTTTAAGTAATTGGTCTGATAACGTATCCTAAACCATCTTTTAATTCAAATCAAATCCTTGTTTGAATCTTTTTCTAATCCGTGACATATTATTTACACCATTCTTGTCCGTGACATATCTTACACCATTATATAATTCTTATCTAACCATTTGACACAATCCTTGGCTCAATACAAGACCCAACTCTTGCCAAAAACTGTGTACAAATCAGTGTCCTTATCGTGATACAAATCTCTGCTCTAATATTTTTCTCAGTTTTTATCCTTGTCCTTCTGTTAATATTAATCCTTATCTTTTCAAAATCCTTGTGCTAATCGATATTGTTGTCCAAACCCAAAACTTGTTCGAGTCATTTCCCAAAATTATTTGCATAATTGTTGACCTGTTCCTTTTCTTAAAATTTATTCCAGTGCTTATATTTATTTCTTATATTTTTCCTTTTGCATTTTCAAATCCTCCTGCTTATCCTTCACCAAATCCGTTTTTCTTATAATTTTTCTTTACTTTTTTCTATAATTTTATACCGATCCATTTCTTTTTTTGACAGCAATCCTTATCCGCACCCTTGCCCTAAGTCTTAACGTGATCCTTTTCCTAATCCTTTTTCTAATCCTTTAGTTTTTCGTGATGCACGTCCTTATTCTCATTTATTGTTCTTGTAATTGTGCTAATATTTGCCTGTTTCCTTTACCTACCCCGTTTTCAAATCGTGATTGTAACTCTTGTTTTGCTCTTTGTCCAAATATGTTTTCTTATTATTGTCCTGATTCTTTCCTAGTTCTTAATCCAACACTTGTCGTTAGCGTTGTCATCATTCTCGTTCTAATGCTCGTTTTTTTTGTATCAAACATTGTCTATCTTTATAGTAATCCTTGTCCTATTTCTAATTTACAGGTTGTACATATCCTCAACCTTATTCTTATCATTGAACTAATCTTTGCCTGTTCCATCTCTTTGTCCTTGTCCAAATCCTGATTATAGGCCTTGTTCTACATTCTGACCAATTGTTTATACTAATTCTTGTCTTGATTCTTTACTAATTTCTGTTTTAAATATATTTTTAGTCCTTTTCGTAAGCCTTGTCATCATTCTTGTTCTTATCCTTGTTCTTTTCATGTATCAATCATTGCCTTTGTCTTTATTCGAATCTTTGTCCTTTTTCTTATTAAAAAATTTATACATATTGTGGTATTGACCATTAATCCTTATCTTTTGTTCTTATCTTTGCACTAATCTTTGCTTGTTTCTTCTTATAGTCCTTGTCGAAATCTTAATTCTAATCCTTCTTTATTATTTTCTATATTCTTTCCTAAATCTCGATTTCTATATATATTCTTAATCCTTGTTGTAAAGCCTGAACATTTTTTTCTAATCCTTGTCTTACATAATTTTTTTCTTGCATCAATAATCACACCATCTCACACAAATTCTTGTTCGAATCCTTATTCTTATACTTGTTCAAGCCGAGGCCAAAGTTCTTGGTAAAAATCAAGTGTTTCATAATCTAATTATTTCCTTAGAATTAGGAAAGATTTTAACAGGATCTTTTCCTAAGTCTTGTCATTAGTTTTGTCCTCATCCGTTCGCTCCTCATTGCTATCCTTATATCAATCATTGTACATCCATGTCTTGATTTTGATTTTGATTTTGATTTTGATTTTGATTTTGATTTTGATTTTGATTTTGATTTTGATTTTGATTTTGATTTTGATTTTGATTTTGATTTTGATTTTGATTTTGATTTTGATTTTGATTTTGATTTTGATTTTGATTTTGATTTTGATTTTGATTTTGATTTTGATTTTGATTTTGATTTTGATTTTGATTTTGATTTTGATTTTGATTTTGATTTTGATTTTGATTTTGATTTTGATTTTGATTTTGATTTTGATTTTGATTTTGATTTTGATTTTGATTTTGATTTTGATTTTGATTTTGATTTTGATTTTGATTTTGATTTTGATTTTGATTTTGATTTTGATTTTGATTTTGATTTTGATTTTGATTTTGATTTTGATTTTGATTTTGATTTTGATTTTGATTTTGATTTTGATTTTGATTTTGATTTTGATTTTGATTTTGATTTTGATTTTGATTTTGATTTTGATTTTGATTTTGATTTTGATTTTGATTTTGATTTTGATTTTGATTTTGATTTTGATTTTGATTTTGATTTTGATTTTGATTTTGATTTTGATTTTGATTTTGATTTTGATTTTGATTTTGATTTTGATTTTGATTTTGATTTTGATTTTGATTTTGATTTTGATTTTGATTTTGATTTTGATTTTGATTTTGATTTTGATTTTGATTTTGATTTTGATTTTGATTTTGATTTTGATTTTGATTTTGATTTTGATTTTGATTTTGATTTTGATTTTGATTTTGATTTTGATTTTGATTTTGATTTTGATTTTGATTTTGATTTTGATTTTGATTTTGATTTTGATTTTGATTTTGATTTTGATTTTGATTTTGATTTTGATTTTGATTTTGATTTTGATTTTGATTTTGATTTTGATTTTGATTTTGATTTTGATTTTGATTTTGATTTTGATTTTGATTTTGATTTTGATTTTGATTTTGATTTTGATTTTGATTTTGATTTTGATTTTGATTTTGATTTTGATTTTGATTTTGATTTTGATTTTGATTTTGATTTTGATTTTGATTTTGATTTTGATTTTGATTTTGATTTTGATTTTGATTTTGATTTTGATTTTGATTTTGATTTTGATTTTGATTTTGATTTTGATTTTGATTTTGATTTTGATTTTGATTTTGATTTTGATTTTGATTTTGATTTTGATTTTGATTTTGATTTTGATTTTGATTTTGATTTTGATTTTGATTTTGATTTTGATTTTGATTTTGATTTTGATTTTGATTTTGATTTTGATTTTGATTTTGATTTTGATTTTGATTTTGATTTTGATTTTGATTTTGATTTTGATTTTGATTTTGATTTTGATTTTGATTTTGATTTTGATTTTGATTTTGATTTTGATTTTGATTTTGATTTTGATTTTGATTTTGATTTTGATTTTGATTTTGATTTTGATTTTGATTTTGATTTTGATTTTGATTTTGATTTTGATTTTGATTTTGATTTTGATTTTGATTTTGATTTTGATTTTGATTTTGATTTTGATTTTGATTTTGATTTTGATTTTGATTTTGATTTTGATTTTGATTTTGATTTTGATTTTGATTTTGATTTTGATTTTGATTTTGATTTTGATTTTGATTTTGATTTTGATTTTGATTTTGATTTTGATTTTGATTTTGATTTTGATTTTGATTTTGATTTTGATTTTGATTTTGATTTTGATTTTGATTTTGATTTTGATTTTGATTTTGATTTTGATTTTGATTTTGATTTTGATTTTGATTTTGATTTTGATTTTGATTTTGATTTTGATTTTGATTTTGATTTTGATTTTGATTTTGATTTTGATTTTGATTTTGATTTTGATTTTGATTTTGATTTTGATTTTGATTTTGATTTTGATTTTGATTTTGATTTTGATTTTGATTTTGATTTTGATTTTGATTTTGATTTTGATTTTGATTTTGATTTTGATTTTGATTTTGATTTTGATTTTGATTTTGATTTTGATTTTGATTTTGATTTTGATTTTGATTTTGATTTTGATTTTGATTTTGATTTTGATTTTGATTTTGATTTTGATTTTGATTTTGATTTTGATTTTGATTTTGATTTTGATTTTGATTTTGATTTTGATTTTGATTTTGATTTTGATTTTGATTTTGATTTTGATTTTGATTTTGATTTTGATTTTGATTTTGATTTTGATTTTGATTTTGATTTTGATTTTGATTTTGATTTTGATTTTGATTTTGATTTTGATTTTGATTTTGATTTTGATTTTGATTTTGATTTTGATTTTGATTTTGATTTTGATTTTGATTTTGATTTTGATTTTGATTTTGATTTTGATTTTGATTTTGATTTTGATTTTGATTTTGATTTTGATTTTGATTTTGATTTTGATTTTGATTTTGATTTTGATTTTGATTTTGATTTTGATTTTGATTTTGATTTTGATTTTGATTTTGATTTTGATTTTGATTTTGATTTTGATTTTGATTTTGATTTTGATTTTGATTTTGATTTTGATTTTGATTTTGATTTTGATTTTGATTTTGATTTTGATTTTGATTTTGATTTTGATTTTGATTTTGATTTTGATTTTGATTTTGATTTTGATTTTGATTTTGATTTTGATTTTGATTTTGATTTTGATTTTGATTTTGATTTTGATTTTGATTTTGATTTTGATTTTGATTTTGATTTTGATTTTGATTTTGATTTTGATTTTGATTTTGATTTTGATTTTGATTTTGATTTTGATTTTGATTTTGATTTTGATTTTGATTTTGATTTTGATTTTGATTTTGATTTTGATTTTGATTTTGATTTTGATTTTGATTTTGATTTTGATTTTGATTTTGATTTTGATTTTGATTTTGATTTTGATTTTGATTTTGATTTTGATTTTGATTTTGATTTTGATTTTGATTTTGATTTTGATTTTGATTTTGATTTTGATTTTGATTTTGATTTTGATTTTGATTTTGATTTTGATTTTGATTTTGATTTTGATTTTGATTTTGATTTTGATTTTGATTTTGATTTTGATTTTGATTTTGATTTTGATTTTGATTTTGATTTTGATTTTGATTTTGATTTTGATTTTGATTTTGATTTTGATTTTGATTTTGATTTTGATTTTGATTTTGATTTTGATTTTGATTTTGATTTTGATTTTGATTTTGATTTTGATTTTGATTTTGATTTTGATTTTGATTTTGATTTTGATTTTGATTTTGATTTTGATTTTGATTTTGATTTTGATTTTGATTTTGATTTTGATTTTGATTTTGATTTTGATTTTGATTTTGATTTTGATTTTGATTTTGATTTTGATTTTGATTTTGATTTTGATTTTGATTTTGATTTTGATTTTGATTTTGATTTTGATTTTGATTTTGATTTTGATTTTGATTTTGATTTTGATTTTGATTTTGATTTTGATTTTGATTTTGATTTTGATTTTGATTTTGATTTTGATTTTGATTTTGATTTTGATTTTGATTTTGATTTTGATTTTGATTTTGATTTTGATTTTGATTTTGATTTTGATTTTGATTTTGATTTTGATTTTGATTTTGATTTTGATTTTGATTTTGATTTTGATTTTGATTTTGATTTTGATTTTGATTTTGATTTTGATTTTGATTTTGATTTTGATTTTGATTTTGATTTTGATTTTGATTTTGATTTTGATTTTGATTTTGATTTTGATTTTGATTTTGATTTTGATTTTGATTTTGATTTTGATTTTGATTTTGATTTTGATTTTGATTTTGATGGATTTGTTTTTTATTTGCTTTTGCTTACAACCATGCTTCATCGTCGTTACAATCTTTTTAAAGCCTGAGGAGCTTATTATTGTTTATTAGTTTTATCAACTGTCTGAAGAACTTTCCTTAGCTCTTTTACTAAGTTTTGATTTCATGCCACTTTTTAGTGGCATTTTTGTTGCATTTGCAGTTTATTATCACCTCATGATGCCCTCGTTTTGATATTTCGTAATTAGCTATGAGGTTGTCATAACTTTGCTTTTAAATTTTTGTCAGGAAACCAAGTATCTATGTAGAGAAAATTAATAATACCAAAAAAAGTTTCTCATATCCTTGCACGTATTTCGCGCATTTCTTAAAATTTTTTCTAAAGTAAAAGAAATGCAGTTTTTTGTCATTTTTGGTGTCAAGTTGCCTTAATTAGATCAAGCCAAGCCATTGTGTGTTTCTAATGAACACCAAATATTTATTATAGCGTCAGAAATAATATCATTTACTGACAATGTAAGCACTCATTCTAGCAATAGCTTTAGCTAAAACTTTAATAAAATAAGTTTTCATTCACTCAAACACTCTGGCCAAGATGTTTTCGTACGTGAGTTCGTTGTTATCCTGGCACAACCTAGCCACTTCAGCTCAATTGGCCTTTAAAGATAAACTGAGACGAGCGACTCTCAACTTGTGGCTTGTGCTGAATACATGCTAGCTAGCACGCTTCACATTTTATTTTTACAAAAAAAAAAAAAAATAAAAAAATATATAAAAATAAAACTAGAATAGAAAAGCCATGACAGGACAAGAATGAAGGCAGGAATGTTGCAGGCAGGGAAAAACAACACAATATTGTATGAAAAAAAAACTTTTTGTGTTTGCGCAGAGTTTAGCGTTGAGCTTGAATGTGGCTGCGAGCAAGAATTTATAGAGAAGTTAACTAGAAATAAAGCTCATCTTATTGGAATGTCAGTTATTTTCAACAAAAGCAAACAGAGGCTAATTTTAAAAGGACTCGAAGGAATTGCGGTGAATTAACAGCTGATTGAAGAGGATTAGCGTTGGTTCATGATAGCTTTTCGCCACGTTGTGGCCAATGAAAAGCGGCAGCAACTTAGTTAGTGAAAGTTAAGGCCGAAGGACTCGAGAGATATTTATTATTATTTTTACCGCAGATAGTTGAAAAGTATGTTGGAGAGTTTTTAGTTCATAGCGAGAAAGTTGTGAGTTGAAAAAAACTTATATAGACTTAAAATATTTGTGGATTTTATTTATTTGAAGTTTTTATATAAATTGAATTCTATTTGCATTGATATTAAGAAAAAATCAACACATGCTGTTTTATGCCAAAAATATTTACACATTGTTAAATATTAAAAATTAATAAATTCATAAATTCATCAAAAAAGGTAAGCCTCAAAAATTCTATCGAAAAGCCCTGCATTTTATTGCAAGCAAAAATATTTTAATTTCTACGAAAACGATAACGACTATAAAATTGCTTTATTCATACTCATACACACACACACACATATAAATTCATATAAACAAATGTCTATATAATCTCAGTTTGATGAACGTAACGAATATCGATGTGGTCAGTTTTGCATATTTTTTCTTTTAAATTCATTTTTAATACACTTCAATGATTATGTTTTATGTACTTTTATGCAAAAGCTTTTGAGTAATAAAAAAAAAAACAACAAAAAATTGAATGCATGCTCATACTACTTGAACACTGTTAAATCACAAACGCACACTTAAGCAACAACAATAAAAGGAATGATGGCCACTTAAGGGCTAAACATGAGCATGTTTAGATAAGCTCAAGCATGATAGAAGGAGGTTAGATAGACTGCAAAACAAGCCCTTGAATGTTTATTCAACCACATGAACACACACACACACACACACAAAAACACACATAAAAAGTCACTAAAATTTACATACAACACAACTTTAACTTACGTTTTGACTATGGCGTGTGTCTTGCTATTCTCTTAGCTATTTCGAAGTTTGAATTTAGTCATGAGCTAAAATGTATGTTGTAGTTGTTGGTGTGTGTGTGTGTGTGTAATAATAAAAGCCAACTAACACAACAACAACAACATCATTGACACTTTGTGAGCTTTGCTTTGCAGCAACGTAGACAATAAAAGTACAACAGTACAAACTCATTTATATTAACACCTGTCGATGGGTTCAAATGCCCAAAATGGCTGCATTGACAGTTTTTTCTTTGCAGAATATTTTAGGCTTTTTGATGCCCAAAGGATTATTTAACCATATTAGGCAGAGCATGTGGTTGAAATAATTGGTCTGAACTAGTTTTGGCTTAATATAAACGAACGTTTATATTAATTTTAGAAAAGGTCATGTTGTATAATTTTTGATGATTAATTTTTGAATCATTAACTATGACCTGAATGTCATAAGTAATCACACACACACACAAACAAAAATTTTCCAGCAGCAAAATTTGTACTGATCAATGCAGGCAAAATACGTTTAATTCAATTTTCGTTTTTTTTTTTTTTTTCTGAGCAACACAATAAATTGAATTAATAATGTAGGTATGCATGATGTATGTATGTCAACCACTATAGGTCAAAAAAAAAATACCATAAATCTTTATCATTAAATTTATATTGATTTTATACTTATACATATCAATGTTTTTATTGTTTAACAGCTGCGTGCGTGTTTGTATTTATTTCTATTTAAATGTCGAAAGACATTTCTGAATGCAGGCATTTGTAATGGAGTGTGCGTGTTTGCTTAAAAGCCACTGTGTTTTCCTACATAAATCATTTCCTGCCTTCACAACAATTTTGAAATGTGCTGATTTGTGTAGGCATTAATAGCTGCAGGAAAAGTCATATGATCATTGGAAATAATTGAAAAATGTCCTTGAAATTTCATAAAAAGTTGCTAGCCAATAAATGGTTGCTGTATCATGTCAAAAGTTCAATTAAAAAACATGATTTATATTATTGTAAATATATGAGAACAATGAATTATACACTCAGAAAAAAAATGCAAACAAACAAATCATGGTTTGAAATAACCGATTTCACTGTTAAATATCATCCAACAAATTAAACTTTCAAACCTACAGTCGGTTGACTGTTGGTCAATAGAAAATGAAACCCATATACAAACGTTCTTATTAAAATTTTATCAATTTTTTTAAAGTTCATGTTTAGCCGAGTGTACTGACGTGTGCGTCTAGCACTAGACTGTCCTAGGTTCAAATACCGGCAAGACAAATACCGAATTTTTTTTATTTAAATATTTTTAATTTTTTAAATAAAAAATGAAATGTTCCATTTTGTTCAAGATTGTAAGCAAACTTATTTTTAAGGCTATTCTTGACCAAACTGGAAATAATGTAGAACAAAAATTTCAATTATTAAATTCAAATTTTTTATACTTAAATAGCTAGGATACGAACCCATGTTCTCCGCATGACAGTCCAGTACACTTGCACTGAGCTATTGATAACAATATTTAAGAGAAATATAGCAAAACACTTATAAAAACTATTATCTAGAAAGCTAGAGGCGGAAAAATTCAGATGATCCGTCGTTTGAAATAATTTGCTTCCTGTCAAAAGCCTAGAGATGTGCTTCGGCGAAAACAAGGCAAAAAAAATAAACAAGTCTGTTTCCTTGGTAGAAACCTTCTTCAAATTGAATGAAATGCAGATGCAAAGTGTGACAGACCCATGCCTTTGTTTTCCAGACTCTTACATAGCAACTATAGCAATTAAAATGTAACTTTATAAAAAGCAAAATAAACAGAAGAGCTGATTTTTTGAAGTAAACAGTGCTGCGAGAAACCAGCATAAACGCAGAAAAGTAAAGAAAAGGAATGCAAAACTGTAGATGGACTCTGCCATGAAAATTCATTTCATGAAACCAATATTTCATGAACAATAGTAAAATTTTGAATGATCCGTCCGACGTGCTACCTCGTCTATTGCATGCGAACGCCCAGAGATCTGCCACGTTAAAGTGAATGAGAACAAAGAGAGCTAAGCTAATATAGTCAATAGTGGAATTGGGTGATTAACCCCTGACTTTTTTTTACAGAAATTCTTTTTGACCCCCGATTTTTTTTTAATTTCAAGGTAGCAGCTATGCTGAAACTGAAGATATGTAGAGAAGAGACAAAAGTGTTCAAGAATATATGAAATATGCATTCGCAATTCATTAAATTCATTAAATTCCATTAAATTCCAAAAAAAATACTGTCTGGCAACACTTTTCTATTGTAAATTATTAAACCTTTATCAGCTTAAAAACAAGTAAAGAAAGTCTAAAGTCGGTCTAGGCCGACTATGAAATACCCTTAACCTACTTTAAAAAAAAAAACAATATTATTGAAAATGGGCGTGTCCGTGGGCGGATGAAGCCTATATTTTATATGCATTTAAATGTTGTAGAAATATTAACACATACCAAATTGTATTCCTGTAGCTCACAGTTAATGCTTTTATTGTGCTTTCGCTATGGGAGGTGGGCGTGTTCATGAACGGATAGCTCTAATTTTTGAACACACCTTAGTTTTGAAATAAAACACATACATACCAAATTTCATCTCTCTATGACAAACATAACCTTAATTATTGAGTTCAAAACTTTTTGGGTTGTACGGGAGGTAGGCGTGTCCGTGGGCGGATGACGTCCAATTTTCAACTACATCTTTGTCTTGTCATAAAAAATATACGTGCCAAATTTTATTTCCGTTGGTTAAACAGAGGCTTATTTATTGCGTTTTGAATTTTTGGGTTGTATGGGAGGTGGGCGTGTCCGTGAGCGAATGATACCCATTTTTTGAAGACATCTTTGTGTTGATACAAAACACATACACACACAATTTTATTGTTGTAGGTTAATTATGAGCTTATTTACGCAGTTTTACATTTTTGCGTTATATGGGAGGTGGGCGTGTCCGTGGACTTATGATGTCCATTTTTCAAAACCATCTTTTTTTTGTTATAAGAAACATACATGCCAAATTTTAACTCTTTAGGTTAAACAAAGGCTTTTTTATTGCGTTTTCAATTTTTGGGTTGTATGGGAGGTGGCCGTGTCCGTCAGCGGATGACACCCATTTTTCGAAGACATCTTTATGTTGATACAAAACATATACAGACCAAATTTGAGTGTTGTAGGTTTATTATGAGCTTATTTATGCTGTTTTCAATTTTTGCGTTGTATGGGAGGTAGGCGTGTCCGTAAGCGGATTCCAAAAATATTCAATAATGCAGATCCTTGGGTTCATGTGACCATGTGTACCAAGTTGCATCCAATTATCTCAACTCCTTCTTCTTATCCTGTGTATACGAACAACTCACAGACGGACAGACGGACAGACGGACGGACGGACGGACGGACATGCATAGCTCGACTCACATGGTGATGCTGATCAAGAATATATATACTTTTCTATATCGGACTCTCTTCGTTCTATGCGTTTGCACAAAGTTAATATACCCTGATCTTTCAGATTTAGGGTATAAATATGCCAAAAAGAATCGAAGTGGTAAAAAGCAGCCTCCGATGTTGGAAATATGCAGTTTATTGGGGCGACGTTGGACACGTCTCATTATCTTGAAATTTTGAAGGCAAACTTGATTGATAGTGCAGAGAATCTGGACGGCTGGATAACAGCTGGCTCGGACGTAATCTAATCTGGAGGTCCAATTTTCGATTACTTTTTTCAATACTTGTGGCCATATATCGGCACCTCCAAGTGGTCGATTGTTTCGGTCTTATCGTCGTAGACTTACGTGAAGTCGTTAGTACAAAGAAAATGGGGATATGTGAACGCCCTAGCGGCGTTAAATCGAACGTTCTTGGAGGTCAAGGAGTAAATCAATTGTGGCATGAGCTGTGTGATATGTTACACCGTCTTGTTGAAACCATAGCTTCTGCACATCATGGTTGTTTAATTAAGGCACGAACAAGTCAGTAATCATGGTTCTATAGCGGTCATCATTGACCGTAACGTACTGGCCAACTTCGTTTTTAAAGTAGTACGGACGAATGATTTCACCAGACCATATGGATCAATGGCAATGGTGGTTCAACATACACTTTAGGATTGTCTTCACTTCAAGTACGGCAGTTTTGTTTATTGATGTAGCCATTCAAGCAAAAGTGAGCTTCATCGCTAAACAAAATTATTTTATGTAAATTTCGAACAGATCCATTATTTTGAAAATAAATTTGCACAATTAAGAAGCGTTGTTTAGGGCGTCAGTTAAAACAGTGTTGCGAACTTAAAGTTCTATACCTCTAAAAAAAAACACCCTTTATGCATAAAATGATTGCTTGGAATATAATTTTAACCACATTTATTTTATACTTTTTATTTAACTGTAAGTTTCTATCAAATAAAAGGACACATGAATTGTTTTTCAGTTTTAAACTTTTTGATAATGTTGCTCACTCTCATCATGAAAAGTATTTAAAACGTTACTTTAAAGTAAAAACGTGCTTGGTTAGAAACAAGATTTTTTTGCTTTATGCTAAAAAGATAGTTTGAGATAAATTGAATTTAAACAAGGAATAGGATAAAATTTTGTACATGTTTGCTAGTTTCAATTTTTAATATTTGGAAATATTACATGAACCGTGAAACTATGAAATGACTTAATTATAAATTTGACAGCATCATCAAAAGTTCAAAATAACTTATTTTACTTAAATCTTCTCAATAAAGTAGCAAAAAATAAAACACAAAACTATACATATTACTTAAAATTAACTTATTTTGCTGCACTACCGCGATTTAACCATTGCTTCCACTACATCTTGCGGTGTAGATTTCAAGTCAACACATACGAATCTCGGTGCGGAAATCAACTGTTGCGTGTGTGCATTATTTATAATGCCATTAAAACGGTATAGCAACCATGACAAGAGCAACAGCACGTAGAGAGAGAGAGATATAGTAAAGCTACAAAAAGTGTTGCCAGTTATTAGTTGATGCTTTAAACGGATTAGATGGTATTAAAAGAAATTATTTAAAAAAAAATTGAGAAAAAAAGTGAGCAGAATAAAAAAGGGGTAAGAGGTGAAAAGTGAGATAAAATGAAATTGCATCTAAATATTCAAATTTTATTTTATTGTGAAAGATAAAATGTCCCTGTATTACTCAATTTATACTTATTATATTTATCGTTTTAATACATTTAATTTAAAATTTCAAATAATCCAGCAATTCCCTTGAATTTTATATAAACAAGACCATAAAAACAGCAAGTGTGGCAGCACTTAAAGCCACCTACAAGTCTAGCATTTGCAACAGCAATAAAAATAACAAAAAACATGAACATTTGCTTCTTAACATAAGTTAAATTCGACGATACCAAAGAAACTACCGGCACTCAACTCGAAACACCCAACTTTATTTATTAGCTATCGTCGCATAATGTTATTCTAAACGGAAGACTGCAAGTCGTTTCCGTATCCTGGAACTGCCATGCAGCCAATCTGGCTTGAAGTAACATGTGTGTATTATTTACACCGCAAGAAAATAGCACTCAAATTAAATTGCAAAAAGGTTTTTACATAAGAATTGGTTACATAAATGTTAAGATGAACTGAAAAAAGTTTTGAGCAGCTTATATTTTCCAGCAAATATGTTCCGGTAACTAAAATATATTCCATTTCAAATATGTAATTTTAAGACCAATTTTTTTCAACCTATTTCGAGTGTATTGGTTTGGGCTGAAATTGTCTAGCTTTCTTCATGCTTAAGTTAACGTGATGGTGGTTGTTATTGTTATTGCTGTTTTATTATCAGACCGACTTCACCCACAGTTCAGCTTATATGCTAATTTGTTGTTTTTGTTGTTATTGGTGCTGATGATTTTCCCAGCCATAATAAATGCAACAAGTCGAATTTAATGTTTGACTCATATAATATGTACATATTTAGTACAAATTTTGTTCAGGACTATTTTTCCTTGAAATGCTATTTATTGGAAACGTTTTCTGTTCTGTATTCATAAAAAATATTCAATTTTGTATAGTTCTTAATTTATTTCTTCCTTGTACGCACAACTTTATCAGTCACGCTGATGAATTCATTAATATGTAGGTCTTCGACCAACTAGATTCAATCGAGAATCTATCTTTTTGACTGAATAATCAGCAAATAAGTTTTCAAACCATTTGAATTAAGTTGTTGTCCTGAAGGGGAAATCGATTGTAATACAAAAGCTTGGAGCACTTTTTATGTATTACACTCAAAGTAACAGGACATAATAGAGTTTAAGTAAGATGATTGTAGTAACGAGGATGTTTTGTGGTAGGATGTGCAAGTTTTAAAGAGAAATGAATATAAATGGTATGGCAGCATGTAATGGTTAACAAAATGCTAGATATAGATTTATGCGTATATTTAGTAAAGATGCACATACTTTATACTTTATACTTTATACTTTATACTTTATACTTTATACTTTATACTTTATACTTTATACTTTATACTTTATACTTTATACTTTATACTTTATACTTTATACTTTATACTTTATACTTTATACTTTATACTTTATACTTTATACTTTATACTTTATACTTTATACTTTATACTTTATACTTTATACTTTATACTTTATACTTTATACTTTATACTTTATACTTTATACTTTATACTTTATACTTTATACTTTATACTTTATACTTTATACTTTATACTTTATACTTTATACTTTATACTTTATACTTTATACTTTATACTTTATACTTTATACTTTATACTTTATACTTTATACTTTATACTTTATACTTTATACTTTATACTTTATACTTTATACTTTATACTTTATACTTTATACTTTATACTTTATACTTTATACTTTATACTTTATACTTTATACTTTATACTTTATACTTTATACTTTATACTTTATACTTTATACTTTATACTTTATACTTTATACTTTATACTTTATACTTTATACTTTATACTTTATACTTTATACTTTATACTTTATACTTTATACTTTATACTTTATACTTTATACTTTATACTTTATACTTTATACTTTATACTTTATACTTTATACTTTATACTTTATACTTTATACTTTATACTTTATACTTTATACTTTATACTTTATACTTTATACTTTATACTTTATACTTTATACTTTATACTTTATACTTTATACTTTATACTTTATACTTTATACTTTATACTTTATACTTTATACTTTATACTTTATACTTTATACTTTATACTTTATACTTTATACTTTATACTTTATACTTTATACTTTATACTTTATACTTTATACTTTATACTTTATACTTTATACTTTATACTTTATACTTTATACTTTATACTTTATACTTTATACTTTATACTTTATACTTTATACTTTATACTTTATACTTTATACTTTATACTTTATACTTTATACTTTATACTTTATACTTTATACTTTATACTTTATACTTTATACTTTATACTTTATACTTTATACTTTATACTTTATACTTTATACTTTATACTTTATACTTTATACTTTATACTTTATACTTTATACTTTATACTTTATACTTTATACTTTATACTTTATACTTTATACTTTATACTTTATACTTTATACTTTATACTTTATACTTTATACTTTATACTTTATACTTTATACTTTATACTTTATACTTTATACTTTATACTTTATACTTTATACTTTATACTTTATACTTTATACTTTATACTTTATACTTTATACTTTATACTTTATACTTTATACTTTATACTTTATACTTTATACTTTATACTTTATACTTTATACTTTATACTTTATACTTTATACTTTATACTTTATACTTTATACTTTATACTTTATACTTTATACTTTATACTTTATACTTTATACTTTATACTTTATACTTTATACTTTATACTTTATACTTTATACTTTATACTTTATACTTTATACTTTATACTTTATACTTTATACTTTATACTTTATACTTTATACTTTATACTTTATACTTTATACTTTATACTTTATACTTTATACTTTATACTTTATACTTTATACTTTATACTTTATACTTTATACTTTATACTTTATACTTTATACTTTATACTTTATACTTTATACTTTATACTTTATACTTTATACTTTATACTTTATACTTTATACTTTATACTTTATACTTTATACTTTATACTTTATACTTTATACTTTATACTTTATACTTTATACTTTATACTTTATACTTTATACTTTATACTTTATACTTTATACTTTATACTTTATACTTTATACTTTATACTTTATACTTTATACTTTATACTTTATACTTTATACTTTATACTTTATACTTTATACTTTATACTTTATACTTTATACTTTATACTTTATACTTTATACTTTATACTTTATACTTTATACTTTATACTTTATACTTTATACTTTATACTTTATACTTTATACTTTATACTTTATACTTTATACTTTATACTTTATACTTTATACTTTATACTTTATACTTTATACTTTATACTTTATACTTTATACTTTATACTTTATACTTTATACTTTATACTTTATACTTTATACTTTATACTTTATACTTTATACTTTATACTTTATACTTTATACTTTATACTTTATACTTTATACTTTATACTTTATACTTTATACTTTATACTTTATACTTTATACTTTATACTTTATACTTTATACTTTATACTTTATACTTTATACTTTATACTTTATACTTTATACTTTATACTTTATACTTTATACTTTATACTTTATACTTTATACTTTATACTTTATACTTTATACTTTATACTTTATACTTTATACTTTATACTTTATACTTTATACTTTATACTTTATACTTTATACTTTATACTTTATACTTTATACTTTATACTTTATACTTTATACTTTATACTTTATACTTTATACTTTATACTTTATACTTTATACTTTATACTTTATACTTTATACTTTATACTTTATACTTTATACTTTATACTTTATACTTTATACTTTATACTTTATACTTTATACTTTATACTTTATACTTTATACTTTATACTTTATACTTTATACTTTATACTTTATACTTTATACTTTATACTTTATACTTTATACTTTATACTTTATACTTTATACTTTATACTTTATACTTTATACTTTATACTTTATACTTTATACTTTATACTTTATACTTTATACTTTATACTTTATACTTTATACTTTATACTTTATACTTTATACTTTATACTTTATACTTTATACTTTATACTTTATACTTTATACTTTATACTTTATACTTTATACTTTATACTTTATACTTTATACTTTATACTTTATACTTTATACTTTATACTTTATACTTTATACTTTATACTTTATACTTTATACTTTATACTTTATACTTTATACTTTATACTTTATACTTTATACTTTATACTTTATACTTTATACTTTATACTTTATACTTTATACTTTATACTTTATACTTTATACTTTATACTTTATACTTTATACTTTATACTTTATACTTTATACTTTATACTTTATACTTTATACTTTATACTTTATACTTTATACTTTATACTTTATACTTTATACTTTATACTTTATACTTTATACTTTATACTTTATACTTTATACTTTATACTTTATACTTTATACTTTATACTTTATACTTTATACTTTATACTTTATACTTTATACTTTATACTTTATACTTTATACTTTATACTTTATACTTTATACTTTATACTTTATACTTTATACTTTATACTTTATACTTTATACTTTATACTTTATACTTTATACTTTATACTTTATACTTTATACTTTATACTTTATACTTTATACTTTATACTTTATACTTTATACTTTATACTTTATACTTTATACTTTATACTTTATACTTTATACTTTATACTTTATACTTTATACTTTATACTTTATACTTTATACTTTATACTTTATACTTTATACTTTATACTTTATACTTTATACTTTATACTTTATACTTTATACTTTATACTTTATACTTTATACTTTATACTTTATACTTTATACTTTATACTTTATACTTTATACTTTATACTTTATACTTTATACTTTATACTTTATACTTTATACTTTATACTTTATACTTTATACTTTATACTTTATACTTTATACTTTATACTTTATACTTTATACTTTATACTTTATACTTTATACTTTATACTTTATACTTTATACTTTATACTTTATACTTTATACTTTATACTTTATACTTTATACTTTATACTTTATACTTTATACTTTATACTTTATACTTTATACTTTATACTTTATACTTTATACTTTATACTTTATACTTTATACTTTATACTTTATACTTTATACTTTATACTTTATACTTTATACTTTATACTTTATACTTTATACTTTATACTTTATACTTTATACTTTATACTTTATACTTTATACTTTATACTTTATACTTTATACTTTATACTTTATACTTTATACTTTATACTTTATACTTTATACTTTATACTTTATACTTTATACTTTATACTTTATACTTTATACTTTATACTTTATACTTTATACTTTATACTTTATACTTTATACTTTATACTTTATACTTTATACTTTATACTTTATACTTTATACTTTATACTTTATACTTTATACTTTATACTTTATACTTTATACTTTATACTTTATACTTTATACTTTATACTTTATACTTTATACTTTATACTTTATACTTTATACTTTATACTTTATACTTTATACTTTATACTTTATACTTTATACTTTATACTTTATACTTTATACTTTATACTTTATACTTTATACTTTATACTTTATACTTTATACTTTATACTTTATACTTTATACTTTATACTTTATACTTTATACTTTATACTTTATACTTTATACTTTATACTTTATACTTTATACTTTATACTTTATACTTTATACTTTATACTTTATACTTTATACTTTATACTTTATACTTTATACTTTATACTTTATACTTTATACTTTATACTTTATACTTTATACTTTATACTTTATACTTTATACTTTATACTTTATACTTTATACTTTATACTTTATACTTTATACTTTATACTTTATACTTTATACTTTATACTTTATACTTTATACTTTATACTTAATATGAGAAAAAAATATTGTGCTTCGTTTTCTGTTTGAAATAAAAAGAGCACAATTATTTCTCTTAAAGTGCGTTGAACCATTTGTGAAGTATTTATGACGATTTGTCATCGAATGAAAATAAAAATTATTTGACCTTCAAAGAGATCTTTCCCAAATTTGTAAATAAAAAAAACATTTTTTCACAAAAATGCTTTCTGTACCATCCATTTTAAAATTACTTTAGCCATAACAGCCTTTAAGTCTGTCCTAATTCAATTTATCTCTCTTTTTTTTACTTACAGATATTCCAAAATAAACAACATCATTACCATTATCGTGTCGAAGACTTCAGCATTTTATCAGCTAATATTGATTGCTTCAACAGCTCAACGTAGAAGTACCATCCTTCATTTCATCCGAATAAATGACACTTAAACACAGCCACTCTTGCCTCGTCGCTTCCAAACGAACCCGAATTGCTCAACTATGTTGAGTTATAAGAGCATTTTTTATGTTGAATTGATGTCCTTTGCGTCAGCAAACAAGTGAATATGATGAAACGTAAGAAATCATCAATCCTGTCACAAACACACAAGGAGCAAAAACTACAAATAGCTGCAATCAATGAAGAAATAATGCAAATTGAGGCGAACAATTGTGGATTTTTATAGTATTAAGTGTGTACGAAATGGAGGAACACACAAGTAAGAGCGCTGTTGAGTGGCCAAAAGTGGGCGAAGAAGAGATGTTGGAAACAACGGTTGGTACTTTGGAAGATATCATCATTGATGCCAGCAAAGATGATGAGGCGCTCGTGATGACCAAATCGGATAAAGCGGTCTGCACTAACGACACACTCGAAGACCTGCAAAGGGCGCTTACTTATGAGGCAGTCTTTAGCACGCTTATCGAAAACAAGATGCTGGCAATGAAGCGCGATTGTGAGGAGCGAAAACGAATGAAGCGCATGAAACGAAAATCAATCGGTCGAATATTGTTTAGCAAAAAGCTTTTCGGTGGCGGTCCAAGAAAGAGCACAAGTTTAGGCGGCATAGAGTTGGGTGTTGAGGCAACAGCCGTGCTTGACCCAAATGAGGGCGGAGTGCGAAAGGTGTCACCACAACTTAGTGTTTATTCTAAATCGGACAAGTCGAGAGAAACGCTAAAGAAAGCCAGCGATGACATTGAGATTGCCTCCGACTCAACTGCTTCCAGCCAGCAAGCCCAAAGAGTTAAACTGAAGACAGGCTCAACCATTACAGCACCTGAAACACCCATAGCTGCCGACGATAGCCTAACGAGCACGTTTAGCAATGACAACCCGAGCAACTCGTCGGCCGATAGAAACATATCGGGCTCTAAGGTAAAGCGCAGTTTGCTCGTCAAGGCGCAGACGCATGTGCCAGCAGCAGCTGAGGTTGTAACATCGAGCTCTTCCGGGGACTCTCGAGATGTGGCAACACGTCTCTCTGCAAACGACACTGCGTTGCCGCTCTCATCGCTCATCGATGGCATCTCTCTGGCTAGCGGCTACGACAACGGCGGTGGTGCACGCCTTCATACATCGACCATGGCCGACGACAGTCTGACCTCGATACGTGACGACAGTATTGAAAGTCTATCGTTTGCCAGTTCACGCTGCACCGTTAGCTTCGGTGGCACAGAAGTCATACCCGAAGACACTGCCTCGCTGCTGTACGAACGCGCACGTGCAGCCAAACGTTTGCGCATTCTCGAAGCCAAGTCAATTAGTGCTCAATGCAGTCCAATATTTCCGCGTCACGAGGTCAAGCCGTTGCCCACACCACTGCCGCCATCACCGTTGACGAAGATAGCCATAGCAGCGCCCATGAAGTTACCGCCTCCTATAACTGTGGCCAACTGCAGCGCACAGACACAGACGCAACAGCGTTTTCTGCAAAGTCAAGCTTCGTATACGGACAGCACCTGCGGTGGCGTTGGCGTTGGTGGTTTATCGGATGCTGCCCTGCGTTTCTTCTCGCGACAAAACACATCTGAGGAGAGCGCCAATCTGACCATTAGCACGTTGCTAAACGAAGGTGACTCACTTTCGCTGCATGCGCCAGTTCTTTACTCTACCGGTAGTGGTGCCAGCGCAGTAACGAAAAAGCCTTTTGCCATAACCGATCGCTATAAATCGAAAAGCACCGGCCTGCTCATCGGTAGCAACAATGAACGTGGCGGAGTTGTTCCAGCCACAGAGCAGCTGCAGCAGCTACAAATCTCGAGCAATATTAGTAATAGCGGACGCCTAGTAGTTAGTCTCAATAACAATAACAATAATAACAGTAATATTAATAATATAGATACGAATATTGTCAGCAATGTTGAGCTGCAACATGCTGCCCAACAAGCTGCTACAGTTTCCTGCACTGCTTCGTCGCATTATTTTCCTGTGATCACAACACCGTCGGTCAGCGCCATAGGAACATCTGTTAATTTTGTCAGCAGTAACGGTGTCACAAAGAGTGCAGCAAATGGCACCATCGTAACTAGTGGCACCGTCTCGGCCAATATGGCGAAATTAAATCGCATGACTTCGACATCGACGGGTTCGAGTGTTGCTCCAACGGGTTGTTGTACAACAACAAAGTCTTCTTCGCGCGATAAGGAGAAGCAGCGATTTAAGCCGAGTTGGCCATCAGGGCAGACGGGCAGTGATGATGAGTACCGCAGGCGGAAGCGAAAATATAGTGAGTATTGATCAATGATAGTTATAAGAAATTAATTTTTAGCTATAAATATATGAATTGCAGTACTTGAATGTATCCTAGACTATATATCTGACATCATTTTCAACTATATTTCCGAAAACAATCCCATCTAAAATCGCGATAAGATTCTTTGAAATAACTTTAACTAAATTCTTCATTACTTCGAGAGTATCATCCATAGTAAAATTATTGAATTCATTTTTAACTACAGGAGTGGTTAATTCGCTCAATTCCGTCTAGAATATATTTCAGACTGCATATAAGACTTAACTTTCGATAAAATACTTTATTTCAACCATGAGAAAACCTCCGGTACAACTGCAACAACATTTTGTTCTTTATCTTGTACTACATTTCGGAGTTATTATCAAAGGACATCCAAAGATTTTATAATTTATTCTCTAACTCAACAACTAAATACATTAATTTTTATATGACCTGGAGTTGTGAAGGGTTTGTAATACACCAGTAATTCATTAAAAATTTGACGACCTCTGGTACCCTGTCAAACCTTTTACTTTCGGATTTTTCCTGGAAAAACTATGTAACAATACTAAGAAAATTGATTTTCTTCTGCAAGTTGTCATTCAAGGAAAAATCGTCAATTTTGGTCGCTCTTCTTATATTTGCAATATTATGGGGGTGAGAGGAGCTATAGGTACACTCAGGGAAAAATGCTTTTATCTGATCCACGTTATTTTTATCTGACCAATGTTTTAGGAGAGTCAATAACATTTTATTAACCTGATCCCTGCAACTTTAACTTGACTGATCTGGTAAACAGTATCATTTGTTAAAGTATCGCTTGATTTTTGTCTACATCTTGCTCACGTTCTAACATGCAAAAGCATGGCATTGTGGTTAGGCGATGTTCTTTCATGCGATAGTTACGGTAATCGAGGTTCGATTTTTGAATTGGACGGTTTTGAAAACTAATAATTTTTTATAATAAGAAGTTTATGTAACCATAAAAAAATGTTAATATTTGGTTATATTAACCACAAACAGGTTAAATTGGTATGATAATCATGTGGTTATTTTAACCAGACGATTCATGTTGGAAAATTTTTACATCATATTTGGATAAAATTTGGTAAATTAACAAGATACTTTCTCTGGGTGTACACAATTTTGGAACAAGTTGCGGGTTTGTAGCTTTAAAGTGAAAGAAGTTGGAAATTTGTCTTTCACAAAAAAAAAAAAATTCCAAAAAAGGTACCTTACCTCCACCATCCAGGCGACCACATAATTTGATGTCAGTTAGGCTTGAAGCTTTGCGAGTAGATGCTATAAGCAATGCTTTTCTATGACAGAGTGAAAGCGTTTTTTTATTTGAAGAAATGCTGAATCATTCAGTTTTCTATTTAAAATTGCATTGTATTCAACATCTATCGAACGCTTGAAGCTTTTTAAGTAGCTTATAGCATCGCTTTTACTCAGACACCCTTTTGAATTTTTTCATAGAAAAACATAGGCAAAGCTTTGTAGCTTCTATTAGCTTTAAAGCATCGCATCGCTAGCATTCGCGGTTTTGATAGTCTTCAAATAAAAATTTCGAATAATGTTTTCTGCAAAAGTCTCAAATATCATTGTTTCAATGTTCTTTGATTTCAATACATCTCTAACGACCCATTTTACTTTTGCTGTCGGGAGATAATGAAAGATTGAACCTCTTACAGGTCCGTTTGGTGGTATTTTACGGTTTGGAACGAATCGATCATTTGTGTAGCTAGTTCGAGAATTACAATTATAGATCTTTATCTAAAATGTCTCATTGTTCGACGTAGAAATTCTGATACATATAAACGGTGTATTTACATTTTTAGAGAACAGTGACCATTGACCTCTTGCTGATCCATAAGATCTATTCTGTCATTTGTTTAAGTGTTTCATCGCACTTGGATAATTCATATCAATTTTTGTGAAAAGCCAAACAAATTTGGCTTCGAGTTGCTTTGTCCGATTTTAGTGGAGGTAGTAGGTTAGATCCAAAAATACGGCATGATTATCTTTTAACTTGTACAACGTTTTGTTGAAAAAAAATTATAGAAATAAGATTCGATACGCTTGCCATCGACATCTTCCCTCATATTCAGCGCAGTCGATTCGAAAATAAACTCCCATCGCTGTTATTTAACTTATGGCAACATTAAATTTGTGAAAGTAATCAGTTTGTGAGTCACATCGGCATCATCATTTTTGTCTCCATGTTTAAAATACTGCTACATTATGTCATGTCTTTCGAGTTTAACTATATGTTCATTCAAGACTTGGTATTTGGTCTCTCTCATCGCATCCCTGATTGCTGTGTTTGTATGAATGAATCCGAGCGAGCTAAATATATAACCTAAGCCTTTTTACAAATTAAATCATGAAAAACAACGAATTGTCACAAAGATTAACAAAATTTAACCTCAAAATTTGCGTTCGCATACTGCCAACATGAGAAAACAGTCACATACTTTTATACCCTTGACGGCCATTGAAACATATCCGAGTTTTAGGTCCGTGGTTTGTTTAGGTCTTTGAACGAAAGCCGGATTTTCCAGTGGTTGAGAAGTAGTCGTTAAAGAGTTCAACTGTTGTATGGATTCGATAATTAAAGGCTTACTCCTCTTTACCTTTACCTTTACCTTTACCTTTACCTTTACCTTTACCTTTACCTTTACCTTTACCTTTACCTTTACCTTTACCTTTACCTTTACCTTTACCTTTACCTTTACCTTTACCTTTACCTTTACCTTTACCTTTACCTTTACCTTTACCTTTACCTTTACCTTTACCTTTACCTTTACCTTTACCTTTACCTTTACCTTTACCTTTACCTTTACCTTTGCCTTTACCTTTACCTTTACCTTTACCTTTACCTTTACCTTTACCTTTACCTTTACCTTTACCTTTACCTTTACCTTTACCTTTACCTTTACCTTTACCTTTACCTTTACCTTTACCTTTACCTTTACCTTTACCTTTACCTTTACCTTTACCTTTACCTTTACCTTTACCTTTACCTTTACCTTTACCTTTACCTTTACCTTTACCTTTACCTTTACCTTTACCTTTACCTTTACCTTTACCTTTACCTTTACCTTTACCTTTACCTTTACCTTTACCTTTACCTTTACCTTTACCTTTACCTTTACCTTTACCTTTACCTTTACCTTTACCTTTACCTTTACCTTTACCTTTACCTTTAACTTTACCTTTACCTTTACCTTTACATTTACCTCTACCTTTACCTTTACCTTTACCTTTACCTTTACCTTTACCTTTACCTTTACCTTTACCTTTACCTTTACCTTTACCTTTACCTTTACCTTTACCTTTACCTTTACCTTTACCTTTACCTTTACCTTTACCTTTACCTTTACCTTTACCTTTACCTTTACCTTTACCTTTACCTTTACCTTTACCTTTACCTTTACCTTTACCTTTACCTTTACCTTTACCTTTACCTTTACCTTTACCTTTACCTTTACCTTTACCTTTACCTTTACCTTTACCTTTACCTTTACCTTTACCTTTACCTTTACCTTTACCTTTACCTTTACCTTTACCTTTACCTTTACCTTTACCTTTACCTTTACCTTTACCTTTACCTTTACCTTTACCTTTACCTTTACCTTTACCTTTACCTTTACCTTTACCTTTACCTTTACCTTTACCTTTACCTTTACCTTTACCTTTACCTTTACCTTTACCTTTACCTTTACCTTTACCTTTACCTTTACCTTTACCTTTACCTTTACCTTTAAGCAAGTACCAACTTATCAAAATCTTATCACTGGTTAATATAACAGTTGATATATTTCTGAGTGTATCTATGTTTGTGTTCTAGATGAGTTGTCAGTTGTCAAAGTTCTTTACAACAATTTCACCTAAATTCATGGACAAATTTTTTTTTCAAGCGAAACCATCTTATTTTTAACATAAACATAGTCCTTATTCTAATATTTCTTCAATTAAATCTTTAAATACAAGTCGACTGCATCTTTCACAACATTCCCGTCTTCCTTTTCTACATCATATATGACTACATCTCATTACATTTTTGCCTCCATCCCTGATGATATTTTCTACAACATTTAAAGTACATCAACGATTATAACTTTGACTACCTCAAGTTGCTTATTATGCTCATTATGGTGTTATCACCTTCTCCCGAATTAATTGTTTACTACTGTCAAGATTTAAGCCTTACCTATAAAAATTACCTCCACTTCTACTTCTCCACATTATTATTTACCACAATGGTGTCTTTACTTTGAATTATATTCAAATTATATTTCAAGAACATCCCTTACTGCATTTCGATAACATTTTCGGTCACATTTTTGACCAGATCCCTTATATCCCTTACTAACCTTTCCTATATTGTTTTAAGACAAATAACTTTTAAAATTTCTTTTACTTTTAAAAGACGTATTCTCAAAAATAATTGCCTTTATTGTCTATACTTATCTCTGCAATCGCTCTATAGATAACGATATTCTTGATCATTTTTCTACAGGTATTCTTGACTTCACCTTCTTACAAACTAGTCTTATTATGATCATTCAGACTGCATCCCAACCAACTCTGAATAAATGTCCTGCTATATCTCCTAAATTCATCATCTTTTATACAACCGACTTCTTCTTCACATTCTCAATCTTTCATTTTCCACAGTGTAACATTCAATTAATACATTATAACATTCCCGACTTAAATTTTGACCATTTCAGTCAAATTATATTTTGATTTGATTTTACTTTATTTGAGAAAGAAAATTTTCATTAAAATTTAAACTTTGTAGAAAATAATTTGTTTTTTATAATAACTACCCCATTAAAACTTAACTATCGTTCTAAAATTCAGATGTCGGATTCAGATGTTCAAAACACACAAAATTTTTGGTTTTTTTTTAAATTATTATTTTTTTGTGTGTTTGTGCTATGCATATTTTTTGAACCCCTCAGACGGACGAAGGCGGATGGTACAAAAATTAAACTTGTTAATTGAGAGATTCTCAAAAAGTAAGAACATAAAAATATTTCAAAGAATTATGCGACAAGAATCATGTACAATTGAAAAAAAAACACTTATACGATATACCTTAAAACCTTAAATTTTCCATAAAAATGAAACATTTGTTAAATTCAAGCTTAAACCTTTCATTGCTTAACATTTTTGTTTACTCATTCTCTTTCACAGAGCGATATCATAGATGCTCAGATCCCGTGCTGGTTTTTCCAACCCCCAGTGGATTGCAACATTGTATACTTAGTATGCCGCCTAATGATCCAATGTAAGTAAAGTCAAGTCAAGTCAGATGGAAATCCAAAAATCAATTAATTCTGTTTTTGTTCTTATTCAACCATTCATGTATCATCGATTCATTGAATGCTCTTCTTTCACAGACAATTCCATTATAATGAAGATTTCGTTTATGATATGCAACTGCAGGTTGAATCCGACAAAAACGATGACCTTCAAGAAATAGTTCCAAGCAACAAAAGCAATAGACATCGAAAGCATCGGTAAGTAATTAAAACATATGTGTTTGTGTGTGTGTGTGAGGTTGTTGAGTTGAAGCAGAAAAGAAAATGATAATTAATGTAGAGGAAATATCATAGTTTTGTTAATTGTTCTTTTGGTTTTTTGTTTTGGTATTTGTTGACCTCTCATTCCAAATCATTTCAAATCAATGAAATGTGATTTTATTTATATTTTTTAGACCAAAACTTTAAGCTGTGTATTTCAAGTACATATGTAAGTCATGTTGAGAATCAAGGTCGATAAAAATTTATAAGATTTTGTCCTAAATATATTATATAATATATATCTATAATATTAATATAGATTAAGTTAATCCCGTTGTCTCTCATAGGCTGGAGTCTCACATAGACCATATGTTCCTTAGTGGTACTGGTGCATGAAAGTCTTCAGGGGGTTATTGGAAATCTATAAATTTTGCTTTAAATATATTACATAGTACTACTCGCATCAATACGGGTCGCATTCAACATAATTAGTAGTTGACGATATGATTACATTTTTATATTCACCTCGAATACTTTGATTTTATGCTGTTATGTTGCAGTCTTCGTCAGTGTGTCTTCATTGATAAAAATCAAATAAATTTTGTGTGCATACTTTCAGGCTGATCAATTTTTTCTTATAATGAAAGCACTGTAATAGCAAGCATGAACAATTTGAGGGGAAATAGATGCGAAGCGTGACAATTACATTTTAAATATTAAATATTAAGAAATTTTGAATAATTTTTTATTGTTGGCCTTCAGAACAAGCTTATAATCCACATTTGGCATTTTTTCAATGAAAAAAAATTTTTAAATTCATTCTTTAAAGGCTTCAACAGCGTAAACAAAATTGTAGCAAACCGTTTTATAGAAGCGTTTTTATAAAATTAAAAAAATATATTATAGGGTTTGATTTTTTTGAAAAAAGTGAGTTTTTATATTTATTAATTATCCATATAAAAAAATATTCTATATGTGGTGACCATGGCATGCAGGTTAAGTGTATGGCTTAGCATGCTTGGAGCCCAAGTTCGATCCCCAGTCGCGGCAAAAGTTTTTTCAATAAAAAATTTTTCTAATCGGTCACCGCAGACAATGGCAAACTTCAGAGGGTAAATAATGTAACGCTTCTTGAGAACATAAACTTTAGCCGTTCGAAGTCGGTCAATTGTGTCAAAGTTCTTTCAAGGGCTGAAATGGCCAATTTATTTTCTTTTAAATACATATTAAATTATAAATTGATTTTGGAAAATTTTTTTCAAAACAAGTGCTCAAATGAATAAGACAGTTGTCTGAAATCCATCATCCAGACATTTTTTCTACAAAAAAACTTTAAAAATGGATAGAGATAAGCTTTTTTATCAAAATAAAGTCATTGCCATATTGTTCTTTCTGCTAGATTTCATTCCCGTGTCGAGGGTTAAGAACCCTTTCATAGTCCGGTTCAATAAATTTTTAAAAAATGCTTGAAATATTCTCTGAATCCTTTGGTGTTATCTTAGAAAAAAGTCTTTAATTCCTTTAACTGACTTTTTTTGACAACTTAAACCTAATATTCTTATGAAATAAGCTCATTTATTTTCACATTACTTTTATGTCAAAAATTAAGTCAATCCTATCACAATCACGTGCCAAGCAAAATAACTTCGACAGACTTCGAAATAATAATACTTTTGATATTTATAATTAAATAAATCATCGCTGAAAATATCAACCAAAATTAGCACACCAAAAGACAAAAAACATCAACAGTTGTAACAACAACAACAACAACAACAACAATAACAATAACAAAAAACACAAAAACGCATAATAATGATAAAGCAAAATTAATGACTTAAGCTATTGTTGCGCAAAAATGACGGCGAATGCGAACTAAACTGAAGCCAGTTAAGAGCAGCCAGTCAGCCAGCCAGCCTGCCAACCGACCAAACGACCAAACGACCCAACGACCGGTACGGAACCGCCTGCCGAGAAACTCCTACAAGCTGGAAATTAATTGAAATTGTCGGGTGCTAACGAACGGTTTCTCATAACGCCTTTCTCCATAACGCTGGCCAAATACAAGAGCAGCGCTGCACTCCTCCGCTTTAGCCTTAGGTCAGAGTGGTAGCGTATTGTTATTATTTTTGTGTTTTGTTTTTATTTTATTTTGTTTTGTTGTTGTGCTTATATTGATACAAAGTTGAGTCTCGGCTTGGCATAATAAAATGTTGTGTTGGTTGTTGTTGTTTTTACATTTGTTGCTCGATGCCATGCTTTCAACAACCGCAGGAATACAAAATGAGCGATAGTCATGGCAGAGTGACCGGCTGAAACGGGGAGGGTGAATGGCTGAAGGATTGGGTTGCATGGTAAATCGTTTGGGTGGCGGAAATTAAGTTCTTTGTGCAACGTTCAGTGTTGCCAGTGTTGTTGTTGTTGTGCTATTGTCATTGAAGCTGCTATTAATATTTCCGTTTTATCATGCTTGTCTGCAGTGATGTGCAAAAGGGATTTCTTGTTTATAAAATTTTTGTTTTATTTTAGTTTATTTTGTGTGCTTGCGTTTGCTTTTTCTGCCTTCTGCCGCATCATTGCACATGCTTTATTAAAGCTTTGCATGATTTGGGTCAAGGTGGTCGCTTACGTTGAAACTTGTTAACAGAGCGTGGGAACTAATAGTCAGGATGTAGTCGTATGTGTGTGTGTGTGTGTGTGTGGGAAATTGAACTGTTTTATTTATAACTTATAACATAATTAATTGATTTTTGTGCTTATTTCCGTCAGCCATCACAAGCACAAAAAACGACATCGTCATAAAAAACCAAAAATTCTGGTGCACGATTTAGACACTCAAGTTGTTAAGGTGGGTTAAACACATCGAAAACACACAATTTGTGAATTCATCAATAACAATATTTTCATATTATTTTTTGCTTAGGTTATTGATCCCGATGATCTGCCGCAAAGAGCTCGCTGGACCATCATTGCCACTGCATGTCTTCTGCTCCTTATGTGCCTCATGTTAGTCGGTGTCACGCTGCGCATGGCACCCATTATCGATGATATGGGTAAGTGTTTTTTATTCCACAAACACCCCCCACCCCTTTTGCCCATCTCTGTTTTTTAACCCTCTTAACTTAATCTACTCTCCTTAATTGGCAACTACATAAAAATTCTTCAGCATTAATTATGGGACGATGTATACAATTAGCAAACAATTATTTAAAAAAAAAAACGTATAAAACAAAAAATTTAAAAAAAAACTAAAATTTCCATGCAAGGATTTTCCATCAATCCTTAACGGCTTTTGTAGTTATTTTCACTTTTTTTCCACAACTAACATTTTCTCTAATTAACTCAATTACAATTTAACACACATCTAATGCTATGCTATTGTTGTATTTGTTTTGATATATTTCAAACCAAACATCGATTTAGAATTTCAAAACTCATGTAAGTACCAAATAGTTTGTAAGTTTAACGGTATGGTAAGATATTTTTTTTTTCATTTTACACATAAAAAAAACATTAATAAACATTATATATAAATATAAAGCTTAAACAAATGCTTTGAATACGTATCGAAATAAGTATCAATTAACTGATGAACCATATTTTGGCTTTTGTTTTTATGCAACTGAATATTTAAGAAATCTAGTCGAAAGAAAATGATTTAGACTGTTTTTACTGAAAGGCAAAATTTAGTATTTAATTTATGATAAATTTGTTTATAGTATAACAAATTATGTTTGACTCTTTCGGATGAATGTTTAAAAAATTCATAACTACCCTAGATAACCAATAAAAAACTTAGTGAGGTTTAGAAAGACATGGATTGGATGTCATATTAAAAAATAATTATAATTATTAGCATCAATCATTAAAAAGAGGTTGAGTAAAATTATTGACTCATGCACTAAGTACGTAATATTCGAAGGAAAATTTTACCTCTTTAAAATATATAAAATGTTAAAATTATTTTGCTTTTCCTTTTATTAACAACTACTTTCAATATTTTCATAAAAAATTATGTCATAAAAATGCTACATATACGAAAAAAATTCATTATAAACGTCACAAGCTGGCATACCCGAATTTTCTTGTTACTTAAAATAAACAATTTTTGTCTTTCTAAGATACTGGAATTATGAAAAAATGGGCTTAAGGGGGGACACGACATTGGCCGTTTTTTAAAATCGACTTTTTTTAAATTTTGTAGTTTGGAAAATATTCTTAAGATTCTAAAAAAAAACAAGTAAAGAAAGTCTAAAGTCGGTCTAGGCCGACTATGAAATACCCTAAACCCACTTTTCAAAAAAAAAAAAAAAAAAATTTATTGTAAATGGGCGTGTCCGTGGGCGGATGAAGTCCATTTTTCCAAACCATCTTTGTCTTGTCATAAAAAACATACATGCCAAATTTTAGCTCTGTAGGTTAAACACATGCTTATTTATTGCGTTTTCAATTTTTGGGTTGTATGGGAGGTAGGCGTGTCCATGATCGTATAACGTCCATTTTCCGAAGACATATTTGTGTTGGTATGAAACACATACATATCAAATTTTATTGTTGTAGGCTAATTATGAGCTGAGCTATGCAGTTTTCAATTTTCGCGTTGTATGGGAAGTAGGCGTGTCCGTGGGCGGACGATGTCCATTTTTCAAAAACATGTTTTTTTTGTTATAAAAAACATACGTGCCAAATTTCAGCTCTGTAGGTTAAACAGAGGCTTATTTATTGCGTTTTCAATTTTTGGGTTGTATGGGAGGTGGGCGTGTCCGTGAGCGGATGACGTCCATTTTTCAAAGACATCTTTATGTTGATATAAAACACATACATACCAAATTTTATTGTTGTAGACTTATTATGAGCTGAGTTATGCAGTTTTAAATTTTTGCGTTGTATGGGAGGTAGGCGTGTCCGTGGGCGGATTCCAAAAATATTCAATAGTGCAGATCCTTGGGTACATGTGACCATGTGTACCAAGTTTCATCCAATTATCTCAACTCCTTCTTCTTATCCTGTGTATACGGACAACACACAGACGGACGGACGGACGGACGGACGGACGGACGGACGGACGGACGGACGGACATAGATAGCTCGACTCACGTGGTGACGCTGATCAAGAATATATATACTTTTCTATACCGGACTCGCTTCGTTCTATGCGTTACAAACGTTTGCACAAAGTTAATATACCCTGACCTTTCAGGTTTAGGGTATAAAAATAAAGGAAAAATTCCTACGGATTCAAAAGTTACAGCCGGATTAGTGAGAGCGCATTTTTAATTTTCGCCTTGTTTGTCATTGTTCACAAACTTTGCACGCGTTTATCTCTAAACCATGTTTTTCGTATTGGTTGCGGCACTAGCGGTTTCATATTTTGACGAAATTTTTTTAAACTTGGTTCGCTATCGTATGACACGAGCTTTTTTTATATTTTTTTCGATTTTTTATGAAAGTCAATATTTTTTACGAAAAAACACACTTTCAAATTTGGAACATCATCGAAAATTGAAAAGAAAATTTTTAAAAAAAATCTCCTGTCATACGATAACCAAATTTGTTAAGATTTAAAAAAGTAATTTTTTTCCAGATCGGACAATTTTTGCGACTACCACGACGCCCCGTTTTTTTCCCTGCCCCCAGCTTAGAGCTCTATAAAACCATGTTGGAGTGAAAAATATATTTTTTTGAATTTTTTTCTTGTAATTTGTTCAATTCTCTACAATAATAAAAAAACTTTTGAAAAAACGTTTGTTTTTGACTGAGTTATGAATTTTTAAAAAAAGGTCTGTTTTCTCTGCCGCGAATGTTATGTCCCACCTTAAGAGTTTGCAAAGGTTATATGGGAATAAGCATGCATATGATGATCTCTATAAAATTGCTTTAATTTTCATTGTACTCAATAGTTTTGATATAAAATTGAAATTTACTTAGCCTGAGATCTTCAAAGTGAATCCTTTGGGTGCAAGAATTTATTCTTAGAAAATTTTATTTTAGAATATAACTAGCACGGAACATCTTCGACTTGGCCAAAGTTGAAATACAGTGTTGAAGAATATTCGAAGTTTGTTAGATTTTATTATATTTATTATGCACGGATAAGCGTAATTTTCATCCTCTTTTTCCGAATATCAATCTCAGTGAATGTTTAAATAGCAAGATGTATGAAAATAAAAAAAAACCAGTAAGGCATATCTTCGACTTGGCCGAAGTTAAAATACCTCACGGCCGATTCGTAAGTGTACAAAATCTTCCCACTCTTTCTTCCATAATTTAGTTTTTATATCAAATACAAACGTATAAAATTTTTTCTGTAGCTTAAAGAGAAGCCTTTTTATAGAGTTTTAAATTTTGGACCTGAATGGAAGGTGGGCGTTTGGGTGGGCGGATGATGCCCAATTTTTCGAACACGTCTTAATTTTTATACAAAAATGATAAATATTAAATTGTATTTTTGTAGCTTCGGCAGAAGCCTATTTACATAGTTTTACATTTTGGGGTTGTATGGCAGGTTGGCGTTTACTTGTGTGGATGAAGCCAATTTTTCTAACACGTCTTAATTTTTATGCAAAAATGATAAATATTAAATTTTACTTTTGTAGCTTTGACAGAAATCTATTTATATAGTTTTAAATTTTGGGGTTGTATTGGAGGTGGGCGTATTCGTAGGTGGTTGACACCCATTTTTCTATCGTATCTTTACTTTTATATAAAATAAACAAATATTTAATTTTACAATTGCAGCTTTGACAGAAGCCTGTATATAAAGTTTTCAACATTAGGGTTGTATAGGAGGTGGGCGTGTTAGTAAGTGGAATACGCCCATTTTTTGAACTCATCTCGGTTATGACATAGGTTACACAAATACCGAATTTAAGTTTTGTAGCTTTAATATTTGCTTCTTTATGGAGTTTTCATTATTGGTTTTCATCCGATTTAGCCCATTCTCGAACTTGATCTTAGATTTTTAGAAAAAATCTCAAACATCGAATTCCAGCACGATAGCTTCAAAACTGCGGCTGTAATCGTGTCCACAGACAGACGGACAGACAGACGGACATGGCTAAATCAACTCAGGTGGTGATGCTGAGCAAGAATATATATACTATTCTAAACCTACCAAGCTTTCTTATGGGCGTTACACACGTCGATACAAAATTAATATACCCCTTACGCAGTACGCGTGAGGGTATAAAAATCATTAGCTTTATGACCACTGTCCAAATTCTAGTTGCAACCTTTGCTCAAATTTTCATCCTAATTTTTGTTCCACAGAATGTCCACATCGTTTTTCCAATCCTGGTTCTGACTCTTATGCTTATGCTGACTCATAATCCTTTTTCGTATCCTTGTCATAAAAGTTACTAGCCACAATCCTTGTTCAAATGCCCTTGTCATATTCTCGTCTAGTTCTTGTTCAAATAATTAGCCATTTCCTTGAAATAGTTCCTACCCAGAATTATCCTTGCTCTGATTCTTTTCATAATTCTTGTCTGTATACTCGTTCATGTTCTTGTACTCATTCTTTTCCTGGTTTTTGTTCAAATCCTTGTCCGAAACCTTGCACCAATCATTGTCTTTACTTTTATTTTAAGCCTTTATCAATAATCTTTTTCCCTATCTTTGTCATAATACTTGTCCTAATCCTAGTCTTTATCCTCTTTCAAAGCCTTTTCTCAATACACTCAGGGAAAAAATGCTGTTGATATAACAGTTGATATTTTTCTGAGTGTACCCAAAGCCTTTTTCATTATCATATCCTTATCCTAATCTCTTTCCTATTTTCTTAATCCTTGTCTGTATATTCTTCCATGTTCTTGTCCTCATTCTCTTCCTGATTTTGATTTTAAATCGTTGTCCGAATTCTTGTCCAAATCTTTGTTTAACCCTTTTCCTTATCATTTTTATAAACTTTTACTCTATCCTTATCATAATTACTTTCCTAATCCTTATACTTATACTATACCTTTTCTAAATTTTTTTCTAAATACTAGACAATAAAAATCCTTTTTCATTATTATATCACTTTCCTTATTCCTTTCCGAATGCTTATCATATCCTTTTTCTAATCCTCTTCCATGTTCTTGTTATAACCTTATCCTTGTTCAAATCTGGGTTCTAATGCTTGCAGTTATCCTTTTCTAAATCATTGTTGTAATTCTTGCCCTAGTTCATGATACAATCATGAGGTACGATAAAGGGATTCACCACACCGGCAACGAATGTCATGCGAATGACAAAATGAAAATTAGCGATGCCACTTTTTCTTTGAGTTGATAAATGTGGGAAAAACACTTTGAGAGGGAATTATAAAAGGGTAAAAGGGAAAAAATTGGAAGAAATGCATTTTTTGTCTCGATTTCGTTATTTAAAAGATTTTTATATAATTTTTTTTAAAAGTCTTCCCAGTCTATTTCAGTCTGGGAAATATCGAGAAGAAATATCGATATCGATTTACAAATAATAAATTGTTCTGAAATTAAAAGTTATTTTATTTCTTTGTTGCCAGCAGTATTTATAATTAAATAAACTATGAACTAAATATTATTTGAGATGAAATATATTAAGGTTATTCATGCAAAGCGGCAAGCTTAAATTTTGGTCAATAAGTAATTTTTATCAGATAGATTTTGTGAACCTCTCCTAAAATTCCCACAAAATTCCTTAAAGTAAAAAAGGAAATCAAAGTAGGTACGGCGAAAAAAATTTAAAATTCTTTTGTAAAATTTAAAATTTCAGAAAGAAAAAAAAAATATAAAAAGATTTTGAAATTTCAATAAATCACAAAATAAAAAATGCCTAAAAATATGCTAAGAAATTTTACAAAACAATCAAGCGTTCCGCACTCACGTTTTACGGAATTATGTTAAAGTAACAATAACAATTATTTTTAATGCTTGTTCAGCCTTTTATTCCACAGCCTTTACTGGCCTGTTATATTTTTTACCATAGTTAACTTGTTCAGCGAGCAATAATTCATGCAACGATAATGCAGTTTCGTTGCCAATTTCGTGACTTGATGATAACATTAAAATTTGTATTATTTTTGTGCTCAGAAAAACTCTTTCTCCTACAATAACTTCCATAGTAGCACCTACAATTTCTGGTCATTTCTCTTCACTTTGTACTTCTTTTGTATGTTTTTTGGATGTGATGTTGTAACATCAACAAATATGAACTTTTTATGCCACATCTCTGGATAAGAGTTAAATTTGCACAATCATGTCCTTTATGAATTAATAACATATTTAAATATTTTTTGTGCTCCTCTTCTCTGTTCATTTTTGAATATTTTTAAGTCACTTTGGTCAAAAATTGAACAAATAAAAATGAAAAATTGTTTAAATTTGGTGAATAAACTGTTGAGTACGAGAAAATTTTGTTTGGCTGCCTATGCTATTAAAAACAAGACTAGGGCTTTAAGTATGTCTATTTAATTTGCACGTTAGACCACCTTACGTTCTCATTAAATGTCTATGAACACAAATCGTTTTATTTTTAAAATTCTCTTCTCTTAAACTATACCAAAAACATATTTGCCGTTATTTAGTCGTCATAAATGAGTGTTTCAGCGCTCAGCAAACATAAGAATGCCGTTATTTAATTTGCCGCGACTGTATTGGAAAAGCTGTTATGAAAGCTTCTGTTAAAAAAGCTTTCAACCGGAAACAGACATAGCTAAATACAAAGCTTTCAAAAAGCTTTGTTCAAGCTTTTATGTATTTTTAATATTTTTAATGTTCCGAAAACTTACTGTTATTTTTTACTCAAGAGTGAAAGCTCTGCCTGTTTCCTAAGCTTAACGCTAGCCTTTAAAAACACTCAGCGCTACTTCAGTTAGCTTTCGCTCATGTTATATCATAGCTGCTTGTATTGCTATGTATCCTTGAAACTAGGACAACATATTACATGTTGCGCTTGAGTTCATGTAGATTTTTATGGACTTGATTGCTTTTTGATGATGTGCTAAAGAGAATTTATGCGCTTTTCCGAGAACTTTTGTGTTATTGTAATGTTCTTAAAACGGAGTTGTCAACTTTTGATGACAACCGTTAGTGCTATTCGGTCACAAAAAACCATAAAAAGCTCTATACATAAAAAATTTGAAATTTTATTTGTAAAATAAATATCTGCATCAATATTAAAAATATTTGTTTTCATATTAAATGCATGCAACGCTAGTGCAGTTCCGTTACTGGAACCGTGTCTTGATGATATCATTTATATTTTTATAATTTTTGTCATAAGACCAAAGAACAAATTATACAAAATGATGATGATTTTTTTGAATGAAAAATTTTTATTTATATAATTTTTGTCTTTTTGCAGTGAGCTGAGGCTCAAAAAATTTTATAGGTGTAGAGACTAAAATTATTTCGTTATGACGGCCTCAATTGTTATTTTTTTAAATATTATAGAATAGAATAGTCTATTAGTCTATAGAATAGTCGAAAAATCTTGGTGTTTTTGGCTAAGCATTTTGTTAAAAATAAGTTATTTAACTTTAAGTCTAAAGACAAGTCTCTGAACAGAGCACTTTTCTTATGATCTAAGCGATAAAGAATCAGCTCAGCGTTCTGTAATATACTGATATGTAAAAGTAAAAATAACAACAGATAACAAGGATAACAAAAAATATTTGTTAATAATAATATATTAATACAAATTTATGTACATAATTTAATATATTAAACCATATTATGGTGTTCAGTTATGCCTGTCAACAAATTGTGGTAAAAAGTTTTTATGAGTTCATAATAAACTTTCAAATAGATATTGGACAGAAGCTCAAACAAACAGTTTTAAGTTTGTCATAATTTCTTATAAATTAAAATGTATGTTATAAAGGGTGAGCACCTAACAGAATTGCCGGAAGCCCAACTATTTATATCGTTATTCAGACGAATAACGATATTATTTTAGCGGTTTTAAGTGGTTGACTGTTATAATAAGAAATGTATACTTTAAAACACACACACATGCACAGACATAAGATTCACAAACCAGGGCAGTAGCCAAGAGGTTTTTTTTCGTGCTTTAAACCACCCCATAGTATCAAAAAGTATAAAGTTTGATTAACAAAACTCAAATTAGTTTAAAATTAATTCTTGTGTATAAAATCAAAATTGGTTTTTTAATGAAAACATAAATAAACAAGTAAAGAAAGTCTAAAGTCGGTCTAGGCCGACTATGAAATACCCTAAACCCACTTTTCAAAAATAAAAATTTTTTTATTGTAAATGGGCGTGTCCGTGGGCGGATGAAGCCTAAATTTTAATTGCATTTAAATGGTGATGAAAAATTTACACATACCAAGTTTTATTCCTGTAGCTCACAGTTAATGCCTTTATTGTGCTTTCACTATGGGAGGTGGGCGTGTTCATGGACGGATTACTCCCAATTTTTAAACACACCTTAGTTTTGGTAGAAAATACATACATACCAAATTTAATTTCTCTATGACAAACATAACCTTATTTATTGAGTTTTAAACTTTTTGGGTTGTATGGGAGGTAGGCGTGTCCGTATGCGGATGACGTCCATTTTTCAAAACCATCTTTGTCTTGTCATAAAAAACATTCGTGCCAAATTTTAGCTCTGTGGGTTAAACAGAGGCTTATTTATTGCGTTTTCAATTATTGGATTGTATGGGAGGTGGGCGTGTGCGTAAACGGATGACGTTCGAAGACATTTTTCGAAGACATCTTTATGTTTGTATAAAACACATACAAATCAAATTTTATTGTTGTAGGTTACTTATGAGCTGAGTTATGCAGTTTTAAATTTTTTCGTTGTATGAGAGGTAGGCGTGTCCTTGGGCGGATGATGTCCATTTTTCAAAACTATCTTTGTTTTGTTATAAAATATATATGTGCCAAATTTTAGCTCTGTAGGTTAAAGAGAGGCTTATTTATTGCGTTTTCAATTTTTGGGTTGTATAGGAGGTGGGCGTGTCCGTGAGTGGATGACACCCATTTTTCAAAAACATCTTTGTGTTGATACAAAACACATACATACCAAATTTTATTGTTATAGGTTAAGTATGAGCTGAGTTATGCAGTTTTCAATTTTTGCGTTGTATGGAAGGTAGGCGTGTCCGTGAGCGGATTCCAAATATATTCAATAGTGCAAATCCTTGGCTGCATGTGACGATGTGCACCAAGTTTCATGCAATTATCTCATTTCCTTCTTCTTATCCTGTGTATACGGACAACACACAGACGGACAGACGGACGGACGGACGGACGGACATGGATAGCTCGACTCACGTGGTGACGCTGATCAAGAATATATATACTTTTCTTTACCGGACTTGCTTCGTTCTATGCGTTACAAACGTTTGCACAAAGTTAATATACCCTGACCTTTCAGGTTTAGGGTATAAAAATTTAGAAAATATCTTAAAAAAAGAAAAAATTCAAGTTTAGTTTTGACAGTTAAAAGCAAAATTTTACCATTTCGAAAACAATATTTTAAAAATTAAAATGAGCAATCAATAAAACGGTAAAAAAAAATGTATGTATGTTTGCATGCATAATCGTGGTACTTCTTAGATCTGTCGGTTTTTGTGATTTTGTTTGAGCTTCATCTGCTTCATATGTAGCATAAGGAAAAACAAAATAACTCAGTTTTTGCTAGTTTTCAGGAGAACAATTTGAATGTTTGATTTGATTTGATTTTTTGTGTAGAAAAACCAATACTTATGAAAAAATATGTGACTTATAGAATAGCTTATTGCGCATCAGATAATGTAACTAATTAACTCAATTTTGACATAAGCCGACTTATGTTGTTTTTTCTTGTTGTCATTTTTTTTTTTTTTTTTTTGTAGGAGTAACGGGCCATAAATTTGGTTTTTTTAATTTCGCTATCGACTATATTCCGTTCATTGATATACCACACTATCGGAAAACATAAAAATCAAAGCAGTCTGTTTTTGTCACACTTTACTGTATACTAGAGTGGGTCGGCCTCCATACAACAAAAAAAAGTTTGAAAAAACCACCCACTATTTCAAAGTTGACCTCGAGAGGATTCCGAAAACAAAAAAATTTTTTTTTTTGACCACAGGAAAAACAGCCAAAATGGTATTTCTTGCATAACTTAAGCATTATATGTCGTTGAAAAGGGCTTTACCAGCACTACAATGTCTTCTTAGAACATTTTTATTTTTGAGGTCATATTCAACTAGTAAGCCCCATTAGTCCGATATGTCCCCAATTAAATTAAGTCCCCACAGGACCCAATTAATTTAATTAATTAATTTAGAAATAATTTTTTAAGATCTGACATGTAATGCTTAAGTTATGCAAAAAAGACCATTTTGGCTGTTTTTCCTGTGGTCCAAAAAAAAATTTTTTTTTTGTTTTCGGAATCCTCTCGAGGTCAACTTTAAAATAGGGGGTGGTTTTTTCAAACTATTTTTTTTCGACCCACTCTACTGTATACGTTTATTTTGTCTGGGTTGCGCACGAAAAAAATTAAAATCGAAACAAAAATCTTTGAAAGCGTGCCTGCAAAAAATTGCCAACCGATTTTACTAACGCTAATAATAAATTTCAGCTTTTCACCATTATCGGTGATTCCATGTCAAAAGGCACACTTTTCTGACATCACAATTTTTGAAACTTCTGAAACTTTTTTGGTGGATTGTTTATCTGAAAAATATTATAACTGCGTACTTTTTTTTTGCAAAATTATAAACCAGGGACCGTACCGGTTATGGTTTTTATCAAAAAAGTCAAATATTAACTGTTATTTTTTAACTTTTATGTTTTCCGACAAAAATAAGAGTTATTTCGTGCCTTATATTTTTTCGGGCCAACATAACAGTTACTTTTGACTTTTATTTTATCGGTCAAAAATAACAGTTATTTTCTGCCTTCTATTTTTTCGGTCAAAAATATCAGGCAATTTGTGTTTTTTCAAAGGCCATTTTACTGACTAAAAAACTATCGATACCATTATTTTGATCTCATCGGTGATCACGTTTTACATATGGTATCAAAAGTTTTTTAATCGGACAAGCGGTCTTTAAGAAAACACAGATTGTCTGATATTCTTGACCGAAAAAATAAAAGTCACAAAATAACTGTTATTTTTGACCGATAAAATAAAAGTCAAAGGTAACCGTTATTTTTGTCTGAAAAAATAAAAGGCAAAAAATAACAGTTAATTTTTAACTTTTAAAAAATCAGTCGAAAATTTAAAAGGCTCTAACTATTCGTGAAGCTGGGGCCAATTGTATCATAATGGTATATTTGAAAATGTCCTTCAACAATTTTTTCATTGTGTCTTTTTCATTCGAAAATTTATAAATAACAGTTATTTTCGGTCCCTGATTTAAACAGCTCTATCTTCTAAACAGTAAGTCGCACAGACAAGAAACTCAGGTATAGCTTAGGTACCTTGAATGGATCTTTCTGGTGGTGTCATTTGTTTATAGTTCTTTTATAGAAAAAAAGTTTATTTTTCTTATCCCGAAATTTACCATCATATTTTTCACAGTCAGCGCAACAACTTTTTCACCTTTCTAATATAATATCGCATTAAGGCATTAATTTTTAAGGTTTAGGCAAAATTTTAAGTTGGATCTCCAACGATTGCTTTTTATTTTTAAAAAAATTATTGTTCCATACTTAATATATAGGTACATTTGCAACCAAAGAATCTTGTGATTGATTATCACAAAAGAAATATTTTTTGTATGTATGGACATTTGCACTGCGACTCAATGAATCAAACTTCAGCTCCTTCGCCTTCAACTCCTTCAAAGAACTTAAGAACTATTAATACTGAATTGTTTTCATCAAAGCAGTTCTTACTTATTAACAAGACCATTAGATTGGTATCTTTATTAAAACTATGCAGTTTAAGGACAGAAAAAGTTGTACAATTTAAGAAAATACAAGTATGGAAGATTACACAAAAGCGCCTTTGAGTCGTAAAACATATGGACATAAATTTGGAACATATTAATTTTTTATGATGATCTATTTGAAGGACTTACTTTAAACCAAAGAGTTACTGCATATATATAGGCCACTTGGACTACATTATTCCCAAAACATATGCTTTATTAGCTTTTCTTCGGCGAAACAGTTCAAACTTTTTAGATGCTTACACTTTTAAAGCAATTTATACTTCTGTAGTGCGGTCTTAGCTGGAATACGCTTCTCTCATTTGGAGTCCTTTTAACGACACTCATATATTACGTCTTGAACGCGTCCCAAAGAATTATATTCGCTTTGCTCTTAGAACTATTTATTTTGATGATCGTATTCCCTCTCATAATGCACGATGTTTACTGATTAATTTATAATCTCTCCAAAATAGACGAACAATTGCGACACTTTTATTCATATCTGATCTTATTTCGGGGGCTATAGACTGTTCCTCTTTGCTAGAATTAATTAGTTTTAATGTCGCATTGAATTGATATAAATATAAACTAAGGAAAAATATAGGAAAACTTAAGTAGGCATTTTTTTAAAAAATCATTAAAAATAGCAATCGTTGGAGATCCAACCTAAAATTTTGCGAAAACCTTCAGAATGAATGCGTTTCTACTGCTTCTACGGTTAGAACTAAAATTAATGAGAGAAAGAATTTTTGTAGAATTGAAAACACCGGTCATGAGTTGGTATAAATATACGATATCTGCAGACCTCCTTCGCTCACTTAATGACTGCATTCTTAATAGTTTTAAACGATCCTCATAAGAAGGAAGGTTGAAAATATCAGTTTCACTTGAGCCCTTTAGAGTAATCCGAACAAAACGTTTTTGGATCCTCTCTATTTGTTCAACATGCACATTATAACTTGGGGACCAGACTTGACTTGCGTACTCCAAGTAAGGACGCACAATTGCATAATACAATGTTGTAATTGTAATCATGCTATTGAATTCTTTAGCCCAGCGTTTTATAAATCCAAGCATTGAAGACGGTTTTTTTACATATATTATCAATATGAATGTTGAACTATAACTAAGGATTCATGCACACACCAAGGTCTTTGACCGCCTCTACACGACTTAAAGCAGTGTCTTTTATATTGTAATCAAATAAAAAATTATTCCTTTTTCACGAAAAGCTCATAGTTTGGCATTTACTAGGATTGAGAAACATACTATTTTTAGAACACCAAACTTCAAAGGATTTCAGATCTGCCTGGAGTAGGTTGAAATCATCTGTAGCATTTATTTTTCTGTATATTGTCATATCGTCTATATAAATCAGTAGACGTGTGTAACGTCACTTTTTGCGGTGTATGTGAAGTAGGCGTTTTCGTGGGCGGATTACGTTCCATTTTTCAAAACCATCTTTGTCCATTTTTCGAAGACATCTTTGTGTTGGTATACAACACATACACACCAAATTTTATTGTTGTAGGCTTATTATGAGCTGATTTATGCAGTTTTAAATTTTTGCGTCGTATAGGAGGTAGGCGTGTCCGTGGGTGGATTCCAAACATATTCAATAGTGCAGATCCTTGGCTGCATGTGACCATGTGTACCAAGTTTCATTCAATTATCTCTACTCCTTCTTCTTATCCTGTGTATACGGACAACACACAGACGGACAGACGGACGGACAGACGGACGGACGGACGAACATAAATAGCTCGACTCACGAGGTGACGCTGATCAAGAATATATATACTTTTCTATACCGGACTCGCTTCGTTCTATGCGTTACAAACGTTTTCACAAAGTTAATATACCCTGACCTTTCAGGTTAAGGGTATAAAAATTACCTTAATTTAAGCTGTTTTATTTATTACACATATATTGTTCTCAAGAAGCTTTATATCACTTGATTTTGCTCTGTGAGATGATGGCCGAACAGAACAAGTTATTTGTTTTGAAAAAATCTTTTGACCGAGGTGAGATTTGAAATCGGGATTGATTGGTACACACGCCACACAATATTATCCATTCAGTATAATACGTTTTAAATCAATTAGAGAAATGGGCCATTGTGCTACGAATTCTTCTACCCATATAATGCCTACAATTTTGAATAGGATTAAGATCCAGTTCTTTTTCCTGGAAAAGGTACAAATCCGAATGAATTTTTATCAATTGACAAACGAAATTTTAAATGAAACATATAATTGTAAAAAAACTAGTCTAAGAAAAGTTTTAACACTTTCAGTTTCCACCTGTGATATGGATCCAAAACGTTCTGAAATGAAATAAGAACTTGAAGTTTGGAAAATTGCTTACAGGTCGGAATGAAGTCTTTATTGATGATGTAGATATATTTTGCAGCATTTATGCAACCTTCCAGCATGATTATTTCTTGTACACCATTATATAGACCATTATATAGATTGTATAAAGACCATTATATAGAACATTATATAAGAAAAATATTGTACTGTAGGCAATACACAGTTTTTATCAAATCGTTTTTCCTTTCTGCGGCTGTCTACGGTCTTGTCATCTGCTTCAAAGAGATTAAATTTGAACTCATCTGAGAATATTATAAACGCCTAGTCCATTTCAGACTTATTTTTGTAAAATTTAGCTATCTTGTGAGACGATTTGTTTATTAGTCCATTATGTTGGAACCGATTTGAATGACAAATTTTTCTAATTTCAATTATCATCTCTTTCTGTTGTCATTTTTACAGTCAAAAGAGTCAAGAGTGTACTACATTACTTAACAATTTTACAAAAATCTTTCACCACAACATATGGCGATAAAAATTTCTGTAGCAAAATTTTCCATAAAACCCGAATTTGTTTATGGTTGAGAAAAAAAAAACCCAGTTTTTCTGTGTTTAAAATTAAAAAATGCGTTGTTGAGATGTTTGAGTTTTGTTTGGGTTCGCTCTACGACATACAAATAATTTGAAAATCGACGATCGGACGATTATGTCCCTGAAAATAAATATTTTGAAAAGCATTTATGTGAAGTGTGTGCTCTCAACAGTAAATTTTTTAATTATTACATTCGATAAATATCAAATAAATTTTGAGCATACTTTCAGGCAACTTTTTCCACAAATTTTGCGTTAAATGAAAGCACTGTATTAGTTTACATGAACAGTTTGAGTGATATAAGGTGCTGATCAGAACGCTTGTCTTCAATGTCTTATGATAAATTATAAAAACATATATAATTTAAAAATTATATTTTGTATATTAAACATTTAGAACCTTCAAAACTATTTAATGAGAAAATCTGCCAAAAGGAACATTTTTTTCTCAAATTATATAAGCTAAAACTGTTAATCCGTTGAAAAAAAACAGTAAAAAAAATTTGAATGTAAATTTTTTGAGAAAAATTCTAATAATTCCAATATTTTTACATTGAATATTATATTGACAGTTATAAATTTTGTTCATCAAGACCTTCCCCTTATCCAAAGCAAATTCTGGCTGCATCCCTGATACAGACACAACTAAAACAAAAGGTATTCATGACACGCACTGATACACGCGCCAACATCCAGACATTCCACAGAGTAGCATGAATCTCAATTAAATTTAGCTTTGCTTAGCTTTGTAACAGCTCAACACACACACACACACATGTACATACACAGGCATACGAACACCATCAACACGAAGCTATCAGAAGTATTTCTTGGTAATATTCTTGTAATATTAGCTTAATATAGCTTGCCAAGCAGAGAAGGTAAGAAAGAAGGTGGAATATGCCACAAAACACACACACACACATATACAAAAACACAAATAGACACTTATTCGCACCCATTGTGTTGTCGAGCTGCTTTGCTTCGCATGTGCAACAATTTGTAGCAAGAAAATTAATTCCCACTTGCCTCTTTTATGTGAAAGATACACGTTGGGAAACATCGTCACGGACAACATTACAAATATAAATGCGTTTTTGCTATGAACAGTGGTGTTGCAGCTCATGTAAACTGCAGTTGTAGTGGTGTGTGTGTGTGTTTGTTTGTTTTTGTCATAAACACACACATTATTTCCACTAATTTTATTTACAATGTAGACATAATGATACATTCCCACTTTTGTTAAAGTTTTAAAAGACTTTGGTGTATTTGTGTGTGTGTGTGTGTGTGTGTGTGTGTGTGTGTGTGTGTGTGTGTGTGTGTGTGTGTGTGTGTGTGTGTGTGTGTGTGTGTGTGTGTGTGTGTGTGTGTGTGTGTGTGTGTGTGTGTGTGTGTGTGTGTTAAGGAAATGAAGAAGCAAATAAGTTTTCTGCGCATTCATGCTCTATTTTATCTTCATAACTAAGAAAACTTTATTTAAATCCATATTGCTTGCTTCAAATTGCAAGCAACAATTTTAACTGTTGCTGACTGCAAGTAGTTGGGTCAGCAACGCGCTGTAGTTTTTTTTTTTTTCTTGTTATTGTAACAGCAATTAAAATTATTCGTACACAGAAAATATAAAAAAGTGCTGCTGTTGTTCTTTAATCGCACCAACACAGCCACAATCGCTACATTCACAGTTCTAATGAAGTTAATGCGATAAAAACTAATTCAACACTTTTCTGCATAGATATAGATACTTATGAGGGTTCGTTCTCTGTCCATTCTCTCTGTTCTCTAAGTGGAAAAGCATAACAACTGCACAACTGCAGCAAAGAAAATGTAAAAATATTGTTTTAGAAAACCAACCGCCAACTAGTTGATGATATTAAAAGAAACACGCAATGCTCACAGCAAGAAAAGCGTTGAAAAGCATTCGTATTTTTAATAGAGTTAAAATGCATAAACAATGCACTGAGAAGTTGAAAGTTGAAGGCGAATTTTAGCGTAGTTGGAATATTAGCTAAGAGCAGCACCAGTGCAACTTGCATAAATTGCACGATGGGTGATGGGTGACACAATGGGTGACACAGTGCAGCGTTGTGCATTTCTATGGCGCCAGCATAAGAGCGTTGAAACTCTGCGAAATGGGTTGCTCTACCTACATTAAGCAGCTTTTTGTTTTGCAACGCGGGTAAGAAGAGGTGGTGGGTTGGGTTCTTTGTAAAAAGAACAGCTTTTCTTTTACAGTGAATTCAAGTAAAGTGGCTGCCATGACATGACATCAGAAGCTGCAGCACAGAATAATGTTGTTGTCGTTGTTGTTGTCATTGTTTGTTGTAGTTGAAGTTATTTTGTCTTGGCTTTCGGAAATTAGCTTTTTTTTTTTTGTGCAATTTTTGTTTTGTGTTGTTGTTCTGTTGTTGTTTTTGTATGTCTTTTGTAGCTGTAGTTAAAGTATGAAAGAACCACGCTTTTCAATTGGTTTTCATGGTTATAAAAATATATATATATATACATATATATTTTTTTTTTTAATGCGTCGCTTTCTTTTTGTGTGTGCCTAATTAAAATTTAATCTCCTGCAAGCGATCAACAAAAATACACACAATGGTACTTTATGACATTTGCCAACCTTTGTATAACATTCAAATGCACAACAACAACATACACTTGACATAGACAAGGGATTTAGCAAAGAAAAATTTTAAATCTAATTAAAAAATAAAAAATATATTTAGGTTTTTCACAACTTACACATACGCAGTTGTATCGATGTATTCGAATTTAAATCGTATTCACATTGTTTTTGTTTTCTATTTGAAAGAAATAAAATTATTTTTTGAGCTCCTACGTTTGATTTATCTTTCAAATAGAAAACAAAAACAATGTGAATAAGAGACGAAAATATGAATACAACAATACAACTGCTTATTTCAAGTTGTGAAAAACCTAATTATTATATAAAGTCAATTTAAAATTCAAATATCGTGAAAACATATTTTGAAAAACTCTTCTAGGAATGATGAAATATATATGTCGCCATTCTTCTTTACATAAATAAGCCAATGAATATAAAAATCAATCAAAATATAGATTACTTTCTTGCTTCATCTGAATTCTGCATAATTTGGGTGTTCTTTAAATACTTAAAAGTAAATAAAAATTCTCAGACTTTAAAGTAAAAGAGCATATTCAAATTCAGACAATATTAAGTTATTTTCAATCATTGCTTCATTCATCCATTAATAATTAAAAATTAAAGTTTTTTCTTTATAAATTTTATTATGTCAGGCATGCAGGATAATAATTTTCACCATTTTTAGTGTTGAAGACTGTTCATCTGTATTTTTTTTTTGTTTACCTTAAATGCTGAAATAGTTTTAAACGGGTATATTTATACAAGCCAGGGTTAAGGTTTAAGCGCAAAATTAATAAAAATGCTTACTACTTAATATTGGTTAAAATTAAAATTTTTAGTATTTTCAATGCCTGAAGACCTTACATCCTGCGTTATTAAATCATGTTTGAATCCAAAATGTTATCAATTTGAATGTTAAAAATGTTAGTTGCATTCTTCATAACATATTTTCACAAAATTAAAATTTTTCTTGTAAATACAAGTTTCGAGTAGGTGTGATAGAGGACATTCAACTATCTGAACTGTGTTTTCTGGTATTGGTATCAGAACGCAATATATTATAGATATTTTATATTGCTTTTGAGCCTTGTGCGTAAGCATTAGCGCACCAAAGGGAGGGTTTCGGGGTTTAAACCCCCTCAAAAATTATTGTAGTTTCGAGCAAAATAGCATTCAATCAAAGTGAGTCACATGAAAAGCAATCACACGTCTTATGAAATGAGTGAAAACCCCAAATATATATTTCAAATCAATTCTGGTTGATGCATAATCTACTAAATGAGTCATATTTTATTACTCATTAAGCCGGATCAATTTTGTATAGAGAAAATAAAGTTAGCCGGACACCGACTCATAAGTAAGAGGTACTCTTAAAAGCTATAAAATGTTTTCTTAGACATCTATAAAAAATGTATTTTTCTTGGTATTCACATGTATTTAATTATTGGAAAAGTATTGAGCTCTTTTTTCTTTTGAGGTATTGTATGGTCTGGTTTAATCAAAACTGTATTTAAAAAAATATACATTCGAAAATCATGAATTTTGTACTGAAGCGCTATCTGGCATATATTTTACTAAAAACTGATAACCAAAAATCGATTTTGCGTACCTAAAAACCCATATGTACCCAGTAATATATATATACTAGGCTGGGTCGATTTTTAAACCGATGTTGCCTGGGCGATTTTCGGTTCGGGCATGAAAAGTTATTAAACAAAACACAAAAAAACCGTTTTTGGTTGAATCGGGTGTGAGGATTTCATATATGGCGCTAGTTTTTCCCTGGCTGTGCACGTTTTTTAAAAAAAAATTTTGAAAAAAATTCCTATAGAAAATTTTCCTATTCACAAAATTGAGGGTGCGATGGGGTAAAGTGTACCCCCAGTCTACTTTTTTTTGTGTTTTGTTTAATAACTTTTCATTCCCGAACCGAAAATCGCCCAGGCAACATCAGATTTTTTGCCTCCATACAAATCGACGCAGCCTAATATATACCCAGCAAGATTTGCCAAAATCGAACAGTACCTGAGGCAAGTCAATAATAATTGAGCTGAAGGAAGCTTTTGAATATCGATTTCTCACATTTTATATAATAGTGGCACTTAATTTTGGTTAAACCGCACCATACAATGGAAAGAGGAGCTCAATAATTTTCCAATAAATTTAAATCCATGTAAATTCGTAAAAAATACATATTGCACAGGTATTTAAAACAACCTCGATTTTTTGGGGTCTCAAAAGAGTTTGAAAAGACAAAAAATTTCAAACATTTTTGTAGTTAATATATGTGAACCATAAAAATGAAGGAAAAAAGAAAAAAAAAGAATAAGAAAAAAATTTGAAGAAAAAAATTTTATTAAAAAAAAATCGTTTTCTGCAAAAAAGAAAAAGACGTTCAGAAGAACCAAAACCACTCCATGGGGATTTCTCCGTTCCAAACAAAATTATACAGAAATTGTTTTTAAGAGTTGGTAACTTTTGAGTTGGTGTCTAGTGAAATTTAAATTTCGATTCGACTTACTTCACATGTTTAATTTTTGTTATGTTCTGATTCTGACCACTTGAGGGGTCGTTGGCAATACTTCGATTTGAGTTTTCTTCTCAACTTTTAGCATGGCACCCACAGAAAGCCTGAATTTGAGGAAAATTGGTTGAGTCACTCGCCACCGAAAAAATCAAAGAAATTTCCCGTTTAATTGTTATTTTTTTAAACATCTAAGACACACACTTTGCAGAATTATGTTTATAGTGAAGTCATGTGATTCATTGCAAAAATAATTCCGATTGACTTCCAAAACTGGAGAAAAAATTCACATTTCTTAATTTTCCATCGTATTTTCCAAAATCCGTTTCATAAAAATTTCTCAAAATTGTTTAATATTATCCGATATTAAGGAATAATGGCTTATTAGGTAAAATGATGTTGTTTTGATTTTTCTTCTGTTAGCCCTATTTTTTTTTTTTTATAGCTTTGAACCAAAAATTTCAGGTGTCAAACCTTTTCAGTCAAGTCTGCCTTGGTTCGGAAATGGGGAGATAGATAAGTAGGAGAGAAAGTGGAATCAGGAGAAACAAGTGTAGAATGTTGTATGTGTGGCGGACCGCTATATCAACATGCAAATTTGAATCTGAGGCAAGTGTTATGCCTTTGCCTCAGTCAATTCGAGTTGTTAAGCAATCGCATACCACAAACATCTCTAACACCAATTACAACTTCCAAAGACGTATGTATTGATGAATTTTTAATTTCAGTTGATTAGAAATGAGGAAAGAATTAAAGAATGGTAAAAGCGTAGGACCATGGCTAGACCGGGATTCGAACCCGGAACCTCTGGGTAGGCAGTCAAGCACGCTAACCAGTCGACTACCGAGGCCCCAAAATCCAATGAAAAATTATGAATAAGGCTATAAAAGTCGATTTTAGATGTAATTTCATCAGTTATTTTGGTGGCGAGGGACTCAAACGATTATCAGATTCAGACTTTTTTTTTTCATCGCAAGGTGCCAGAAATTTATAAGATTATAAATCTTTCATAAGAAAAAAAAACTGCATCATATTTAGAGAAAGATGTTATAGAGTTTGCTCCAGAGAATGCTTTTCTCTAAATGTGATACGAAAAATTCCCTAAAATTGATGAAAAGATTCCATGACAAAAAGAAATAAATAAAAATATATCGTTTTTATAGAATAAGACTTTTTATTTTTGAAAAAAAAAATTTCTGTTTATTGAATAAAAACTTCGCGTAATGATTTTTTTTATCAAAATATAAAAACAATTTTTATTTTCCATAAATTTTTCTCTATAAATGAGAATTTTTTTGCGCAATATAAATACTTATCATTATTAGAGATATGAAATATTCCCATTTCCCAAAAGTGAATAAATAAATATTTCTTCGAAAGAGTGAAAATTTATTCTAATTTTATTTGAAAAAGAAAAATTGATAATATCGTAAAAAAAAAAAAAAATTTTTATCGGAGAAAGATAGGTATTTGTTATAAATGTGTGGTATACACAGGTTCCAATAGGGGAAAAAATATAGTGCTTGCCATGCCTGAAGTTTGAACTAGGAACCATAAGTGAAAAATTGAACGCACTAACCGTTACAACACAGCAGCTATAATTACGCAAAATCGTTTTTATATATAAGTTCTACATTTGATAAAACCCCCCCCAAAAAAAATTCTTGGTTGCGCCCCTGTACGTAAGTATGCATTTAATCTGCATTAACTAGCGAAAATAATCAATTAAGCGAATAAGGTCTACCCCAGAAAAAACTAGTATGTTCTTTTGTTTTTTCTTATAGCACAAAAATCACGGTTTTTTAAAAAATTCCGTCTGTTTACTATTGAAGGAACATTATAAAATAAACCAAAATTTAGGTGAATACACTTAAGAAAGTTTGTTAGCTTTATGATTAAGGTCTTACATTAGGTTTTATATCGTAATTTTGCTGATTGTAGTGTATGTTCAACGCCATTTATTTCGATATATTTTGATGTTTTTTATTTCGATTCCCTGAGTTTGGGCAATTCGGAGCACTCCCACTTTTGGGTATTACGGTGACATTGTTGCTTTGGTACCAAGCCATCGTTCTATGGGTGCAGTGAGTTGTTGCTAAAATAGTACTGAACATATACAAGACAGAAAACGCCGCACCAGATTTTTTTCTGATGCAAATTTCGGTGTTGATAATGCTAGCTATCGCAATATCCTTACTTCGAAGGCCACATTAACAAATGGCCAAACCATGTTTTTCTTTAGAATTTTGATATGATTTTCTGTTGAATATTTCGATACTGCGTGGTGACGGTGGGTGGCAGGTCAAGTGTGTGACTTTGCATGCCCGGAGCTCAAAATCGAATCCCACTTGCGGCAAATTTTTTTCAATGAAAAAAAATTTTCTGATCGGTCATCACCTCCTTTCAGACTATGACAAACCTCAGAGAATAAATAATGCCTTGTAAAACTTCTTGAGAACATGAACTTTTGCAGTTCGGAGTCGGCATAAAACATGTAGGTCCAGTTCTCGGTCAATTGTTTACAAACATTTAATAACACACACAACACAATTGATCATAAGAAACTCGGTCAAGAACTGAAATGGCCAATTTGTTTTATTTTTTTTTCTGACCTATTTACAGGTAAAAACTGCTTGAAATCCAATTTGCAGTGCAATTTTTCATGATCCCTACCCCACTCAGCATTTTATGAAAACAAGTAAAGAAAATCTAAAGTCGGTCTAGCCCGACTATGAAATGCCATAAACTTACTTTTTCAAAATACAATAATTGAATTCATCGGAGTGTCCTTGAGCGGATGATGCCCATATTTTATATGCATTTAAATTTTGATGAAAAATTTACAAAAATTTATAAAAATATGAAGTTTTATTCCTGTAGCTCACATGTTAATGCCTTTATAGTATTTTCGCTATTGTGGGTTGCATGGAAGGTGGTCGTCTTCGTGGACGGATTACGCCCAATTTTTTAATGTATCTTAGTTTTGGTATAAAATATATACATATCAATTTTATCTCTGTTAGTTAAGAATAAGCTTATTTATTGAGTTTTAAACAGGGACCGGAAATAACTGTTATTTTACAATTTTCGACACAATGAAAAAATGAAAAAATTGTCGAAGGACATTTTCAAATATTCCATTATGATATAAATGGCCTCAGCTTCACGAATATTTAGAGCCTTTTAAATTTTCGACTGATTTTATAAAAGTTAAAAACTAACTGTTATTTTTTGCCTTTTATTTTTTCAGACAAAAATAACGGTTATCTTTGACTTTTATTTTATCGGTAAAAAATACCAGTTATTTTGTGACTTTTATTTTTTCGGTCAAAAATATCAGGCAATCTGTGTTTTTTTAAAGGCCGCTTGTCCGATTAAAAAACTTTTGATACCATATGTAAAACGTGATCACCGATGAGACCAAAATAATGGTATCGATAGTTTTTTAGTCAGTAAAATGGCCTTTTATAAAACACAAATTGACTGGTATTTTTGACCGAAAAAATAAAAGGCAGAAAATAACTGTTATTTTTGACCTATAAAATAAAAGTCAAAAGTAACTGTTATGTTTGCCCGAAAAAATATAAGGCACAAAATAACTTTTATTTTTGTCGAAAAACATAAAAGTTAAAAAATAACAGTTAATATTTGACTTTTTTGATAAAAACCATAACCGGTACGGTCCCTGGTTTTAAAGTCTTAGGTTGTATGGGAAGTGTGCGTGGCCGTCGGCAGATGACATCCATTTTTCGAAGACGTCTTTGTTTTGATATAAAATAAATACGTACCAAATCTTATCTCTGTTGGTTAAACATGAGCTTATTTATTGAGTTTTAAATTTTTGGGTTGTATGGGAGGTGGGTGTGGCCGTGGGCGGATGACACACATTTTTCGAAGGCATTTTTGTTTTGGCATAAAATACATACATACCTAATTTTATTGTTTTAGGCTAATTATGAGCTCATTGATGTTGTTTTCAAATTTTGCGTTGCATGAAAGGTAGGTGTGTCCGCGGATTCCAAAAATATTCAGTAGTGCACATCCTTGGACCCATGTGACCATGTGTATCAAGTTTCATTCAATTATCTTAACTTCTTCTTCTTATCCTATGTACAAAGCAACACACATACGGACATACGGACAGACGGACATGAATAGCTCGACTCATGAGATGATGCTCATCAGGAATATATATACCGGACTTTTTCTATACCAGACTCACTTCGTTCTATGCGTTACAAGCGTTTGTGTTACAAAGTGACCCTGACATTTTAGGTTTAGTGTATAATTATGAACAAATTCGAGATAACTTTAATTTTTCTACACGATCATATTTATAAAAAACGCGCGTTTTTCTGCTCAAAAAAGACTCTTTTGTCGGCAGAAAATGGTATTTTTTAACCAAGGTTTTTAATCATTTATTAAAAATGTTTATTTTTTTTCTCAGATTTCATTGTATGTTCCATGATGTTTACGATGTTCTTCCATGAATCTTGAAATATGAAAAGATTGATGTGAAAAGATTGTCCGCTTTCTCAATCCCGTCAAAGCCACAGTAGAGAGAAATCCAATGTAGGGTAACTTTAAGCAGCATTTGAGAAATATGTCATCTAAAGACCTGTAGAATAATTCCCTTACTAGCTTTAAGGTTATTAATAAGGACAGGTGTCCTTTAAAAGGAGGGTTAGGGGCAATGTTACTCAAATGTAAAAGTCTGTGCAGGTTGAGCTTGGCCTTCATCTGAATGTTTATGTGAATAGGTATAAGCATTAAGATGCCATTGAGGGCCGTTGTTGGGTGGACCTGATACAGGCTGTCATACATCTTCCTGCAGTTCTCTGAACTCGATCTAACCGCTAACTTACAGGTCTTTTGTCTATGTAAAGATTCCAGGACAACCTGTTATTCTGAGCCACTTCAAGATACTTTGTTGAGTTGGAGAAATCTATTTTTTGCTCAAAGAGTTCTGGGCAAGTATGATTAATTAAGGCCGTTTTGTAAAAGACAGAACAACTGTATTTTTTTACTTTTTTTTCTCTGTACTGTTTTCATTGCTGCTTTAAGAACATCCGACTCTACAACTAGGAACCAAAGCAGAACCGTTGATAGGATTCTTCAGTGGGGCATCCTCTGGTTGTAGTTGCTTTCATGGAAGTATTATCCAATAAGGTTTGGATCACTCTACTACTTAGTAACGTAATAGTTCATTTGCTTATGACTGTTGTGAAATCCATGTGAAGGTTGTTAGTGGAATTATAGTGGACATACATATATGACGTATTATTGAAGGATTTTTCGATATGAAAGAAAGTGACAGAACATATTTCCTTTCTGTCGATAGATTTTTCAAATGTACTAACAAGGTCATTTAACACTGATTCTCAAGGTTTACCCGTTTTATTTGAGAATCAGTATTTGTCCGTATTTGTCAAAAATTTTCTCTATAATTTTTCACTTTTTGTCCTTCATGTAAGGTTGATAGATCTGAAAGATTTTGGACTACTTTTTGAGCTTCTATCAGCCGTAGGTAGGTTACTTTCACTTTTCTCGATGCTACAGGTATGTAGCCATTGACCAGATTGCAGCTGAATTGTTTTGATGGTAGAAGTAGCCGGAAAACTACAATCATCATCAATCAATTTAAAGGGCTTGAAATAGTTATTAGAAAAAAAAAAATTTTTAATAGAAAAAAAAACTTTCATTGTGAACAGCGACATATTTTAACAACTTAGATACGAAGAACTAAAACATTGAACTGACTTCCTCCTTCGTCAATTTTTTTTGTGTTTTCTTATATTTGTAAATGATAAAAAAAATTATGAACTGATGCAGACAACCGAAAGCTTAACTTATAAAGCTTCTGCCCTCTAAACTATCTCACCGTAACATCGTCTATCTATGTAGCTGGATTTTTTAGTATTCGTTTTTATTTTCTCCTTCTACAAAGAAATAATTAAAAATCTTTATCGCTTTGTCACAAAAGTTTAAATTCAACATAAAAAAGATAAAATAAAGCATAGAAGCAGAGCACAAAAGCAACGTTCTTCTACAACAATAACGATTCTTCGCTATGCTTTGCAGAGCCGTCAAATAAATTTTTAAATAAAGTTCCATGATACCATGAAAATAAAAGCCAACTGAATTAAAGTTGATGATTCAACAAACCTAAAGAGAAAATTAATAATAAATTTTTTTTTTTTGTGAGCCCAACCGCCAAACAATCAAAGAGCGAAAAACGATGAAATACTATAGAAATGTGAGAAAATAAGAAAAGAAAACCAAACACAAGCAAAGTACAAAGCCGCACAATGCAGTCAATGGAGCGCCTTTCTTTTGTCCTCTTAAATATTAACGAACTTCGGAGCACAAAATGTACGAGATGCTCTAAGCTGTTGTGGATCATTTAAGTTGTGCGAAAAATCGTCAAACTTTAGCTTGAAATATTTATTTTGCGTGATGAGTTGTAGCGTTTTTCTTCTGCCGCGAGTATGTGTTAGTTTAATTGCAATAGTTTTCGCAATAGTTTTATGTTAATGTTATGTTAATGTTATGTTAATGTTATGTTAATGTTATGTTAATGTTATGTTAATGTTATGTTAATGTTATGTTAATGTTATGTTAATGTTATGTTAATGTTATGTTAATGTTATGTTAATGTTATGTTAATGTTATGTTAATGTTATGTTAATGTTATGTTAATGTTATGTTAATGTTATGTTAATGTTATGTTAATGTTATGTTAATGTTATGTTAATGTTATGTTAATGTTATGTTAATGTTATGTTAATGTTATGTTAATGTTATGTTAATGTTATGTTAATGTTATGTTAATGTTATGTTAATGTTATGTTAATGTTATGTTAATGTTATGTTAATGTTATGTTAATGTTATGTTAATGTTATGTTAATGTTATGTTAATGTTATGTTAATGTTATGTTAATGTTATGTTAATGTTATGTTAATGTTATGTTAATGTTATGTTAATGTTATGTTAATGTTATGTTAATGTTATGTTAATGTTATGTTAATGTTATGTTAATGTTATGTTAATGTTATGTTAATGTTATGTTAATGTTATGTTAATGTTATGTTAATGTTATGTTAATGTTATGTTAATGTTATGTTAATGTTATGTTAATGTTATGTTAATGTTATGTTAATGTTATGTTAATGTTATGTTAATGTTATGTTAATGTTATGTTAATGTTATGTTAATGTTATGTTAATGTTATGTTAATGTTATGTTAATGTTATGTTAATGTTATGTTAATGTTATGTTAATGTTATGTTAATGTTATGTTAATGTTATGTTAATGTTATGTTAATGTTATGTTAATGTTATGTTAATGTTATGTTAATGTTATGTTAATGTTATGTTAATGTTATGTTAATGTTATGTTAATGTTATGTTAATGTTATGTTAATGTTATGTTAATGTTATGTTAATGTTATGTTAATGTTATGTTAATGTTATGTTAATGTTATGTTAATGTTATGTTAATGTTATGTTAATGTTATGTTAATGTTATGTTAATGTTATGTTAATGTTATGTTAATGTTATGTTAATGTTATGTTAATGTTATGTTAATGTTATGTTAATGTTATGTTAATGTTATGTTAATGTTATGTTAATGTTATGTTAATGTTATGTTAATGTTATGTTAATGTTATGTTAATGTTATGTTAATGTTATGTTAATGTTATGTTAATGTTATGTTAATGTTATGTTAATGTTATGTTAATGTTATGTTAATGTTATGTTAATGTTATGTTAATGTTATGTTAATGTTATGTTAATGTTATGTTAATGTTATGTTAATGTTATGTTAATGTTATGTTAATGTTATGTTAATGTTATGTTAATGTTATGTTAATGTTATGTTAATGTTATGTTAATGTTATGTTAATGTTATGTTAATGTTATGTTAATGTTATGTTAATGTTATGTTAATGTTATGTTAATGTTATGTTAATGTTATGTTAATGTTATGTTAATGTTATGTTAATGTTATGTTAATGTTATGTTAATGTTATGTTAATGTTATGTTAATGTTATGTTAATGTTATGTTAATGTTATGTTAATGTTATGTTAATGTTATGTTAATGTTATGTTAATGTTATGTTAATGTTATGTTAATGTTATGTTAATGTTATGTTAATGTTATGTTAATGTTATGTTAATGTTATGTTAATGTTATGTTAATGTTATGTTAATGTTATGTTAATGTTATGTTAATGTTATGTTAATGTTATGTTAATGTTATGTTAATGTTATGTTAATGTTATGTTAATGTTATGTTAATGTTATGTTAATGTTATGTTAATGTTATGTTAATGTTATGTTAATGTTATGTTAATGTTATGTTAATGTTATGTTAATGTTATGTTAATGTTATGTTAATGTTATGTTAATGTTATGTTAATGTTATGTTAATGTTATGTTAATGTTATGTTAATGTTATGTGTACATGGTCTTAAATCTATTCGCACGAATAAAATATATCATAAAGGCCATCGTCTTATTTTTTGGAATTTTTAAATTTGGCAGAAAAAGTTATTTCCTACAACAACTGAATTCGTTTGAAAATAACTTAAAAATGAATTAACTGAAGACAAAAAAGCACTTAAACTAAACACTTTAGGATCAGTTTTCTATGCAGCGCAGACAAAGTCAAGGAATTCAATGTTATTTGCAGCAGCACAGTTGGCTGCAAGACTTGTATAGAAAGGTTGAAGGTTTTTGTTGTCAACTGCAGTGAAATGAGAAAAATGCAGTAGAGTAGATGTTTTTCAAGAAACATGAAAATTATGCTCAAATAGCAAGCAGCTGATACACTCCATTTCAAAGCACTCTGAGTATACTTTAAACCTGACTCCTGCGACGTGTTGCTAGAGTCTTTAATTGAAAAAGTTAGAGAAAATAGCACTACAAAGAATGTTTCACAGAAGTCCAACACATAAGCGTTAGTAAAGAAGATGACAAAAGTTTTTGAGCTAAAAAAAAACCCTTTAAGCATAAAGTTGAAGAAACAAAGAAAAAATAACAAGCATGAAGGAAAAAACATCAAAAACAAAACATTGCCAACGAGTAAACTTTAATCGATGTCCTTGAGCGATATGAGGTGAAATTCAAGTCTGAGCATAAGACAAAAGCTCTATGTTGCCAAAATGTGTGTAAATAAACTTAAATTTTTTTACCACAGCTTGATTAAACAGCTAACATACATACACACATGTATATCATGTCATTGATACGTGCTGTAAACAAACAAAACTAATTGACAGCCGTTGGCAATGTCAACTTGTTGTCCAGGTAATAAATTCTTTACAGCACTCCGTTGTAGTCTCTGAAACAAAATTTATTGTTTCAATATTCAGCTTATTTCTTGAGAAGTTTTTTAGAGAAATTAGCAGAACATGTATTTAAGTTTATTCTATATTATGTGTACGTATGTGTGCATGTTTATAACATTTTTTATGGTATCAAGCTTGACATTTCATTGCCAGGTTACGACATTTGTTTATATCAATAAACAAGCATGAGGCATTCATGTGATAGCCATGCATCTTACACCCATACCTACACACACACACATTCTCATGCACACATTTCCGCAACGGCAAACAGTTGGCGGTCAATCGAATTGACAGTTTGTGTGTTTTGCTTTTGTATGTCGCTTTATTCGCTGTTGAACAAACACCAACACAATCAAGCTATCAACAGCAGTTTCCTCAGTCAACCTGAGCCAATTCAATGGCGTCTGTTCAATGATGTGTGTTTAACACGTATTCATGCATATTTATTGTTTTATCAGCCATTCAATAAACCAAATGAAATATTTTTATTTATTTTTTGCTTTTTTTTTTTTGTTAACTAATCAAATTTTTATCTGGTAAATATAGACAAATATTATCAGTGTTTATAATAATTTTATATAAATTTTGTTAAAACATACATGTTTCTATAATAAACGGTAGAAAAATATTAAGAACAAATGATGTTACTTGAAATAAAGTTAATATAAGAGACTTAAATTAAATTGAAATCTTAATAAACTGCCTTCGTCTGTGTTTCGTCATAATTAAAACATTTTAAAAGCACCTAATGTTTGATTTTATTGAAAGTATTTCGTTAATAATTTTTAAGCTAATTAGTTAAAAAAATTATTTAAAAATCCTCATAACTGTTTAAAAATGATTTTTTTCTTCGAGTAATGAATATAACCTAGATGAGCGTCAGTTTACCTTTGAGCCTCATAAGTCCCATTTTTACAAAGAAAAAGATATTGTGGGTTGAAAATATCTTCTTACCCAATAAATTATAAGGCCCGGATGGAATACTACCAGTCATGCTTCAGAAAGTGAAAGAATTTCTTACACCCTTCCTGATAATATTCACAAACTGCCTTACGCCTTAACTACATTGTAAAGAGCTGGAAAAGAGATAAAGTTATCTTTATTCCGAATGTTGGTAGACGGACTCAGGAATCGGCTAAGGACTATAGCCTATAATCATTCGTTTTCAAAACACTGGAGATAATTCTAGACATTCATCTAAGAAACATACTTGACCAAACATCAATATCCAAAGCCCAACTTGCCGTCCAGGTTTGTGATGCGTATAGTAGGACGGGCATGATTATTGACTTATAGAGCGTCAGTTTTGTTCGTTGAGAAGAGCTCTGCTTCTCAATTGCCTACTGAGCCCAAAGTAACACCTGTTGGCAAGAGTTATCCTTCGTTTAATCTCAATACTGATATCGTTGGAGGAGTTAATACTGGATCCCAGGTAAACAAAGTCCTTCACTACCTCAAAGGAGGTGTTGTCAACAGTGACGTGGTTTCCAAGACGCTGGGACTATTTGTTTGTTGACACGAGATACTTCGTTTTATCTGCGTTCACTGCAAGACCCATTCGACTCGACTCTTTTTCTAGCCTTGAGAATGCTGCACTGAGTTCGCGCGTATTTTGGCCAATGATGTCAATATCATTGGCGCAAATGGTGGGATCACCTTTCTTTTGGATTGGGCAGAGCACACTGAGGTTCCAATCATCTGGAATGCATTCTTCCGACCATATTCTGCATAGAAGTTTGTGAATGCATTTAATCAGAGCTTCGCCACCGGTCTTAAACAGCTCAGCCGGTAGACCATCGGCTTCTGCGGCTTTGTTGTTTTTAAGCCGAGCTATTGCTGTTAAGACCTCGTTATAGTTGGGCAGCGGAACTTCAACGCTGTCATCCATAATTGGGGTTTCCGGGATATCATCTCCACTGGCGGGATTGTTGTCAGCGTCACCATTTCGAAGACTAGAGAAGTGTTCCCTCCATAACATCAGTGTACTCTGTATATCTGTCACTAGATTCCCATTCTCATCCTTGCAGGAAGAGGCTCCGGTCTTAAAACTTTGATGTAATATTGCTGTTTTTTATTAAGATAATCTTATTGAAATCCTGCTACGTTTATTTATGCCAACTTTAAAAAAATCTACCCACAAATTTAGCAGAAAAATTTGAAAGAAATTAACTCTCTGAATATGTTGTTAAAAAATGGTAGCGCCAGTTACTGACCTAAATTACTTTATCTATCTACTATATATATTTGTATTTGTTAATATGTATAAAAAAAATGTAAAGCGTAATTTTACTCCATCAAACATTCTGAATGTAACGCGAGTTACCATGGAAGTACACCATAAATAACTTTTTCTCAGAACCGAAAAAAATTGTTAATTTTAAAATTACAATTTTATCTTGAAATTTCCTTTCCAAATTTTATAAAATAAAGCCTTAAAGCCTTAAAGCAAAGAAAGAATTTTTGGAAGTAAAATTTTTAAGAAAAGTGGGTATAACACATCTTAACACATGTTAACCCCTAGGATGATGTCAAAGATATCGGTTTGATAAATGCAATGAAAATTAAATGGTCCATCTAGTATGGCAGTACTCGGAACAACAAGCTACGAATTAGTTGAGACCACTGGCATGTGGAAACTAGCTTATTTTTTTCTTCAAATTGCTGACTTCGGTTATTTCCGAGCCACTTAACTTGCTTTTCCATACGCCAATGTTACAAATGTCCCTCCACTTTTACTTACTTCCTACAGCGTTGCCAAACTTTTGACAATAATAATAAAATATGGCAAATTACTTATTTTATAGTATTTCTTTTACGACCATTTTTCGCATATTTTGAAATTCGTTGTTAATTTCATCTATTTTTCATTGCTTTCATCTCTTATACCACGCAGAACTATAAGTTTTTGTATGTTATCATTGAACTAAGTTCGCTGCGGCCGCTTTACATGCTTGCATTTCAACGAATCGTACCTACATATGTCTATAATAAAAGACAAAAAAATATTAAGACCAAATAAAAGGTTTAAAAAATACCAACAAGATTAGGCCAAATAAATCGAGAACGAAAATTTAACAAAAAGTTACTCAAAATGTCGTTGTTAGTATAGCCTAAAATTTAATTAAATTACTATTAAATTTGCCGTTTTTTTGCATCTTTTCATTCTTTTCATCACAAATATTTTAATAAGCAACCTATGTTAAATTTTAAACATATTATTTAATATTTGTTTAAAAATATTTAAGCTAATATTAAAAAAAAAAAAATCTGTAACTTCCCAGAATTGTCAAAGAACACTTCTTTTCGAGTGCAACACACGACCCATGACATAAAATAATAATAACTAGTTCTTGTAAATTTCAATCTTGAAATCTTTCTTTGCAAATATCTAAATGATCAGACCAACACATATCTAGAACAAAGTGTTAACCCCTAAATGCCGTTATAAGAGCCTAAAATTTAATTAAAATTCTATTAAAAATGCCTTTTTCTTCTGCAACATCATCATCATTCTTGCCTCATAGTCAAAAAAAAAATGATTATTATTTTATAAACTAGCACGAAGACTTTGCAACAACATTTTCACTCCATCAACAAAGCCAAACAAAGTGGATGAGCTGGCTTACCGGATACACGATATACTCAAATGGCTGAGTGTTTCCTGTGCGACTATGACTATATTATATAAATAACTTACAGTAGTAGTAGTAGTAGTAAATAGTAGTGGTAGTGAGTACATGTATGAGTATAGGTAAGGTTGTGTGAGTGTACACACACTACATAAAAGTATTTGTATTTGTGTAAATGTTGCATATTACAAAAATGTAGCCCCCAGTTATTGAAAATTCCAACCAACGTTAGCCTCGCTCAGCGCACGAAATATTGCAACATTTTGTATCCTGACGAAAATATGCGCTGCAGTGTATAACCAACAACATATTGAGACATAAGAAAACATATTAAAAAAGGCAACAAAAAAAAAATCAAGTGAATAATATAAAAAGGAATGTGGCATAAAAATAAGCCAACATATGGGGTAAAAATTCACAGAAAATGATTAAAAACCAAAACAAAACAAAGCAAAATAAAATAACCACGATTATGAAAAAAAAACAAAAATAAAAAAATAGAAAAAGTCTGTGTTTTGTGGTTGTTGTAGTTGTTGTTGTTGGCACAATACAAGCCTTACAACAAATAATAAAGCTTCAGTAGTGAAACTCAAGAGAGACCACAGAGCACGATTTCAGGCGTCGTCAGCATGCATATCATACACATCACATCATCACATCACATCATTATCTTACTCAACATCATCGTTATACTGCTCATCATCATCACCATCATCATCTTTATTGTTATCAACATAATCTGACTGTTTATCAAAAACATATTTTTAGCCGGGAATTCATTTCAGTGTCCTGAGAATTTTCTGTTTAAAATACTTGCCAGCATTGCTGACATTTTTGTTGTTCTTGCTGCTGCCGCTGCTGCTGGAATGCGCATCCTTTGCTTATGCCTTTTTTTCTAACATGTTGTGTCCTTTTGCTGCTCTTCTTTGCTCTTTGTATTTTTTTTTTTGTTTTTTTGCTCTTCTATTTAATTTCTTTCTGACGCTAGTGTTCGTGTTCATAATTGTTGTTGTGGCTGTTGTGTTTGTTATGCTTACTCAGATTCCCCAAAATGCGCCACAGCATTTTCGCTTTGAACTGCTTGCGCAAATTGTTGGTTGCAAGACCTTCGCACAGCTGCGGGCCTTCAAGATCCTGGCATGTGCCTTACTCTCCATCAACAAAGCAAATAAACTCGCTGCTTGTTCTGCCCGCTACATGACCTATAGTCATCCTTGTGCGCAAAATGCTGTCCTGCAACAACAATATTAACACTGACTGAAAAAAAGAACAGCCATTAAAACAACAAGACAATGAAAAAAAGTCAACAACATAAAGAATTTGTCGACAAATGTTGTGTTTTATAAATAATTTTGCTTTCTGCTGATATCTTTAATTGATTATAAGCAGGACTTGGTCATGAATTTAAGATTACTTTTGGATTTTTAAACGGAAAAATAAAGCTTTTTGTTGCCAGTTTACTGCATACATAAATATTCGAAGAAATTGTAGATAAAGCCAATGGCTGATGTATGGCCAATGGCTGATGTATGAATTGCTGAGATAATAAGTAAAGAGAGGGTTTTAGTTGCTTGTACGTTGTCGATGTCAATGTCAATGTCAATGTCAATGTCAATGTCAATGTCAATGTCAATGTCAATGTCAATGTCAATGTCAATGTCAATGTCAATGTCAATGTCAATGTCAATGTCAATGTCAATGTCAATGTCAATGTCAATGTCAATGTCAATGTCAATGTCAATGTCAATGTCAATGTCAATGTCAATGTCAATGTCAATGTCAATGTCAATGTCAATGTCAATGTCAATGTCAATGTCAATGTCAATGTCAATGTCAATGTCAATGTCAATGTCAATGTCAATGTCAATGTCAATGTCAATGTCAATGTCAATGTCAATGTCAATGTCAATGTCAATGTCAATGTCAATGTCAATGTCAATGTCAATGTCAATGTCAATGTCAATGTCAATGTCAATGTCAATGTCAATGTCAATGTCAATGTCAATGTCAATGTCAATGTCAATGTCAATGTCAATGTCAATGTCAATGTCAATGTCAATGTCAATGTCAATGTCAATGTCAATGTCAATGTCAATGTCAATGTCAATGTCAATGTCAATGTCAATGTCAATGTCAATGTCAATGTCAATGTCAATGTCAATGTCAATGTCAATGTCAATGTCAATGTCAATGTCAATATCAATGTCAATGTCAATGTCAATGTCAATGTCAATGTCAATGTCAATGTCAATGTCAATGTCAATGTCAATGTCAATGTCAATGTCAATGTCATTGTCAATGTCAATGACAATGTCAATGTCAATGTCAATGTCAATGTCAATGTCAATGTCAATGTCAATGTCAATGTCAATGTCAATGTCAATGTCAATGTCAATGTCAATGTCAATGTCAATGTCAATGTCAATGTCAATGTCAATGTCAATGTCAATGTCAATGTCAATGTCAATGTCAATGTCAATGTCAATGTCAATGTTAATGTTAATGTCAATGTCAATGTCAATGTCAACACCTATTGTGGACTGAGAATTTATATTCGTCGGTCTCTCGATTCGATTTAAGAGTAAATAAAATTTTGTTGTTTTCATGTGAAGGTATCATTTGTTGTAACAAGATTGTTGCAACTGCATTATTGTGGAGCCAACAATTACAGTGTTCTCATTGAATCACTGTTAGAACTGTCTTAAACGAAGTTACACTAAAACTTTCACAAAATGCTGTGATTCAAGTTTTTCAATACTTCTCTTAACAATAATATTTATGCATCAATATTTCTTAGAAACTTTAGATTGTTTATTTTTTACTACTGCTCTGATACTCTGTGTGCCTTCAACATAAATCCAAAATAAGCACTTAAGCTTGAAAATTTGAGTTGATCACATGATTACTTTCAATTCACTTACCACGTTTTGGGCCAAAGTAACTCTCTCCGCTTCTAAACACTCATAATTCATGCAGCATTTGCATAAATTTTTTGCATATATCAAGACTTTTTCTGGCAAGACAAAATTTTATTCTCCCAATGGGCAACACAAACTGCTACCATGATTGTCTGCCGTTCCATCGTGTTTGTTTATCATTTTTGTTGTTTTCCTTTTTTTTTTATTATTTTATTATTATTATTGATGTTGCTCCTGTTGTTTTGCTGCCGATAGCTTTATTTAAATTAATATGAATCGAACGCTCTTTGGAGTTTTGCCCTTTATATGAAATACAAACATTCACAAAATGAGATAATTTTTCACGCATTCTTTGCGTTGCTTTAACGCAGCTTGATGTGAATCATCAATTTAAATTGATTAAAATAAAACAACGTGTACTGCAAAAATATAAATAAAACAATATAAAACTGTAATAAGAAATGCAAATATTGCCTTGTGTGTAGGAGTTCTAAAAATTGTGCGTTATTGAAAACTTTTGATAAGTTTAAAAAAATAAGCACAAAAATATTGAAAATATGAACAGAACTTGTGAGTGAGTTTATTTTTATTGTTATTGTTTTTTTTTTTCAACTCTGTTGATATTTATTGATTGCGCTCTTGGTGTTCTAAGAAAAATGTAATAAAATTTCACCATTCATTAGATCAAATAAACTATAACGCTTTGTTGGGGCTGAATTTGGAAATTTTGAATGATTTAATTGTGCATCTTTTTAAATTCTATTGTAAGAGAATAATTAATTTGTTGGGCAAAGTGCTTATTGGTTGTCGCCAATTAAAAATGGAACGAAAATATATAATTTCGGACCAGCTGAATGAACTTGAACTAGCTAGATCCCAGTTAAGTGAATTCTTTCACAAGCTCAAAACAAGAGTTACATTTGTTTGCCAAAATATTTTTAATTATTAAGCCTAATAGACTAGCCTAGTGGGTTTGAAACTATTCAATAAAAGTGGTTAAATAGATTTCAATAATGTATTAATTGAGATTTCAAGACACTCTTCTAAGAATATTGCAGTTATTACTAGATGATACTGAAACATAAAACAGTTAAACACATGAACTTTCAGTGAGCTGGTTTTATAATACTTAGCTATCAGCCTAACAATGCTGTTGTTTTTATACTAAAAGAATCATTTGGACTACAAATTATGCGGAAATAGTTAAATAAATTTTGATTTGTACATATTGACCAATTAACGGTTAATAAATAGAATATGAACACAACGTGTTTTGCTTTTATTTCATTTTGCTGGCCTTTTTATGTGTTGAAATATGAAAGTTTGTACACAATTATTAGTTAAGGCATGTTCTTAAACTTAACATTAATTTCATATGAAAATTTGAAAAAAAATTTTTATTGCAACGAAACTCTTTACAGTTATATAAAAATTTAAACCTACTTAAAATAAACTTTTCTATATTATCCAACAAAGCGCTGAAACATACCTGTTATTTTTAATTTTATAATCTTATAATTATACATTTCTTTTTTCTGAAACAAAGATTTCAGGATTTAAACCTATTCAGTCAAGTCAGCTTTGGTTCAAAAATGTGGTTATACATCAGGTGACGCATTACGGCATTCATGATCGAATAAGCTTTCGTATCGAAATTTATTTTTTTATCAAATTTGAGTAGCTACTACAGGCTCATTCCACAGAAATGAAGAACGGAAACATAAATTCTAAAATTCATGTATTTGAAGTAATTTTTGGTTTTCGAATTGAAGTGGAATCTTGAGTTAGTTCAGCTGCAAAAATATTTTTAAATTAAATGCTTTTTTATATAATTTCGACAATTTAACTACACAAACTTCGAGTTGAAAAAAATTTTTAAATATTTTGATTTAATTTAAACCTTGAAATCAGCCATATTTTGATACAACTTTAAAAAATAATAAGGTCAGTAATATTAAAAAAGATATTAATGTTGTGTTAGAATAGTTTGTAATGATGATTGGTTTTTCTGTGTCACACCCGTCGTAAAAAAGGCTATAGTTTTCCTAAGAAGCAACATGGGCTTATGATAAGAATGAAACTTTCCTAAGGATGTAAGGATGTTGATGTTTTACATAAATTTGTTAATTTTTTTCATTCAATAAATTATTATTATTCTTCATTTACGTTACAAGAAGTAGGTCACACCCGGAACGGTTTTCAAAATTTGTTTCTAATAATGAAATTTTTGCAAGTATATGAATAATTTCTTTGATTAAAACAAGCTTTGTAAATTCATGTATAGCGAAATCAATTGTATAGGTATTAATTTGATAAAAAATTCATGAGAAAAATTTTTTGCAAAAAAATATTTTTTTTTTTAAAATATATTAAAAACTTGAAATTATTTGTACAGGTATTAATTTGATAAAAAATTCATGCAAAAAATATTTTTTTTCAAAAAATTTTGGTTTTTTCAGGATTCTTTTTTTTTAAATAATACATTCATTAAAAACATATTTTTTTGATTTAAGTGTCAAAAATATGTGAAAGTTATTATATCCATTAAGTTCTTATATATAATTCCCACATCACACCCGTCCCATTTAAAAGTTTAAAAAATAATGGTAATCGCCATTTTTTTTTTAAATATTTTTCACTGATATTCAACAGAAAATATATTAAATTTGTCACGCTCGTCTGTATGGAATGAGCCTACAGCATATTTTTCATTCGTAACTCGGTCAATACTTTGGTACAAAAAAAGGGCATAAACTGCTTGACCATTTTTAAGCTTTGTTTACTCCCTTCTTTGCCCTCGTGACTTTTCGTAACTTTTCCAAAACCCTCCCCTCCCCAATCCCCTTTAAAGCAACTGGTTTTAAACTTTAACATTCTTTTAGAACTAACTTCACCGAAAATATTAATTTTGTTAACGTTCTTGAGAGATTTTACATCAAAAATTACGAGTTTCTAGAAAACTTTACGTTTGGTTTATTTGCATGAATTTGGGGAAGAGTCGACTTTTATGTAAGAGGCGATATTTGAAAAGGCTACTTTTTCATTTTTCTGTTGGTAAGGCTGATTATATTATTTTGACTAGCTCTCTGTATTTTCACTAGTATTACTGATTGGTATGAATAGCAAGATGTATGGAATTATTTAAGGATGCCAACCAGCAATTACTATATTTATTTTATACTAAAGACTTCTGAAGAGAAATTATTTAGAATGACACACTTAAAATTAACTTTAAACGATGTCTATAAGATACTTGTAAACCTCTCTTAAGCTCATTTCGGCGCAAGTGCGAGTTGTTATTTTTAGAACGCCTTAGACCTAATATCGACCTAAGAAGCCTTTATATCGACCCCTGAAACAAGATCAACACTCTCTTAGAAACATTGTCTTAGACAAGACCTACAAAGGTTAAGGTCACATATAAGAGTTATTTACTCTACGAGCTGGATTAAAGCGAAATTTTGTAGATCCACTTGAAAAAACATTCACTAGTCAGACCGTTGCTCTTATAATCAGAGTGATACTCTTCTAGTCAGTTCATTATTCTCATACAAAGTCTACTACTCTGACAAATGTTATTGCAGGGCCACTTACAGGGCCTTGATTTTACAGTATATTAGACCAGATCAGAACTCTTACAATATAAGGGTTTGAAAATGCCTTTAAAACTTAATATATAAAGCTAAGACTCTTCAGAGTTTGGCTCTGATAGCTGAAGCCTTGTAGAAGTCTCTAAGAAATGGCTTGTTAGATACAGAGTCTTCGGAGGAATGCTATGAAAACTCTCTTAACTCTCTTGACTACTACTATGAGATAATAAGAAATAAAATAGAACATATATAGATAACTAGTTTTGCTGTAAATAATCTGTAAGCATATTACTCTTACTGAAGATAGATATAGGACCCAATTAAAAAATAAAATTTTTCGTTGAGTGCTCAACTCTTAAGAATTTTTGCTTGGATTTATTGTGGGACACGAGTTTAAAAAATTATATTTTTTTTTATTTCGGATAAACCGAAATGTCGAAATTATTCTTATTGTCAAAGGGTCAAGTTTTTCTGTAATAAACTTGTTTATATATTACAAGTGACCCAACGAACACTTTTTAAATGCCACACCCACTTTTTTCACAACGTCAAATCCTTCCTGAAGAACGTTGGGTGCATTACACCATATTTTGATGCTTGACAAAAATAAATCAGCTACAAAAATAAATTACTTTTTTATAACAATTTCAAAATTTAACTGTTTTATATTTGAATCGTTCGCAAAAATTTGAACCTGTTCGTAAAAATTGAAAACCTTCTGCAATGAAGTTGGGTCTATCTGAGTTTATTTATTTTAAAAATGCATTATTTTTATACTGAGAATACTGAAAAATTTCAGACGAAAATGAAAATGTTAGCAATATTAACTCTTTCAATGGTTTGGCTAAAATAATCGTGGACAACATTTTTTGAGGTAATATTCCCACCATTTAAGTCATAAAAAGATTAAAAAACATCCCTCCCGGCCTTGCACACTAACATTATTAAAACGTTAAATAAAAATTTTGTAGGCTTCTGTTGGGTAGAAAATTGAAAATCCAACTAAATTAAACGTTATATATCAGTCTTTATTTATTTTTGTCATGTTGGCACAACTTCATTTCATAATACCAACCTATTTAATTTTAAAAAAGACATTAGAAAATAAAATAAAAATTATTTTCTGATGTGTCCAATATAATGGACAAATCCATTGAAAAGTTTAACCAAGTTTAAGCAAATAGTCGAGAGCTTTTCATAATTGCGGCCAATCTTAAAAGCTTTTTCCTCAAAACAACGTATTTTGTTCGGTCACAGTATCTGAAAAAATCTATTGAGCAGCTTGGGTTGAAATTTTTATTCGTTGCTCCACAAAAAGTAAGTAATTCAATTCTACTCTCGCTGGTAGTTGAATTGGGTTTTTTTAGTACTTTAATAAATAGTATTTCATATTTTCATATTTATATTTAAAAAACATGTATAATTCTTCTTCCTGCTAGCATGGCAGTTATGAGCCTTGAAATACTAAATTGATTACAACAATTTTGATTGACAATTACAAGACAACGCTTGTTCCCATCTTAGTGATGTCTTATTGATTTTCAGACATTACTTGAGTAGGATTAGCTGCTGTCTTGCAATTGTCAGTCGAAATTGCAGTCATCTATTGGGTGTCTTAGGCTCCATAGCTCTTAAACCAGAACAGCCAACCTATAAGTTTTAATGTCAATATTGGTTTGAAAGCCATGTTGTTATGGCATCGTCAAAAATGTTCAATAAAAAAATTAACAGTACAATATTTGTGAACCAGATCTCACACGGTACAGAGTTGTTTGGGCAGACATGCTGTTTTTTGGAAATTAACATTTCATAGAAGAGCTATTTGATTGGTTTCTGTCTTCTTTGTTAAAAAAAATGTTTTTAGTTAAATTGAGTCAAGGCACAGTTGAACTGTCAGAAATTCATATTCTGACCAAAATCAGAAAAAATTTCTGTACACGGCATCTCACTATTTTGTCTAATAGATTTGGCGTCTCTAAACACGAAAATGACAAAATAAATTTATTTTTGGTTACATTTTTCAGTTAAAAAAGTTTTGAAGTGAAACTTCTTTAGCCGAGTATACAACATACGGCGAACTGAAGGGGTAGTAAAACCGATGAAACACCAATGAAACGCAGCAAATTCATGCAGTTAAATAACTCACTATAAGCCATGGTGAAATGGTTAGTTCAAACTAATGAAACTAAACAAATTAAATAACTTACCATAAGCCATGGTGAAATGGTTTGAGTCCAAACTAACGAAATTAACCAAACGTTCCTAACGAAGAAAAACACCTAATCATCAAAGTTTGAGTTTCTGAAGTGAAACTGCTTTATCCGAGTGTACAACATACGGCGAACTGAAGGGGTAGTAAAACCAATGAAACGAATGAAACGGCGGCGAATTAAATTGAATTTAGGTCAATTTAGGTGAATTTTCTTGAAAGTAAGTGTTCGAAACACCCTATAAATTCTAAGGAAAAAATTATCAAATAATGGTTTGAGTCCAAAATAACAGACGAATTAATCAACAAAGTTTTAGACCATACTTTTTGAAGTTGGAATTTTCAACTAGATGCGTAATGCTTCCACTTCTAACCGTAACAACTTACGCTGGATTTTCAACCTGTATGATTCAATGGCCAATCGGATGCAATAAGGTTATCAGAGGTCACAGATGGGTCATTGGCGATTTTATGGATTCCATGGATCATTTGGACAAATATGAATGATGCTGGGTTAAAGTTTCACTTATACCGTGCGTGGCGGCCACACACATATTTTTTTTTTTTAAGTTTTTCTGGGTTTTTTTTTTCAAAGATAGTCGCATATATTGAAATATATCTTGTATACTACTTATTCGTATATTATATAATCGTAGTAACATCACTCAAATCATTCTCCTGCCTTATTTGTGTACGAATTTCTTTTGGCCATTGCTTATTTAATATATAAATTTTTTAAAGATCAAAAGGTTATATGAGTAATTTTTTATATTTTCGATTTTTTTATGAATTTTCAAAGACACCTTTGACTTGCAATTTTATGTTAAAAAGAAATTTGTGCAAAGTACAAAGGTACAAGTTTGCAGTATTTACCAAAAAATATTGTAGCAGTTGTATCTCACGATGGTACTCAGACAATATTTGCTTAGGAGCAATCATTTTCTAGAAATTTTATGAATTGTGTCTTTCAGGCCCCACAACTCTTCATCAAAATCAACCAGCCAATAAATTGGTAGCGTAATTTTACTTTGGAAGTCATGTAAAATACTAAAATAAAATTCAATCTTCTCAACTAATATCTTGATGCACTTAGCTATAATTAAAATTATTACAATGCCTTGGTATTACTTTGTTTGATCTAGAATTTTTAAATTGTTTTAATAAATTTTGCTAAAAAATATTATTATTTTTTTACCAATTGAAACACTGTTCCTTTCATTCATTCACTGTATAAATATATCATTGACGCTTATTTTCCCAGATCTTAAGCCACACTGCTAAGTTCAAATCATTTGATTGATACATTGGGCTACATTTTTTTACATAATACGCTCAACAGATACTAATATGTTGATGCAACAGTTTATAACCAGTTAAATGGCATGTGGTATTAAAAAAAAAATGCAAAAGTGGCTCATTAGCAAAAACCACAAGCTTCATTTTAAGCACACAAGAGTCTACACACATCACGCACACATTCAGACACATGCATGTAAAACACACTCCCAAAGTGTTCATTCGGTTGTGAATTGAATGTAGAAAAAGTTTTATACAAAAGCAAAAACTAAACGCGCCAAACATCAAAATTCAAATTCAACAACGTTTCAACACAACGAAAGACAAACAGCAGTTGCAGCAGCAGCAGCAGCAACGACCACTAACTGCCAGCAGCAGCGTTAAAATTGTGTGTTGTTTGTTGTTGTAGTTATTGTAGTTTTTGTTGTCTTTACATTTAGTTGTTGTAGTGTTCATAGAAGTCTTGGGTCATTGCAAAGTGTTTGCCAAAAATTGTTGCTGTAGTCGTTTTGTAATGTTGCCAACGTACAAATATAGAACATTTCAAATACAAACAGACAATTTATAATAAATGCATTTGTTTGCTTTTCAAATAAAACAAAAAAGACAACAAAGAGCGCAACAATGAGAGCAAGTGCAAGAGAGAGAAGAGAGAAAGAAAAAAATATGTCCTTAAATTAGCTTTGATAATATGGGCGCCAACATTTTGCATATTTACTGTGTTAATATTGAAAGGAAAAGCACACACACACACACACACACATGTATGTATATGCATGCAGCATACATGCCTGAGGAAGAAGAAACGCGCACACAAAAGCTGTTATCCTTGGCTTGAACTGCAAGGAATTCGCAGTGAAATTCTTTTCACTGCTGCTATGTATTCTTCTTCCACTTAGACGCTTTTTTTAAATTTTTTTTTATGTTCATTACTTTTGCTCTTTTTCACCCACATTTTTTGGTTTAACTTGACTTGGCTTGGCTTGACTCGGCTTGTCTTGGCTTACAAAGGCATTTCCCGCTAGCTGCAAGCCACAAGGGAAGCTAAGAAACGACCGGAAATGCCTTTATAACAAGCGTTAACCTTAAGGACATGCTTCGATGGCACACAAGTTAGAACGTCTTGCTAGTCAACGTCATACTCAATGTCGTCTTAGTCGCTGCTGGAATGCCGTAGCTGCTAAGTAGCTGTATATTTTTGTTTTGTGTGTGTGTGTGTGTGTTTAACTGAACTCGTTCTCACAAAAGAGGTTGACATTGTATGCGGTCTCATAATAAATGACATTAAAATCTTAAAACCACGCAGCATTCATGCAGCCTTCTTGCTTGCCGAGAAGAAACTTGAATTTCTTCACGGCATTTCTTTGGCCATATTTTGACATATTTGGCCAAAATTATTGTAGGCTCTATAAGCTTTTGATTGGCCTCTTTTGAAGTTTTATTTCTCTTCTTTTTGACACCTGAGCTCAGCTTTATATGCCGGCATGCAGTTAAAACTAATTGTTGCTGTGTATATGTATGCTTCGGTGTATATGTTTGCGTAGGTATAGCTGTGTAGGTGTTTGCTTTCTGTTATGAATACAGCAAAATGAAGTAGCTGAAGCCAGTTTGAGAGTTTGGTGCATGATACGTGTAGCGCAGCTGGTGCAAAGCTCAAGGGTCTTTCGCCATAGTAAGTTTGAATGCGCATCATAAGGTTTTCTTTGCAAAATTAAATTTTTAATATTAATGTAAAAAAAAAACAACAATAAGTTTACCAAAAGCACAAGGCAAGCACTAAATTGGAGTTTTTTGCCCAGAGAACAAAAAGAGAGATGTCCTTTGAATACATTCATATGCAAAGTGCTTGGCGACAAAATTATTGTGTATTGATGTCATAAAAAGTTATAATATCTCACATGCATAAGAGACATAGAATATTTTGTATGCTTACATGTTATATTTTATTTTAATTTAGACAAAGAAATTAACATACGCATCAGCGTATTAAATGTTCTCATTTGGACATATTTACTTATATTTAATAAAACTAGTAAATCTGTTGCCCGAATTCGAGCAATTTAATAAAAATTAAGTGTTACAAACATTAAAGACACTTAATATATGAATATATTCTATTCAAGAAGCTATTATACTCAATAACAATATATATTCAGTCTCAATAATTATATAAAAGATCATTATCTGAATGGTTCGACTTGAAACGTATGATCTGACACTAAATTTTTTAATATAACTGTCAAAACACGAAGACGGCCTTGCACTTATATTACTACTGAGACAAACATTATTACTATTCGAAAACATCGCAGCTTAACTCTTCCAGCTATAAAACATAACTAATTTAAAAAAAAAAAACGCATTAAAAAATAGATTTAAGACATAATACTAAGATATATTTCAGAAATTAATAAAAGGTTCTTACAGAACACATACAACATCGATTTATAATACCTTTAGATGAAAAAACGCCAAAAAATCCAAAAAAAAACATTTTTTTTTTAAAACCGTTGATATTTGACAGAGTTGTTTGCTCAGAAAGTGGAATTTTTGATTTTGGAACTGCTTTTTTCGGACAATTGACATTTGAGGAAGGCATAAAAGATAATTTTGGTTAAAAATCTTTAGTTTAGAAAAAAATTCAAATTCGACCAATTTATTAACTCTTCTCAAACTAAATTTGAAATTGATTAAGTTGCAGATTTTTGTACAAAAATTTTATTTCTGTTTTAAAAGGTTGGGAACCCCCTGAAGTGAAATCACAATTTTTAAAAGTGGTTTGCATATATACAGCCTAAATCTGATTTAATGACATCTGAATCGATAGAATCGGTTCATTGGTCTGGGAGGAGTTGAAGTCACAAAAAAACATTACCCTATTAATTATATAGATAAGCAGGATGATTAAAACAGATTCGTGGCTATAACTTTTAATTGGTTGTAGCTATAATGCAATTTTTTTCAAATATATTGTTTTTGAAGCTTGTTGAAGATTTAAAAAATATAAAAACAACATTTTAAAAAAAATGAAATTTCGTGCGAAAAATCATAGGGGCTAGCCTTGTTTTATCGATGACACATAGTATTTATTAATTTTTCTGTCAAACAAAAACAAATTCGTCTTAAATGTTCTAAATATAATGAAAGATAATCAAAAATGAAAATTTTAAATTTTTTTATTTTTACAACAAAAACAATTTTTAATACATTTTTTGAGAAAACATTAATTTTATTGAACTCTTTTTAACGGCAATGATTTAAATATAAATAATAAAGTAACGGTAAAAACTTTGTAGTTATTTTAAAGTCAATTAATTGCAATTAAATACAAAAAAGAAATAAATGAAATTTTTTAAAAAGTGGCAGAGATATTCGCTTCCAAATATAGAGCTTTAAATTTCAGAGAGTTTTTTTCTCTGCCTTGGTGTTTGATTAAAATACACGTTAAAAAACTAAAGAAAATATTAAGAAAATTCATTAAAAATACATTTGGCAAGATAATTACCGTAATTGCCAACATATTTCAAAGAAAATTAAACAAACATTTAGAAAAACAAAAAAAATTTTGAAAACCGTTGAAATGTGACTGAGTTGTTTGCTCGGAAAGTGGAATTTTTGATTTTGGAACTGCATTTTTCGGACAATTGACATTTGAGTAAGGCATAAAAGATAAATTTGGTTAAAAATTTTTAATTTTGAAAAAAATTCAAATTCGGTCAATTTATTAACTCTTCTCAAACTAAATTTCAAATAGATTTAATAGCGGATTTTTGTACAAAAATTTTTTTAATGTTTTAAAAGGTTGGGAACCCCTAAAGTGAAACCACAATTTTTAAAAGTGGTTTGCACAATTTCAGGCAAAACCTGATTAATGACATCTGAATCAATAAAATCGGTGCACTGTTCTAGGAGGAGTTGAAGTCACAAAAAAAACCTTAGCTTATTCCTGTGTCGACAAAGAATAACCGCTAAAGTCGAGTTAGCACAAAGTAAGGTTATTACTTTCATTACGTTTTTTCGCAATGAAATACACTAATGAGCAAAAATTGTATGGTTGTACCTTGAAATTTAATGTTTGAGGCCATCAAATTTAAACAGCAAAAGTCACTGTACCCTGATATTAGGTAACAATTTTAATCTTAACAAGTAAAGAAAGTCTAAAGTCGGTCTAGGCCGACTATGAAATACCCTTAACCCACTTTTCAAAAATTTTTATTGTAAATGGGCGTGTCCGTGGGCGCATGAAGCCTATATTTTATATGCATTTAAATGTTGATGAAAAATGTACACATACCAAGTTTTATTCCTGTAGCTCACAGTTAATGCCTTTATTGTGCTTTCGCTATGGGAGTTGGTCGAGTTCATGGACTGATTACTCCCAATTTTTGAACACACCTTAGTTTTGGTATAAAATACAAACATACCAAATTTAATTTCTCTATGACAAACATAAACTTATTAATTGAGTTTTAAACTTTTTTGGGTTGTATGGGAGGTAGGCGTGTCCGTAGGCGAATGACGTCCATTTTTCAAAACCATCTTTGTCTCGTCATAAAAAACATACGTGTCAAATTTTAGCTCTGTAGGTTAAACAGAGGCTTATTTATTGTGTTTTCAATTTTTGGGTTGTATGGGAGGTGGGCGTGTCCGTGAGCATATGACATCCATTTTTCGAAGACATCTTTGCGTTTGAATAAAACACATACATATCAAATTTTATTGTTGTAGGCCTATTATGAGCTGAGTTATGCAGTTTTAAATTTTCGCGTTGTATGGGTGGTAGGCGTGTCCGTGGGCAGATTAAAAAAATATTCAATAGTGCAGATCCTTGGGTGCATGTGACCATGTCTACCAAGTTGCATTCAATTATCTCTACTTCTTCTTCTTATCCTGTGTATACTGACAACACACAGATGGACGGACGGACGGACGAACGGACGGACGGACATGAATAGCTCGACTCACGAGGTAACGCTGATCAAGAATATATATGCTTTTCTATACCGGACTCGCTTCGTTCTATGCGTTACAAACGTTTGCACAAAGTTAATATAACCTGACCTTTCAGGTTTAGGGTATAAAAATGCTCTTCAGAAATTTTTAAAATGAGTTTAGCTGTTATTCCTTGTCAACACAGATTTATTATATAGATAAACGTGTAAATACTATAAAAGAAAACAAAAATAATTTAAAAGGTAAAAATTTATTGCGGAATATTTTTGCATAATATTTGAATCCTTTCGCTTGCTTTCTATGCTACTTTTTTAATGCTTTTCAAAATAACCTTTAAAAAACTACCCTCAGTAAAAAAACCACCTAGTAAAAATTGAACAATATTCGTCCTCATTCAATTTCTATTGAGAAAAATAGTAAGTTTATAACAACACATAATAAGTAATGAAAAGAAAATCATTTGAAAAATGTTGATTGCATACTTTTTGGCATACTTGGTTTATTAACTTTTAACAGTTAAAAAATTTAAAATTAACTAGTTTGCTCCGTAAATAAAGACAAATTTTGTCTGAAGCAAAGATTTGTAGTGAAATTTTATAAGAATCCTCATCAAGATATCAAAGTATCTAGGTAAATTTAAACGTTGTATTACTAGTAAGTAATAGGTTTTTTTTTTTTTGTTGTTTTGGCCGAAAAATACTCATAAAAACGTACAAAAGAGCATTAAAATTTTTGTGATCATCAGCTATATAAAGTATATATTTGAATTAAAAAATGTATTAAATTTTATTTAGAAATATGTATATAAATAAATTTTATCATTGAACTCATTTTGTGTCTACAAATTTTCCTGTGACAAAATTTTCAAGTTGAACAAATTCGTTTTTTTTTATTTGGTTACTTTAACTGTTTTTATTTGCACAATATTTCAAAATTCACCTGCTTTTGTGCTGTCTAGAAGTTTACTCAGCTTCTTCCATTATTTAGTCATTAATATTTAATTTTAATTTTTTACTGAACATTTAATTTTTACTTATATAACTCATCTTACTCAATCAAGTAAAGGATGCTCTCCTTTTACTATCTGACATTTAATATTTATACATATTTGATGAGACCAGAAAGTGCTTAGCATGTTTAACCTTTTGCTAAATGTTTGAAGTGTGTTCTTTTAAATTCATTCTTTCACGGCATAAAACTGGCTTAAAATTTTTGTGATGTTTTAAATTTTCAAATTGAAATTATTTGAAGTAAATATTTAAAGTATCTCGTCTAGGTGGGCTAACATTTTTGGCTTCTTTATCATGTGTCTTGAGACAACGGTTGAGCGTTTTGCCTTCATCAAACAAGCGAAGCATTAATCAGTGTCTAAAGAAAGTTAAAAAAAAAATATCTTTGCATTAATGGGTTGGTTCTATTTTTAACTCTTGAGTAACTCTTTGGAGTATGGCTTGGTTATAAATGTTAGTCTGTCCACCTTCCCAATAGGCAATTAAGCCAGCGCTCGAAGGCCTGCATTGACTGCTTCTTTTGAAGACCAAACACATCCTTTCTTCGCTGCTCTTATTTTTCTGCACAAAAGGCAGCACAACAAACTTTTTTCCCTTCAAAGACTTACTTTTCATATACTTCAGGGCAACTTTTTCGTTTAAAGTCAAAATATATATCAGTTTTAAAATATGACATAATAATGGCCCTTCTTACTACTGTATCAAAGTTTATAGATTGAAATAATTCTGTCATAAAAAACATAGGAGAGAAGATAAAATAATAGAATTTATAAAAAAAAAAAAAAAAAAGGTTTAAAAGAAAACAAAAAATATTTTTTTCAGTACTTTTTGTTGACCCCTTCTTTTAGCCATTCTTAAGAAGTGCTTCTATCAGGCCTCTTTTGAGCTATCGGAGCGGAAGGCCTGCAAAATTTTCCCACTTCATATAAAAAAGAAAGTGTAATTGTATATGAGTGCGGCAGTACTACAAAATCCACAGGAAGGCCTGCTAGCAGCGCTGTCATTGTCTACTGGGTTGTCTTTCTTTATATTTGCCTACTTAAACTTGCCAATGTACGCTTAGATTTGGATTTTTAGTACTCCTGACATAGACTAAGACCTAGACATGTATATATAAAACTATATTTACGGCTGTTTACATAAAAAGTTATGAGCAACTTAAAAAGTTCTTATGAGAAAACAAGTAAAGAGAGTCTAGAGTTGGTCTAGGCCGATTATGAAATACCCTAAACCCACTTTTCCAAAAACAAAATAATATTATTGAAAATGAGCGTATCCGTGTGCGGATGAAGCCTATATTTTATATGCACTTAAATGTTTTAAGGTTAAATCCTCACTACTATCTTTAGTGATGATCTTCGAGATATTTTTTTTTTCAGATATTTTTCATTGATTTCTGCTGAGCCTCTTCTTATAAATTTATCTATTCGAATAAAATATTCATGCCTTTTAAGTAAATCCAAGGACTTATTCCAAGAATAAATTCAACATACAAAAATATGCAAGTATGACAAAAATAATGTCAGAGTATTTAAAGTAAAACCCAGACCAATCGACCAAAGCTTAGTTTCACTTGTTATTGTAAAGCGGTATTCTCTGATTAAACTACAACATTAATTTGCAGTTTTGTATTTACTAAAATCATCTGGGAGCGAAATTCGACCAATTTTCCGTTTACCTGCTTATAATTATAAGCAGAATAAGCGAGATAGTTAAAATAAGTGCGAGGCTATAACTTTCAATTGATTGGAGGTATAAAGTTGTTTTCCTAAAATAAATTGTTTTCATTTATTATTAATTTATAACAAAACAATCAAAACATTTCATTTTGTCATGAGATGGTTAAAATAAGTTCGAGGCTACAACTTTTAATTGATTGAAGATATAAAGTTATTTTCTTCAAATAAATTTTTTTTTTGCATATTATTAATTGTTTAAAAAATAGTAAAACAACATTTAAAATAAAAACTTTTTAACAAAAAAAAAAACCTACTTCAAAATCACTAGAAAGTAAAAAATAATTTTAAATTACTTTTACTATTTATTTCTTGGTCAAATTTGTATTTTTATAATAAATATATTTATTTTTTTATGATAATAAAAGCTTCTAGTCAGCGCTAATCATTGACGTAAAATCATGATTTTTTCGCCATCCCTACTCTATTTAAGACTTTTTTATTTGTAAATATCCTGCTTGGGTGACGCTGTATTAATTTGTAATATTAATTTTTCTTAAATCTTAATTAAAATGCTATATGTGTGTTGCAGCTGCACAAAAAATCTGATTATATTAGCGCCGACTTCGAAGCTCTTATTTTCATAAAAAAATAAATATATTTATTATAAAAATACAAATTTGACCAAGAAATAAATAGTAAAAGTAATTTAAAATTATTTTTTACTTTCTAGTGATTTTGAAGTAGGTTTTTTTTTTTTTGTTAAAAAGTTTTTATTTCTTTCTTTTTAGAGAAAATGATATATATTAAAAAAGTGTATAAATTAATTAAACACCAATTATTTATGCTCATAATATGGAAAATGCTTTTCTGTCGTTTCTTATTCTGGTCTTTGTCAGTATGTTTATCAGTACCTACTCTTGTATTTTTATCACTACCCCAATGACAATATTGACTGAAAGATAGTGTGTTTATAATATTGACACGCCTCTTTGTCGAGAATATCACACTCTTTGTCATAGTGTTTTCAATAGTTCTACCCATTCTAACAATGAATTTTACCACCCTTAAGTCAATATGATACAGTTTCTTACACACTGCCACACCCCTTAGTCGAATAACGCTCAATTCTTCGGTAGTAATTTGTTATAATTGTGCCTGCGTCTGTACTTTTTCAGTTAGTAGTGTCAGTATTCGATTTAGTGTTTTCTAATATTGCCACACCCCTTTGTCGAATGACGCCCACTTTATTCACAATAACTTGTTATAAGTGTGCCTACCTCTATACTAAATATCAGTACTCTAGTGTCAATATTATTCGCGATACAATGTGTTTCATATATTCCCACACCCCTTTATCAAACAAGGTGCACTGTATTGAAATTAATTGTTTTATAAATGTGCCTACCCCTGTAGTTAACTTCAGTACTCTAGTGTCAATATTATTCGAGATACAGAGTTTTTCTAATATTGACACACCTCTTTGTCAACTAACGCCCACTTAATTGACTATTATTTTTTACCTACCCTTGCATTTTTTCTGTGAATTTTATTAACTCTAGTACTCTAGTGTCAATATTTACTGAAATACAGTGTTTTTCTTACAGTGACACGCCCCTTTATCGAATACCGCCCACATTACTGACAGTAATTTGTTATATATGTACCTACCTCTGTACTAAATTTTAGTATCGTAGTGTCAATAGTAATCGAGATACAGTGTTTTTTTTTAATATTGCCACTCCCCTTCTCGATTAACGCCCATTTTTTTTTTTACAAAAATTTGTAGTAATTTTTCCTACCTTTTTAATAAATTTCTGTACCCTAGTATCAATATTAATCGAGACACAGTAATTCACAGTAATATTGCCACACCCCTTTGTCGAATTACGCCCACTTTTGTTATAGTAATTTCCAACAATTGTACCTACCTCTGTACTTAACTTCAGTACTCTAGTGTCAATTTTCTTCGAGATACAGAGTTTTTATAATATTGCCACACCCTTTTTTAGAATTACGCCCACTTAAGTGATCGTTATTTTTAATACTTGTGCTTGCCCTTGTAATTTAACTGTGAATTTTATTACCGTAGTGTTAATATTTACTGAGATACAGTGTTTTTCTTATAAAGACACGCCCCTTTTCCGAATACCGCCCCCTTTCATAAACGGGCACCTCCGCGTTGATAATCTCTATATGTTGACAAAAAATTACGGCAATCGGGCAAGTACTTTAGGAGTAATCGATGTACATACATTCACAAAAAAAAAAAAAAAAAACAGAGAAACCAACCAACTTGAGAACCTCCTCCTTTTTGAAGTCGGTTAAAAAATATGTGTGTGGTCGCCACGCACGGTATAAGTGAAACTTTAACCCAGCATCATTCATATTCGTCCAAATGATTCATGGAATCCATAAAATCGCCAATGACCCATCTGTGACCTCTGATAATCTTATTTCATCCGATTGGCCATTGAATCAAACAGGTTGAAAATTCCAGCGTAAGTTGTCACGGTTGGAAGTGGAAGCATTACATATCTAGTTGAAAATTCCAACTTCAAAAAGTACGGTCTAAAACTTTGTTGATTAATTCGTCTGTTATTTTGGACTCAAACCATTATTTGATAATTTTTTCCTTCGAATTTATAGGGTGTTTCGAACACTTAGTTTCAATAAAATTCACCTAAATTGACCTAAATTCAATTTAATTCGCCGCAGTTTCATTCGTTTCATTGGTTTTACTACCCGTTTCGTTCGCCGTATGTTGTATACGCGGCTTAAGAAGTTTCACTTTAAAAACTCAAACTTTGATGGTTAGGTGTTTTTCTTCGTTAGGGCCGTTTGGTTAGTAGTTTGGACTCAAACCAGTTCACCATGGCTTATGGTAAGTTATTTAATTTGTTTAGTTTCGTTAGTTTGAACTAACCATTTCACCATGGCTTAAAGTGAGTTCTTTAACTGCATGAATTCGCTGCGTTTCATCGGTTTTACTACCCGTTCAGTTCGCCATATATTGTATACGCGGCTAAAGAAGTTTCACTTCAAAAAAATTTATTTTGCCTTAAAATTCGTAGAGGTTAGTTTGGCTTTTTTTGATAACACGGAAAGTTTATTAATTAAGTGTCAAGAAAAAATAAATTCAGCTCAAATGCGGCACAGACTTTGACATAAAATCGAAATTGCAAATTTGCCTTTTTCTTTTTTTGTACAACAAAAATGATTTTTACACCATATTTTGAGAAAGGATGAAATTTTGGTCTCATTTAAAAAGAGGCATAAGTAAAATATAAGCAAGAAAGTAATGTTAAAATTTTTATAAATTTTGCTAAGTTACCTGATATGGCGTAGATAAAAAAAAAAGAATAAATGAAATATTTTTAAACATGACAGAGATATTGTCTTTCCAATTCACAATCTTTAATTTGAGACCGATTTTAACTTTCTCTTGGTATTTTGTTAAAACACACGGCAAATAACTAACGACAATATTAAGAAAAATTCATTAAAAATACTTTTGGTAAGAGTTTCTCAGTGATTGTTACTACATTTGACAGAAAATTTAATAAACTTTTAAAAATAATTAGAAAAATTTGAAAAACGTTTAAATTCGGCTAACAAGGAAAGGTTCCCAGCTGACAGTCTCCGATTTGAATGATTTTCGGTATGTGATAGAAGACACAATTCTAAGATTGAGGTTTTTTTTATACATGCTTACGGTTTCAATCTCTCGTGAAAATTTAAATTCGCTGATTGTCGTTTAAAAAAATTAAAAATACAAACAAAAAGGTCAGTTAACAAATTGCTTTAAGTCCAATATAAATTCATATTAAAACATTGCGCCGACATACTTCTTTGATATCGACTAAATATAACTAAAAATTAAAAAATCAACGAAATTACAACAAAATTTTCTTATGAAAAATTAACGCCATCATGTCTGGTTTTGTAAGAGCTTTCATTTGGTACCAAATTTCTAAATATTTCCATAGAAAATAACGTAATTATAACAAAAAAAACGAAATTTTCGCTGATTTTTGAACGCATGTTTGAAACTCTAAACCATCGATTGAGCTCGTATAAAAAAATACGTCAACCTTAGAATTTGGTCTTCCATCATATATCCGAAAATCATTCAAATCGGAGACTGTCATCTGGGGACCCTACCTTGTAAGATATTGACATGGAAATTCGAACTTTTGAATTCAAAATACCTTTTTGCACAAATTTGACAATTGTTGACTGCATAAAACTAAATTTTTGAGGAAAAATTTTATTTCTCTCCAAAAAAGTTTGAAAAAACCACCCCCTATTTTAAAGATGACCTCGATAGGATTCCGAAAACAAAAAATTTTTTTGGACTACCAAAAAAACAGCCAAAATGGTCTTTTTTGCATAGTTTTAGCATTACATTTTAGATCTTAAAAAATTATATGTCGTTGAAAAGAGCTTTATGAGCACTACATTGTGTGATAAGAACATTTTGACTTTTGAGTTCGTATTAAACTAGTAAGCCCCGTTAACCCGATTTTACCCCCCTTAGATTTATTTTTTTCTCATAACTCTCATAAACTTCTTAAGATTTGTTTAATTTGTGTTCAAAAATTATTTATTAAGTTTAAAAACAAAGAAGTCATATTTGAAAACATAGTTCAAATATTTGAAGTAATCCTATTTTTTTATAAAAAATTAAGTTTTATTTTTTTATAACATAAATTAAACAAAATTGCAAAAGATCCGACATGTAATGTTTAAGTTATGCAAAAAATATAATTTTGGCTGTTTTTCCGGTGGTCCAAAAAAACTTTTTTTTTGTTTTCGGAATCCTCTCGAGTTCATTTTTAAAATAGGGGGTAATTTTTTCACATTTTTTTTTTTTTAATAAAGGGTGACCCACTCTAATGCACACATCCATAACATTTTCTCCATCGAATTAAAAGTAGTAGTAGTAGTAGTGATGGGTGCTTTTCAAAAGTAGTGACTGTTGCGCCTGTTTCCAGCTGGTCTTCTAACCGTCAGCATTCAATCGGAACCAAAAGTGCTATTTTTGTACTTGTCACTAAATATTACTTTATTTCACTTTTCCAAACTGCAAGTACGATGCTTTCTGTCATATTAAAGTAGTCTTTTGCTGGTTTAATTTTGATATTAAAGATCTTTTAGCAGTAGGTTGTTTTTTAGACAACAAGATTAGTTTCTACTGACCTTCGGCATACCGATTGTGGTGCTATGGATAGTGCAAGCGGTTGTACGAGATCTTAAGATGATATAAACGGATTTTATTATATACTAGCTAATGTACTCGCTCTAGTCTGGGCTGTATAACTTTGCAATTTTTACAAAAGTTTCTTATGCCAGTTTAAACGTAAAGATGGCTCCAGCACATTCCTGGTTTTCTTTTGAGTTCAAAATATATATTTTGAATATTGCTGTTTTCTATTTGAAAAAATTCTCTTAAAAATTTACCATATTTTGAATATTGCTGCTTTCTATTTGGAAAAATTCTCTAAATTATTGATCATAAAAATATCAACAAAGGCATTATTCTTCAAATCCTTGCAAACCGCATTAAATGCTTGCCCTCGTGATTTGTTTGAAGTTATTGAAAAAAGTACTTGACATATGAATTGAAAAATTTTTAAGAAATTTAAAAACAAAAAAAATTATTAGGCACAAGAACCTCATAAACAAAATTAATGATATTTCAACAAAATAAAAAAAATACACTCAGATTGACTTTCAACAAAAATTACTGTTAGTGAACTTTTCATTAAAATCTATTCATTGGCTTATGAGTTTAACTTCCACATGTCAAATATCTTTAGTCCTTTATGTTAAAGTATAAATGATATCGCGATTTAACATAACCTATGTCCATGCAGGAAGGTTAAAGTTCTTGTTAGTGAAATTATCATCGAAATCCATCACGTGGCTTATGAACTTACCCTTCACATGTCAAAAACCTTTTTCTCTTTTATATAATAGCATAAAATAGATGATGATGGGATTTTATATAGCCTTTGTTTACCTAGTAAGGTAAAAATTCCGGTTAGCGAAATTTTTATTCAAATATATGCAGTGACGTTAGAGTTTACGTCCTTTACAAAAAATTATATATAAAGGATATTTCTGTAATTTCGATTGCCTTATCAATCTTGACATATTGAACTTACAATTAGATATATTTTAAGGATATGTTATTCCGTTTAATTCCAGCACGGTAGTTACTTATTTACACTATTTGAACGGTTCCTTAGTGGACTTCCAAACTCGTTTTTTGTTAAAATAAAAAAAACCAATTAAGTATAGCAGCCCTCTTCTGACCTTTTTCGATTTAGAACAATAATAAATTGTATTGTGTCTATTATTAAATTGTTATATACACTTGGTTGAGAACTGAACCTGCATGTTCTCAAAAATTTGTACATGTCATAGTTTACTATCTGAGGCTTGCCATTGTCTGGAGAGAGGTTATGTTAGATCAGAAAAATTAATTTCTATTGAAAAACTTTCTGTATCAGATGATGATTCGAACTCAGGTCTGCCGCAATTCATTGGCACGCACGCCACACACTTAGTACACTTGATTCTGGCCATCACTGTACTATTTCTATAGTTGTTCTTATTGAAATGTTGTACTATTTAAGCTTCCTATAGCATCCTTAAAGCAAACATAACAAAAAAAAATGTAAAAAAGAAACTTCGCACAACCCTGGCAAAAAGTGCTTTAACCTTGAACTATTTTCTTCTGATTAAACAGAAACTTAATCAAAATTGATTATTGATTTGTTTTTTATTTATTTTGTTTTTGAGTAGCTAGTTGCAAAAATCATCACAATTTCTACACAAACAATAAAATTTTCTACTTTTTCAAATTTCAATATATTTTGATATGTGTGTGTGCAATGTATGTATTTTAATTTATTGCTTATGAATGAGCAGTCTCATTTAATATTCTCCTGAATATGTTGTTCGTTGAATAAGAATATCTTCACATTAATTGCTCATTTATAGTTATATTTTATTTTTAAACATTGGCAAATAATTTAACAAAAGGCGTTTCTCAGCTGCATAAACCAGACAATTAAGTTTCTATACAACATTTGCTATTTAATATCATTTTAATGGCATTCTTCTTAACCAACGCTCAATGAAAATGGCAACTCCGTGCATGCAGTTTGGTCAACACATAGATACATGCATACAGTTATAGCTGTTTTTTGTTTGGGCGCCACAACCACTACTTCCATTGTTTTATTTTAGTTTTTTTTTTTGTTATGCTCATCAACAGTTGTGCTCGTTGTACTATTGGGTTTCTTTTCAGCTCGTTGCATGTGTTTGTAGTCAACTATTTGTATGACACACACTCATAGAGTGTAAATTTTGCATTTCAGCTGGTTTATTTAATAAACATTTGCATATTTTGTCAGCGACAAATGTGCACAACAGGCAAATGTGGTGAAAACTCATGGCTGTGCCAAAGAAAAGATGCATGGGAAGTGTGAAAATTTTTAATAGTTTTATTTTAAATAGTCATAAATTTGTTTTTCATGCTGATGAGTGTTATAAAACTATATTACAGGCAAAAAAGGCGCCATTTTTTATTTTAAGTATTGAGATATTAAAAGGTGGCAAGCTGTTTTGGGGGCAAAAAGTTGCTGAAAGATAAGTGCAATAAAAGCATTTGTCTTTATTTTTATAAAAATCTTATTTTAAATGGTTTTTTATACAGTTTTTCTTAAAATATTCAATAAAATCTTCGAACGACATCGTGGCGTATGAGTAACATTAATAAAACTTAAATCAAGTTGCTCATTAGCAACGCTGTCTACTCTCTCTTTTTTGCACTCACGCCCTCAAAATAAAACTATAGTTCTCATCAAAACGAAATCAAAACAAACAAACAACAGTTAATAGCTTTGAAAAGCACAGTAAAAGCTTTAACTCAAACATGCAACACGTGACACAGTTAAACAGCACAACTGAGCATAACTCAAGCAGCAGAGCTAGTTGTGCGCAGCAGCCAGTGTTACCAACAATACAAAAACAACACAGCAAACTGAGTGATTTTTTTATAGAAACTCACTCAATTTTGCTGTGCTGCGCGCTCTTTGGATGCTGTTACTGCTGCTGCTGCTGCTGAGGATGCTGCTGCTGCTGTTGATTCAACGTGTTGCTTCTGCTCGTTTTGAACAAAGTTTTATTTTGCCAACAAACGCGACAACGATGTCGTTCACGAACATTCAGTTGAATTTTTTCCACGCTGTGGCTTAGTTGCTGCTGCAGAAGATGAACTAGAAAATAATTTTTTTTTATTCAAAATTGTTGTTAAAAATTTAAAAAACATAAATTTAAAAATACACAAAAGCAGTTTAAAAATAAGAAGTAACAGAAACAAAAAAAAAATAAATAAAAGGCAGCTATTTGGCAAAGTTAATTTGAAAACAAATACTTGAAACTTATGACGTAACAGTTGTGCGTGTCTTAAAAAAAAATTGTTTATATAAAAAGCAAAAAAACAACGTTTAAAAAGTTACTTTAAAATCCACATTTCAAATGAAACAATTAATAATTAAAAACTAAAAGTAGGCGTGGCATAGTAAAGTTAACGAGGCACACTTATAGCAACAACAAAACTGCAACACATGCAGTTTTGAAAAAAATCCTCGTCGTGCCTGGCCTTACTTCGAACTAAGTAAATTTCAGAACCAAACCCTGTCCGAACTTAACTTCGTTGAACGCTCCAACTTCGTCAGCGACAGTGTTGTTCTTGTCTTGTTGCTGTAAGGACGAGCGTGTATAACTTAGTTGGTGCTTTTTGTTTTTTTTTTTTTTTTTTTTTTTTTACATGTGCTACGCCTTTTTCCACTACGTTCCATACTTTTTATATGGCGCCACACACGGCGCTGGCTGCACATTCGAACGCGTAACGTCGAAGCGGAAGTGCCGGAGTGCGCTCGTGTGCGTGTGTGTTGGACATTTTTATATATAGCTGCAACTTAATTTTTTTAAATTTTTACACTAAATAATATAATAAATTTAAAAATTTTTTAATTTCTAATTTTTCTTTTTTCAAAGCTCAAAGCTCACAAAAAAATAAATGCACATCTTGTAAATATATATTTTTTTTATAACAAACTGACTGACTTATTGCATTTAGCAAATACAACAACCACACAAGAAATACATGTAAATCAAAGAAAAAGTTTTTTATACTTTCAACATATAAATAAAAAAAAAACAAAACAATATATAATTAATAAAAATAAAACAAAAACATATTAACAAAATAAAAAAACAATAAAAAAATTGTTTAAAAATAATAAACGGTTTCCAGTTTTAAACACAAAACAATAGTGAAAAAGTAGTAGTTTTTTAAAAAAAATTAAAAAAAAAAATATAAAAAAATATGTTAAACAGTTTTAAGTGTTATCGGTGTGAGTGTAACTTAAAAACTAAGTTATAAGCAAGATTAAAAAAAAATGCAATTTAAAAACAAAAACACTCATAAATAAGAACTTGCAATCATATCAAATAGTACGAACTGCACCGATTTGAAAAACGTTATATTTATAGAAATGTGCAAAGCTGATACTAACAGTAAACTACAAAAAAAATACTATCCAGCGTAACGTAAGCCAGAATCATAAGCTACGCATGCGTTTATGATTCACAACAAATAGCATTTTTATTAACTAACTAATTTACTCCATTCACCTAAACACACATTTTTTTACCAAATCTTGAACACTTTTATTTTTTTTATCTTACTTATAGAACTCACCATTACTCACTTAATACTCCATTTTACAATATTTTGTATGTATTATGTTATATTTTAAGAAATTTTAAAAACAAATGCATATTAAACCTAAATTTTTAAGGCAAGGTTTTATATTTCTACAGATAGTTTAGAAAAACTTAAACTTTTTTAAATAAACATGCAAATTATGATAAATGCATACTTTTGACGAAAATAAGTAGTTTGTCATATTCTCATATTTTATAATAATAGCTTTAAGATCGTGACTCAAAGTCAGTGCTTACAGTTGATCCTTGTTAACGGCTAAAATATCAATTATTTATTTAAAAAACATAGTTATGAAAATCTTCAAGCTTACAAAAATTATTATTATTAGTCTTTATTGAGACTTTTACATAAAAATTCTTTCTTAAAATGAGAATTTATAACGATCTTCACACATAGACCTCATAGCAGTTTCTTTGATTTATATTTTCATAACTCGCTCTTTTTTATTTCAAACTTATTTTTGTCACAAGAACTCAACAATTGTTGTCTTACAAGGCTAAAGTTAACATTGTCGAGTATAACAACTCATACTCTTAAATTTCTCATACTACTAAGTTTTGTCTTTTATTATTAAACTATGTATTAAACGTTTTGCCTGAACTCGTTCAATTCATGAAATCATTAATGAAAAAGTTATGAATGAAAAAAGTCATTCTAAGACTATGCGCTATAGTCAAAATTACAGTTTGAAAGTGGCCAAAATTTGACCTTTTCACACACATTCTCTGTCGGATCGATACAAAATTAATGCGAAAAACAAAATTTCTTCATAAAAATTTGGCAAAATAAAAATCTTTAAAAAATACTCTGTGCACTTCTTCTCCACACTCTGATACATTTTAAAAAAATTATCAAAATCGGTTGAGAAACACGTAAGAAAATAGTTCTTAACTATTTTTCCCACGCCTTTTTATGTATAGGTGTGCTCTTACTTGTTATCTTTAACCCATGAATTCTTCATAGAACCTTTATCAGCATATATTTATAATTATATAAGATTTGTTTTCTTTGATAATTTAATAGAACACTATAAATCAAAAGTATAACTACAAAATTTTTAACTTTTTTCGATAGTTGTGACATTTTTCAGTTAAATTAAAAGTGTTAAAAATAAATTAAATAAAGCTAGTGAACAATAAACAATATCATTATTAAAAAAAAAACTATAAAAAACAAAATTATGAAAATTTTAAAATTCGCAGAATATTAGAAATATTGGAAAAATAATTTATAATACTTGCAGCACACATGCTAGAAGGATTTGAGTTATCATGAGTAGAAATAAAAAGCACAAAAGGACCAACAATTTTTTATATAATATACACCCGCCCACACCCGCCCATAACCGACACATTTAATTTCTTTCTCATTAATTTATGTCAATATGGCAATCCTTTCAAGCAAAATTCATTTCTAAAAATTGATTATCTTAGTAAGACTTTAAGTTTATAGAATTATAAAAATCTCTCATTATTTCCTGTAGCTTTAGATTTGAAAAATTTTAAAAAATATTATATATTAAGTTCTTGTTGAGGTTGCTTATTTCCTACCAGATAAAATTTATTGTAAAATTTCATTGATTTTTGCAAATAATTACATATTTCAACATTAAAAATGGTTCAAATTGCACTTTAAATGACAACACATACAAAAAATATTTTAATTAATTTATAAATTAAACTAGCTTATAATACCCGACGCAGCTCGATTCTTGTGGTGCTTTTTATGTGTTGCTTATTGTTGCTTATGAGATATGATACGTTAAAATAGTTGACATTTTAAGCATATTTTTCTTTAGAAGTTTCTAGAAAAATATACTTTTTTGGTTAATTATTTTAAAACTTTGAATTTCATTAATGTTTATTCTATTCAAAAATTAACTTTTGCCTATTTTCCTATTATAAATACTTGAAATCGCATTAAAAAACATTTAAACGTAGATGAAAATTCATATTTGTGGTGAAGTCTGATTTAAATTAAAAAAAAAATTCGTTGACACAATTAAAAATTTTTGTAAAAATCGACAACTGAGCCACTTATCGGTTCGAAAACTATCTTTGAAGCTCAAACCACCCTGCTACATTCACAAAGTTTCTTTAAAATCGGATGTGTGGTTTCGGATATTAGCGAAAACCAACATAGTGCCAGTGGTTTGTATATATAATCATAAAATATGCAAAGAAAGTCTAAAGCCGGTCTAGCCCGCCTATGAAATACCCTATGAAATACCCTAACATTTATATATTTAATAAAAAACTAAAACAAATAAACGTAACTTCCTTTAAAAATCCATGTATTATTTGTACCTATAGAAGTAATACAAGTTTAACTAATGTGGTTTGACGACGACCACATTAATAACACATAATAATAACACGACCACATAGTAATGGTCGATGACGACCTTTTTTTGTGCACACCGTAGTTTTGATATTAAATGTTCCCACACAAAGTTCCATCTATCAAATATGAACATTTAATAGTGTTTTTAATATTGTGGGTTGTATGGGAGGTGGACCTGTTCATGAGCGGATGACGCTCATCTTACTTTTGATACAATAATCTCACATGCCTAGTTTCTATGCGAAGATTCATCTCTCAAAGTCAAATATGAACCTTTTAATATGAACCTTCAAATATGAACCTTTGTGGGTTGTATGGGATGTGATCATGTTCATGGGCGGATCACACCCATTTTATACTTTTTTATACCGGATACGCTTAGTTCTAAGTGTAACCAACGTTTGCCCAAAGATAATATACCCTTGACCTTACAAGTTAAGTGTATAAAAAAACCCTCCGAATCATAACAAAATGCTCCCAATTTTTCACCCATTCTAAAATTTTGTGCTTTTCTATGTTTTGTATATTTTCTACACAATGAATCAAAAACTGTATCTAATTGTTTTATACCGAATGCGAACGCTTTTTTTTTGGGTGATTTCGTTCCATTAAACACAACTTTTTCATTTCTCAATAGATTTTCTTCAACAATAGCTTATTTTTTTTTGGAAAAATAAAGGCTTTTAGTAAAAAAATATCAAAAGTAATAAAATATTTTGACTTCTTAACGAAATTTGCAACTATTTTGTCTTTTTTTGGAAATTTTTCTGAATAATAAAAAAAAATACCCGAAATTTGAATTTATTCCGCCAAAACTAACAACTCGACCAAAAAATGGTGTCTGCATTGTTTGTAAGAAATTTTATTAGCTTTTATTTGATATATCACTTGTTTGATTACTGTTGTTGGTTCTGGAGATATATGCAATTAAGTGGAACCAACTTTTTTTTTTCGTTGAAAACCCTACAGTGGGCAATATCTCGAAAACGGAGTGACAGAAACAAAAATATTTTTTTTTTCGGAATTAGCGACCGATTTTACATGAGAAAAGGATAGTTGCATTCAAAGTACATATTGGCTGTAAACCAGTGTAATTGCTGTTCAAAATATATATAAAAACAAAAATGGCATTTTTAATGTTCTTTTATATGGTATGCATAATTTTCTATCTCACAAATTTAAAAACGGTTTATACGATCGAAAAATCAAGCCTAACTATCATAAAAATTTAAAGTTTTTTGTGTGTTTATTTTTATTAATTTTGTAATTTTGTAATTTTTGTATGCAAAAAAAGTAATGGTGTAGTGAAAGAATCATGACAATTTCTTAATTCGTTTCTGAGTTATAATCCCAAATACCACTTTGAACACTCCCACAGCAATAACAGCGCCACCTACCGGGTCAAACTTTATATACAAACCATCTACAGACCCAGTCGCATGTACTCACCAAATTTCATTCAAATCGGTTCAGCCGTTTAAGAGGAGTTCAATGACAAAGCCATGTACAGAAGAGTTTTATATATAAGAATGTACATAATACAATAATACAAATATGGACTAAAATAAATTCTTATACATTACAACTTACCTTTTCTATCCGTTTTCAAAGCAAAGCAACTAGAAACTAATATATTTTAATGGGGTCACCCAGGTGGGTATTGGTAAACCACGTAGATAAAAAGACAATTTAAAAAAAAAGACATGAAGAAACATGAAAAATATTTTTTTTTTTTATATTATTTTAAATAAATTCAGAATTTGTTCAGTGACACCAAAGCGTATTTAGATTGGATTGAAATCTGGGGAGATATTTAGAAATTAAATACAAATAGGTCACCCGGGTGGGTATTGGTAAGGCGAAGGTTAAAAGTTTATAAGTAAGGGAGAGTGGGGTGTTGTGAGACAGGTTTAGTTTTTGGACGATAACTTCTTTAAAAGTTAATATTTTTTTTTCTGCACTCAGGGAAAAAATGCTGTTTTATCAAACAAATCATGGGTTGAAATAACAGATTTCACTGTTAAATACCATCCAACAAATGAAACTTTCAAATCAACAGTCGGTTGACTGTTGGTCTATGGAACACGAAACCCGTATAAAAACTTATTTATTGAAATTTGATCACTAATTCGAAAGTTCATGTATGGCCGAGTGTGCTAACGTGTGCGTCTAGTACTCGAGTGTCCACGGTTCAAATCCGGCAAGGCCAACAAAAAATTTTTTTTTATTTAAAATATTTTTTTTTAAATAAAAAATGAAATTTGCAATTTTTTTTTGCATGATTGTAAGCATTTTATTTTGAAGGTTATTTTTGACCACACAATTAATGAAACAGAATAATTATTATTTCAATTATTAAATTACAATTATTGATACTTACACAGCTAGGGTTCGAACTCACGTCCCCCCGCATGACAGTCTAGTGCACTTCCACTGAGCTATTGGCAACGATAATATAAATATATAAAAACACATTTAAAAACTATTGCTTAGGAAAAATAGACAATTCAACAACAACAAAAAATATTTCAACAGATAATTTCAACAACACAAAAATACTTTGAAACGTTCATTCAACAAAGAAAATTGTTTACTTAAACGCAAATCATTTAATCGAACAGTGTTGTTAAATAACAGTGGCCGACTGTTAATATTACAGTTGATATTTTTCTGAGTGTGGAAACATTTTTTGGACAGCTTATTCAATAACCTAACAACCTGCGATGACATTTTTTTGAAAATCAAAACATTTAAAAATTTTCTTGAAGCCTGAAAAAAAGATTGGAATTTTCGATTTTAAAAAATTATGGGGTGTTGTGAGACACTACTATAAATATAACAAAATGGAATTTTTTGCTTAAAGTCCTTATTGAAATAGGAAAAAAAATTAGGAAAAAATTAAAATACAGTTAAATGAAATTGTTCGCGTTAATTTGATTCGGCTAACAGTTAAAATATCCGGTTTTTATTTTGGCACACTGCAGATGAACAATTCGATCACAGTTATTGCAACTAATGAAATTGTTTTCGTCCGGACTGATTTTAGAATGTAAGTCGTGCATGCATATAGTACGGGCTATACGTATTCATGAGATTTCACACTCCCTTGGCGAATCCAAAAAAAAAAAAAAGACTATTTGGCACGTTTGCCCTACAAAAGATGCAAAAGTATATAAATCTTCATCATCTAATGAATTTTTTTTGTTTAAGTTGTTTTTTCATTCTTTTGGTCGGCTTTTTTCCTCAATAATGCCACATTTTTGGAAGTTGTAAATACGGTTGCAAAAATAGGCTTCTGGCCGCGTTTTGATTTTTGGAATAGGGGATCAAACTTCAGAGGACTAACCTTCTCTAGTGCACTGCTCAGGTCAGACGCCTTGAAAAACCAATTTAATTTGTAAAATATTGGAAAAACTGGTTTCCTGCCAGTTTTGACACTTTGATATGCAACAAAATCGACTAATTTATCATTTGAAGCCGATGCGGAAAAAATTGTGTCTTCAACTTTTCCATATAACGGGTTCCATACATTCTAGATTTATCAAAATTATATGATTTGCAGACAACTCGAAAACAATTATCTTTTATGGCAATTTCTTTGATGGCTGCCACTAGGTGGATGGATGCGACATTTCCTTTTGGCTTTGGCGATACTTTATATGCATTTAGTGGCATGATGGCTATAAAGGTAATGAAATAAAAACAAAAATTAACTGTCTCACAACACCCCATATTTACTGTCTGACGACACCCCATATTCGACATTTTCAAATGGCCACTGCGCCATCATCACCCGCATTTTTTTTTTGCAAAATCATCTCGGTGGGCTTAAAGGCAATGGAAGAGATATCATTTTAATAAATATTTACGTTCACGTTTAATTGGCAATGTTTCTGGAAATTCCACAAGGCAAACTGTACAAAAACCTTTTAAGAGCGCGATCAAAACTCATAATTGTTACAGACACTAGGAACACGTGTCAATGCGATGAGTGCACATAATAAGTAAGATCCCATTGAGAAAATATCTTACAGTTGTTGTGAGCATTCATAACATTACCACTATGTCAGATATTGACGTGTATCACAACACCCCATGTCTCACAACACCCCACTCTCCCCTACTAAATAAGTACTAAAATAAAAAATAAGTACTAAAATAATGAAGAATCATTAAACCATTCACATAACAACAAAATAAATATTTCTACAAAAATTTCGCTAGACTTCATTATTCAATTGATAAGTTTTTGTGTTCTGATAATTTTCATTGAAAATGGGTGTGCATTGATGCTATGTGTAATAAAAATTACAAAATAAACTTACGTCAAACTAAGGCGACGTCAAATAGTTTCCATAAAATTGCTTAAAATAAATTTTTAGCGCATTTTTGATGAAATCTAATTATTAATGAATATGTTTATCTTATAGAGATTTAAGTACGTGTGAACTAATAAAGCATTTGCCTGTTTTGGCAAACAAATTTGATGTATAAAATAACAATAAACAAAATAGAACATATTTTGAGCTATATTTATAGCTTATTTAATTGAAGACTTTCATAACTGAAAAAAACATAATATTACAGAAAACGCGTTAAAAATTTGTAATTTACTGAATTCTGAATTATTTACTCAAAAATATAATTTTGTGACTTATGATAGTCTTTAAGTAAATGAGCAATATTTTCATATACATATTTTTTTAAAACTTAAAGTGTACTATAAAATTTTAAATATATTTAAAAGACGGAAATTGAAACAATTTTCATAGTTTTTGTTTTTTTTTTTAAATTTTAATAAGCTGTTAAAATATACACAAATAAACATAATTTTGCGTCATCTATTCACTAAGCAGACGAAAACACAGCTATTTGGTAATGTTTATCGTGTCATAAAAATCTTGCTATTTATTTTTTTTTAACAAAATTTAAACTTAAATGAGCAATAAAAAGTAAGTGTCTATTTTTTTAAGATGTGCTATAGTGCATAAGTTGATCTAAGTTGTGGGCATAGCTAAAATAAGTTTTATATTTTACCAAAAGTTATGCCATAAAAAAAAAACTCATTGGAAAAATGTTGGAGCAAGCTTAAAAAAAGTAATGAAAAATGCCATGAAAACTTAAAGCAAAAACAATACATTTGACTTCAATTATTTGCAGAGAGTCTTCTGATTATTCTGATTTTTTTCCATTTAACCTGAAAATAACAGAGCATAAAACCAAATTAATTAAATTTTTTCCTCAACAGAAACATCAGCCAGATGTATATGTTTATAAATGAAATTTGAGGCAGTCACGTGTATCTACATGTTTGATTCAATTATTCAGATAGACTTGTGATGAGATATAAATTATAATAAAAACATACAAACACATGCTTCAACACACTTACACACACACACACACACACACATACAATTGCAGACTTGAGAGCACCAACATTGACACGTTTTCCGAACATCCTTAATAAATCATAAATCATGCGAGGCACAACACTATCTCAAATGTCAGCAGCAAGTCAAACAACTCCGGTTACAAAAGAATAAAAAAAACAGAAGAAAATAAACACATATTTACATCCGGCGGAAACTGAAAACATTGTTAACAATTTTACCAACAAGAAGAAAAACCAAAAATAAAATACGGAAACACAAAACAGCATAAAAGCAAAAACAAACATTTTTTTCAGTGACTTTCCAAGAGTCAGTAGTAGGTGAAAATATATTAGCGCTACGCTGTTAACGCAGCCTTCACGCAGTAGCTGCTGCTGCTGCTGCTGCTTATCGTACAAACCCTTCAACTCCAGCAGGCTGGCGTTTGCTTTTCCTTTGCTCTCCGTTAAAAGTCGTACTGAGGGTTTGTTAAACAAGAACCGCAAAACTTGTGCAACGTTTAAGAATTTGTGGAAGCAGCTATTTGCACACAAAGTTAACTGCCACCGTTATACAAAGTGCATGGCGTAACTCAACACAACAGCACACCAGCAGGACGCTATGCAACAATGTTATTTATATGCTTTCTGTGCTCTGTAATGCTGTGTGAGAAAAAAAAAAGGTTTCTTCCTTCTTGACTTTACATTCTTCCTTTATATTTCACAGAAATTTAATACACACTTTTGACTGCGTGCAGTCTCCAAGAATACACCTCATAAATCATAAGAAAATACATCAACTGATACGGGTTGTTTTCTTGTTTTTTATCGGCTGTGAGTACAGAGGAGCAGTTGAGGCTGTTTGTTGTTCTTAGATGTACCTAATATTAGAGAGATTAATGGTGTAACGGTATTCAAAGGTTGACGTAAAACATAAATATAATTAACATTGAAAATTGAACGCTTATGATAATGTGAAATTTTATATATTTTGAATAATACAAGCGTAAGATTAAGATAGAATAAGCATAAACAAAATAACGGCTCAAACAGCAGTCTATGGTTGTAGCACGAGCATGAAATATATCCTTGTTATCGGAAACTTCTAAAAGATACTACTAAAAAAGGTAAAAGTTAGCAAAGTAGTAGCACGTTACCAGTCAACCAATACTCTCGGGTTCAAATTCCGTTCAGCATAAGGATATTTGCTTTTCACTTTCTTTATTTCTTTTTTCGTTTCTAATCAATTGAAATTAAAAATTTATTTATGCTTATGACTTAATAGTAACCTTAATAAAAAACAAGTAAAGAAAGTCTAAAGTCGGTCTAGGCCGACTATGAAATACCCTAAACCCACTTTTCAAAAATAAAAAATTTTTATTGCAAATGGGCGTCTCCGTGGGCGGATGAAGCCTATATTTTAATTGCATTTATATGGTGATGAAAAATTTACACATACCAAGTTTTATTCCTGTAGCTCACAGTTAATGCCTTTATTGTGCTTTCGCTATGGGAGGTGGGCGTGTTCATGGACGGATTACTCCCAATTTTTGAACACACATTAGTTTTGGTATAAAATACATACATAGCAAATTTAATTTCTCTATGACAAACATAACCTTATTTATTGAGTTTTAAACTTTTTGGGTTGTATGGGAGGTAGGCGTGTCCGTATGCGGATGACGTCCATTTTTCATAAATATCTTTGTCTTGTCATAAAAAACATATGTGCCAAATTTTAGCTCTGTAGGTTAAACAGAGGCTTATTTATTGCGTTTTCAATTTTTGGGTTGTATGGGAGGTGGGCGTGTCCGTGAACGGATGACGTCCATTTTTCGAAAATATCTTTGTCTTGACATAAAAAACATATGTGCCAAATTTTAGCTCTGTAGGTTAAACAGAGGCTTTTTTATTGCGTTTTCAATTTTTGGGTTGTATGGGAGGTGGGCGTGTCCGTGAACGGATAACGTCCATTTTTTGAAAACATCTTTGTGTTTGTATAAAACACATACATATCAAATTTTATTGTTGTAGACCAAATATGAGCTGAGTTATGCAGTTTTCAATTTTCGCTTTGTATGGGAGGTAGGCGTGTCCGTGGGCGGATGATGTCCAATTTTCAAAATCATCTTTCTTTTGTTATAAAAAATATATGTGTCAAATTTTAGTTCTATAGGTTAAACAGAGGCTTATTTATTACGTTTTCAATTTTTGGGTTGTATGGGAGGTGGGCGTGTCCGTGAGTGGATGACACCCATTTTTCAAAAACATCTTTGTGTTGATACAAAACACATACATACCAAATTTTATTGTTGTAGGCTTATTAGGAGCTGAGTTATGCAGTTTTCAATTTTTGCGTTGTATGGGAGGTAGGCGTGTCCGTGGGCGGATTCCAAAAATATTCAATAGTGCAGATCCTTGGGTTCTTGTGACTATGTGTACCAAGTTTCATTCAATTATCTCAACTCCTTCTTCTTATCCTGTGTATACGGACAACACACAGACGGACGGACGGACGGACGGACGGACGGACGGACGGACATGGATAGCTCGACTCACGTGGTGACGCTGATCAAAAATATATATACTTTTCTATACCGGACTCGCTTCGTTCTATGCGTTACAAACGTTTGCACAAAGTTAATATACCCTGACCTTTCAGGTTTAGGGTATAATTATGACTATGACTTATCACTTAATCTTTGGCAGAGAATTTTGTGGATGTCATTCCTTATCAACTTCAATTAACTTAAACAGAATGTACAAAACATCTATATAGCTAACCGCCACACAAAGAACATTCTATAGTTGAAAATTCGATGTGAATAACGTTGTTATCGACAACTCACGGATCAAGTTAGATTGTTCACAATTATTTTTTTTACAAGTTCAATTCAATATTTTTCTATTGACTCAAACTTTCAAGTGCTTTTTAAATATCTACGCTTGCAATTTTTTCCGCGATTCAGTTTTTTTTATAACCTAGTGTTGAAAAATTATAACGGAAATTCTCGAAAAAAAATTTTCCAAAATGTCGCTTACAACGTTATTAGCGGGGACTCTTCAGTTGTTTGGCTTGAATGTATTTTGTTGCCCACTCCCCTTCATACAATTTTGAACCCAGGCACAGACTATACTGAATATTTGCAACGCCTGAAATCATAGTTCCTTGCTACAAAACACAAAAAAACTACTTAAACAGAAAAAAAAAGTGTGCGTGTCAGCTACGACGCGCGATTGGAGTTTACTTCTTATTGATTGCCTTGGAATTTTATATAATCATGTACAATAGGCAAAGTGGTTAAATATATAAACTGATCATGCATTAACAGTAAACATTATTAATTTCATTACCAAAATGTAATGTCGTTACCAACAACTGAGGCAGTAAAATTTAAATAACTAAAACTCAAAACGTAAAAAATTGAAGTAAAATTTTTTACAAATCGTGATGATTGAACAAAATCTAGTCGTCCCTAGTGTTCTTCCAAAAAACTTAATATAACTTAAGGTTTTCTCTCAAAAATGTTATTTTAATATGAAATCCATTAAAGTTTCAATGACCCAGCCTAGACCTCAGATAGTCCAGTTATATCCGCTTGACCACAGAATCATCCATTTATGTCTAAATGCTTCGTAGAATTCATAAAAGTGATAACGACCTCAGAAAATCCCATTGCATCCAATGACCCGCCTGTGACCTCAGATAATCCCATTGCATCCGATTGGCCATAGAATCATCAATTTTGGTCCAAATGTACCATGGAACCCACAAAAGTTCCAATGACCCGCCTATGACCTCAGATAATCCCATTGCATCCGATTGGCCATAGAATCACCCATTTTGGTCCAAATGTTCCATGGAACCCTTAAAAGTTCCAATGACCCGTCTATGATCTCAGATAATCCCATTGCATCCGTTTGGCCATAGAATCACCCATTTTGGTCCAAATGTTCCATGGAACCCATAAAAGTTCCAATGACCCGCCTATGACCTCAGATAATCCCATTGCATACGATTGGCCATAGAATCATCCATTTTGGTCCAAATAATCCTTGGAACATACAAAAGACACAATGACCCGCCTGTGACCTCACATAATCCCATTGCATCCAATTGGCCATAGAATCACCCATTTTGGTCCAAATGTTCCATGGAACCCATAAAAGTTCCAATGACAATCCCATTGCATACGATTGGCCATAGAATCATCCATTTTGGTCCAAATGTTCCTTGGAACATACAAAAGACACAATGACACGCCTGTGACCTCACATAATCCCATTGCATCCAATTGGCCATAGAATCACCCATTTTGGTCCAAATGTTCCATGGAACCCATAAAAGTTCCAATGACCCGAATATGACCTCAGATAATCCCATTGCACCCGATTGGCCATAGAATCACCCATTTTGGTCCAAATGTTCCATGGAACCCATAAAAGTTCCAATGACCCGCCTATGACCTCAGATAATCCCATTGCATCCGATTGGCCATAGAATCACCCATTTTGGTCCAAATGTTCCATGGAACCCATAAAAGTTCCAATGACCCGTCTTTGATCTCAGATAATCCCATTGCATCCGTTTGGCCATAGAATCATCCATTTTGGACCAAATGTTCCATGGAACCCATAAAAGTTCCAATGACCCGAATATGACCTCAGATAATCCCATTGCACCCGATTGGCCATAGAATCACCCATTTTGGTCCAAATGTTCCATGGAACCCATAAAAGTTCCATTGACCCGCCTATGACCTCAGATAATCCCATTGCATCCGATTGGCCATAGAATCACCCATTTTGGTCCAAATGTTCCATGGAACCCATAAAAGTTCCAATGACCCGCCTATGACCTCAGATAATCCCATTGCATCCGATTGGCCATAGAATCACCCATTTTGGTCCAAATGTTCCATGGAACCCATAAAAGTTCCAATGACCCGCCTATGACCTCAGATAATCCCATTGCATCCGATTGGCCATAGAATCACCCATTTTGGTCCAAATGTTCCATGGAACCCATAAAAGTTCCAATGACCCGAATATGACCTCAGATAATCCCATTGCACCCGATTGGCCATAGAATCACCCATTTTGGTCCAAATGTTCCATGGAACCCATAAAAGTTCCAATGACAATCCCATTGCATACGATTGGCCATAGAATCATCCATTTTGGTCCAAATGTTCCTTGGAACATACAAAAGACACAATGACACGCCTGTGACCTCACATAATCCCATTGCATCCAATTGGCCATAGAATCACCCATTTTGGTCCAAATGTTCCATGGAACCCATAAAAGTTCCAATGACCCGAATATGACCTCAGATAATCCCATTGCACCCGATTGGCCATAGAATCACCCATTTTGGTCCAAATGTTCCATGGAACCCATAAAAGTTCCAATGACCCGCCTATGACCTCAGATAATCCCATTGCATCCGATTGGCCATAGAATCACCCATTTTGGTCCAAATGTTCCATGGAACCCATAAAAGTTCCAATGACCCGAATATGACCTCATATAATCCCATTGCACCGGATTGGCCATAGAATCACCCATTTTGGTCCAAATGTTCCATGGAACCCATAAAAGTTCCAATGACCCGCCTATGACCTCAGATAATCCCATTGCATCCGATTGGCCATAGAATCACCCATTTTGGTCCAAATGTTCCAATGACCCGCCTATGACCTCAGATAATCCCATTGCATCCGATTGGCCATAGAATCATCCATTTTGGTAGAAATGTTCCATGGAACCCATAAAAGTTCCAATGACCCGCCTATGACCTCAGATAATCCCATTGCATCCGATTGGCCATAGAATCACCCATTTTGGTCCAAATGTTCCATGGAACCCATAAAAGTTCCAATGACCCGCCTATGACCTCAGATAATCCCATTGCATCCGATTGACCATAGAATCACCCATTTTGGTCCAAATGTTACATGGAACCCATAAAAGTTCAAATGACCCGCCTATGACCTCAGATAATCCCATTGCATCCGATTGGCCATAGAATCACCCATTTTGGTCCAAATGTTCCATGAAACCATTAAAAGCTCCAATGACCCGCCTATGACCTCAGATAATCCCATTGCATCCGATTGGCCATAGAATCATCCATTTTGGTCCTAATGTTCCTTTGAACCTACAAAAGACACAATGACCCGCCTGTGACCACACATAATCCCATTGCATCCGATTGGCCATAGTATCACCCATTTTGGTCCAAATGATCCATGGAACCCATAAAAGTTCCAATGACCCCTATGACCTCAGATAATCCCATTGCATCCGATTGGCCACAGAATCACCCATTTTGGTCCAAATGTTCCATGGAACCCATAAAAGTTCCAATGACCCCTATGACCTCAGATAATCCCATTGCATCCGATTGGCCACAGAATCACCCATTTTGGTCCAAATGATCCATGGAACCCATAAAAGTTCCAATGACCCGCCTATGACCTCAGATAATCCCATTGCATCCGATTGGCCATAGAATCACCCATTTTGGTCCAAATAATCCATGGAACCCATAAAAGTTCCAATGACCCGCCTGTGACCTCAGATAATCCCATTGCATCCGATTGGCCATAGAATCACCCATTTTGGTCCAAATGTTCCATGGAACCCATAAAAGTTCCAATGACCCGCCTATGACCTCAGATAATCCCATTGCATCCGATTGGCCATAGAATCACCCATTTTGGTCCAAATGTTCCATGGAACCCATAAAAGTTCCATTGACCCGCCTATGACCTCAGATAATCCCATTGCATCCGATTGGCCATAGAATCACCCATTTTGGTCCAAATGTTCCATGGAACCCATAAAAGTTCCAATGACCCGCCTATGACCTCAGATAATCCCATTGCATCCGATTGGCCATAGAATCACCCATTTTGGTCCAAATGTTCCATGGAACCCATAAAAGTTCCAATGACCCGCCTATGACCTCAGATAATCCCATTGCATCCGATTGGCCATAGAATCACCCATTTTGGTCCAAATGTTCCATGGAACCCATAAAAGTTCCAATGACCCGCCTATGACCTCAGATAATCCCATTGCATCCGATTGGCCATAGAATCACCCATTTTGGTCCAAATGTTCCATGGAGCCCATAAAAGTTCCAATGACCCGCCTATGACCTCAGATAATCCCATTGCATCCGATTGGCCATAGAATCACCCATTTTGGTCCATATGTTCCATGGAACCCATAAAAGTTCCAATGACTCGCCTATGACCTCAGATAATCCCATTGCACCCGATTGGCCATAGAATCACCCATTTTGGTCCAAATGTTCCATGGAACCCATAAAAGTTCCAATGACCCGCCTGTGACCTAAGATCATCCCATTGCATCCGATTGGCCATAGAATCACCCATTTTGGTCCAAATGTTCCATGGAACCCATAAAAGTTCCAATGACCCGCCTATGACCTCAGATAATCCCATTGCATCCGATTGGCCATAGAATCACCCATTTTGGTCCAAATGTTCCATGGAACCCATAAAAGTTCCATTGACCCGCCTATGACCTCAGATAATCCCATTGCATCCGATTGGCCATAGAATCACCCATTTTGGTCCAAATGTTCCATGGAACCCATAAAAGTTCCAATGACCCGCCTATGACCTCAGATAATCCCATTGCATCCGATTGGCCATAGAATCACCCATTTTGGTCCAAATGTTCCATGGAACCCATAAAAGTTCCAATGACCCGCCTATGACCTCAGATAATCCCATTGCATCCGATTGGCCATAGAATCACCCATTTTGGTCCAAATGTTCCATGGAACCCATAAAAGTTCCAATGACCCGCCTATGACCTCAGATAATCCCATTGCATCCGATTGGCCATAGAATCACCCATTTTGGTCCAAATGTTCCATGGAGCCCATAAAAGTTCCAATGACCCGCCTATGACCTCAGATAATCCCATTGCATCCGATTGGCCATAGAATCACCCATTTTGGTCCATATGTTCCATGGAACCCATAAAAGTTCCAATGACCCGCCTATGACCTCAGATAATCCCATTGCACCCGATTGGCCATAGAATCACCCATTTTGGTCCAAATGTTCCATGGAACCCATAAAAGTTCCAATGACCCGCCTGTGACCTAAGATCATCCCATTGCATCCGATTGGCCATAGAATCATATGTCTACAAAAGACACAATGACCCGCCTGTGACCACACATAATCCCATTGCATCCGATTGGCCATAGAATCACCCATTTTGGTCCAAATGTTCCATGGAACCCATAAAAGTTCCAATGTCCCGTCTATGATCTCAGATAATCCCATTGCATCCGTTTGGCCATAGAATCATCCATTTTGGTCCAAATGTTCCATGGAACCCATAAAAGTTCCAATGACCCTTATGACCTCAGATAATCCCATTGCATCCGATTGGCCATAGAATCACCCATTTTGGTCCAAATGTTCCATGGAACCCATAAAAGTTCCAATGACCCCTATGACCTAAGATCATCCCATTGCATCCGATTGGCCATAGAATCATCCATTTTGGTAGAAATGTTCCATGGAACCCATAAAAGTTCCAATGACCCGCCTATGACCTCAGATAATCCCATTGCATCCGATTGGCCACAGAATCACCCATTTTGGTCCAAATATTCCATGGAACCCATAAAAGTTCCAATGACCCGCCTATGACCTCAGATAATCCCATTGCATCCGTTTGGCCATAGAATCATCCATTTTGGTCCAAATGTTCCATGGAACCCATAAAAGTTCCAATGACCCGCCTATGACCTCAGATAATTCCATTGCATCCGATTGGCCATAGAATCACCCATTTTGGTCCAAATGTTCCATGGAACCCATAAAAGTTCCAATGACCCGTCTATGACCTCAGATAATCCCATTGCATCCGATTGGCCATAGAATCACCCATTTTGGTCCAAATGTTCCATGGGACCATTTAAAGTTCCAATGACCCGCCTATGACCTCAGATAATCCCATTGCATCCGATTGGCCATAGAATCACCCATGTTGGTCCAAATGTTCCATGGGACCATTAAAAGTTCCAATGACCCGCCTATGACCTCAGATAATCCCATTGCATCCGATTGGCCATAGAATCACACATTTTGGTCCAAATGTTCCATGGAACCCATAAAAGTTCCAATGACCCGCCTATGACCTCAGATAATCCCATTGCATCCGATTGGCCATAGAATCATCCATTTTGGTCCAAATGTTCCATGGGACCATTTAAAGTTCCAATGACCCGCCTATGACCTCAGATAATCCCATTGCATCCGATTGGCCATAGAATCACCCATGTTGGTCCAAATGTTCCATGGGACCATTAAAAGTTCCAATGACCCGCCTATGACCTCAGATAATCCCATTGCATCCGATTGGCCATAGAATCACACATTTTGGTCCAAATGTTCCATGGAACCCATATAAGTTCCAATGACCCGTCTATGATCTCAGATAATCCCATTGCATCCGATTGGCCATAGAATCACACATTTTGGTCCAAATGTTCCATGGAACCATTAAAAGTTCCAATGACCCGCCTATGACCTCAGATAATCCCATTGCATCCGATTGGCCATAGAATCACACATTTTGGTCCAAATGTTCCATGGAACCATTAAAAGTTCCAATGACCCGCCTATGACCTCAGATAATCCCATTGCATCCGATTGGCCATAGAATCACCCATTTTGGTCCAAATGTTCCATGGAACCCATAAAAGTTCCAATGACCCGCCTATGACCTCAGATAATCCCATTGCATCCGTTTGGCCATAGAATCATCCATTTTGGTCCAAATGTTCCATGGAACGCATAAAAGTTCCAATGACCCGCCTATGACCTCAGATAATCCCATTGCATCCGATTGGCCATAGAATCACCCATTTTGGTCCAAATGTTCCATGGAACCCATAATAGTTCCAATGACCCGCCTATGACCTCAGATAATCCCATTGCATCCGATTAGCCATAGAATCACCCATTTTGGTCCAAATGTTCCATGGAACCCATAAAATTTCCAATGACCCGCCTATGACCTCAGATAATCCCATTGTATCCGTTTGGCCATAGAATCACTCATTTTGGTCCAAATGTTCCATGGAACCCATAAAAGTTCCAATGACCTGCTTGTGACCTCAGATAATCCCATTGCATCCCATTGGCCATAGAATCACCCATTTTGGTCCAAATGTTCCTTGGAACCCACAAAAGACACAATGACCCGCCCATGACCTCAGCTAATCCCATTGCATCCGTTTGGCCATAGAATCACCCATTTTGGTCCAAATGTTCCTTGGAACCCACAAAAGACACAATGACCCGCTTGTGACCTCAGATAATCCTATTGCATCCGATTGGCCATAGAATCATCCATTTTGGTCCAAATGTTCCTTGGAACCCACAAAAGACACAATGACCCGCTTGTGACCTCAGATATTCCCATTGCATCCGATTGGCCATAGAATCACCCATTTTGGTCTAAATGTTCCATGGAACCCATAGAAGTTGCAATGACCCATCTCTGACCTCAGATAATCCTAGTGCATCCGATTGTCCATAGAATCATCCATTTTGGTCCAAATGTTGCTTCAACCAATAAAAGTTCCAATGACTCCCCTGTCACCTCCATGGAATCCATGGAATCCATTAAATTGCTAATGACCCGCCTGTGACCTTGATTGCCATAGAATCATCCACTTTTGTCCAAATTCTCCATGGAATCCATTAAAGTGCCAATGATCTTCCTGTGACCTTGATAATTCCATTGCATTCGATTGGTCAAGCATAACGCAAAAATAGTTGAAAATTCAACCATAACGCAAAAAATAGTTGAAAATTCAAACGTAACGAAAAAAAGTTGAAAATTCAAGCATAACGCAAAAAATAGTTGAAAATTCAAACGTAACGAAAAATAGTTGAAATTTGACTTTACCCCCTAATATAATTTCTTTTCATGCAAATCGATTCTAAAGGAGTAAACTCCAAAAAAGGTGAAATATGTTGTTGAAGTATAAAAAATTCGAAACAGTCTTACAGAATGTCATCACAGACAACTTAAGCTGAGTTTCCAGTAAAAATATGAGTTCTGCCGTTAAACTCAAAATAGTTTCTTGAGTTGCTGGTACAATTATCCAGTTTGAGACTGAACTATATTGAGCTTGCTTTCTCAGTGAAATCTCAATTTGAGAAATGCTTTTAAGTATGAACCATGAAAACGCAATCTTGGGATATTTGAGTGCGGAGGAAGTGAAAATACCTTCAACGCACAGTTTTAAAAGTACAGTTGATGTCCAGGAATACGAAAAATATAGTGTCAGGCCTTTTGTAAAATCGAAAAATTCGTATTACTATTTTAACTTTGTATTACTGGAATGTAACTTTGTTCAGTGTTTTTTTTTTTTTAAATAAATAAATAGAAGGTAACTTAAGTCGATTTTATTTTCTTTGAAACTTTGCGGCCAGTAGAGGCCAGTTTCATATGTATTGAATAAGGCTTCCTGTGAAAGTTTGAATTCGTTCATAACATCATCCAATTTATTTATGAATGGAGCCACAAGATCTTTCGATGACGACAATTTTTCCGCAGATTGTTTTAGTAATCTTACTCTATAACGCTTCTTGAACTTGGAAAACCATCCATAGCTGGCGAAAAACTTGCTCTCGTAATACTTTCTTTGAAGCTCAATAGCTTTGGTTTTCAACTGCTCAGCACTGACAGTCGCCGGTTTTCATGGTGAAGCGGCATTTTCCGCTGTTCATAGAAGTGCTTAAGAGTTCACGTTTTTGTTTTTTTTTTTTTGTAAAAATGGTTAAATTTTACCAACCCGTACTTCATGGATAACGCTTATGTTTTTTTGTGAAGAAGTTCACTTTTTTAATTTGTCCATATTAACTAGGGACCATACCGGTTATGGTTTTTATCGAAAATGTCACATATTAACTGTTATTGCACAACTTTTATATATTCCGAAAAAAATAAAAGTTATATTGTGCCTTATATTTTTTCGAGCATAAATAACAGTAACTTTTGACTTTTATCTTATCGGTCAAAAATAACAGTTATTTTCTGCCTTTTATTTTTTCGGTCAAAAATATCAGGCAATTTGTGTTTTTTCAAAGGCTGTTTTACCGACTAAAAAACTATTGACTCCATTCTTTTCGTCACATCGGTGCGCACACTTCACATATGGTATCAATAGTTTTTTACAGGGACCGAAAATAATGATTATTTTTAAAATTTTAATGAAAAAAATCAGTATGTTCCGATCGCCGGAAAAAACTTTTGAGTATACCGAAATGCTGGAATTTGTGTTTACTCTTAGAATAAATAATGATTTTCATTTTTTAAGCGTTAAGCTTAAAAATTAAAAATAATTATTATAAAATGATTTTTATTTTTTTGCTCAGGAATAAAAATTATGTTTGATTTTTATTTTTTTTTGCTCAGGAATAAAAATTATTTTTGATTTTTATTTTTTTTGCTCAGAAATAAAAATTATTTTTGAATTTTATTTTTTTTTTGCTCAGATATAAAAATTATTTTTGAATTAAATTTTTTTTGCTCAGAAATAAAAATTATTTTTAATTTTTATTTATTTTGCTCTGAAATAAAAATTATTTTTGATTTTTATTTTTTTGGCTCAGAAATAAAAATTATTTGTTAATTTTTATTTAATTTGTTCAGAAATAAAAATTATTTTTGATTTTTATTTATTTTGTTAAAAAAAAAAAATTATTTGTTAATTTTTAGTTTTTAGCTCAAAATTAAAACTGATTCTTTTAAAGAAATAAAACTTGGGCATGTGTAAATTTTTCATAAAAATTTAAATCTATACAAAATATGGGCTTATCCGCGCACGGACAATTCCTTTTCCAATGCTATTATTTTTTATGAAAAAGTAGGTCAAGGGTATGTCAGAGTCAAGCTAGACCGACTTTAAACTTTCTTTACTTTTTTTACATGTTCTAAAACCATTGCTTAACAAATTATGTTTGTTTTAAACTGAAGCGCAAGCTGGCCTTGACGATGTAGATATTGAAAGCTTCGCTATTCCGCTATTTAGTGTGAACAGAATTTGTTGTTTCAAAATTTGGACAAAATTTTGTTCTTAAAAATGAATGCCTGTCATTTTAAAAATTCTCGAAAAAATTCATATCAAATTTAATATCATCTTAGTTTCTTTTCAAATTTTGTAGCGATAAAAAACATAACTATTAAGAATGTCTAACAAGCAGAAAGCTCTTGAAATCGATTTTTGATTTAGGAGCAAAATAACAAAAATGTCTGAACAAAAAAATAAAAACGAAAAACTAATTTTAATTATTTAGCGAAATAATAAAAATCAAAAAAATTCTTTCTATTTCTGACAAAAAAAAAAAAAAAAATCACAAAACCCCATACAAATCATTTTTCGATTTTTATGTTTTGTCTCAAAAATAAAAATTTAAATGATTTTTTTTTGTTTGAGTATAAAAATAAAAACTAAAAATGATTTTTTTGTTTGAGGAAAAAAAAATAAAAATCAAAAATGATTTCTTTGTTTGAGTAAAAAAAATAAAATCAAAAATGATTTTTTTGTTTGAGTAAAAAAAATAAAAATCAAAAATGATTTTTTTGTTTGAGTAAAAAAAAATAAAAATTAAAATTGATTTTTTTGTTTGAGTAAAACAAATAAAATTCAAAAATGATTTTTATACTTGAGTATAAAAATAAAACTTAAAAATAATTTTTATTTTTGATTTAAAAAATAAAACTCAGAAAACGATTTTTATATCTGAGCAAAAAAATAAAAATCATAAAATAATCATTATTTCTTAATTTTTTCGATATTGCTCATAATTATTACGGTCCCTGGTTTTTTAATTGGTCAAGCGACCTTTAAAAAAATACACAGTGCCTGATATTTTTGTATTTTTGACCGAAAAAATAAAAGTCGCAAAATAACTGTTATTTTTGACCGATAAAATAAAAGTCAAAAGTAAGCGTTATTTTTGTCTGAAAAAATAAAAGCCAAAAAATAACAGTTAATTCTTAACTTTAATGGAAACAGTCAAAAATTTAAAAGACAATTAATATTCATGAAGTTAAGGCCATTTGTATCATAATGGTATATTTGAAAAAGTCCTTCGACAATGTTTTCATTGGGTCTTTTTCATTTAAAAATTTTAAAATAACAGTTATTTTCGGTCCCTGATATTTACACACAAAACTAAAATTTTTCAACAATCACGAAATATGCATCCGACGTAACAGATAGCCAAACAATGACAGTTTGATATCCATTCGCGAAAAACTAAATCGCAAAAACTAGAAAAAATTAACAAGAAGAAACAAAAAAAATATAGAAAAAAAAACAAAACAGAAGTCTTCTTTCCATTCATCCAATTTTCACAACTTGAAAAAAAATATAGAAAAAAAACAAAACAGAAGTCCTCTTTCCATTCATCCAATTTTCACAACTTGACCATTTTACTTCCAGGCCATTTTACGGTACGAAGGACGATTGATACCAATACTAAGTAAAAATGTAAAATATTCAATTTAATTCCTATTTTTAAAAAATTTTGTAAAAATATTATCTAAGCGAATTCAACTTAAGTCAAAACAAGCATGCTTATAAGAAAAAAAACGTTATTCGTATTATCGAGAAGCAAATTTTACTATTATTTGTATTATAGAGTCTCTTATGCAAAAAATATTACATTCGTATTATTGCAAATTTGTATTCAAGAGCATTCGTATTACTTAATAATAAAATAATAAAATTCAAGTATCTAATTCCAATATCTCTCATTTTTATTCTTATTAGAGATCAAACTTTTAAAAAATGGACGCGCCCCTGAGTATTGTCACATTTTTGTATAATAAGCCAGTGAATATATATTAAAAGAAATCAGTCAACATTTTTATATATGTGTACATTAAGGCCGGTCACCAAAAATGCTTATAAAAAGGCTACCCCTAGAATGAAAGCTTTTATAGAAAGTGTTTCAGCACTTCAAGTAGATATTTTGTAATTTTTATTTTTTTGCTATTTTTTTTTTTTTCAATTAAAAATATCAATTGAAACATGATGTAAACATTTAATTAATTTTTAATTAGGTGGCCATGACAATCCGTTGTCGGGTTACGGCCGACTTCAGTTGCTCTCGCCAGCCGTGTTTGTTTTGCGCGCGCCGCACAGTGCTTTGTTCCATAGGCAAAATTAAAATAAAATAAAGTGCTTAGAATATTTAAGTAATATACAATTTTTTAAAAGCTAACAAAGTACCTTAAATAAATTCGTTAATAGAATTTATCATCTCGTCTTTTTGTTAACAGAAGAAGGCGCTAAAGTCAGAAAACGTTTGAGGTAAAACTGTTGATCGGAAAAACTGTTTTTACTGTGTTACAAATTTTGTTTTTTTAATTTCATTTTTTATTGTATTGCTTTGAAACTTAACAGTTTTGTTTATAACTATAAGTACAAAAAATCAAAAATAATTGTTTGTAAATATTTTATATAGAAAAGTTGTTTGTGCCATCGAAAACTTTTGCGATTTTTTGTTTGGAATTTCCAAAATGCAAAAGTTTGATAGAGTGAACATGTTTTTTTGGAACAATAGGTAATTTTTTTATTTTTGATTTTAGTACACTTAAAAGGGCTTAAATGGAATATGTAAACAAGTTTTAGATTTTCCACCCGAAAATGTAAAAATGATATGAATTTTTTGAGACATATTTCCTAAGTTTCAGAAAAAGTTGCAAAGACCTAAGTTTATAGCACTGCCAAAATTTAAAAAAAATAAGTTTATACAATTCTTTTGTTTTTATTACTATTAAAAATTAATCAAATTTTGATGTAGTGTATAATTTTTATTAAATAGCGACAAAAACTTACCAAAAATTGAAAGAATATATTTATTTTTTTGGCGGAAACCCTAAAGTTTTGCAAACTTTGAAAAAATTAAAAAATTATATAAATAAAAAGTAGGCGATTTTTTATTTTTCATTTATATACTTTGTTAACAAATCTAACCACAAGTAAAAAAAAATTTAAGATTTTTAACCGGAAATTTTAAATTTTGTATTTTTTGAAAACATCTATATTTTTTAGTTTTACAAAGACCAAAAATATGATTATATTATTTTTTCCAAGTAAAGGGCTCCAGCGACGTTCAATGTTCAATTCAATTTTTGCAAGCTGTGCAATTTTATTGACTGTAGGTCTGTTTGAGAACTTTTTGAGTTAAAAATATAAAGTAACTTTTACTGGGAGAGTAAGAATGATATGATTTTTTAATGGATGGTAGCTCTGGCCATAGTCGATATAAGCAAAAATTTGATAACGAAAATAGTTCCGACGAGTTCATTTTTTTATAGCCTTTGTCCCTCTGAGGTATGTAAATTATTATACACAGATGTACATTTATACCTGCATTCCTTTTATATTTAAAATTTCTATTTTTTTCAGAATGGTAAATTTAGACTCAAAGGAAGTATTATGGGTAAATAAAATGTCACCTTCCACAATGTATTGTAGACCCCTTAAATTTGTATTAACAAAAGAGAATCCAGTTTAAGTTAAGCAAATGTACAACGATTTTATTGAAAAATTTAAAAATTTGGAAACGCTTTTTTGAATGCATATTGCACATTGCTTACCGTCTTCCTTTGAAAGTTTGGAGAGTCAATATTGGAAAATACCTCAGTTTTTTCACAAGACAAAAAAAAATTCAAAATTAATTCAAAACACGAACGGTATTAATAATAGACCAAGTAAAAACGAGATTTGGAACTACTAACGACGGAAACACGGCTCTACTATTTTTTGAAAATTGTGAAATTTCTGCTGAAATTACGGGGATTCATAGAAGTCTGATTGATCATTTTGGCATAATATTAAGAGTTTTATCTTGCGGAATACCGGTTAATGTGACAACGTTTAAGGACCTGCTAAATATTACTAGAAACTCATATTTAATACAGTATGGCTGGTATTACATGCCAAGTACTGTTCATAAGGTTTTAGTGCATGGGTGCGATGTTCTGGAATACTTCAACTTGCCAATAGGTAATAAAATATTAAAAAAACGTTCTACACATTTTTTTAAACTATGTTTATTTAAACTTTTTATTCTTCAGTCATAAAAAGATAAGGAATGTGCGATTATTCCATTCAAGAAAAACGACGAAAGAAAATACAAATAGAGATATAATGGCTCATTTGTTATAAATGTCGGATCTGGAACTATCGTCACTTAGGTCTACAAAACACATAAAAAAAATGATGAATTCAAAGAAATTGAGAAAAACATCATAAATTACAATTAAAATTAATTATCTTATTTGTTGAGCAAATTTAGAAACAAATTTATTTATGACCCTTTTAAAGAGAGTATTAAATTATTTGCATTCTGATCACAAATGTAGCTAAAATTTAGTTTTTTGTTAAAAAAGATTTATGGGAGATGGTCATGTCCTTGTATCGAATGAAGCAAAATTTCCCAGAGAGCCCAAAAATATAGTTTTATAAGTTGTTATAAGTTTTCAGTGCATTCTGATTACAAATGTAGCTAAAATTTAGTTTTTTGATAAAAAGGATATATGGGAGATGGTCATGTTCTTATATCGAATGAAGCGAAATTTCCCATAGAGTCCAAAAATATAGTTTTAAAAGTTGTTATAAATTTTCAGTGCATTCTGATCACAAATGTAGCTAAAATTTAGTTTTTGGTAAAAAGGATATATGGTAGATGATCATGTCCTTGTATCGAATGAAGCGACATTTCCAATAGAGTCCAAAAATATAGTTTTATAAGTTTTTATAAATTTTCAGTGCATTCTGATCACTAATGTAGTTACAATTTAGTTTTTGAGAAAAATTATATATGGGAGGTAGTCATGTCCTTGCACCAAAATGAAACAAAATTAACCACTAAGCTAAAAGACATATTTTAACAGAAAGTTACCAACTTTCGATTTATTCTATATACAATTATAGCTAAAATTAAACTTTTAAATTTAAAGGTGTATGGGAGGTAGTCATGTCCTTGCACCGATTTTTCTGAAACTTCGAATTTTTCTTAGTTTACATATTTGGTATCAGCACACCAAATTTAATTTTTCTGCGACAACTTCTCTAATTTTGCCGATTCACAAAGCACTGTGCGCCGTCTCCAATCTCTTTCGCCAAGCGTGATAAAGGCTTCCTCGGCCTGGTCAATCCATCGGAGGCATGGTCTTCCTCTTCGTCGTCGACCCTTGGCTTTCGCATCAAACACTTTCTTTGCTGGAGCTTTTTCATCCATGCGACCCAGACATGACCCAGCCATCGTAGTCGCTGAATTGTTATACGCTGGACTAAGACAATGTCGTCGTAGAGCTCGTACAGCTTTTGTTTCATTCAAATACGATTGTCGTCGCCAACTCGAATAAAATCAACGATTTTGCAAAGAAATTTCCTCTCCAACGACCCAAGAGCGGCTGCATCTGTTTGCGATACCACCACCCATGCCTCAGTGCCATAGAGAAGCACAGGTATGATGAGCGTCGTGTAGAGTGTTAGTTTTGTCGATCGAGAGAGAGCTCTGGAACCTTATTGCTTACTTAGCCCATAGTAGCACTTATTAGCAATTGTAATTCTTCGCTTTATCTACAGGCTGATATTGTTGTTGCTGTTTACGGCGGTGCCAAGGTATGTAAACTCCTTGATAACTTCAAAGTTATATTTGCCTGCTGTAACATGGTAGCCTAAACGCCGACTTCCCTATTTGCAGACAGCATATACTTTGTTTTGGCCTCGTTCACCGTCAATTCTTTTTCAATAGCGGCGAAAGCAGCAGTTACATCTCTCTTGGTTTTGCCGACAATATCGATATCATCAGCTTACGCAAGGAGCTGGACACCTTTGTGGAAATGGTTCCATTGCTATGTACACCTACCTTTCGTAGAATTTCCTTCATGATGAAATTGAAGCGATCGCATGAAAACCTCGGTCGCCTTGTCTGAAACCTCGTTCGGTGTTAAAGGTTTCGGAGAGACATTGTTTGCCTGCAGAGAATCCCGAATCGGGCTATCGAATGCAGCTTTATGGTGGGTGTCAATTTGATTTTCGTGGGTTTTTTCCAGGACTGACGTAGTGTAAACAGCTGGTCTATGGTGGACTTGCCAGGTCGAAAGCAACACTGATAAAATCCAATCAGTTTTTTGGTATGCGGCTTCAATCTTTCAAACAATACACTGGAAAAAACCTCGTACGCAATGGAAATATGACTCATACTTCGGTAGTTGACGCAGATTGTCGGGTCTTCTTTCTTAAGTATAGCATTTTCAGACCAAGAATGCAAAAGTTCATTAACATTAGAGTACTTCTTCTATATTTGCTCCAATTTTTATTATTTTGAAAGGATATTTTTGCAAAATATTTTGAAATCATGATAATACGACAATTCTTAAACAACTTTAAGAATAAAATTCATCAAACAAGTTAATGAATTAAGAAACTGAAATATCAACGAATTTAACTTGATGTGAACATGTACTCAGCTACTGTATTTCAAAAACTACCAACGGCGCTAATAATTTCAAGAAGCTTCACCCGAAATTTATAGACTTTGTAAGGGATTCCATTGTCTGGCTAGGAAAATGAGAATAAAACAAATTTTTTAAGTCAGTTCAGGTTTTGAACTAGAATCTCAAAATACGTAAAATTAATTTTGCTTATATTTTTTGTAGCTTAATTATGATAATTATCATTAAACTGTACATATTTCAGAAACTCTGTAATTCAAAATCAAGATGATGTTAACTTTTTTTGTTGTCTGATAAAATCTCCAAACATGTCGCATTTTCAAGGATCCAAAGTGATATAAAGTCTTAATTGCCACTCTAAACTGCACATATTTCAGAAACTCTTCTAACTCAAAATCAAGATGATATTAACTTTTCCTGTTGTCTGATAAAATCTCCAAACATGTCGCATTTTCAAGGATCCAAAGTGATATAAGGTTTTTTTACTGCCACTCTAAACTGTCTTATATCATGTCAAGAGACCAATCTAGTACTGACCATAAAAATTTAACATTTATTTGGAATTAATATTATGGTCACTTGAGTTTTTCTCAGAAATACATAAATCATGGTTCAGCCAAAACCTTTAACCGTAACAATAACTTCAAACGTACTTTCACGTGCTGTATTTGGCATTTTCAACTTTGTTCAACTAGCTGTTAGTTGGGCGTTCATTTTTGTTGTTTGCACATCAATTTTTATAGGATATTTCATTAACGCCAAAACTTCTGAGCTTTTACGCCAAACAGCTAAAGATGCCAAACAAAGCAACGTTGTTTGATGCTGTGGTCAAACGGTAGCACTTATAACACAGCCAACCGTTAGTGGATTTCAAGCACAACCAGATGGCGCCTGCGTCAAAGGTGCGTGACTAATAATAATAGAAGTGCAACGAAGCAGTATCGAAATTTTAATTAATCACAAGGTTGAAAAGGATGTCAATGACAGCCGCGCCGATAAGCTTGTACTAACAATAAAACGAAGCAAAAAAAAAAAAAACAAAGCAACAAAAAAAAAAAAAGGAGAAAACCCAAAAAGTGCCTTATGTCATTTCGCTGCTTGAGCGTTTATTATTGCTTGTTAACAATAGCTTTGCCCACTGGAAAATTTTTTGAAGTCATTTCTTTTAAAAGCAAACATTAAAGCCAGCAAATAAATTAAAATTTTTTTATAAAAACAGCGTTACTTAATACCGAAAAAAATAGCGAAAAGAAACAACATTTCCATAATGAACAAATTTTATACTTAATAAAAAAAATGCGCGCCAAGTTGACCACCTGCTGTTTTGGGTGTACGCTAAGATTTCAATATTAACCAATATTAAGTGGTCAAAATAATTTACACAACATCCTTTCTCTCAAACACCCTCCACTGTTAAGCTCTTGACTTCAGCATTTATTTTTTTGTGATTTCATGGCTCCACACTCATCAAAAACCAACGTCAATGAATGCTTGCTTTTCTGCTCATAGACCGGCACGCATCCACCCACCAAGTGTCCCTCGACACTTTATCGTTCAGTAGCGTTGCCCAACACGCCGCGGCTAAAAACGTTTTATGTCGTATTTAATAACAGTTGAAAATCATTATGAAAGAACAAAAAAGAATAGCAATTTAAAATATTATTAACGCTTTGCCCACGTTAGTGCTGCCTCCTGCCTACTGCGTCCTGCGTTCGACTTCAGTGGCGGGCTCTTGTGGACTTTACTCAAGCCAGGCAAACAACTCAGCTAAGCATACTTTTCTCGCACATTGATTTTTTTTTTTAATTGAAATTTCTTATAGTCCTTTTGCAGCATCCACCCACCACAATTTAAACTGGCTTGCTGCCAGTCTCCCAACTACGCTGCCTCGCCAACTGTCCTTCACCACAATATCATCCAACCATCTATTTTTTTTTGTTGGCTTAAAACATTTTAATTTAATCACCACCTTTGTTAGACTTTGTTGTAAGCTTTGTTAGTTGTAGTTGTAGTTGTAAGACGTATACATGTGTTGGTTTTCGTGCCTGTTCGAAATTCTTTGTGTTAATTTTTGAGTTTGTAGACTTTAGTAATCGTTGTGGTTGCTGCCTCCTGCCTGCTTTCGCTGCTGCTGCTGCTGCTGTTTGTAGGCAGCGCAAAGTTTTTGCCACGTTTTCATCAAATATAATTTGAGGCTCCACTTAAAACTATTTTATTGCCGGAACAACTTTGGTTCGTTGTTGATCTTTGGAATTTCCACAGTTCATAAAATAGTAATTTTGGCACTTGTATGGCTTTGAGCACCAATTAGTGGGTACCCCCCGAACATGGCCATATCATGTGGGTGAATAGTTTTAATCAGTGCGCCCGGCCTTAATGTTGATTGCGTTTATATAAGCTGCTTAGTTCTTTTGGTACATTTCTAAGACATGCAAACAGATACATTAATTAGTAGGTATAGTTTTTGAGTAGCTTGAAGGAAATGTTAGATAATAACTTAAATTTGTAATAATCTGAGGTTGAGGGACAAGGAATTATAAGCCTACAATATAGTATTGATTGAGCTTGCTGAGCTGTTAGGTTTACTTTTAAGAAGGAATTTGAAGGAGAAACTAATTTGAAGGACTTTATAAGATGATACAAGGGAACTATATGTATCTACCGTAGCGCTTTATATGTACATATATATTAAATTAATTTTCTATTTGCTTGTTTGCTTGTTAATTTGTTTGCCTTTAGTACAAATCTGATTAGATGCATGGGCTCATATACCCATACAAGTGAAACAAAAAAAAAAATTTTCAAAAAAATTAAAAATCTGTCAAAGTTATTAAAACACTCCTTTTCAAAACTCCCCTGTGATAAAATTATAACAATATCAATCTTTTTACGTTTGATTACTTTTTAATTTTTTTTTAAGATTTTATATATGAAAAATTGCCGTAATCTTGACAACAAAACAATTAAGATATCTGCAAAATTATAGAAGTTCTTTATACAGCAAATTTTTAGTACAAAATCTTTTCCTTTAAAAAAATGACTTCAAGCTAAAGTGGAAAAAAAAATTGCATATAAATAAAGAAAACCCTGCCCTGTTTGTTTGACACCAAAAATATTTTAATATTCACAAAACTAAGGAATTTTTCAATTAACATTTATAAGAACGCCCATATTTATGACTCTTAAAAGAGGGTATCGAGGTAACGATATTATGAGCGCTCATAATTTTGACTCTGAAAAGGCTCGTATTTATGAAGCTTTTATGAGCGCTCATTATTATGACTCCGAAAAGACTCCTATTTATGAACCTTTTATGAGCGCACATAATAATGACTCAGAAAAAGCTCATATTTATGATGGTTCTTGGAGCACTCATCATTATCACTCAGACAAACCAATATAGTTCAGAGCAACTTTTTCGATAAACAGCTTTGTTTAATACGAAAAAGGGTCGATTCTTTTTGTTTTCTTAGTAGTCACAAAAGACTCTTAAATATGAATCTTATAAGACTCCGAAAACATTCATAACTCTGACTCTTAAAAAACACATATTTAAGACTCTTATAAGAGTCATATTTGGGACTCATATCTGTGTGCCCTTCCTGAAAAGAAAACACGCTCATATAAGACTCTTTTATGCGCATTTTAAGAGGTCATAAATTAGGGTCTTAAAAGACTCTTAAAGGCCTCATAATATTTGTTTATTTTAAGTCATTAAAGCATCATAATTTTTGTTTTTTTTAAGAGTCATAAAATACTCTTTAATATGAGTCTTATAAGACTCCGAAAACACTAATAATTCTGACTCTAAAAATACACATATTCAGATCTGTGTGCCCTTCCATGAAGGGAATTACGCTCTTATTGGAGTCTTTAATGAGCTCATTATGAGCGCTCATACTCTTAAATATGAGTCTTAAAAGAGTCATAAAAGTCTCATACTGTTTGCTGGGTTTTTAAAACAATACATTTTTTTGATAAATTCATTACTTTAGAATGAGAAAAAAATACGAAATTTAAAGATTGAATTTTTGATGTTAATATCTTTGCTGTTTTTAAATATATTTCATACACTTCCTTTTTTTTCTGGAAGTTTTATAAAATGACTTGACAAAAACTATTCTAACATAACATATAAGGGCCGTCCCTATAGATGAGCAACTAATAGCAAAATAAGTTGATAAATTGTTTGAAGTTTGTACCTACAGATACAATCAACCAAAAACGTACATAAAATCAGTGAATAAATTCACTGTCCCAATGAATAAATTCACAGTCCCAATTACTAAAGCATTAATTTTGCGTCAAAGAATGCCATTCATTGGCTGAATGCATGCCTGTTCATGTTTTTTAAGAAGCGTACATTAAACGCAGGAAGATAATGAATGGTTCATTTAGCCAATGTATATGTTCATATAGTCAATGTACCATACATTGATTTTAAAGTACAGAATCATTAAAATATTGAGATTTAAGTAAGATATTCATACATACAATGAACATATTCTTAATGAACAATTCATCAATATTTAAGTACAGGCTTATCTTAATATTAATAGTTATGTAAATAATAATAATCATTGCTTAACTAAACTGCTTTTATTATTTTTAAACTAATTTCGATAATTCCAATGCAAAACTGATTTATTTGACCTGTCCAAATAAGTAATTTGTAATTTATATATATTTTTTTGAAACCCACAATTCAAACCAGTTTAATACATGTTTGCTTTTCCGTTAATTTGATTAAATTAAACAATATGGTTTATTTTTCTAAAAAAACATATATTTTAGGAACTATATTTTGAGCTTACAGCAAATCCGTTTTGGTTTTACAGCAATTGCACTTATTAAAATCTAAACAAGTAAGGAAAGTCTAAAGTCGGTCTAGGCCGACTATGGAATACGCTAAACCTACTTTTCCAAAAAAAATTTATATTATTGACTAGGTATATCTTCGACTTGGCCGAAGTTAAAATACCCCCACGGCCGATTCTTAAGGGTGGAAGAATATTAAATTGGAGAGCTTTTTGTATGAGATTTTGAAAGATATTATTATTTTTATGTGTCTAAAAAACATACATATCAAATTGTTTTCCTGCAGCTTAAATATAAGCCTTTTTATAAAGTTTTAAATTTTGGGGTTGTATGGGAGGTGGGCGTGTTAGATTTTGTATGACGCTCATTTTTCTAGCATATCTCAGTTTCAACATAGAATACACAAATACCGAGGTTCTGTCTTGTAGCTATAATATTAGCCTCTTTACAGATTTTTCAATTTTGGGGTTGAATGAGAGATGGGCGTGTTAATGGGTAGATGACGCCTAATTTTATAACACACCTCAGTTTTGACATTAATTAAACAAAAACCGAGTTTCCATCTTGTAACTTTAATATTAGCCTCTTTATAGATTGTTAAATTTGGGTGGATAACGTCCATTTTTCTAACACACCTCAGTTTTGACATTGAATACCCAAATACCGAGTTTCCGCCTCATAACTTTAATATTAGCCTCTTTATAGATTTTTCTATATTGGGGTTGTATGGGAGGTGGGCGTGTTAGTGGGTGGATGACGCCCATTTTTCTAACACACCTCAGTTTTGACATTGAATACTCAAGTACCGAGTTTCCGTCTTATAATTTTAATATTAGCCTCTTTATAGATTTTTCAATTTTGGGGTTGTATGGGAGGTGGGCGTGTTAGTGAGTGGTGATAACGCCCATTTTTCTAAAACATCTCAGTTTTGATATAGAATACACATATACCAAATTGCAGTATTGTAGCTTAAATATTAGTTTCTTTGTAGAGTTTTCAATTTTGGGGTTGTATGGGAGGTAGGTGTGGTTTTCATCCGATTTAGCCCATTCTCGAACTTGACCTTAGTTTTTTTAAAAAAAGCTTAAATATCGAATTTCATTACGATAGCTTCAAAATTGCGGCTGTAATCGTGTCGACAGACAGACGGACAGACAGACGGACATGGCTAAATCAACTCAGGTGGTGATGCTGAGCAAGAATATATATACTTTTCCATACCTACCACGCCTCCTTTGAGGTGTTACACACGTCGTGACAAAATTAATATACCCCTTACGCAGTACGCGTGGGGGTATAAAAATGGGCGTTTCCGTGGAAGGATGAAGCTTTTATTTTATATGCATTTAAATGTTGATGAAAAATTTACACATACCAAGTTTTATTTCTGTAGCTCACAGTTAATGTCTTTATTGTGCTTTCGCTATGGGAGGTGGGCGTGTTCATGGACGGCTAACTTTTAATTTTTGAACACACCTTAGTTTTGGAATAAAATACATACATATCAAATTTGATCTCTCTATGACAAACATAACCTCAAGTATTGAGTTTTAAAATTTTTGGGTTGTATGGGAGATAAGCGTATCCGTAGGCGGATGACGTCCATTTTTCAAAACCAAAATGTCTCTGAAGGCTAAACACAGGTTTCTTTATTGCGTTTTCAATTTTTGGGTTGTATGGGAGGTGGGCGTGTCCGTGAGCGGATGACACCCGTTTTTCGAAGACATCTTTGTGTTGATACAAAACACATACACACCAAATTTTATTGTTGTAGGTTAGTTATAAGCTTATTTATGCAGTTGTCAATTTTTGCGCTGTATGAAAGGTGGGCGTGTCCGTGGGCGGATTTCAAAAATATTCAATAGTGCAGATTCTTGGGTGCATGTGACCATGTGTAGCAAGTTTCATCCAATTATCTCAACTCCTTCTTCTTATCCTGTGTATACGGCAACATACAGACGGTTAGACGCACGGACGGACGAACGGACATGAATAGCTTGACTCACGTGGTGATGCTGATTAAGAATATATACACTTTTCTATACCGGACTCGCTTCGTTCTATGCTTTACAAACGCTTGCACAAAGTTAATATACCCTGACCTTGCAGGTTTAGGGTATAACTATGCAGAAATAGTTTGTAAGACTCCCTCCAACTTTTGAGTCGGTGTCCGAGTGACTTTTTTTTCTCCATACGTATTCGATCCGGCTTATTGTACATGATATATATGCTTATTTGTCACTTATCTCTTCAACTTTTCTTGTTTGCCTCCATGAGACTCCAAAAAAGTCAATATTTCGTAATTTTCGAAAAAAAAAATTGCTTTTAAAAACCCAGAAATTTTCAAGGTTATGCATTTAAGGTTATTGAAAAGATTTGAGATGTTATTTCCATTGAAAGCGCATGTCGTGATTTAATCAAATGATGTGGTATTCTATGCAAAACAAAATAAATTTGTTGACCAAAAAAGGGATTCAGGAGAACCAAAACCGCTTCATGGTGATTTTCCCATAATTCCCAAATAATTATTAAGAGTCCTCTTACTTTAGAGTCGGTATCCGGCGAAATCTAAATTTCAATCTGGCTTATTGTACAAGGATTTTATGAATTTTGGTCACTTAACTCATTATTTATGTCATGTTTCCCTTGTTTATGCATACTAGTATAGAAGCCCGTCATACGACGGGTCGTATTCAAAATAAATAATTTTGTTCCAGTCGTCGTCAATGTGTCCTTACTGATAAATATCAAATAAATTTTGTGTGCATACTTTTAGGCTATCAATTTTTTCATATAAAAAGCACTGTAATCGCAAAACAGGTTCTGATCCAGGCTAAAATGTTCAGCCTATACATAGCAATAACAACTATAACAGTTTGAGTGATATAGAGCACACAGAGCAGGACGCTTGTCTTTTATATATTACTAGTATAGAAGCCCGTCCTACGACGGGTCGTATTCAAAATAATAAAGTAGCAGACAATATGATGTCCTTACAGTAAATACCAAATACAGTTTGTGTGCATACTTTTAGGCTTAAAATTTTTTCATATAAAAAGCACTGTAATAGTGAAACAGGCTCTGGACCAGGCCTTCATGTTCAGTCTATACATAGCAATAACAACTATAACAGTTTGAGCGATATAGAGCACGGAGCAGGACGCTTGTCTTTTATATATTAAGATGATAAGATTCATACATTTTTTCACTTATCTTGTGAACTGTTCTTAATTTCCTCGTATTGGTACATTAGTTTTATGAATATTAATACAACCATTATTTTCATGGCATTTACAATATTTTTTATTTGTTTCATGTATCTTGTACATAAATTTTATGAACTTTAAGCACTAGGCTTATGAAATATTCATGTTTTTGTTTATTTTGTACATTAATATCATGAATAGTTCAAGTGGCTCATGTAGTTCGTTACTGGGCAAAAATTCATGAATACGATGCACGGGTAGTTATTAAGGTCATGTAAAAATGCAAAATTATTGTGTACTTTTCTGGTTCAGTGTTATTAGGTGAGTCTGGCAGAGTCTGGTTCTTGTCGTTTCTTATACGTAATTCAACCATCTTCTCAATTCTTTTGAGAAGAAAGAATGAAAGCATAGGCTTATGGAATGTTAGGCTTATGTAGCTATAGCTATAGTCTTTAGAATGCAAGGGGAAGCTACATACAGATTTTGGTTTTAATACCAACTAGCTGTCAACTACGCTACATGCACTTTAGTAAAGTCCGGTATATTCTTTTTACATTATCTCGAGACACGGAACGACTTGTAGAGTGGCCGTTTATAACATGGCAGGGAATATACCACCTGGTCTCAGGGAATTATATTCTGAAAAAGAATGTATAGTCCACCTGGGTCAGATTTTTTTTGGTGTAATAAAATAGTGCGGAATCTGTGATGGAATTATCCAGTATATTTCTGTTTCGTATGTGTTTGAGACTTCAGTACAGCCTGAAAGAAGTATTATTCAGTACATTCAGTACATTTAGGGATTCCTGTTAGCTTTCCTTCCACTAACCGTTGTCTTTCCGTAGTTGGCTCTGAATGGAGAGCTGTTTTGAGAGCAAATTCCTGAACCTTGCTATATTTGTAGTTTTCTCAATGTTGAAGCAGATATTCTTCAATGAGGATTTTTATTAATGGGTGTATAAGGATGATATTTGAAGCAAACTGTGTCTGTGAAGGCTTTAAATTAGTTTTACGAATAACATATTCATCAAATAATTACAAACAAAATCCATTCTATATCCTCTTTAAAATATCACTCCTACATTACTATTCTACTTAGTTCAATCGATAGTTTTATTTTTACTTCTAACAATTAACTCTGAAATTGAGTTAAAGACATATTTCGTAAAGAATTTTTGCCATATAAACTTAAGTTTCTAGCAACTTAACGTAAACAACTTATAAAATATTTACTTTTCTTAAGTTAATTAAATTAAATTTGCTGTAAGTTTGTTTTTCATTACAAACACAGGTAGGTGTAGATGCCGAGCCTTAAGTTTTCATTGAACAACAAACTCAAATTTAGTTGGCTCATGTAAATCCTTATTATATGTCAAAGCTAGCTAACCAAAAGCAACAGCAGCATGTAAATAAATAAATTAATTAATTATTTATCGGCTTTGTGTGCCTTCCTTCTTTCACGTTGAACGTAAAAGCAAGCAATGCTCAGTGGTTGATTTAAGTGCTCAACAACAACAATAACAACAACAAAAAGGTTCACAAAATCCAATTCAATCTATGAGAGTTTGATAACAACAATAACAGCAAATTAAAAGGGACAACGACGCTTAAATCCTCTAGTAAAATAAACAATGCCAGGCAATTGTCGGCTATTTCTAAGGAATCCTAACCTAAAATTATTGCCAACGGAATTTGGGCAAATTAAATGCAGCATAACGTTTATTAATGGTGCCCACTAATTGTTGTTGTTGTTGTTGTTGTTTTTGTTGTTGTTGTTTATGTTCTAATGAAGCAATTTCCAAGCATGCCACGTTGACTTCACCTGGCGTGTTGCAGGCACACAAGAGCTTTAACAGCTTCTTGAGCATAAGAACACGCTCGCTGCACACGAAACTTCACACAACAGACTCATGCGTTATAAACTATTCATTTATCTTACTTGTGTTTTGTTGTTGTTGTTGTTTTTGCCACACCACCACCACCGCACACATTTAAGAATGAAAGCCGCTTTTCCACTTGATTTCATCGCTTTTGACGCTATGTAGCTCGTTGAACTGTGTTGACTGGCTGACACAGCAACTTCTTGTTAGCCAAGCCAGCAGCAACCATCTTTGTAGCATATCCTTTGGCATCATCTTTTTGTCTTATTCTGTCTACTTCTTAAAATTCAAGGTCAAGTGAGTGGTTTGCATGCACAAAAGCCACTCAAAGCCAAGCATCCAGCAGTATCCTTTTTTGATGTTGGTGTTTTTGTTGTTGTTGATGATTGATAGCACTATGGCAGTTTAACCAACCGACCAAGCATTGAGACAGGCCAAAATTTAGGTCTGATTGAAAAATACAAACAACTGAAAGCGGCTTAAGTTGGCCATGAAGAAGACAAAGAATGTCGAGCCTCAAAATTTGTATGACATCTACGAATAAATGAATATTAATTAAGCTTCTCGTCCTTAATGTTATACTCATTTTACGAGAATGCTGTTTTTAATGGTATGCAAAATTCTTAAATTATCATAAATGTCAATAAAATATAATAATTCATGAAAATTCTGTTTATATTCTGCTAGTTCTTAAAAAAAAAAAAAAATGTCAGTCATTAATCGCCCAAATTGATGCACAATGTTGTGAAAATTTATGTACATAATATCAAGTTTTTTTATGTGACAAAATTCTGACATTTTCTAAATATTTTAATATTGTGCTGAAAAATTTTACAGATGGCTGTCAAGCTAAAAATTGACAAACCCAGAAACCTTAAAGAGTTTTTCACCACATCCTTAACCTCAACCTCAGAGAAAATAATTGAAAATAGTTAAACCAAGTGGAAAATAGGCTTAACTCATGTTTGGAAAGATTTAATTTAATTGGATTTTGAATAAGAGTCAAGACGTTAGACGTCACCAAGGCAAACATTATTTTGGAGAGACAGAATACATTAAGTAAAAAAAAAATTCTAAAATATATAGTACATTTATAATCAACGATATTGGACCATAAAGTCCAATATCTGCAAAAATATATGTTCATATGCATTGTCTTAAAAACAATTTTATTACATACTTTTAGGAACTTTTTGGATTAAGTAATTAAAAAATTAATTGTTCTATTTCGTAGCAATAAGTTGTGAACATATATATGCCTAGAGTTTTTTTGCAACTACTTAGAAATGTATGGTTTTTTAACTTTTTTAGAAGAGGTTCAAACAGGTCCAAACAAAGGACCATAGAGGTTTAAGGTGGGACATAACATTCGCGGCAGAGAAAACAGACCTTTTTTTAAAAAATTCATAACTCAGTCAAAAACAAATATTTTCCTAAATTTTTTATTATTGTAGAGAATTGAACAAACTACAAAAAAATAAAAATATTCAAAAAAATATATTTTTCACTCCAACATGGTTTTATAGAGCTTCAAACTGGCGGCAGAGAAAAAAACGCGGTCTTGTGGTTGCAGCGCTGGTAGTCGCAAAAATTGTCCGATCTGGAAAAAAACATGACTTTTTGAAATTTTAACAAAATTGGTTATCGTATGACAGAAGCTTTTTGTTTTAAAATTTTTTTTAAATTTTTGGTGATGTTTGAAATTTGAAAGTGTGTTTTTTTTTTGAAAAAAATATTGACTTTCAAATTTCATACAAAATTGAAAAAATTTTTTAAAAAAAGCTCGTGTCATACAATATCGAATCAAGTTTAAAAAAAATACAAAAATATAAAAAAAAATGTCGTCAAAAAATGAACCCGCTAGTGTCGCAACCAGTACGAAAAACATGGTTTCGAGCTAAACGCGTTCAAAGTTTGTGAACAAAGAAAAAATGCGCGAAAATTAAAAATGCGCTCTCACTAATCCGGCTGTAACTTTTGAACTCATATAAATTTTTCGATAAAGTTTTTTTTCATAGAATCTTAAGAATATTTAGTAAAATACAAAATTATAAAAATTAGTTTTATAATTTGAAAAAATGGCCAATGTCATGTCTCCCCTTAAGAAACCGTTGAGAAAGCCCTTGGATTTTTTGAGTGTTGTGCCGTATTATTTTTTAACCTTTCCTTGTAAGAATATTTTTAAGAAAAATTTGTTTTATAAAATATTAATTACAAATATATTTAAAATATAATATATTAACCATACAAAAAATTAAAAAAAAAGAATTGACAATTGAAAAAATTATAGGCTGGTAAAGTGAGAGTGATCACCACTGGTTAATGGTGATCGTGGCATGCAGCTAAAGTGTGTGGCTTAGCATGCTCGGAGCCCGGATACGATCCCCAGCCGCGGCGAAAAGTTTTTTTTCAATAAAAAATTTTTCTGGTCGGTCACCACCTCTCTGCAGACAATGGCAAACCTCAGAGAGTAAATAATGCCATGTAAAGCTTCTTGAGAACATAAACTTCAGCCGTTCGGAGTCGGCATAAAATATGTAGGTCCAGTTCTCGGTCAATTGTGTTCAAACATTTAATAACACACACAACACAATTGATCATAAGAAGCTCGGTCAAAGTCCTTTCAAGGGCTGAAATGGCCAATTTCTTTTTTTTTTTTTTTTTCTAAATGCAGTCAAATGTCTGTCTGTCTGTCTGTGTTCCGAATAGGCTCGCGCACCGTTTATCCGATTGAGCTGAAATTTGAACACCGAGTACCTTTTATAGTGAGAAAGAACATAGGGAGTGTAAAAAAGTGGGCGAAAGTATGTGGGCGTGGCACTCGATAATAACTTCTAAACGCCTGGACCGATTTCAATGGAATTTGGTATGAAAGTTCAACTGCTTCCAATATAAAAGATAGGCTGTAAAAAATTACAAAGACTTACGCAAGAGGGCGCTTTTAGTAGTGCATTTTTAAAACTCAATAGCTCCTAAACGCCTGGACTTATTTCAATGAAATTTGGTATGAAGGTTCAACTGCAACCAAAATAAAGCATAGGTTAAAAAATTGGGAGGAAGTATGTGGGCGTGGCACTCTGTAATTACTTCTAAACGCCTTAATCGATTTCAATGAAATTTTGTATGAAGGTTCAACTGCACCCAAGATAAAGCATAGGTAAAAAATTGGGCGGATGTATATGGGCGTGGCACTCTATAATAACTCCTAAGCACCTGAACCGATTTCAATTAAATTTAGAATGAAGGTTCGACTGCGCCCAAGATAACATAGGCTATAAAAATTCCAAAGACTTCCGTAAGGGGACGCTTTAAGTAGTGCGTTTTAAAGACTCAATAAACTCTTAAACGCCTCAACTGATTTCAATGAAATTTGGTATGAACGTTCAACTGCACCCAAGATAAAACATAAAATATAAAAAACTCCAAAGACTTTGGCAAGAGGGCGCTTTAAGTAGTGCATTGTTAAGACGCAATGACTCCTAAATGACTTTACCGATTTTACTAAAAATTGGTACGTGAAATAACTTGACCCTGCAACAGAATTGTGGCTATTTAAATTTTAGAAAACTTCCGTGAGAGGGCGTTTCATTCAATCAACTATGTTCGGCTACCGATTTTGATAAAACTTGGCAAGCATTTGTATCTGTTACTGAAATAGATTCTATGCTTTTCAAAGTTCTTTCGACAAAAATCAAGGAATGAGCCGAAGACAAACGAAATCAAGAACCAAAGACGAACGAAAAAAAAGAAGTTTAATGAATACCAGCAGAAGCTATATAAAGATGCAAAAAAATTAACCGAACAGTATCGACCAAAACCGAAGTTGAACGAAGAGAATCCAAAAATCGAATAGAAGCTTATAGGATATTTTAAAATTGGAATTTTTTTTTTGAGATAAAATAGCATATTAAATGCATGCTAAGAAAAACTTTAAACGCATTTTTCTTGAAATGACTTTTCAAACTGCACTCAGAAAAAAGTTTCTCGGAATATGATAAAAATGGCATCATATTTACTGAAAAATGGTATTGACCTTGCTCCAGAGAATGCCTTTCTCTAAATGCGTTCCTAAATTCTAATGATAAAAACCTTCTATGAAAAAGAGAAATATATAAAAATAAATAGATTTTAAAGAAAAAGACTCTTTTTTTTGAGAAAACATTTGTTTCTATTGAAGAAAATACTTCTTATAGTGAATTTTTTTATCAAAATATAGGACAAAAATTTTTATTTTTAACAAATTTTTGTCTATAAATGCGAATTTTTTTGTGCGAAAAAAAATATTTGTCATTATAAGAGACATTGAAATATTTCCATTTCCTAGAAGTGAAGAAATATTTCTTCGAAAATGTAAAAATTTATTTTAATTGAAGAAAATTTTATTTGAAAAGAAAAAATTGCAATAATCGAAAATAGAGAAATTTTTCACCAGAAGAAGATATGTGTTTTTTTTCTAAGTGTGGGTGTCCATTTTCCTCAGAAACCATACGTCAGATCGAGACGTTGAAGATGTCATTTTTTTTTTTTAATCATGTCTGGCAGGTACAGATTTACGGAAATTTGACTAAAAACTTTCGACGGAAGGAGGAGGCAAAACCGCAAAAAACGATTATTTAAAAAATTTTAAAATTGAATTGATAATTTTAAAAACGTAAAAATGAGAGCAGTTTTGAAAATCGTACTCTTTCTGGGCTCGAGGCACAACCCCGAGTAACACCGGGTTACATCCGCTAGTATCTTATAAAAAAAAACTAGTACCAAAAATATTTGTAGTTTTTATTTTATCGAATTTTAAAACACCACAAAAAAATGACTTCTAGCTATTGTTTTATGACCATAATTCAATAAGAAACAGTATCAGTTGGTACGTTATAACTAATTTAAAATTTGTATAGGTTTTTTTGAATTTAGAAATTTTGAATTTTCCTCTAAAAGCATCTTTACATCAATTATTTCTTTAAAAATAATTATCAACATTTGCTTCTATGTTCTAAATTGATTTTTTGTCTTCTCTTCGATAACTAATGAGGTGGTTTGAATGGCAAAATCCCCCCCTTGGCTAAGGATCTGCTATATAGTCTACCTAGCATCAAAACTGCAAACATATTTGACAAGGTGCATCTATCTACTATACTTACTATAACTATAAATTATTTTGCATTCAATACAAATTTTGTTTCATTTAAAAAAAACATTATATTTTCAAAGACCATATGTTTTTACAGGCAAACAAAATAATTTCATGTCGAAACTCTGTTCTTCTCAGTCTACAATTTGTGTGTAAATATTTTAAAAAAAATTTATATTTATTCCAAATACATCTTATCGTGAATTCTCTGTGTATTTTTTATGTACATTAAATTTTTATATGATTATAAAAAAAAAAAAATCGTCCCAAAAACAAGAACCATCACAACTCAGGCGAACATTTTTCCCTTTTAAACAATAAAAAAGTTAAAAACTATTTGCTTTTTTTGACAGAATTAAGAGAAGCTGTCATCAAAGAGCAGTTTTAACTCAACTCAGAAACAATCATTAATATTGCATAAAATCCAGTGAAGCAGAAATGAATGAACTTTTATTTTACTGCTAGAATCGAACCTTTGTTATATGGCGTTATAATGCAGAGCTGAGATGACCCAAAACACATCCATACCAACTTCCTGTTCATCTAACAACTTGCTTGCTCAGTGCTATTAATGAAAACTGCGCAAAGTTGATGTAAAGTAAACTGTTTTTAAAATTGACACACTTCCGGTTCAAAGGAAATATATATTGAAGCTTCTACTCGGGACTACGAACATAACATAAATCAGCGCTCATCAAGCATTCATTGAAAAAGTTGAAAAATTGTGAACAAGACAAAACAAAAACAATGAAAAAAACAACTTGAATTTGTAAAATATTTAAGAGAACAAAGTGTGTGTGTGTGTGTGTGTGTGTAGCAGCAATATGTGATAAGTGGGCGTTATCAAAGCAGCAACATAATCTTGGCTAATATTTTACTTTCTCTGTTTCTCTCTGCATATTTTAATAATGTTTGTTGTTGAAACTTTTAAATCGTTTTACTTTTTAAATTTTTTTTTTTTTTTTTTTTTGTTTTAATGTTTTCTTTACACAAATCCTCTTGCTATTATATAAGCTGTCAAGAATACAACGAAGCAGTGCAGCGTAAATAACTAAATATTTCTGCATGCTTCATTTTAAGAATTATCCTTGCGCTGTGTGCTGCTAGCGTAGCTACTTCATTTTCAATTTGAAACATTTGCTCACTTGGCACAAATAATACTGAAAATACTAAAAATACTAAAAATTCTGAGTTATGTGAACGCAAAGTGCTGAAATGTCGCCGCGTCTCTTCATAGTAATTGTTTTCCTACGCTTTATTTTCGTAAAATTTTTTTGTGTTTTTTTGTTGCTGCTTCTTTTTTTTTCTATTTGCGGGTTTATGGCAGTCTATGTAGCGGGAATGGCACATTTTTAGACATTTTTAGTTTTATGTAGTTTTCTAGCATTTTTTTTCGTTACTACCACTGAGTGCATTAAAGTGTGCAAAGTGTGCCAAGAGCAGCAACAACTATAGCAACACTAGCAGCTGCTGCTGCTACTGCTATAAAAATCATGTCTTGTTGTCTGTGCCTTTGTATTGTAACTGTGTGGATATGAGCGTTATTTGTACAGGACATTGTATATGTCGGTGTGTTATTGTGGATATATTTGTACATTTCTGTTCGTTTAGTTTCGTTTAAGGACATGCAGCAGGATATAGCATTTGTTACAAAACGCTCATAAAAGCTTGTCGTGTTCTCTCTGTATTAGTGCTTTTATTTGCATACGCGTATAGCTATATGATTTTTTTTATATCTTTATTTTTTTTTATTTGCATGTGTGTTTGTATTATTGTTACACGTGTATTAGTGTGCCGCAGCGGAAGCATAGTGAATGTTAATTTTTACGCTACTTTAGCAAATATAATATAAATATTAAAGCTCAGTTCAGCTAGGGAGATCATGTTATTTTGTTGTTTTTGTTTTTTTAAATTCATCCCAAGGCATGCCATGGCCTTAATACACTTTAGTGGATCAGAGGATTGAGTGTTATGTAAGAAGTGTTTTTTTTTTCAGTTTGAAAGTTGAAATTCACTTTTAAAACAAGTTATACAAAGCCATGCTCTTCAACTAGATACTTGTGGAAATATCTTAAACATTTTTCTTTGAAAATATTCCTAAGCTTGAAGAGATTCAAGTTTTTTAACAAAAATGTAAAAAATTCACGCAATTCTGTGTTCTTGCCAAGAAATATTTATGTGAATTTTTCTCTGCAAACATTTCAAAAATTGCAATTTACAAGTTTGCGAATGATGCTCAAACTCATCACATTAAATGCACAAACAATTTGCCATCAAACAGAAAAAAAAAAAAAAAAAAAAACTTTCAAGACAGGCAGCAAAAGCGTTTGACTTACAAATAGCAACAGCAGCGGCAGCAGCAGCGGCATCAGCACATTTGGGCTTGCAGTTGCCAAAAGCAGAAGCAGAAACAGTAAATTTTTAACAATTTAAATAATAAATAAAACAAAACAACAGAGTGAAAGCGAGTGAGAGCAAAGCGAACAAAAAAACATAGCATACTTTTAGTCGTTTAAACTGTAAAAGCAACAGTCAACAACATTAACAACATTAACAACAACAACAACAACAACTACAACAGCAGCAACAACAAACAGTAACAGAAAGGATGGCAATATTTTTCAAAGGATTCACATTTATTAAGAATGATGTCAAAGCAACTCAAAAAAATTGCTGCTTTAAATGATTAAAATGAGAAGCAGAGCTAAGGCAAAAACAAAAACAGGCAAATAAACTGCATTCAATTTGCAAAATTTGAAATAATTTATTTATACATGAGTTAAAATAAATTCTGCGTTAAATTTTTGCTGCAAAACAACAACAACAACAACAACAGCAACAAAACATCATAATAAAATGTCAATTTGTTGCCACATTAAAGGATATTCAAGGATTTATGCATGATGCATGTTTAATGTAGCTGAATGTTGTGCAGTCAAGACAGCAAGAAATGCAAGCTTAAATAACACAAATACAGTTTTACGTACACACACACACATCAATATTTCCAGCAAAAAGCTAAGGTAATCTTTGCCACATCTTATAATTTCATAAATAACATGGAGTGTACTTTGTATACGTATATGTTTGTATATGTATATGTTTATGTTTGTGTGTGTATGAATAAGGCAAATTGAAAAGCTACATTCCAGTTTTAAACTTTATCAAAACTTTACTTTGTTGCAGAACATTTTATTAAAGTCGAAAGAAAGTATTTTTGAGACTTGAGTACAAAAGTACTACCCATTTTTTTTGTTTTTTTTTTTGCTTAACAAGTTTTTTCTTCGTTTCACATGAAGCCGATCAAAAATAAACGGTTATACAATACGAGGTTTCTTTTTCAACTGGCTTGTTTTGACAGCTGTTATGTATCAAATGGCTTGTTCATATCACGTTTGCGTTCAGTATTCAAACGACAAAATCATGAATATATTTTCTACTGAACAACATTTATTAATTGTGCAAACTTAGTATCAAAATCAGTCATCAGTTAGACTATGTTATAGAGTTCTTCAACATCATTTTGGTCGTTATGAGCGTTCAACTGAGCACACCATTCGTAACACCATCACCATCACCTACTAATTTGGCCACGAAGATCATGTTATTTGACGCTACTGGATTACTATCTTTGGGGAAACTATTGAGGCTTTGGAAACCAACACAACTCGTGTTATTCAAATTGGATCCACAGAATGAACCATTTAAGAGCTAGTCGGTTCATTTAACATTTTAAAGCGGTGACTTGTAAATTCAAACAGATTCATGTGGCTTTCAAGAAATAGTTGTCTTTTGAAATATTTCCGCTCGTTTTTTTTTTTAATTGAGCTTAAGCCTGATCGCAAACGCGACATATTTTGCCATCACGTTTGTAATAAGAATAAGTTAAAGTAATTTTAGCTTATATTGTATTACCTAAAGGCTGAAATAACCAAAATTTAACCACTTTATATCCCAAATAAAGAAAAAACCAAGACAGATTTTTGTATTTTGTTTTTATTTTGCAATTTCTTAGTATTTAATCTTTATAATACTGCAAAAAAAAAACCTAGGAGTTTTTATGGTAGGCAAACTACCGCACTTTTTGTTCAACACGTCCCATCAGCTTTTGCACGAGATATTAATCCACTTTTATGGCTGCCGAATTTCACTTGGTGTGGAACTCAGATATTGTAGATACTTAAATTCTTATATTTTTTAAAGCTCCTGTAAAAATTGACCAATATTCCTCTATTGGTCGCAATTCTGGACAATTCGGTGGATTGTTTTCTTTAGCAAAAAAAAAATCGATTCTGTTATCCTGATACCATTCAATCGTGTCTCTTGAATAATTACAACTGGCTAGGTCAGGTCAAAATAGCGATTTTATCGTATGGGATCTTACATATGGTAGAAGACATTTTTGTAAGCATTCTTCTCTATAAATTTCATCATTTACGGTGTCAGTTGTAAAAAAGGTGAACATTTTTCACCGCAAGAACATATTGTTTGCCAAACTAGACACTTAAGGAAATTTGGATTTTATTTTCTTCTTGTTATGATCTGGAGCGTCTCCACGACTACGTGCAGCGTAGATATCTTGTCCTGCGATGCACCGGAAGTTGGTAAAACAATAGGTTTCGCCATCCATGATCACACATTCAAATTTTGTCAATTGTTTTTCGTTCGTGTGTTTTCCAGACAAATTTTGTTTTGCATTCCGATCTGGACATACCTGGACATATCTTTATAACACTTCAGTCTGTTACGTTTTCCATTACATTTTGCACAAAATTTGGCGATTTCTTAATTTTATTTGCGATCGCGCAAGTGTCAATAGAATGATCCTTCATAAATACCTTAATGACCTTTTCAGCCGATTTTGGTCTCTTTGGTCATGCTCAATACCACTTCCACGTTTTCTTTCAATAGTCAAACGTCCGTTAACATTTTTAATTACATTTCTTACCGTGGAATATCGTCATTTTACATTTTTTTTTATTAATCGTATTGAAATTTGTTTATTTTTGTTATAATCGTGCAAAATGAGTTTTCTACGTTCAAGCTCTGAAGCCATTTTTACAAAACTATGATCAGTTAAATGAAAATTTCTAACAGGTCTTAAAATAAATGAACCCAAGCCCGTTTCAGACATATTTTAATACCCTAAACCTGAAAGGTGAGGGTATATTAACATTGTGCAAACGATTATAACGCATAGAACAAAGCGAGTCCAGTATAGAAAAGTATATATATTCTTGATCAGCGTCACCACGTGAGTCGAGCTATTCATATCCGTCCGTCCGTCCGTAAATAAGCAATAAATAAGCGTCTGTTTAACCTACAGAGCTAAAATTTGGCACGTATATTTTTTATGACAAGACAAAGAAGATTTTGAAAAAATGGACGTCATCCGCCTACGAACACGCCTACCTCTCATACAACCAAAAGAGTTTAAAATTCAATAAATAAGATTTTATTTATCATATAGAAATTAAATTTGGTATGTATGTATTTTATACCAAAACTAAGGTGTGTTCAAAAATTGGGAGTAATCCGTCCATGAACACGCCCACCTCCCATAGCGAAAGCACAATAAAGGCATTGACTGTGAGCTACAGGAATAAAACTTGGTATGTGTAAATTTTTCATCAACATTTAAATGCATATAAAGTATAGGCTTCATCCGCCCACGGAGACGATCATTTACAATAAAAATTTTTTGTTTTTGAAAAGTAGATTTAGGGTATTTCATACACGGTTAAAAATGTTGGACCAGTTTTTAATCCAAACTTTGGTTTAAGGGAATTTTTAATCCTAAAAGTACTATTTTTTATTCCATATTTTAGTTTAATTTTATTTTAATCCGAAGAAGTTTAAGTTTAAGACAATTTTTGGACTACAAATTTACATTAAGGTAGTATTTTCAGGAAAAAGTATTTTTGCTACCTAAGATTAAAAACTACTACTACTACGAAATTTACTCTTAATATAATTGTTAATGTTGTTAAAGCATCCGAAGTTTATTTTTAATTAAATGAAACAAATTGTTTATTAAAATCTGAACCAAAATATTTTTATATTCATATGTAATAATGAAAACAGTGTTTTATAATACATAATAAGGGTATTCATGCAAAGCGGCAAGCTTGTATTTTGGGCAATTAGTTATTTTTATCAGGCAGATTGTGTGAACGTCCCCTAACAGCTGATTGCTGGTTTGTGATATATCTGATTTGTGCAAACGGTTCTCCATATATTTCATTTATAAGTCTGATAAACTTACTCGGTTTATATCATTTATGAGGGCATTGCCCATTTGCATGAATACCCTTAATGTTTATATAATGAAGTTCATGGCAATATATTAAATTTTTCAGTTTGCAAACTTCTAAACTATTTGAAGATTAACTTTTGTCTTTTCGGTTTAGACAATGTTAAACTTTGTGGATTTAAAAGTAATCCTTTTCGGATTACAATATTTTAAACTTTTTTTGGTTTAAAATCTAATTCTTTTTGGATTATAATGTTTTATACTTTCTGTGGATTAAAAATTATACCTTTTTGGGTTAAAAAATTTTACACTTTTTGCGGATTAAAAATAAATCCTTTTTGGATTGGAAAATTTAAAACTTTTCATTGGATTAAAAAGTCATCTTTTTTTGGTCCTGTCCTATATGTTATCCAAAAAAGATTAAAATTTAGCCCAAGATTTTTAACCGTGTAGTCGGCCTAGACCGACTTTAGATTTTCTTTACTTGTTTATATATATTATTGAATTGGTTTTTATAAATATGAAGACTAAAAATGATGCAATTTTGGTTATTTCAACCTATATCAGAAACATCGTATTTATTATTTGTGAGCTTTTTATTAGTAATATTATTAAAAATAAAAAAAAAAAAAATTACATATGAGGATAGTGAAAAATTATGATATGTTATTGTAACTAACCGTACTACGTATGTGGTTATTTACTTTATGACGACGTTTTTTGCGCCTATAAATAGGAGTGGCAGATATAAAAAAGTGCATATATTAACCTGCAGTATTAACCACCTAAGTTGATTTAACCATCTGCGTCCCGGTTTTGTATGTCCCCTTGTCTGTTGACATGATTACAGCCGTTATTATTAAGTTATCGTCATCAAATTCGATATTTGAGCTTATATCGTAAAAATATAGATCATGTTGGAAAATAATCCAAATAGGATGAAAACCACGTATATCTCCCAAACAAACTGACGTTCTCAAAAGGGATAATTTCTTAAAAATCTATTAAAAAAACCAATCCAATGACTTGAGAATTATCCCATGAGCTTTAGTTAGAACTAATAACACTAAGTTAAAAATTCTGTAAAATCGAATGAAACCTTTCCATACTTCCCATACAAATACACTTTAATGGTCAATATTAAATGTTTAGTATGAGTTTTACCTGCAGTAACTTTTTTTTATAGTGATTCGACCAAATTTGATTTAAGTTACAATTTTCAGACACATGCTTAGAACGATCTCGAATCATCATCTGATAACAAATGATGATTTTGGTACAAGAACGCGACATTCGAATAGTAATTAATATAAAAAAATTACCGTTAATCGAGCTTTGTTTGGTATCTTTTTATTTTTCATTATTTATTTGTAGTTGATAGATGGATGATTTTATAAGTGGAGTGCAAACATAACGTTAATAAATAAACGAAAAATACTAAAGAGAAAAGCTGTCTTAAAAGCAGCTAAAAGCAAGAAAAACATATTTCTCAGATATCAGGCGTATTTTCTCAGAACAAAAACTGAAATAAGTTGTAAATGCAGTAATTTCTTTAAATTCAAGCATTTTTTTTTTAATAATAACAAAAAAATGATTTGTTTATTTAATATTTTTTTTTTCGTTCCCGGATAGACCATTCTGTGGAAATGCCCATATGTGAAAACGGTTTTACAAGAATTTTATTATAAATGCATGTTTTTATCAATATTTTCTAACACTATTTAAGATAATCAGTTTTAAATATGTTTCGCTACAGTTAACTTATCATTACCACTAGCTTAGTGGAGGTGTGCTTGACTGACATGCAGAGGACGTGGGTTCGCATCCTTTCAATTTTTATTCTTATTGAGTTACAAAATTCTGGCATTTAAATTGGTAAATTTACGTTAATAATTCTTAAAAAACATATTTTTAGGAAAAATATTTTGAGCTTCATGCCAAATAAATCATGAAGCAACAGTTTGATATAACAACAAAAATAGTTTGCAAAACAGACCGAACAGACTAGACCATGGATTCTAATTCTAATAGTTTTATTAACTCATTGGTCAAAAACAACCCTCAAAATAAGTTCGTGCTTACAAATTTTTAAAAATCTACTAAAATATGTCAAAAATAAATGTGTTTTAAAGAAAAAAAAATGCTTGCAGGTTTCGAATTGAGCCCTGAACACTTGCAAGGTCGGTTAAACTTGAACTTTGTAAAAAGTGATTTAATTTCATTTAATATATATTAATATATTAGATATATCTGTAGGCAATCGAGGCAATAAAAAGTTATTTTTAAAATTTTCATTTTAAAATATCAAACGAACATTTTAAAAACTTATTCAAACAGTTTTATTATAGAAAATCAAACGAACATTTTAGTTGCTCATTTTACAATGCTTATTATAGAATATCAAACGAACGTTTTAGAAGCATTTTTAAAAATGTCCGCTTTTAAAATAAAATTAGAGGCGTAAAATCTGGGTTAAACGTTTCCGAAAGTATCACGTTTCTGCTAGTTTTGAAAATGTAGTTTTCTCAGTGCATGGTCGAAGCTGTCCAAACACATGGTTTTAAGATTTTTCACAAAAATCGGTTGGGTATTTCCATGTAAATGTGGACATGGTATAAGAAAAATTTGTCATTACAATTCAATCTGCAACTATAAACAAATTAATGTTTAACAAAAGCAACATTGCCATCAAGAGTCAAATTTAAGATTTGACATTACAATTCGTTTTTAGCGACTATTCTAGTTTTGGCAAGAAATATATGGTAATGGGAGTGATAGTTGTAGTTCTGATTACAATAGTTTCATATTTCAAATTCAGCAGAAGAATTTAAAATTTGAAATTTACTCTCTGAACATGTTGTCCACAAATGGTAACGCGAGTTACTTACCTTAATTATTATTTAACTGTTAAACATTATGGTACAATTGTATTTGTATAAAAATTTCTAACATACAAAATCCATTATTTAAAAAAAAGTGAATTTGTATATGTTAATCAGAATAAAAAGAATTTAAAGCTTAATTTAACTACACAAAACTTTCTGAATGTAACGTGAGTTACCATGGAATAACCCGGCTATGTCGAAACAGTAACACTTGACGAAGACGAAGAAGTGCTAAAGCTGACTGGTATTTAATAATGTATTTGGCGAAAGATTGCAGAGATTTATGTTAAACCAACCGGTTGGAACCGTCGAATTAAAATCATCCTCCATAATTATAACTAAAGTATAAAGTTAGATGCTCAATCATTCAAAACTAAATTTTAAAACATTTTATGATGTCAATAAAACTGAAATCCATCAGGTTCATCTTTATTAAACCATAAGATTATTGCTCATGCCATTGGCTATGATAAGAAAATTTTAGATTTTAAAGTATTTAAGAGTCTTTTAAAGGGATTTAAGAACTCTAACAAAAAAATTAAATATCTCATTTACATAAATAAAAATCTGTTCTAGTGCCGTAAAATTGAGTTAAAAGAAATTAGCTATATTTGCTAAGCTTAAAAGCTTAAAACAGAACATCTATGCTGACTGAAAACTGAGAGTTTTATTCTACTCAAGAGAGGTAACATTTAAACAGCAACTTTATAACTTTCAGAGGATAAGAATAAAGTTGAAGTTGGTTGGTCATAATAAAACATGTAATTAGTGTAGAATACAAACGTGCAAACGTCAAAAATTTGTTGCCCCTCAGGTAAAGTATACCATTTTTTAACAAGTACCAGCTATAGCTATGAATGTGTCCAACAACATATCAAAAGTCAGAGCAACCAATAAAGTGCTTGTGTAGCATCATAGTGACCTTTATGTTCTAATAATTTTTTAAATAAATTAGAATGGTCATAAAATTATAATATATGTTAATCCCAAAAAACTAGATACTTACTCATACTCCAAAAAGTACCAGCAATTTATTTATAAAATTTCCAGATGAAATTGTTTTTTTCGTGGGTACCCCTTATATTCTCAAAACCCATTAATACAAATTATTTAAATAGTTTTTGTATTATTGTTGCTATTTCAAAATTCCACAACTTTTTCACACAGTATCATAATTTATAAGCTTACAATTAAAGTCCAGCAAAAAAAAAAAAAAAAAGGTTTAAACTGCAGAAAGTTTCATTTTAATGAGTTTTTTGACCAAGGTTAAAATTTTAATTTTCTTTTACTTTCATTACAAATAAGTTTTGTGTTATTTGAGCTAAGCAAAGGTTCTCTCATAAAGATGACTAAAATTGAAAATGATAAATTGTTTCTGCTTATACTAAAGCACACACCCTCTTTACCTGCCTCAACTTTTAAGTAAGCCAGAAATAGCTACTCTTGTTGCGCTAGATGTGCTTCATTATTTTATTTTTATAATTTTATTTAATTTATGTATCATATGAAAGTAGATATTTTGTCTTCTTTTTTATTTTAGAAGCTGCTTAAAAACCCACAAAGAAAAATAAGATAACTTTTTAAACATTTTCAAATATGCTCAAGTTGGCCGTCGAGCTTCACTCCTCATCTTAACTTTTCTCTTGCTGCTCGAGTCGACCATGCGTTGTAGGCACTTGGTTGGGCATACTCGTAATATCCTTCATTATCCTTAACGTTGGCAATAAAAAAAAAACTTTTCATTCGAAGCTATAATGAAAACGGCTGCAGGGAATGTGTTGCTGTAGCTGAGCTGCGCCAAGTCCAGCGTTTTTGTTTTTACTTTTTTCTTTACACATAAGACACTTTTGTGTTGCGTCTTGTGCTTTTATTTTATATTTAAATTTTTTTTTCATCTTATTATATGAGCTCAACTCTAGTCATTGAGTTTATATTTTGTTATTATTTTTTTTATTGTTGCAATTTGTTTTTGACATATTTTTATGTGCTTTAAATCTGTAATTTGAACGTTTGAATCTTTGAATGTCTACGATACAGGAGTACCGAAGGACATCTGTTGTGCAGCACCTCATGCTGGGGGAAATGAACAAATATTGTTAACTGCAGCTGTGTTCACACGCTGCGACTTAATGCCACTCAACTTGCTTAGCTTTGCGACTCTACTTCAGCAACCCAACAACAACCTGTGTGAAGTGGTGTGCTGCGTGAATGTCATGTTCCCAACATAGCTAGCTAGAAGACTTGGCATAATTTTACGCTTTTCTGCTACTTTCAAATATTTTGTTGCTACTTTGTATCTGTCATTTTGAGTTTAAGGACTGACTTTCTTATAGCCTCAGTTAAAGCCAATTATTATTTGATTTACCGTTATTGCTGCTATTAGAAAAGTATTCAATTTTGATTTATATGCTGCTTTAACTAAGGCTTTCAATTTGTTGTTTTTTATTTTCTTTGGTTTTCTTTTGAGAAAATCTGTCTGTTTCAGGCATAAATTTTAACAGGCTCATTTATTTTAAATTTTTTAGATTTTGTTTCTGGCAAAATAAAATATTTTTTTTTATGAAAAAATTTAAAGCATAAAATTGTCTTTGACAGCATATCTCTTGAAGAAATTTAAGAATTCTGAGTTTGGTGGCTGTTTGTTGAAACTTTATTGCTCTCTCTGCCTCGCCCTTTCTTTCTTTCACTACATGTGGTATGAATGTAGACAGCAAAAGTGGCTTTGGGGCAAAACGTAGCGAATTGCATCGTTTATCATTTGTAGCAGAACCAGCTATCTAATGAACAAAGTAGAAATGGACAAAGTGGAAAATATCCTTTCTTCTATCGTCTGACATTTTGTGCCATATTTTGCTGCCATACATTCGAAATATGCTTGAATAAAAGATATGCTTCCATTAAGTGTTAGAGCAAAATAATTTTCATAATATTATAGAAATTGAGCAGAAATAGTTTATTGATGCATTCGTTTGTTTCTCTTCGTACTATCAAAAATATGCCATCAATGTCGTACGTGGTAAGCTTATGAAAAATCTTTGCAGAGGATATTTTTTGGAAAGCGAATATTTTTCATGTATAGCAAAAACAACATAAATTCATGGTAATCTTAGTTTTAACGAACATATTTTGAATTTTATTTTAATAACTTAGCCAAGAGAATACGGAAATAGACACTATGAAGGACACTCAAGGAATATATATGGCTAAATATAGGCGCTGCGAATAAAGTATAGTTCGAGAGTATAAGTTAAGAGTTTGGCCTTATGACAAGAATAATAATAATATAAAATAAGTGACGTCATCATGACGTGAAGATAGCGATTGAAGCATAAAAAACACGTAGAGTATTGGTGCCAAAATCAAAATCAAAATCAAAATCAAAATCAAAATCAAAATCAAAATCAAAATCAAAATCAAAATCAAAATCAAAATCAAAATCAAAATCAAAATCAAAATCAAAATCAAAATCAAAATCAAAATCAAAATCAAAATCAAAATCAAAATCAAAATCAAAATCAAAATCAAAATCAAAATCAAAATCAAAATCAAAATCAAAATCAAAATCAAAATCAAAATCAAAATCAAAATCAAAATCAAAATCAAAATCAAAATCAAAATCAAAATCAAAATCAAAATCAAAATCAAAATCAAAATCAAAATCAAAATCAAAATCAAAATCAAAATCAAAATCAAAATCAAAATCAAAATCAAAATCAAAATCAAAATCAAAATCAAAATCAAAATCAAAATCAAAATCAAAATCAAAATCAAAATCAAAATCAAAATCAAAATCAAAATCAAAATCAAAATCAAAATCAAAATCAAAATCAAAATCAAAATCAAAATCAAAATCAAAATCAAAATCAAAATCAAAATCAAAATCAAAATCAAAATCAAAATCAAAATCAATATCAAAATCAAAATCAAAATCAAAATCAAAATCAAAATCAAAATCAAAATCAAAATCAAAATCAAAATCAAAATCAAAATCAAAATCAAAATCAAAATCAAAATCAAAATCAAAATCAAAATCAAAATCAAAATCAAAATCAAAATCAAAATCAAAATCAAAATCAAAATCAAAATCAAAATCAAAATCAAAATCAAAATCAAAATCAAAATCAAAATCAAAATCAAAATCAAAATCAAAATCAAAATCAAAATCAAAATCAAAATCAAAATCAAAATCAAAATCAAAATCAAAATCAATCAAACCAAAAATAAAAAAAAAAAAAAAATTACAAATTTAAAAACAAATTAAAAATTAAAACTAAAAAATTCAAAATTAAAAATTAAGAATAAAAACTTATAAATACAAAATAAAAATGAAATATAAAATTAAATAAAAATTGAAAATCAATATAAAACTAGGAAACAAATATACAAAAAAAAATCAAAATATAAAAAATAAAAACAAAAATTATAACATATAACAAATAACAAATAACAAATAACAAATAACAAATAACAAATAACAAATAACAAATAACAAATAACAAATAACAAATAACAAATAACAAATAACAAATAACAAATAACAAATAACAAATAACAAATAACAAATAACAAATAACAAATAACAAATAACAAATAACAAATAACAAATAACAAATAACAAATAACAAATAACAAATAACAAATAACAAATAACAAATAACAAATAACAAATAACAAATAACAAATAACAAATAACAAATAACAAATAACAAATAACAAATAACAAATAACAAATAACAAATAACAAATAACAAATAACAAATAACAAATAACAAATAACAAATAACAAATAACAAATAACAAATAACAAATAACAAATAACAAATAACAAATAACAAATAACAAATAACAAATAACAAATAACAAATAACAAATAACAAAAAAAAATTAAATAATATACAAAAAAATCACCTACTTAGTACTTTCGTGTGGTATCTTTTATGTACCTTTTGATTGTGGCCGAACAGAAAAATGTATTTGTTTTGAAAAAAATTTTGCCCGAGGTGAGGATTGAACTTTGGATTCGTTGGCTTGCACGCCACAAACCTAGCATGCACGACCACGGTGGTCAACTTAGAAATCTAAATCTATAAAAAACAAACTAATAATGACGATTTGAAGAATGTGAATAAGGATTTGAAAAACAATTAAGACAAAACGATTAGACAAATATAAGGATAAGAATTAGAACAGAAAACATGTACATGGCTGAGAAAAAGCATTTGGACTGGTATTATGAGAATTTAAGCAAGGATAGAGACAAGTGTTAGAACAAATATAAGGAATAGAATAAGTGTTTGAACAAGAATTATGTCAATGATTTGAGCAAGGTTTAGGATAAGAATTTGGAAAAAAATAAGGACAAGGCTTGCGATAAGAACTTTTTGAAGGATTTTGACAAAAAATTGAATATTGATTCTGAAAAGTTTGTACAAGGAATAAGGCAAAAAGTTGCATGAGAATTATAAAGAGGATTGTGACAAGAATTTCAGGAAGAATAAGTATTAAGACAGAATAAGGAGAATGGTTGATAAGTGCAAGGATTAAAACAAGAATTTGTGAAAGCTATGGAACAAAAGTTGAAAAAAATTATGTGAAAATATGAAAAATATTTGTTGGGACATAGACTAGAACGATTTGGCCAAGGATTAGCATGAAGATTTTGACCATAACTTGGACAGAGATTTCGGCAGGAGTCATAACAGAGATTATGACAATGATGTGAGCAAGGAAAAGTACAACTGTTAAGATAAAAATGATACGTAAGATAAGATAAAGGATAAAGACAAGAATTTGTATAAATATAAGGACGAAAATTTGAAAAGAATAAGTATGAGGCATAAGACAATGATTTGGTCAATGACTACGAAGAAAATTTGAATAAAAGTTAGAAGAAGTTTTTGGGCGGAATTCATATAAAGTTTTTAATAACGACGGAGACGAGATTAATGACTAGCATTAGGACAAGGCTAACAATTATTATGATTTTGTGGGTGCAGTTAAAATATAAGTTAGACATTTACTATCTTGAGTTGAAATCTAGTCAAAAAAGACAAACAAGTCTATATTTAACAGTTTTGAGATCAACCAGACTCATCAAGACTTGAACCATGATATATAGACCATAAATCATTGAAAATTTATAAAAATTATTACGGAATTTTATGTCTGAAGAGCCGACCATTTGAATAAAAAATACCGTGCTATTTTTAAGGAAATATGACAATCCTTGAATTCAAGCCTGAACAGTCAGTACCCAAACCTGAAAGGTCAAAGTATATTTACTTTGTGCAAACGTTTGAAAGGCATAGAACGAAGCGAGTCGGTATAGAAAAGTATATATATTCTTGATCAGGGTCACCTGGTGAGTCAAACTATCCATGTCCATCCGTCCGTCTGTTCGTCTGTGTGTTGTCCGTATACACAGGATAAGAAGAAGAACATGGTTTAATGAACCCAAGGATCTGCAAAATTTAATATATTTGGAATCCGCCCACGAACACGCCTACCTCTCATACAACGCAAAAATTTAAAACTGCATGAACGAGCTAATGATCAGCCTACCACAATAAAATTAAGTATGTAAGTATTTTATATCAAAACAAAAACGTCTTCGAAAAATGGGTGTCATCCGCCCACGGATACGCCCACCTGCCATACAATCAAAAATTAAAAACTCAATAAATAAGCTCATGTTTAACGTACAGAGATAAAATTTGGTACGTATATATTTTATATAAAAACCAAGACGTCTTCGAAAAATGGGTGTCATCCGCACACGGACACGCCACCTGACATACTACCCAAAAATTGAAAACTCCATAAAAAAGCTTATGTTTAATCTACAAAGATAAAATTTGGTACGCATGTTTGTTATAACAAACCGAAGATGACTTCCAAACCGATTATGACAAACCGAAAAAAAAAGTAATTTTCCCACTTCCCATACAATCCAAACATTTAAAACGCAATTAATAAGATTATGTTTAACGTACAGAGATAAAATTTGTCACGTTTCTATTTTATAACAAAACGAAGATGGTTTTGAAAAATGGATGTCATCCAGTCACTAACACACCCACCTCCCATACAGCGCACATACTATAAAGGCATTAACATATGAGCTAGAGCAATAAAACTTGAAATTTTTATAAATTGTTCATCAAAATTGAATTGCATATTAAATAAAGGCTTCTTCCGCTCACGGACACGCCCATTTTCAATACTACTATCGTATTTTGAAAAAGTAGGTTTAGGGTATTTCATAGTCGGGCTAGACCGACTTTAGACTTTCTTTAATTGTTTTCTTCTAGGAAGGTTTATAAAGATATAAAATATATGCGCTGATTATAAACTGTGACTATTTAATTATGGCTTAATTTGTATTGGTGTATTTATTTATTTCATTAAATGAAAAAGTAATTTTAATCAAATTAATTAAATTTAAATAAAGCTTATCCTGGCTTTAGTTTTGTGTTTTAACCCAAGGAGAACACTGCAACATGTGTATTAAATTAAATGTTTTTAATTTTCCCACAAAGCAATCCCACACTCTCTTTAACTCTCTCCCTTTCTCTCTCTCTTTCACTTTCACTTTCACTTTCTCTCTCTCACGAGTTTTATAATTGCCAAGGCATTATAAATAACAAATTGCAGCGCTGCTTTGTGTCAAACCCAAGGAAGCAGAAACACGAAGCGCGGTACACCGGAACTGAAAGTAAGAAAGCGTAAATATTAAACATCAAATGCCGTAACCATTTACACACAACGTGAATCAAACTGTAATGAATTTTTATTTAGCGTTTTAAAGCAGGCAAAATACTTATGTATTTTTGTCTTATCTCGATTATCTAAGGGATTTAGGATTGTATCTTAGACTTTACATAACTTTATTACATATATTTTCTTCGAAAACATGGTCAGGTCCTTTGAGACCAAATTCATTTATATCCATGAAAATATTTAAATCCATGAAAATATTGAAACTTTTTGAGTTCAAAAATAAAAATTTATTCCAAACAACCAATGGCAGGTATTCTGCCACTTACTTAGTTAATTCTTTACGATTACTAACAATCAATTTTTTTGCCCAAATTTTTGCCTCTTCAACAATATATCAAAAATATCCACAGAAATAAATTTCTAACACTAGCTAGTTTGAAATGAATTCAATTTTGAACTCTGTTCTATCGGTATTCTTGATGTTTTGCAGTGTTTCTCGTGTTTTTATTGTTTATCTTCCGCTACATATAATACATATAATTCACTTGATATTTTGATGAAATGTTTTCATCCTAATGAAAAACTTGATGATTTGTGGCAAATCAATTGCTTAGCTCACTGCCAACTCTATTTCAAATCCACCAAGAAATTATTGTAAGCCATGATTGATTTGTTTTCTGCCAACTGTTAGTTTTTCTTTTCCCGATTTGACTGCCCTGATTATAAGCTATGCGCCCCATTTAATTCAATCAATGATTGATTCACTCTTATACTTTGTGCAAATATTTGCGGTTCTTTGCAATAGCTCTAAATGAAAATTCCGGCTGTCAGGCTATCCGGCTATCCATCCCTAAGGCCAGCATGACGAGCAAAAAGTTTGCCAGCATTATTAACTGGCATTGGAAATAAATTTGCTGAAATTTGCACTGAAATTGACTTGAGTTCGATTGGTTAAGTTATTCAATTTGAGTACAAAACAATGCCACGCATTCAATATTCCTCAACCGAACTTCTAAGCAACTAATAACTTAGACTGCTTGCAACTGCTGGGCTGTTGGGCTGTTGGGCTGCTGGAACTAGCTGTGTGCCAAGCAACAAGTACAACTTTTATTTGCGGTTTAATGAAATTGTTGCTGGTTTTGCGTGACTCTTTAGAATTTTAATTTAATTTAATTTTTTTTTATTTTTATTTTTTTTTTTGTTTCTTCATACATTTTTGTAGCTAATTTTAATGGAGGACAAATTCTGGTAGATTATTTATTTTATCAGCATTGAGATCCACTATAATGAAGTTGGCTGGAGATGGAGATAAAAGGCATAAAAACGTTACTTGCCTAAAATTAGCTGGCTGGATTTTCAGCTCTGTAATGTTTGCTTAAACTGACATTTGTGCTGATTTATGTGCCGGAAGCGGTTTGGCGGAATGTGTCGATGGCTACACTGAGCAGCCACTGAGTTTGAAAATCATTCTGATGACTCGAGGCAAAAAAAAAATAAAATAAAAAGACGTTAATCCAATCTTTTGTTAAATTAATGCAAACTGGTGAGCTGTATTGCTGTGCATGCTGAGGAATATGGTGGTTAGTCATAGGGCTGGTATCGCACGGTTTTGAACTCGCCTTGGCTTATAATTCTCAGAACAAAAGATTTACGACAACAATTATCTTATTATCTAAGACAAAAAAAACAATAAAATTGGAGTTTTTTTTTGCTACATTTCTTTTATCGCATTTATTTTGACAAAATTATTCACCAGAAATAGTTTGATTTCTCCTTTTAAGCACAGATTCAATTTTTGAGTTAAAAAAGCGGATTGTTTTGAATACTTGTTTTTTTTTTATTTTATCAAATATCAAAATATTTTTTTTACATTTTTAGTTGTGTCTTAAATTAAAATTTTTTCTTTTTTTCAATATTTATGGTTGTACAGTGCATAACAGTTGAGGTCGCGAACGTGAGGTCTCCTCTTGCGGCTTGCACAATATCTCCCCTCCAGGTAGCCTGCAAAAAAAAACAAACAAAATTAAAAAATCAAAAAATTTAAAAAAATTATAAAAAATGCCGCATAATTGAAAAAAAAACCCCAATTTTCGTGCCCAAAATTGGATCTTAGAATTAAAAAAAATAGCAAAAACATGTTTTTTATTTAATTTTGTTGGTTCACGCGGAACATTTTTTTTTTTCATATATGGGCATTTCAAATCTGGCGTTAAAAAAAAAAGAATGAAGAAGTCTAAGTTTTAAGAACTTTTTTTATATTTGCGTAGTAATAAAATAGCACTATATTAAGTTAAAAAAAAATTATAACAATCGACTCTAAGAATTAAAAGATATAAGCAAAAATATGCACTGGCGTGACGTTACAAGAAACAGAAGTGGTTTTCGACTAAGATAACAAAATTTGCAAAACTCTGCGAATTGGGCAAGACTTTTTATAAAAAACTTTATTTGGAAGAATTTAAAATAATATAAGTTTATTTTGATAGTTATTAAATTAAAAAATCTTTTCTTGGTTTTTTTTTTATTAGGCAAAGTCATCTGGCGTAACATTACTGGCGTTACGTTACTTAAATTTCCATCGGAACATTTTAAGTTAAAATTTGTTTAAAAAAAATATTTTACGTAAATAAAACATAAAGTTAAGCTATTATATATTATAGTTTTTAACTCCTACCCCATCGGTCATGAGAAGTTGGAAAAAAATTCCACTAAAATACCTGCAACCAAATTCAGTAACGAAATCAGGCAAACTTCGAACAATGTGGCGTGACGTTACTCAGTTTTCAAATTTAATATAAAATTAACGGTTCTTCTTCTTAAGGATTTTTTTTATAAAATTTACTTAACTTCATTAAAATTTATTAAAATGCAAAATTTCACGCACTTTTGAACGTCAGAGTAGAAAAAAAATAGAACTAAAAACTTTTTTGTCTGGCGTGACGTTACCTTAGAATATCATTAAAAGCAAATCAAAATTTTACTGTTAATTGATATTTGTTTACTCTTTTGCATTTATTTTGCGGTTAGTTGTTGTTGTAGCAAAAGTTGTACATAAGAGTGCAATTACACAATTACTCTTAGAAATGGAAATTGTAAAGAGAAAATGCTCATAGAAATAGACAAAACTGACCAAAACTTTAACTCTAACTTGGTAGCCCGATATCTTACCATCGCAAAATGGGAAATATTTGAACTCTTTAATTAAATTAATTTTGAATAATTTTCTTTAATAATGCAAAAAAAAAATGTTGATTAACTTCGTTTAATCGGACGAATTCTTTTCGAATTAGAGTGCAAGTTTAAAAAAATGTCATTTCGAAAAAAATGCGTTTAAAAGAGCGGCATTCTTATTCGCTGAGCGTTTATTACACTCAGAAAAAAACACATATCTTTCTCCGGAAAAAAATTTTGCTCTATTTTTGATAATAGCAATTTCCTCTTATTCAAATAAAGTTTTCTTCAATTTGAATAAATTTTCATATTTTCGAAGAAATATTTCTTCACTTCTGGGAAATGGAAATATTTCAATGTCTCTAATAATGATAAGTTCTTTTCACGCACAAAAAATTTCTCATTTATAGAGAAAAATTTATTGATAATGAAAAATTGTTTCTATATTTAAATGAAAATTTCTCTATGAGAAGTATTTTCTTCAATACAAACATATATTTTCTCATATATAAAAGGTGTTTTCTCTCAAAACGATATATTTTACAATATATCTCTTATTCAGAGAAGCTTTTTGTTATTTTTAGAGAATTTTTAGGATCACATTTAGAGAAAAGCATTCTCTGGAGCAAAGTCTACACCATTTTTCTCTTAATATGATGCCTTTTTTTTCATATTCCGAGAAACTTTTTCTGAGTGTACTCATAAAAACTTAAGGTGGCGGCAGAGAAAATAGACCTTTTTTAAAAATTCATAACTCAGTCAAAAACAAACATTTTTCCAAAATTATTTTTTTATTATTGTAGAGAATTGAACAAATTACAAGACAAAAATTCAGAAAAATGCGTTCCATTTGATAGGTTCGTTGGAATAGGCTTTGGAACGTTCCATGTGATAGGTTCTGAACCAGTTTTTTTTCTCCGTAGGGTCCATATTTAAGACTTGTTTCAAAAATGCCTTCAGATCAAAAATGACTTGCCTATTTGTGCTTTTCTTAGTAATATGTTTTGATTAAAAGTGCAGTATATTAGAATCTCCCAAAAAAAAAAAAAATACGGGATTTTGATGAAGATTTTTTTGGAAGTTTATGGGCTAAAGAAGTTTTAATATTTTTTGAAAATTTTTTTGGAAAAAGTTAAAAGATCGCGCGTTAATCGGATTTGCACTTACAATCAAGCTTTTCGAAGATTTTTTTTAATTTCAATCATATGCCAATGAATTCAAACAGAAGTCAAAGGTCAATAACAGATACATTCAAAGTCTTTAGGTCATCATTTTGAAAGACCTATCCCCGAACTTTAGTATAATGTAAATAGATGAAAAGTTTGGCAATTTTTTTGGTATACCATTTTACATATATATATATATAGTTTTTATAATATTTTCGTGAAATTTTTCGTTTTTAAAAACAAAAAACACTTACAAAATTTAAAAATTAATTTAATTATTTTATATTTTTCATGAAATTAGTCGGATTCTACGGAAAATTTTGCTATAAAAAATATTCATTGTCAAAAATGTTTGATGTTTATAAGTGTTATTTAATAAATTTAATTTACAATATTAAACAAGTAAAGAAAGTCTAAAGTCGGTCTAGGCCGACTATGAAATACCCTAAACCCACTTTTCAAAAACAAAAAATTTTTATTGTAAATGGGCGTCTCCAAGGGCGGATGAAGCCTATATTTAATATGCATTTAAATGTTGATGAAAAATTTACACATACCAAGTTTTAATCCTGTAGCTCACAGTTAATGCCTTTATTGTGCTTTCGCTATGGGAGATGGGCGGATTCATGGACGTATTACTTCCAATTTTTGAACACACCTTAGTTTTGGTATAAAATACATGCATACCAAATTCAATTTCTCTATGACAAACATAACCTTATTTATTAAGTTTAAAACTTTTTGGGTTGTATGGGAGGTAGGCGTGTCCGTAGGCGGATTACGTCCATTTTTCAAAAACATTTTTGTCTTGTCATAAAAAACATACGTGCTAAATTTTAGCTCTGTAAGTTAAACAGAGGCTTATTTATTGCGTTTTCAATTTTTGGGTTGTATGGGAGGTGGGCGTGTCCGTTAGCGGATGACGTCCATTTTTCGAAGACATCTTTTTGCTTGTGTAAAACACATACAAATCAAATTTTATTGTAGTTGGCTTATTATGAGCTGAGTTATGCAGTTTTCAATTTTCGCGTTGTATGGGAGGTAGGCGTGTCCGTGGGCGGATTCCAAAAATATTCAATAGTGCGAAAATTGAAAACTGCATAACTCAGCTCATAATTAGCCAACTACAATAAAATTTTATTTGTATGTGTTTTATACAAGCACTAAGATGTCTTCGAAAAATGGACGTAATCCGCCTACGGACACGCCGACCTCCAATACAACCCAAAAAGTTTTAAACTTAATAAATAAGGTTATGTTTGTCATAGAGAAATTAAATTTGGTATGTATGGATTTTATACCAAAACTAAGGTGTGTTCAAAAATTGGGAGTAATCCATCCATGAATCCGCCCATCTCCCATAGCGAAAGCACAATAAAGGCATTAACTGTGAGCTACAGGATTAAAACTTGGTATGTGTAAATTTTTCATCAACATTTAAATGCATATTAAATATAGGCTTCATCCGCCCTTGGAGACGCCCATTTACAATAAAAATTTTTTGTTTTTGAAAAGTGGGTTTAGGGTATTTCATAGTCGGCCTAGACCGACTTTAGACTTTCTTTACTTGTTTTTTTTTATATTTTTGAATTTTTTTAAACTTGATTCGCTATCGTAGGACACGAGCTTTTTTGTAAATTTTTTTTCGATTTTTTATGAATTTTTAAAATCAATATTTTTTCCAAAAAACACACTTTCAAATTTGGAACATAACCAAAAATTGAAGAAAAATTTTATAACAAAAAGCTCCTGTCATGCGATAGTCAATTTTGTTAAGATTTAAAAGTAATTTTTTTCCAGATCAGACAATTTTTGCGACTCCCAGCGAGGCCCCGTTTTTTTTTCTGCCGCCAGTTTTGAGCTCTTTAAAACCATGTTGGAGTGAAAAATATATTTTTGTTTGAATTTTTTTTCTTGTAATATGTTCAATTCTCTACAATAATAAAAAAAATTTTGTAAAAATTTTTGTTTTTGACTGAGTTATGAAGTCTGTTTTCTCTGCCGCAAATATTATGTCCCTTCTTAATCGAAATATATTGTTTATTCGTTCAACTCGACACGAAATTTCAGCTTATTTAATCCTCAAACACTGTCCAGTTTTTTTAACAGTTATAACTGTTGTAATAGTTATTAGATAGTTAAAGGTCTTCCACACTTCCATAGAAAAAAAATTTTAAATTTTTACCAAAACATATCACTTTTCTACTTAGTTATATAACTTGAAGTCACTTATACTCACGACAAGATTCCCTTAAATGCAGTGTTCATTTTTGAGGTCGGAGACTATCGGATCTATGAAAGTGCTAGAGGATTAACTATATATCCTTTGAACATGCCGATCAATACCAACACTTTACTATGATTAATAAATCATTTGATTTAATGTGGTCGGCCGTGGCCATGCATGCTCGCGGTAGCGCGAGTTCAATTCTTCATCTGACAGAAAGTTTTTTCAACAGAATTTGGCAATTCCGGCAGTCTTAAGATGTAGTTTGAAACAAAATCATAATAAAAGTATTCTTTTAATTTATGACTTGAGTTATATTTACAGCATGGTTAGACGAAAGTAAGATATTTTCACTAAAACCCATGAGATTCGTAAGGCATGTACATTTGATATTCTTGATCATGGACACCTCATGAGTCGAATTAGCCATGTCCGTCTATCTGTACGAACAAGGAGTACACATAATTGCATAAAACTTAGTACTCATGTTCATATTTATACATGAATAAGCACTATTGATATCAAAAACAAAAAAAACAATTTTGCCCAACAAAAAGTAAACCGCTCAATTATTTTGTTTCTTTTTTATAAGAAATATCTCCAAAGTTTATATGTGAAAATTTCGGGTGATTCTTTATAAATGGTAAATTTTTTTCTTTTCACACTACAATTCAATTGAAACATAAATTTTTCAAATAAATGTTCAAAAGATTTTTATGGATTTTTGTTGAAATTTTTAGTATAACGAAAAATTAAATTTTAACTCACTCGAGAACTCTATCCTAGCTTTAATTCATATCGATGAAAAAGGCTTTCTACAAACCTGTCATATTTCTTTTGAGTTGAATTTTGAGAACGTTGGAGTTTTCATCTAGGAAATACACATTTCATAACTATTCTGAACAACCAAAATCTAAAGAAGATGCTGTGATTCTCCTCTGCCCTCCTGCTTGATTTGGGAGGACATGACATTATAAAAAATTATTTGCCTTTTAATAAGTGGTATGCATTACTTTTTTCCGACTATTGATAAAGATATATTGAGCATTTTATAGTGCCAAAAATTCACTAGACTTAAAGAAAAATAATATTACAATAAAACGAAAATAAATAAAACAACTTTAATGCAAATTTAAAACAAAAATAAAAACATTTGTTTCGCTTCAAACTTGTTAAATTTTGTACTGTCTTGAGTAACCACAAAAATAACTGCGTAGATTTTACATTACAAACATATTTTTTTCTTACCAAAACGCTTGTACAACAACATTAAATCTCAGCTATAGACTGTAACGTCCTTAAAAGTGTGGTTTCTCGCAAAAAATTAACTTCCTTTACAAGTTAACTTGGCAAAGGTTGGCACTCTCACATTTAAAACCGCAAAACTATTTAAGTTACTTCAGCCATAATCCTCACAGTCAAAGCCACAAGCAGACAGCTACACACATAGCTTAAATCTGTTTGTCTTCAGCTAGCTCTATGTTTAATATTCAAAAATTTTCATCACAAATTGTTAAACTGGTAAAGATAAATTAAACATGGTTAAGCTATGGTTGAAAGGTTTACAACAAACATTCTGTCAAATTCTAGAGAATAGCTAAAAACATTTTAATAATTATATCAAATAGCAAAAATCACCCCATTTAACCTAGAAAAGCACAAAAACAAATCTCTGTTTTGCTTTCTCCATTCATCTTGCTATGCTTTGCCACATAAAAAAAAGGATTTTATTTTTCCCTCCACTGTAGCTTTCAGTAGAATTTTGCGGTTTATTTAAATTTAAACAGCAGTTAAAATTGCCGCGTTACCAACCACAAGCAAAACCTAATGCTTTTGTGTTGCCAATGTGAAAACAACAAATTCTACTTTGTACAATAAAGCAGCAGCAACAACAACAACAACAACAACAACAACAACAACAACAACAACAACAACAACAACAGCAGCAGCAAAGCAACTCATGAAAATGTTTTACTTTTTATGATGTGCCCAAATGTTGACAAAAATTCAACACAGCTAGATATCCTGCTAGAGAGACAAGGACGACATACGTACGTCTATTTGAATTCATCGAAAATCTCTGCTTTTAACTCATACCACAAATTGGCCTATGCCAAAGTGTTAAGCTGTGAACAGGGTGTATCACGCAGTTAATTGTTGGCCTGACGTTGGCTTTGGCGCTGGTTTTGCAAAAGGGTAAAAATAAAATTTAATTTTATTAGCTTTAATGTGCATATAGCGAGTAGTCTTTGGTTAACGTTTAAATGCGAAATGCGTAGCGAACCTTTTTTAGCGTTTTTTTTTTATTTTTTTATTTTTGGCAAGTTCGCACTTTAAGTTCTGCAAAACGTTATGTTTGGTTTTAACATCCTCAAAATAGCAGCAGCAACATGTGTCGCAATAAACAATTTGGTTGTAAACACTAACGAAGTTTAACGGAAGCAATTTGGGCATACAATTTTTTATGTCTTGGTTGTAACTTAAACTAAAATTGAACGCAAAATATGAAGCGAAAGTGGTAAAATGATGTTAAAAACGCTTTAAAATATAAACGATTGATGCTGCGGAATCGTATATTTTCGTTTTAGTTTTGTTTCTAAATGAGCCATAAAAAATAGGCATGTAAAAATACCACTTTTCAGTCATTCTTAAAGCCCATCATCCCAACCAAAATCAAATTCAATTGAGAGATACAACCAGAGCTGCCAGGTGGCGGGATTTTCCCCGTTTTTCGGGATTTTTCGTTCAAATGGGGATGGCGGGGAAAACATTGATATAAACGGGGAAAATAAAAATACAACGTAAAGTACCTTACTTTAAATTTTAGAGTTACCTTGTCGAAGCAAAATGTGTCATTTCTTATATCATCTTGTAGACAATTCCTTATTGCCGCTTGCGAAGAAATTTGGGAAAGGTTTGACTTAACGAATGATAGTTTTAAAGCTATGTGCTTTAATTTACCCAATCTATTAAAAAAAACATTGTCATCATTTGTCCCCTTGTCCTCTTATTTTCCACTCGTTTCCATGTTTAAAAAAAAAAATAGTTTCGTTTAGTTATTGTATTCCCCAAAGCGACATGTACTGAAAGGGCTTTTTTCGTTGTTAATTCTCAGCAGTTATTTTGGAGACAATTGGAAAAACAAACTAGTTTATTTCTAGTGAAATTGGAGTCAGCTTGGAACTATTACAAAAGACACTCAGCACAGAACAGTTTGAATTTATTTTTATATACTTAGTTTTTCTTGTCAGCAGGCACTAACAAAATCAAAAAAACAAAAACTCTCAAAACGTGTTGGTTCCCGTTTTTTTTTTAGATTCCGAACTTTTTTTAAGTTTCGCAAACATATTCGATGAAAATAGTTAAGTGGTAAATGGTAAATATACAGTTAAAAATATGTAATTACTATACAATAATTAAATTAGTTATATCGTACAAACCCGTGTTTCAAATAAGGCTGATAATAGGGCTTTAAATGACCACTTCTGGACTGTATCAAAACGGACCAGTTTAAAACCATTCATAATGGAACTAGCACAGATATAGGGAAAAAATAATGTTTATAGGGACAATTGTCTTTTCCTTTGACATCAACCCGTAAAAAGCGTCAGCTCGTTCAATGCAAAACGGTAATGTAGTGGTACAAGTATTAGCCTCTTTTGGAACTAGTTCAGAACTATTCTTAGGTTCATTTTTCTGCAGGCTTTAAACAAAACAAAAATAAAGAACTCTCTTGATCAAAGCTCTTTATCCGGAACTCTCAACACTAAATCTTTGATGAAATTTCAAAAAGTTTTGTAATTAAAATAAATACTGAATGTTTAAGTTTTCATTATAATAACACTGTGACGCAATATTCAACTTTTTGACTCCAAACAAAAAAACACTTATCCCAGCCGAAAGTACTCGATGAGAGGAGAAAAGTAATTTCTGGATTTTGCTAGATTGGTTGCCGTTCGTTTTTTATGAGCCTCTATAGTTTTTTCGCCAAATTCGATTTTAAGCACTTTTTTGCAATTTTCTTCTATTTTTCGCATGGCCATAGCTCGAAAAATGCTGTGAATTTTTTTTTGCAGTCTTCAGCAAAGTTGTAGCTCTTGACTCGGCCAACAAAAACGCTGAAAAATTTCATCTTCATGCTCAAAACCCCAAAAATATCGAAAAAATTACCACTTTTTTCACCGATTTTGTCCGTTTTTCGACTACAGCTCTTGAACTATTGAAAATTTTACCAAACAATCAAGAGAAGAAATGTAGGCTATAAAATTATGAACAACTTTCCATTACATACTAACTTCATACGACCACTCCTTGATACGGATTTTGCCATACAAATGTAGATATAGCAAAGCCTCCATACAAACTATAGAGGCTCATAAAAAACGAACGGCAACCAATCTAGCAAAATCCAGAAATTACTTTTCTCCTCTCATTGAGTACTTTCGGCTGGGATAAGTGTTTTTGTGTTGCACTGTGTAATGTATATATTTCAAATAAATTTATACAATTTTTGCAATGATTGTTAAGTTGATCTCAGACCCTTAAGGTTCTATCCCGAATATCGACAATATACCGCTTATAATTATTGTATGTTTTTTATGGAAACGTACGTACATATTTGATCTAAGTTTTTATTTTTGTTATAATTAAATGAAATAATTTAATATTATAACATTAATAAACTGATACTTCTTTCTAAATTTAAAAACGGGGAAAAAAACGGGGAAACTCAAAATAAAAAACGGGGAAAATTTTTTTTGTGTATGCAAAAATGGAGATTTATTTTTGCTGACACCTGGCAGCACTGGATACAACATTTAGTGAATTTTGGCTGATAAACTCCAAAACTACTTGGTCGATTTTTTGACATAAATTTTAATATCTTATATTTGAGCTACAGCACAGAACAGAGCTATTTTCTTTAAGAATATATTTGATAATAAATCTCTTTAATCAAAGTCTTTAGTTTTTCATAAATTCTCCCCGATGCCACGCATGCTGAGTCGCTTTCTTTTCATGTATTTGTGTTGCGAGAGTTTTAATAAACAACATGTTGCTACCTATTATTTATTTTTGTGCTCATCAAGCTCCTATCCTATGTGCTCATCAAGCACCTTCTACTTTCTTCGATCAAAGCTAAAGCTTAGTACTCTGTTCTTTTGCATGAATTTTCGCTCGCAACATTCATTTTTTTGTTGCGTGAAAATTCTGACAAATATTTTGTTGCGAAAAAATTGAAAAATTTTAGAAAGTCATGCTTTACTTCTCAAAATACAGAAAAATAAATAAATAAAAACAAAAAAAAATTACGACAACTGTCACTTTTCACTTCAAAATAAGAAGGCAGTTTAATTAAATTGTCGTGTAAAATTGTTGCAAGAGAAATGTTTCGAGTATTTTTCACAACGGAACAGAGCACGACTTTGAAGAACATGTTGTGAAAAATTTCGCACATATATCAGAGCTATATTTTTTTTTTAAAGCCTAGTACTCTGTTCAATTGCGTGAAATTTCGCTGGCAACATTAATTTTTTTGTTGCATGAAAATTTTGACAAATATTTTGTTGAGAAGAAATTGAAAAATTTTAGAAAGTCATGCTTTACTTCTCAAAATACAGAAAAATAAATAAATAAAAACAAAAAGAAATTACGACAACTGTCACTTTTCACTTCAAAATAAAAAGGCAGTTCAATTAAATTTTCGTGAAAAAATGTTGCAAGAGAAATGTTGCGAGTATTTTTCACAGCGGTACAGAGTACGACTTTGACGAACATGTTGTGAAAAATTTTACACATATTTCACAGCTATAGTTTTTGCATATAGATTTTTTACAGAATACTAGGCTTTAGACTAAAAAGAGTAGTAGGCTCAAACGTGAAATACAAAAACAATGCAGAGCTACGTACTTACGCATCGTCTAAGAATTTGCGCCAGCCTCTTTTTTTCGCATTTGCTGGCATCAGTTAGAAACTTCAAGCATCGTCAGGTTATCCAATAACTGCTCTTTCCAACGAAGATATGACCTTCATTGTCAACGTTGGCCGCCACTGGGTATCACATCGAATAAGATTTTCGCTGGAGGGCGTCCTTGTTCCTTCTCTCGACATAACCAAGCCAGCGAAGGCGTGATTCCATAGCACTCTGTACTTGCCATTGACGTAGTTTGGACCATAGATCTAGCGAAGGATTTTTCTCTCGAATGCTCCCAAAGTCCTAACATCAATGCTGTCCAACGACTGGTATGCTTATTGACTTATAGAGCGTGATTTTTATTCGTCGAGAGAGATCTCTACTTCTCGATTGCCTTCTGAGCCCAAAGTAACACCTGTTGGCAAGAGTTATAAATAGCTCTGTCGGAAGGTCATCGACTCCTGCGGCTTTATTGTTTTTAAACGAAGTTATAGCTGTTAAAATGTTACTCTTGTCAAGCATCAGAGCTTCTACGCTGTTATCTATAATTGGGGTTTCTGGGAGAACATCTCTATTAGCGGGATTTTTGTCTGAGTCGCCATTTAAAAGACTGGAATACTTTTGCTTCTATGACATCAGTGTACTTTGGCTATCTGCCACTAGATTCCCATTCCCAGTGTCCTTATGAATATCAAGATGCTTGAATCGAACTTCCAACGACCATGTTTCGTGCTGCGGCGAAGAAAACCAGTCTCATGGCGTTAACAGTGTTGTCATGGAGGCTTAACTTTCCGACTGTTGGAACAAATGAAGGAAAGGAACAACCACGGGCAGGTTTGAGCCGACTTCAGACGATTTCGACGTAGATAATGCTGGCCTCGCCAAGTTAAGGTCTCCCAATGCAGAGCAACACTGCAATCAATAAGGTTATGGTTATAGTTATAGTTATAGTTATGGTTATGGTTATGGTTATGGTTATGGTTATGGTTATGGTTATGGTTATGGTTATGGTTATGGTTATGGTTATGGTTATGGTTATGGTTATGGTTATGGTTATGGTTATGGTTATGGTTATGGTTATGGTTATGGTTATGGTTATGGTTATGGTTATGGTTATGGTTATGGTTATGGTTATGGTTATGGTTATGGTTATGGTTATGGTTATGGTTATGGTTATGGTTATGGTTATGGTTATGGTTATGGTTATGGTTATGGTTATGGTTATGGTTATGGTTATGGTTATGGTTATGGTTATGGTTATGGTTATGGTTATGGTTATGGTTATGGTTATGGTTATGGTTATGGTTATGGTTATGGTTATGGTTATGGTTATGGTTATGGTTATGGTTATGGTTATGGTTATGGTTATGGTTATGGTTATGGTTATGGTTATGGTTATGGTTATGGTTATGGTTATGGTTATGGTTATGGTTATGGTTATGGTTATGGTTATGGTTATGGTTATGGTTATGGTTATGGTTATGGTTATGGTTATGGTTATGGTTATGGTTATGGTTATGGTTATGGTTATGGTTATGGTTATGGTTATGGTTATGGTTATGGTTATGGTTATGGTTATGGTTATGGTTATGGTTATGGTTATGGTTATGGTTATGGTTATGGTTATGGTTATGGTTATGGTTATGGTTATGGTTATGGTTATGGTTATGGTTATGGTTATGGTTATGGTTATGGTTATGGTTATGGTTATGGTTATGGTTATGGTTATGGTTATGGTTATGGTTATGGTTATGGTTATGGTTATGGTTATGGTTATGGTTATGGTTATGGTTATGGTTATGGTTATGGTTATGGTTATGGTTATGGTTATGGTTATGGTTATGGTTATGGTTATGGTTATGGTTATGGTTATGGTTATGGTTATGGTTATGGTTATGGTTATGGTTTTTTATAATTTTTTATTTCATAAGTAATCGTTTTAGTTGCTGTTTGCCTGCTCAGTTGTAAAAAATATACTCCATGCTTGAAATATATTTATTAAATCCTCATTTTGTAGTCCTGTTTTACCATTTCACACATTTTTCTATTTCTCTTTAACAATTGAACAAACATCCTGTATAGCTGGTGTATCTGATTTCATATAATTATCTCTACACATTGTTTCGCTTCACATTCATACTGTTTTCTTTTCATTATAATTCCTTTTGTATGTTTTGTTATTATCATTTTTTTTTTCTTTTTATTTTTTCTCCATTTTGTTGGTTTTTTTTCCAACTCTTATGACGAACGCACAGTTGTGGAAAATAATTAAAACGTACTAAGCATTGGCATTAGATTGTTCTGACTGGTCTTGGCACACAGGTAGCCGCCAACATTAGTGCAATTTTCGCTCGCTCGACAGCCTCTAGTGTTGCCATTAGCAATCATTTCATATTCCATTATCTGGCCGGTCATAAACATGTTAATTTGTAGTCAGCGATTGGAATTAAAGCATTTTTCCCCCACAACCTGCTGTTAAAACTTTGTTTCGGAACAAAGTTAAAGCGCTTCCTGGCTAAGGGCAGCATAAAACCAGCAAAACAAAAAATAAAAAAAGAAAATACCATAACTTGCAGTATTTTTAGCTTGAGTGAACATCACAGACATGAGCAGAAACAACATCATGAAACCTAATAGAAAAGTTTGCTTAAAAGTAGTAAATTTTTAACATGCCATTCATGCATAGTTTTTATCTGCAACGAAATGCGTGTTGTTTCATACCCGCAGCTGCTGCTGCTGCTCATACTTATGCTGATGTTCCATGATCCTTGACATGTTTCTTAAAATATTTTTGAACTATTCAACCCTGCAGCGTAAATTCCTGCTTATAAACAATGTCAGCGAATGTCATCTTTAGTTAGTTAAGTTTAAGTCATGGCTTAAAATAAGTAAAGATAATATTATAGACAACACTTTTAGCTGCTGCTGCTGTTGCTGGTGCTGCTGCTGCTGCTGCTGCTACTGCTGCATGTTGTGGTACAGCTTCAGTGTACCTGTTCTTTCACTATCGACGCATACTTAGCTGTTAATCCGATCAACGGAATCTCAAACTCAGGCACAAAATTTTGACTTGTTTGGGAATAAAATACGCGCTGCTAGAGCTTCGAATTGAGCTGTGTTGGTAACATAGCACGTAGTTGTCAGCAACGCTGTGACGCGTAACATTTGCCATCTGATGTCTAGCAGCTGCCAGCTTGTATAAATCCTGACATTAATGAGGACTTAATAAGACATAAATAGGAATGTTTATGCGGATGTGAAGATGGGTGCGGTCGAGCAAGTGTGCTAAACAACCCAGTAGGGAGCAGAAATAAATTTAAGCCTTTAAGTCGTGCATGCTTTCAAAAGCTTTCTAAGGCGTTAACAGGAAACAGCAAAGCTAAAGCTGAATTCTCCAGAGCAGCTGCTTGTAGTTGCCACAAAAAAAGTTGACCTATGAAGCGCTTTGTGCAATGAACTGTACAAATGTATTGTTCGTTTATAAAATCATCTCCGCCTTTGCCCATACTTCACTTTAAGACAATTTATAGCGTGGCAAATTCAATTAAGTCCTACTCCCTCAGGCAATGCCTTTAATCTAGGCCCAAAATTGTTATAACAACAGAATTTGCTTAACCGCATTAGTTCTACCAACTTACAATCGTTTTACAGCAAATTCACAAAGTCTTCCATATAAGTTCGAGATACGTAAATATTTTCTAGCTCTTATAGAGTGTAAGTTTATAGCTGTTGTTCATCCGTGCACACGTACTACAAAAGTTACCACAAAATTCTCTCAATCAATTCATGCCAAAATTGAAAGCAAACTCTACCGAGCATGATTTCAATACAAGTATTTGTAGATAATTTTAATTGAATTTATTGAGCGAAGCAGTAAATATTTTCATTTCATTGATTTGCATTGTATTCGTTTTTATTACGAAATATTTATATTTCATGCATACCTAAGTTTGTTTGTACAAAAAATATTATCCTTATTTGAATTCCGTATGGAAAGAGAAGCAGCAAGAATTTTGCCGCAAATGAATGTGAAGATTGACATAAAGCAATTGTCATTATTCAGTGTTGTATATTGTTGTTGTTTGTCTGTCTCTTTTTTTTTTTTTTTTTTTTTTTTTTGGTGAGTGCTGAATATTACGTGAAACTGAAACGAAAGTTGATGTTGACAATATCACGTTTTTATATAACGGGTGGACAATGTTGAAAATTGCAAACTTTGTTATAGTTACATGGAATTTTGCACAAAGATCTTTGAAAAAATATTAAAAGGTAACAAAAAACGCTTGTCAATAAACGTACTCGTATTGATACAGATGAATAAATTATAAGCAATTGCTTTATTTAAGAATTTCCAAGAATTAGCTTTCAGCTTCAAATGCTCTTATATCCTTGCAATTGCTGGAAAGTTAGTTGAAAACGTAATTTTTGGTTCTCATAAATATTTAGCTTAATCTTAAAACTATGCCTTCATATAAAAATTCTCTGAAATATGTTTACATATTTATTTTATTTATTTTCGATATCAGTCATGATATGTATTTACATTTTTTTATAATTTTATTATCTTTATGTTACCTTTCTGCTTCTGCGTACTTTTTTGAAATCTTTAATAATTTTTTTTCGGACTGAAGGTTCTTTGGAGTTTCACAGGGGCAAACTCCATGCAAAACTTGTCAATAAATAAAAAAATTCAATGTAGAGCAATGCAATAACAATCAATTATTATTGAAATGAAACGATATCAAAACCAAACAGTGTGAAGTTTTCAAAATCTTTATTACTTTGATCCAAAACTAAGCCTCAAGTTACTAGCCAAACTTTCGAATTTACTGCAAAATTTAATCCAAAAAAATTGCGATTCAAAATTGCAAAAAAACAACTAAACAACAAAGCTTTAAAAGATAAATGATCAATATCGTTCTCTTTGACGTTACACTCGAACGCATATTTCTACAAATATATTGCATATATTCAATAACAAATTAGTATGTTTACATTCAAGTAGGACTTAAGACTTGCATTTTATGTGCAGAAACTTTTGTTGTTTTGAAAATTTACATTTGCGTTACATTTCTGTTTTAAAACAATAACTGAAATTGGCAACGAAAAACTTAAATTAAAGAACTATATTGAAAAGAAAAGGAATCCACAAAACATTTAAATCGAAATGATGTAAACAAAAGGTTGCCTTGCACCTCCAGGAACCAAAATGTGTGGTCTTTAACGTTACACATTCATACGTTTTTGTTCCAATTTGAACTGATCAATATTATAGTATTAGTTATAAGCTCTCATCCTGTATTTGTGAAATATATAAAGTAAAACTCCTCAAAAAGAGGAGTAAAAGTCAAACTTAGCTTAAAAATACGCATATTATACTCGCAAAGTTTATGAGAAAAATTTGCTTTACCCTATTTTACGCATAAATTTATAACCCTATTTCTTTGAGTAAATTTGTAACAGATGAGTTTACAGTAATTCTTAGAATATTTTTAGAAACAAACGACAAAATAAGTAGAAAATTAAAAGTTCCAAAAGCTTGGAAAAAGTTGGTTTATTAATAAAACATACAAAATTTTATGCCTAAACTGTAACATAAGCCTATTTACAGATTTTTTAATTTTGTGGTTGGAAGGTCAACGTGTCCGCGGGTGGATTCCGAAAGCATTCAATAGTGCCGACGCTTAGGTGGCAGGTATAGAAAAGTATATTCATTATCAACATCACCTCTTGAGTCGATTTACCCATGTCCATTTGCCTGTTTGTTCATCTGCCGACACAATTACAGCCGTCATTTTAAGCTGAATAAAAATGTATGATCAAGCTCGAAAATGAATGAAAACCACGCCTAACTTCCATATAAAGTATCTTCATATAAAACAGTGAAATAAATACAAAAACAAATTACAGATATTTTAACAGGAATATTATATTTTAACATTTTCATTCTTAACGTCTTCATGAAATGTTAACCATCTTCTATTTGGCTTGTTCACATTATTTTAGTTGGTTCATAATTTTTTTTTTTTATAAAATTTTCTGCACTTCTGTCATCTATCTTCATTCTTCTGCCATCCTTGTGTTATCTTTAACTTCCCCATTACAACACAAGTGTGAAAAATTTGGTTCATTCCTGAGTAAAAATGAAAATTTTTTAACCAAAAGATCTACAACGTTCGTACAACAGGCAAACAAGAAACTCAGAAAGCTAAAAGCCGTACAACGGCTGTACAACGGTCACTTCCAGGACATTGAATTTAGCTTCAAAAATATGTATGAATTGTCATAAGTCAGTGCTATCACGGGTGAGTTTGAAGTGGCCGTTAGAGAATATGTTAAAGAATTCGATTTGGAAGAATGCTTAACAAAGCGTTCAGCTTCTTCAATCCCAGTAATTAAGAGTATTGACTTTTGGATCAAAGATAAAATAACTTTACTTAATGATAGAAATTATTGATTTTAAAAATGTAGGTGTTCCGGCTACCTATTAAGTTTATTTCAAGAATATTTTTTACAACAAAATCAGATGTAAAACATTAAAATTTTTGATCTAACTAAATAGAATATTTTTAACAGCCATTTTTTTTATAAAATACTAATTGCTATTTTAAAAATACAACAAAAACAAAACAGAAAACAAATGTCAATAATTCAAAAACAAGTAAAGAAAGTCTAAAGTCGGTCTAGGCCGACTATGAAATACCCTAAACCCACTTTTCAAAAACAAAAAAAATTTTATTGTAAATGGGCGTTTCCGTGGGCGGATGAAGCCTATATTTTAATTACATTTAAATGGTGATGAAAAATTTACACATACCAAGTTTTATTCCTGTAGCTCACAGTTAATGCCTTTATTGTGCTTTCGCTATGGGAGGTGGGCGTGTTCATGGACGGATTACTCCCAATTTTTGAACACACCTTAGTTTTGGAATAATATACATACATACCAAATTTAATTTCTCTATCGGAGGTTGTATGGGAGGTAGGCGTGTCCGAATGCGGATGACGTCCATTTTTCAAAACCATCTTTGTCTTGTCATAAAAAACATTCGTGCCAAATTTTAGCTTTGTAGGTTAAACAGAGGCTTATTGATTGCGTTTTCAATTTTTGGGTTGTATGGGAAAAAGGCGTGTCCGTAAGCGGATGACGTCCATTTTTCAAAACCATCTTTGTCTTAACATCAAAAACATACGTGCCAAATTTAGCTTTGTAGGTTAAACAGAGGCTTATTTATTGCGTTTTCAATTTTTGGGTTGTATGGGAGGTCGGCGTGTCCGTGAACGGATGACGTCCATTTTTCGAAGACATCTTTCTGTTTGTATAAAACACATACATATCAAATTTTATTGTTGTAGGCTAAATATGAGCTGAGTTATGCAGTTTTCAATTTTCGCGTAGTATGGGAGGTATGGGAGGTATGGGAGGTGGGCGTGTCCGTGAGTGGATGACACCCATTTTTCAAAAACATCTTTGTGTTGATACAAAACACATACATACCAAATTTTATTGTTGTAGATTAATTATGAGCTGAGTTATGCAGTTTTCAATTTTTGCGTTGTATTGGAGGTAGGCGTGTCCGTGGGCACAAATATTCAATAGTGCAGATCCTTGGGTTCATGTGACTATGTGTACCAAGTTTCATTCAATTATCTCAACTCCTTCTTCTTATCCTGTGTATACGGACAACACACAGACGGACGGACGGACGGATGGACGGACGGACGGACGGACGGACGGACGGACGGACGGACGGACGGACGGACGGACGGACGGACGGACATGGATAGCTCGACTCACGTGGTGACGCTGATCAAAAAAAAATTTGGCACGTATGTATGTTTTTTATGACAAGACAAAGATGGTTTTGAAAAATGGACGTCATCCGCATACGGACACGCCTACCTCCCATACAACCCAAAAAGTTTAAAACTCAATAAATAAGGTTATGTTTGTCATAGAGAAATTAAATTTGGTATGTATGGATTTTATACCAAAACTAAGGTGTGTTCAAAAATTGGGAGTAATCCGTCCATGAACACGCCCACCTCCCATAGCGAAAGCACAATTAAGGCATTAACTGTGAGCTACAGGAATAAATTTTTGTATATGTAAAATTTTCATCACCATATAAATGCAATTAAAATATAGGCTTCATCCGCCCACGGAGACGCCCATTTACAAAAAATTTTTTTTTTTTGAAAAGTGGGTTTAGGGTATTTCATAGTCGGCCTAGACCGACTTTAGACTTTTTTTACTTGTTATATTTATTTTTTCTCCAATATAATGCGAACCACCCTAGTGCCTTTTTCTTGACATGATTCCAACCCTTCAGGTGATCTGAAAAAGACAAGAAAAAAATTCGTATTTAGTACGAATATTATTGATTTTTTGCATTTTCTTACATTTTTTTTTTAAGTTTTGAATTTTATATAAATAGTAAAAACGAGATAATTTCAATTGCTCACCAAATTTCAAGTTAATCAGTTCAATAGAACGTGAGGAAACACGCCAAACGTATAAGAAAAATTAGTTTCGAGAAAAACACGTCTAAGAGCTTACATTTAACATTTTTTTTTAATGTTTTTTTATTGTTCAAATATCAATGCCAGGTAAAACAAAATGCCAGGTAAAAACATTTTTATGTTTTTTTAACGAATTTTAGAAAACTACTCAAAAATTGTAGTTCTAGACTAGAATACAAATTGAAATTTTTTAAAACCAATATTCAGGCCAAATTTTAAAAAAATGTAACACCACAAAAAATGTTTACCACTAGACTAGAATACTTATTAACCTGTACAAACGTTTTTTTTTATAAATATATTTCACTGTATTTTTTTTTTTTTTTTTTTTTTTTGAGACCTAAAAAACGGTGTGGCTGCTTTGAGTGGTTATCCGGCTATACTTGAAGTTATCCGGAACAAAATATTTGAATAGTTTTTTTTTGCAGGTTTTACAAACTAGAAAAGATTTAGTTTAGTTTAAATTCAGTTTAGCCGGACTATGGAATACCCTAAATATTCTATAATATTTGAATATATGTATTTAAAAATACTAAAACAAAAAGATATCACTTCCTATCAGAATTTATGTTTTCTTTATACCTATACAATTAAACAGGTTGAACTAATATGGCTTGCAGTGCCGTAGATAGTTTTTGGTTCTGGAAAGTGTCTGCAAAAAAGTAATGACGTGTCATATGCTAAGTTAAGTAAATACATACTTGTTTGAGCACCCATCAAATGCATGGAATTTTCAAAAAAGTCACAATTTTTACGCTTCCCGCGATCTTTCCTAGAGAATGGATGCTAAAAATAAGATCTGCAAAAATAAACTTGGTCTGGTCTGCAGAGAATTTTTAATTCAATCTCAAATAGCGTTTTTTTTTTTTGTTATACAAAGAAATAATAAGCGAAAATTATTGAAAAAAGAAAGGAATTTATATGAATATGAAACACGGTTATTTTAAATTTTGTTTTTTAGAAACGCAAATTTCTATTTTAAAATTTTTAATTTAATTTTAAAGTAAATTTTTCTTCTCAGTGTACTTTTAATTTCATTTCAGCTCAGTTCATGGAAAATATTTGCAGGTAAAATGTTTTCGCGTTTATTTAAAGCACTGGTTTTTCTGTCCAGTTTCATCAAAATTTCCGAAGAATGTCCCTAAACTTTTAAGAGATACTCATATTAGTTACGATGATTCCATAAAAAAAAAATTTGCATAAAATCAGTAATATTTTTTTTTTTTTGACAAAGTTATCATAAAAACATATCTTAAATATTTTCTTATCATAAAATTCTTTCGATAATCGCAAAACAACTTTTAACTTAATAGAATCAGTTGACAACCACTTTTATATTTGGCTCATGGCTCTTGGGGAGTCCGGATTTGATCTACGCCACTAGTAGTTTGTATGGTAGGTGGGCAGATGAAGCCCAATTTTTGTAAAAAAAATGCTCCCATACGAAGTTTCATCTCTCTAGGTCAAATATGAATCTTATAATAGTGTCTTTAATATTGTGGGTGGTATTAGAGGTGGACGTGTTCATAGGCGTATGATGCCCATTTTGTGAAACATCTTAGTTTTAATACAATAAAATTGCATACCAAGTTTTATCTTTGTAGCTCATATTTAAACGTCTTTATACACGAAGAGAAAAAAATGGGCTAAAATCGTAACTGAAATCAGCTCAAACCACCTCAAAACATTGATATTCACGTTTTCAATTTGTGCCAGAAGTTGGACTTAACATTTCTTTGATAAATACGTCAATTTATGTTAAATACGTGTAATATTGGGCTTGTTTGAAAAAAAAAAATAGTTGTGCTGTTGTTGTTTTTGCACATCAAAAAAATTAGCAACCGAACGACGTAATTCTCATTTGGTTTTTTGTTTCTGTTAGTATAAAAATGCAGGAAATAAATTAAAAAAATTATATTTTCCTGCTCGAATGGGATCAAATATATCTAATTTGGTCAATGAAAACATAATTTTTATTACGCAGACGGACGGACGGATGAACGGATAAAGTTAGCTCGAATCACGAGGTGACGTTGATCAAGAATATATATACTTTTCTATACCGGACTCGCTTTGTTCTAAGTGTTACAAACGTTTGCACAAAGTTAGTATACCCTGAGGTTTAGGATATACAAATGGCGAACTTATACAATTTTTTTTTTTTGTTATTTTAAAAATTAGGAAAATTTAGAAAAATTTCTCTGTTTTCGTGAAAAATTGATAAATTAAAGAAAACTGTTGAATCTGTTATAAGAATATATTTTTCTGTTTAAACCATTTTTTTCTAAATATGATGCCTTTTTTGTCATATTCCGAAAAACTCTTCCTTACTACTTGAGACAGCGTTGCTCTAAGCTACATTAAGACCAGCTACGCCAAAACCTTTACGTAGCACTTTGGTAAAATTCACTCTCAAATGAACAAGCCTCACTCTTGGAAATCAATATAAAAGCGAGTAATTGTCAAAAAAGTTCAAAAATATAATATTCCACGTAATATAAGCATCTCAAATTCATAAATTTGTTACGCTAGCTAAATTTGAAATATTCTGTCTGAGCTACATATATTTAGGCACACGTATCATACAACGGTACGTTACGATGTTCGCATGAAATTATTTTGTATTTTTGATTGATTACTTTTTTAAGCACCAAGTCGATATATTTGAGACTAGTGCAAAAACAAATCATATTAATAATTTAAATTAAAATTTAAAAATTTAAAAAATTTATAAAATTTTGCTGATATTGTAAAAAAATGTATTTATTTATATTGGAAAAAATTAATAAAAATCGCATTAAGAATTAATAAATACGTGGCAGCTATAGAGACCACAAATACACATACGCACATACACATACATGCAATGGGTACATACATGCAATATACACACATCCGCCAAACTCATTGCCATAAATCAACATCAATTATTAGTAGCGCCCAAACGACCGACTGACAGCTGCACACAGAAAGCTTAAAGGGCTTTTAAGCTATGCTCTGGCTGTTTATTTGCTTATCACTTTTGTTGTGTCAAGCTCACACGCACGCATGAGTTGTGTGGATGAGTATGTTTGGTGGTGTTGTGGTTATTGTTTTTGCTGCATTTTCAGTGCACGCACACAGGCAGCGGCAACACACATGCAAGAACTTCTGAACTTTTAAAAAGTTTTTGTTGTTTTTCTTTTAACTTTGAGTGTTTATCATTAAGTTTAATTTGTATGCTTGTGTTGTTTTACGTCAATTTTTTTGGAAAAGATGGCAGTAAAGATGCTCTTTAAAAAAGTAGCTGGGGACACCACTGTTCCAGTCCCACGCAGTCAAGTGTTGTGAGAAATTCACAACTTTTTCCGCCTTCAACAACCAGTTTGTTGGTATATTTAAGGGGAAAACTACGATTGCGAAGAAATTCATGCGTTGACACACAATGGCATACATTGACATACACACACATGTACGCACATACAACCAAATTAATTATTAATATGTGTAACAAGCATGCGTTGTAATTGTCGTTGTTTTTGTTACAAGTTTCAACAAAAGTTTTTTTGTTGTTTATTTTTTTTTTTTGTGCCACTATTGCCCCGGCAAGTTACAGTTACAAGCTAATTTATAATGCATGTTGTTGGTATTGTTATTGTTGTTTTTTTTTCATATTTTCTTATACTTGTTATGCCTGCAACAGCAGCACGACATTCATTAGAAACGAAAAACTAATGTTGAGAAAAACGAGTCGAGAATCTTTAGTATTTTGGTGCAGGAAGCGTTTTATTTTCATTTCTCACTTTTGGCTATTTATGTCCATCATTTGTGGACTTAAGTTCAGCGTTTAAGCCTGATTTTATTATAAATATTTTTTTTTTTTCAATAAAAGCTTCGCTCAGAAACATTTTTGTTTACATTTGACACCGAATGGTCCGTGGTTGTATCTTATATCTGCTGTTGCCCTTATTTAGCTTAGATCAAAATTAAAAAAAAAAAAAAATCCTTAGAGGATGGATAGGCAAACAAATGCTTTTAGGGTTAAGCTTTGGCTCAATTTTTTAATTTCTGTGCAAAAATTAATCCTTTCATCCCTGTAAATAGGTTTAAATTATGCCAAAGCGCTGTTTGGCGTAAGCTTTTAACAACAACAACAACAACAACAATTACAACAGCAACAGCAACAGCAACAATGTTGATAAGCATCGCGGCATGATTTCTTCACTTTAATTCACTTAAAACCGTTAGGTATTTTTTTTTTTTTTTTGTTGTTCCTTTTAAAAGACTTTGTGTAAAATTCTTTAAGCCAATAAAAAACAAACTTTTAAAAGCTTTATGCCAAAGCCTTTAGGGTGACGAAGCATTGGGTCAGAGAGTGGGGCGTTAAATAAATAATTACTGCGTTTAATAAAAATTCAGCGGTAAATTTTTAATTATTTTTATCGCTTTCAGTGTGCGTCAATGAATTTAATTAAAATAACGGTACAAACGAACAAAACAAAAAAAAAAATATATATATATAAAATTTTGCTGAGCATGAAATGTGTTGTTAAAACATTTATGTTAATCGGCAGAATCGCATAATCAACACTGAAATAAAGGCTAATTTATAGAAATGTATGCACATTAAATACAAAAACAAAGCATTTCTGTTGTGTTGGTGTATCGAGAGCTTAAGATTATCTTTGGTTAAATTTAAGCAGAACAAAAAACTGCAACCATCTCTATCAACTTTAAGGCATAACCTTTCTTACTGAACTTAATTTAAATGTCAGCAACATTCTGCAGATAAACAACTCAAATCAGCTCAACACATATAATTAAAAAAATTGCTTGCTTTTGAAAATTTTTTTTTTGTTTTTTAACAATGCCATTAAGATACTATTAACAGACAATAAGAACTATACAAAAAAAGGAACAAAACTCTCTGACTTGCCTTTTCTTATCCTGCTGCAGCCTAACCTCTGTCTTAGACTTGAGCTGTTTAATGCCTGTTCTTGATTTCTTTAAACTTATCATTGCTTTGTCTTGTTTATATAAACAATCATCGTTTATAGATATGTTGTTGTTTATGTATTTAAATATATATATATGTATATAAAATAAGCTGAAGCCTTACAATAGCATTCTAAACATGCAGATAAGATAATTTATTCTTAACCTTTACAAAACCATAAACATTTTGTTGTCTTTTTGTCCATGTCCTGGCAACAAAAAGGTTCTCTCATTCTTGGCTGAATTGTGGTAAAATATATCTTTATATCCAGCCCCTCCCCCCGTCGACAGTGCCTCAAGATAGCCTCAAAATCATACATGTGTTGGTAATTTGTAAGATTTCATTTTGAATACTTACAGCAAAAATTGTTGGTTTAGAAATTTTTCAAAATATTTAAAAGTTTTTTTTATGTTTTGACCTCCATTTACTTTGCCATAAGAACAAAATACTTCTTTTCCAAACCAAAGTCACATCCTTAAAATAGATATTAACATAACAAAAAACCTTGCACAGTACCAAGTGTTTCATAGTACCAGTATTTTACATAAGAGACAGCTCATTTGAATTTGACTAGTATTTCACACTTGTTTGTTCTGAGAAATTTGCGGTCAGAGCTATTGTTCTACCTAACCATTTTACGATAAGGAACATCAAACATTCAAATTGTCGAAAAAAAACTATGAAAGTTGTTTCAGGTAAACTGAATAAAATATCGTCCAGTTGGTTTAAAATAAAATAATGCACAGAGTTCAAGAGGAAAAAAATCCTGTATAGAAAATGTTGTCAGATTTAAATATTTCGTATGTTTAAAAAATAGGCAAAAAATTCAAACATGTTGAGCATTCAGTGCCAACATAGAATTCAAGTTTGTCATCTTATGTTTATTTCAACAAAAAATGTTAAATTTTGAAAATTTTTGCTCTAAACATTTGAAATTCTGCCTTTGATATTTAGTAAGTAATGCTGAAAATAAAGATCCTTTACATGCATAGCATTAAATTTGGAAAAAAAAAAAAAAATAAACACCCAACATCATTCATAAATGAATTCATTGATATCGGAAATAAGTCGTTCACTAACGCCCACCTGCCCAAAATTCACAGCAAACCATCGTCTTCACTAAATCCTTCGAAGCATTTCAGACTGTTCCAACAAGCAATGCTAAACATATTTTTTTCTAATTAACTCCACCAATCAGCCTTAACTGTTGAGTTATTTACTAAATATTTATAAGCAATTAAAAAAATATCATCTTTAAAAGAATTTTCATATATTTGATTGAAACCTTGACTGAACCTACATGTTTATCGCCGACTCCGAAAGACTTAAGTTCATGTTTTCAAGAAGCTGTACATGACATTATTTACTCTCTGAGGCTTGCCATTGTTAGCATAGAGCTGATGGACAAACAAAAAAAAAAAAAAACTTTTGCACGATATGAAAATCGAACTCGCAATTCTTTGAATAGCACACCACACACTTAACACGCACAACCACGACCACGATATGTTATGTTTAGCAGTTAGATATTTCAATTTTGATATGATTTTTGTGATAAAAATTACTTTGTGGAATTTTCGTTATTATTTGTCCTTATTTTACCAAAAAAAAAATCAAACATTATTCGATAGTTTTTGCTACATATATGTAAATGGCTGGGTCGATTTGTATGGAGGCAAAAAATCTGATGATGAACTGCAGTAGTTCAGCCGTGATGGTCACAATTACATACGCAACAACGATAAGAATATACTTTGAATTTAGTGAAATTTTTTCTTTAGGAATTTGTTACGGTAAATTTTTGTATGACAACGTACACATGTTAGACCGTTTTTTGGTTGAATCGGGTGTGAGGATTTCATATCTGGCATTACTTTTGCCCTAACTGTGCACGTTTTTAAAAAAAAATGTTTGAAAAAATTCCTATAGAAAAAATTCACAAAATTGAGGGTGCGATGGGGTAAAGTGTACCCCCAGTCCCCTTTTTTTTTGTTTTTTGTTTAATAACTTTTCATGCCCTAACCAAAAATCTCCAAGGCAATATCGGTTTAAAAATCGACCCAGCCTAATATGTAATAATATAATCAATGGTTGATATTACTTCGATAACATACAAACTCACTCATTGATGGAATTATCATCGATTAAAATAATAAAATTTTTGATAAAAAATAAAAAAATTAAGGTTGCTTATTCTTAAAAATATGTTTTTTAAACTTAAAAATAAAAAAACTAAAAAAACAATTAAAATGCCAAAATATTATAAGTCAAAAAAATCGATTATTGATTGATATTTGGGCAATCAAATTAACAATTAGCTATTGATTGATATATTTTCAAACCGTTACAAGATCATTTAATAATCAATATTTTTTTCGATAAACAGAGAAGCATAATTCATTCATCGATACTTGTTCATAAAAATCTTTCTATCTTAAAACATAACTAAATCGATAATTTATCGATAAATTTTTCGATAAAAATAATTGAATGTATCAACATTTTCAATGCATATAAAGATATAAAACTGAATTACTTATCGATATATTTTCGAAAAAAAAAAAGTTAAAATTTATTAATCGATATTTTTTTACAAATATTTAAGTCATTCATTCATACATATTTTTGATCAGGAAACTAACGATTTTGTTGTTATCATAATGAAATCGATAAATGATAAATAAATTTTACATTAGTAAAATTCAATCACTTATCGATACATTTTCAATCATAAAGAAGCATAAAAATCAATTAATAATCGATACTATTCTTAAAAAAAAAGCGATCTATTTTCATTTTTTCACATTTTTTCGATCATAAATTTATCGATTTTATTAAAAAAAACTTTTATTAGATAATCGAATCTATGGATCGATATATTTTCAATCAATATCGAAATATGATCGATATATTTTAATCGATATATAAATCAATCAATGAAATAAGTACATTATATGAAACTGAATCCTTATCGATATTACTGATCGATATTTTTGCGATAAAAATGTCATTGATCGATTCATAACAAATCTTAATAAATAAATCTTTTTATTCATAAAAAATCTTTAAATTATATAACCATAATAAAATCGATAAATGATTGTTAATTTTTTCCATAGAAAAACTCATTCATTGAAAAATATAGTTTTAATCTTTATAGAGATTTTTAAATCAATAAATAACCGATATTTTGCTATAAAACAAATTAAGACTCTAATCGATATTCTTCGATGAAAAATATACCGTTTTATAACTAAATCGAAATTTTTTTTTTGATAGTAAAATGCAATCATTGGTCGATAAATGTTAATCAATATAGAAGCATGAAAATCAATTAATGATCGATATTTTCATGATAGAATATTTTTGAAAATAATAGTAATTAAAAAATTTTTCGATTTTAAAATAATTTTCTTAATGAAATCGATAATTTCCGATAGCTTTTTCGGTAGTAAATTTAATCGATATATTTTCAATTAATATAGAAATCAATCATTGATCGATATATTTTTGATCAATATACTAATCAATTATCAACCGATAATGATCGATACTTTTTCTATAAAAAAAATATATCATTGGTCGGTATTGTCTCAGTGAAAAATCTATTGATTTATTAAACATTATGAAATGTTTTAGTATCTGTTCGAAAATTTTTCGATAGTAAAACTCAATCATAAATCGATATATTTTTTTAATCAATATCGAAATCAATCATAGATCGATGTATATTTATTCAAAATATAAATCAATCATGGCCCATCAATCAAGAAATCAATTAATTAATTGCTTGATCAATTTATCATCGATCAATGTATTTTTATTCAAAAAATAAACCAATCATGGCCCGAAATATTTAACTAAATAATACAAAAATTTATCTTTTTCGATATTTTTTATCAGTTAAATATAAACATCATATTTGATAGACTTTTTTTCGGCAGTAAAGTAAAATATACATTTTTTTTAATTTTATGAAATATTAAATAATCTATGAATATTTTTTATTTCGAAATAATGTCAACCGAAAATTGATTTTTTACGAGAAAAGAATAAAAATTCTCTTGTTTTTCATAGAAATAACATTTATTAGAGACTAATTTTGATTTTTATCGTTATAATTTTGATCAGTGATTGTTCGAAAAAATAGCTCTGTTTCAGTTTTATGATCGAAAAAATACCGACTTCATTATGGTTACAAAATCGGTAGATTTTTTTTGTAAATATATATCAATGACTTTTACCCATTCAGAATCGGCATATAACATGTAGGTCCAGTTCAAGTTCTCGGTTTTTTTTTTATATCAACGACTAATTTTTATCGAAAAATGTTGATGAGCTTGTTTTGTTATTTTTAATCGAAAAATTATTGATCAAAGCTTAATCAACATTTTAACGATTTAATTTTTATCAATGATTGATTTTGTGAAATAAAGCATCGAAAAAGTAGTTAGCAATGATTGAATATTGTTGAAGATCTATCGATAAATGCTTTAATATTTTTTTTATCAAAAATATTTTTTGATTTTATCGCATCGAAAATTATATATTTTCGATGATATATAAATTAACATGATATATAATCAATGGTTGGTATTTAATTTTATCGACTTTATCAAAATATCGATTTATCACAAAAAATCGATGAGTGATTAATTTATTATTTTTTAAATATTATTTTTAGTCGAAAAATTATCTATAAAATATATTTTCAATTTTTATCCGGTATTATTTTCATAACTTTTGAATTTTTTTATGTAAAAAATAGAAAAAGTATTGACATTGATTGATTTTCTCATTGAGTGATTCTGTCAATGAGTGATGGAATTTTTCATTTTATTAATCAATATCTAATTTTTTTCTGAAACGCTCATTGCTTAATTTTAGTGTCTGATCAAAATAAAATAAATCTCTTCGAAAAATGTCGATCTTGGTAGATTTACATTTTTTATCGATTACATATTCATCAATTATCGAAAATCTATGATCAAATTTTCTATGGATCATAGATTTTTTTTAAAGAAGACATAATGATCATTGATTGATTTTGAAGACAGTTTCATAAATTTGAAATAAAACATGCATTTTTTTCTGCAAAAAGCTTTTAAGTCCTTAATCGATAATAACTTTTATATCGATAAATTTTAAAGTCCAGCACTTTTACAAATTTTTGATTCCTTCCATATGTATTTTACCAGCACAGTTGATATACCCAAAGCCTCAGCTACCTCACGCTCTTTTATTCTCCGTTCAACCAATATCATTCCATGGATTTTATCGATGATTGCTGAAATGATGACTTCGTTGGGTCATGAGAATGATATTTAGATAAGTAAATGCCTTCCCATGTTATCAAAAAGCCAATGTTGTAAAGAACTGGTTTATCGTGTCCAAACCTATTTTTGTCGAAAAAAGGGTTCGTCGAATAATAAAGCAAAGCAGTTATCACCATGTTTCTGAAGTATGACTGATTTTGTTTGCTCCAAAATGTCGAATAGTATTTTAGCATGTATAGTTTTTAGGTCACTGTATCTCATTTAAATTTTCCATTTAAATTTTTGTATTTATACTTCTGTCACATCTGAAATTAAGCTATAGATAAGCATTGAATTAATTTGCGTAGCACAAATAAGTGTTAATTTTATGAAATAAATTAAAAATAAATCAATTCAATAAAATTTGTATAAAACGAACTTGACAATAAATTATATTTATATGATTACAACAATGATATGTATCGGTTTAAATGAAATGAAAAATAATGCAGCCAGCTGTTATCAGTGTGTTAAACTGTTTAAATGATTTATGACACAAGTTAAAAGCTTTTTTACTTATTGCTTAACAGAATGATAGTTCATGTTGAAATTCAAACAAACTTCTAATAAACACTTGCAATTTTATGAAAATATTTAAACTAGAACTGTGAAGGTTTGTAAATTGATTGTTTTTAAAATATCTAATTTTATAAAATCAAAGTGAGTCTGTCATCAGCTTATGTTGAACTTAGAATTGAAGTTATTCTTAAGCAAGTTTTTTTATGAAACTATCTTTTATCTGTAACAAAATGAACAAACTTAAAAAATAAACCTCCTGCAGTTTCATTTAAAATCCTCACCAACATAACTCGAAAACTCTGCATACCAATGCACTTGTACTTACATACTACATTCACATACATATGTATTTATATTATTGTGTGCGCATAACTATGAAAAGTTTTACTTTTGCATTCTTCTATTCAACATAAACTTTATGCAGAAAATCTGTCTCATTGTTGAAATTATTTCGTTAAATTAATTAGAACAGCTCCGCTGTACAGTTTTTTGTGCAAAATAATTTATATAAATAAAGTTAATTAAAAATGCCAGCCATACATTTTTAATAAGCAATTAAAATGATTTCAAAAATGTTTTTATTTTTGTTGATATGTTTTGGAAATTTTGTTCAAATAATTTGTCTATTTAATTTAACAGAAATATTTTAATTGACTGCTGATTACGACATACATTACCATTGCATGAGTTAGGACATAATATAACAACAACAATTCAACGAAATAGTCTGAACCACCAATTTGTGGTTTACGTGGTTAAACATTACATGTAGCTCAAATTTCAAATTAATTTTATGAAAACTGGAATATTTCTTTGGCTGCTGTTTCCCTTTTGCTGCTTCTGCGTATTAATCAGTGCATTTTAGTGCAGCATGGTTGATGTTGAGGGTGTATGCGAGAGGCTGCTGAGTTGCTGTTCATTGAATATTTGACTCCATCAACGACTGAAATGTATATCGCATCGCATGCATGGTTTTTCTATATCAAATTTCCCACTTGAGTGGGCTTATGTTGAAGAAATTTATATATTTTACGTCATTTTAAATTGAATTAATTTTGGCAAAAACATTATTTCAACGTTTTTGAAATACAAATATATTCATAATTATAAAATTATATTTAAAAGTAATATCATTTAATGATAAGTGACATTTTGACCATAAAACTCTGAATAAAGTTTATAAATAGGATATAAACTTTAACGAAAACGAAAGCGAAAACAAAAACGAAAACGCAAACGCAAACGAAAACTAAAACGAAAACGAAAACGAAAACGAAAACGAAAACGAAAACGAAAACGCAAACGCAACGAAAACACAAACACAAACGCAAACTCAAACTCAAACGCAAACACAAACACAAACACAAACACAAACACAAACGAAAACGAAAACGAAAACGAAAACGAAAACGAAAACGAAAACGAAAACGAAAACGAAAACGAAAACGAAAACGAAAACGAAAACGAAAACGAAAACGAAAACGAAAACGAAAACGAAAACGAAAACGAAAACGAAAACGAAAACGAAAACGAAAACGAAAACGAAAACGAAAACGAAAACGAAAACGAAAACGAAAACGAAAACGAAAACGAAAACGAAAACGAAAACGAAAACGAAAACGAAAACGAAAACGAAAACGAAAACGAAAACGAAAACGAAAACGAAAACGAAAACGAAAACGAAAACGAAAACGAAAACGAAAACGAAAACGAAAACGAAAACGAAAACGAAAACGAAAACGAAAACGAAAACGAAAACGAAAACGAAAACGAAAACGAAAACGAAAACGAAAACGAAAACGAAAACGAAAACGAAAACGAAAACGAAAACGAAAACGAAAACGAAAACGAAAACGAAAACGAAAACGAAAACGAAAACGAAAACGAAAACGAAAACGAAAACGAAAACGAAAACGAAAACGAAAACGAAAACGAAAACGAAAACGAAAACGAAAACGAAAACGAAAACGAAAACGCAAACGAAAATGCAAACTCAAACGCAAACGCAAACACAAACGAAAACGAAAACGAAAATAATAGCGCAAACGCAAACACAAACGAAAACGAAAATAAAAGCGCAAACGCAAACGAAAACTAAAACGAAAACGAAAACGAAAACGAAAACGAAAACGAAAACGAAAACGAAAACGCAAACGCAAACGCAAACGCAAACGCAAACGCAAACACAAACGCAAACACAAACACAAACGAAAACGAAAACGAAAACGAAAATAATAGCGCAAACGCAAACACAAACGAAAACGAAAATAAAAGCGCAAACGCAAACGAAAACTAAAACGAAAACGAAAACGAAAACGAAAACGAAAACGAAAACGAAAACGCAAACGCAACGAAAACACAAACACAAACGCAAACTCAAACTCAAACGCAAACACAAACACAAACACAAACACAAACACAAACGAAAACGAAAACGAAAACGAAAACGAAAACGAAAACGAAAACGAAAACGAAAACGAAAACGAAAACGAAAACGAAAACGAAAACGAAAACGAAAACGAAAACGAAAACGAAAACGAAAACGAAAACGAAAACGAAAACGAAAACGAAAACGAAAACGAAAACGAAAACGAAAACGAAAACGAAAACGAAAACGAAAACGAAAACGAAAACGAAAACGAAAACGAAAACGAAAACGAAAACGAAAACGAAAACGAAAACGAAAACGAAAACGAAAACGAAAACGAAAACGAAAACGAAAACGAAAACGAAAACGAAAACGAAAACGAAAACGAAAACGAAAACGAAAACGAAAACGAAAACGAAAACGAAAACGAAAACGAAAACGAAAACGAAAACGAAAACGAAAACGAAAACGAAAACGAAAACGAAAACGAAAACGAAAACGAAAACGAAAACGAAAACGAAAACGAAAACGAAAACGAAAACGAAAACGAAAACGAAAACGAAAACGAAAACGAAAACGAAAACGATAAGAAGGATTTGGATAAATGGCGGTGTCATTTTGGAGCCGCCATTTTGTCTTGAAAAAAAATGTCGATGAAAGCAGAAATATGCAATTATTATCGTTTGGCATCGATATAATTGTTTCTATGCTTAAATAAACAATTTTCAAGACAGGAAATACCGTGAGAAAATTTTTTTTTACTCTATGCAGAGAACAAATGTATCAACTATTCAACACAGGAATTCGTCAATATTAAAAACATTGTTGGTATTCACGATTTCCAGGGCTGAGTTGTAAATAGTCTTGTCATTATAGAGTCAAAAAAAAATATTTTGACAAAATTTTTTTCTTTTGTAGTAACGATTGTACATTTTTTTCGAAAAAAATTATAATAATTTGTTTCCACAAAATTGTAAACTGATTATGATCATGGAATTCCAAAATTAGATCCCAAACAATAGATTTTCGGTAACTTATATAGAATATAAGAATATATATATAATAGAATAGGGTGGTGACCGTGGTGAATATATATATAATAGAATAGGGTGGTGACCGTGGCATGCAGGTTAAGTGTGTGGCTTAGCATGCTCGGAGCCCGGGTTCGATCCCCAGCCGCGGCGAAAAGTTTTTTCAATATAAAATTTTTCTGATCGGTCACCACCTCTCTGCAGACAATGGCAAACCTCAGAGAGTAAATAATGCCATGTAAAGCTTCTTGAGAACATGAGCCGTTCGGAGTCGGCATAAAACATGTAGGTCCAGTTCTCGGTCAATTGTGTGCAAACATTTAATAACACACACAACACAATTGATCATAAGAAGCTCGGTCAAAGTCCTTTCAAGGGCTGAAATGGCCAATTTGTTTTTTGTTTTATATATAATAGAATATATATATATATATACATATATTATAGGTCTATAGAATGAAGAATAAAAATAGTTGTAAGTATGTAGCGAATAAAATCTTCATTTGAATTTGAATTTAAAATTTTCAGAATTTTCTATCTGAACTTCACAGGTAGAAGAGGTTGGCAACTTGTCTCCCTTCATGCCTTGCGGACGTAGGACGAAAACCTACACAAACTCTTACTTTTGGCGAATAAAAACAAAAACTAATAATCATGTTATATAGAAGCTTTTAGTATATGGCTTGTTTAATTTCTTGAGATTTTTTATTTTTTTTTTTAGAGGTGTAACAATAGTTCTGAAAATATATTTCTCTGAAAAACTTTAAGCCAGTTGTGACTTTGAATTCAAGCCGCCCAGTTTTCATTTTCGCACATTTCAGCACGCACTAAAAAACTAATATTTTTGATGTGAAAATCTTAATACATAAGAGACAAGAGACAAATGTCATGCTGTAATCATTTTTTGTTATTACAGTGTTTTTCAAACTTACCAACTTAAATTATAAATCCAAAAATTTCCGCCTGAAAGTATGCACAGAAAATTTTTCTTATTACATACATAAAAATTTCGTGTGACTTTTTTGGTGCACGCTAATTTCCGAAACGCAACCGATTTCAATTTAATTTTGGCGATGGGTAGGGTTCATTAAAGTTTAAATGGTTGAGATCTAAAATTTTCTTAAAATCTTTGAACGAAATTTTGTATATTTTTTTTTGTATTTTGTATTTGTATTTATTTGACTTAAAAATTAGTACAGTAAGATCAATAAAGGTCTTTTAGTGTACAACAATTAAGAATTTAAAAATTAAAAAATTTAAAATTTAAGATTTAAGAACATAATAATCAACAGAAAACACAAACAAAGCTTAAAGCCAATACTTAAAGATTTATCAGAATAAAATCAATTTAAAATTTATTAAAAAATAAGAGAAAGGGAAAAAAATGTATATATAAATTTAAAAACTTAACTTAACTTAACTAAGTAAAAAAGGAGAAAATTAAGTATTCAAAGCAGCATAGAAAATAAAGAGAAGAAAATTAGAGGTTAGAAAAATAGGTTAAAATAGAAAACTTTTCAGATTTAAGGTGGTTAAAATAAGCTCGAGGCTATAACTTTTAATTGATTTGAGATATAAGGTTATTTCCTTCAAATAAATAAATTTTGAATTTTATAATTATTTAAAAAAATATAAAAACAACATTTGACAAAAAATTTAATTTACTCAAATAAAATCGTAGAGGAAAAATCGTAAGATTTTTCGATGACACGAACAGTTTATTAATTTTGAGTCAAGACAAAATAAATTCAGCTTAAATGCGCTAAAGACTATGAAAGAGAATCAAAAATGTAAATTTAAGTTTTTCTCTTTTTGCAACAAAAATCATATTTTCCCACTATTTTGACCAAATAGCAAATTTTGTGGTTCCTTTTTAAAAGGCATTATTTAAATATATAAAAAAAGTAACAGTAAAATTTTTATTAATTTTTTTAAGTCAACTGATGACACTTAAATACAAAAAAAAACAAACTTAAATATAGTTAAAAATACCATAGATATTGGCTTGCCAATGCAGCGCATTAAATATGAGACAGTGTTTTCTCGCTCTCTTGGCATTTGGTTGAAGTACACGCTAAATAACTAACGACACTATTAAGAAAACTCATTAAAAATTCTTTTAGTTACAGCCTTACAGTAATTGTTATGACATTTGAAAGAAAATTTAACAAACTTTTTGAAGAAATTAAAAAAATTCTAAAACCGTTAAAATTTAACTAAGATATTGTCATAAAAGTTCAAACTTTTGATTTAAAAACACTGTTTTTTTTCAAATTTTACGATTGATGCATGCATAAGACTAAATTTTTTGGAGAAAATTTGCACTTGTTAGAAAAATTAAAATTCCAGCAACTCAATAACTCTCTGCTAACTCAATTTCTGATGCTCAGAACCAAAGTGGTCTAACCCACAAATAATTTTTTTTTTTATTATGCTATCAGAAACGCTTACTGAGATTATATTTTGGAATAAACAGCTCTTCCTTAATATTTTAGCATTATTGAAGCAATTTTTGTAAATAAATTCACTTTGTCATGTTTAAATAATTTCATTATGGAAGTGAAAAGTGGTCCAAGCCAAAAAATGTTCAATTCTATTCAAAAGATTCAAAAGAGAATAAAAATAATTTGATTTTAGGTAGACATAAAGCATTTGTGGCAAATTTTTTTAAGATGATTTTGCTGTTCCTTAAGAGCGATTTAAAATTCATTTACTTTTTAAATAAATTTTTTTTCCATTACTTCATCAGGTATGTGGATTGGACCACTTTGATTCTGAGCGCATCATTTTATATTGATCAAAAAGAGAGTATTTTACAAAAATTTTATTTCTCTCTTAGAATGATGGGAACTTTACTGCCTCCCCCTCTCCCCCATCAGATATATGAGTCATATAAATATTCTGTACATCTATGTTCACTACTTTTCAAATGATATAAGATTTATTGAAATGTTCGAGTTTTGTGTTCACGTATTAATTAATAAAACTTCATACCTTAGTTTTATTAAAAAGCATCGTCGGGAGAGTCAAAAGCACTCCAGTGAATTACTCAAATTTTAACAAAAAAAAAAAACAAAAAAATCTATTCAAAAACTTTTCTGGTATGTACTTATAAAACAACCTGGTCTAATTTTAGCACTACTTTTAGGCACAAAAGTTGATTAATTTTTTCCAGCAGCTCAAGCTAGCGACTGCTCATTACTTAACAGATCAGCTGGATTGATGATGTTCTTTGTAAAAATGGCTCAACAAAAGCAAACAACAATTTTGATGCGTTTCATTAGTTTGTTTTTTTGTTTTTTCGAAAAAATTTTCTAAGAAAGAAATTGCATGTAGCGTAGCATGCTAGTCAAAGGATCTACTTTGAGTTCTTAACAAATATCTGCACTCAAACAAAAAAGCACTCATACACACACACTTAGATTGCAGCTGCTGTCATTTCGTCTGTCTTGTGTTCTAAAATAAGATAGAAAATTAAATCAACTCAAGAGATGAAAATCATCCATTCACTCGTTATAATCTTCTAGTCAAGCATGATGCATGAATGCTATCTATCGATAAAAAATTCCACTTGAAGAATTTTTAAAACCTGCCAGAGAGATAGAATGATGAAAACTTTGCCCGTTCACAGCGTTTCAAAAGATACCTTTGCGTAAAATTTGATATACGTTGTTGCGAGGAGAGGAGAGCACACAAAAGTACGAACTAAAGTCAGCTCAAATAGCAAACAAACGTGCGCCAGCTCATTGCAAATCCAAGGCAGTATACTTTTGCAGGATGCTGGGGACAATAACTAAGATCCACTGTGATTTGCACTGTTGTGCAAACATCGTCATTTTTTTCATTGTTGTTGCTGTTGTCAATTCTTGAAGACAAACATGAAATCAATTCAATTAAATTTGCGACTCACTCGTAGCTCACTCTTGAAAAGCTTGACGACGACACGGTTGGATAATAATAAAGCCAAAAATAAGAAAGAACAAACAGAAAAGAAAAAAAAACACAACAGGAAGCATGAGTTGCTGGCATCAACTTGCTATAGAGTGCGTTGGTTGAGCTTAATGTGTACATGTGCGTGTGTGTGTGCGTTTAGCAAAAGCGAGAAAATGATTTTTGTTAGTTTGAATAAAACGGAAACTCACTTCAATCACTTAAATTGATATTTTTATCTGCGACAATCATCCTTTGGGTATGAAAATGTACATATATGAAAATGCTAAGATAAAATTGCTGCTGCCAATGTTGCAGATGCAAGCGAAACATGCTAAAGTTTCATAAACTAGAATAAGCACAACAAAAAGAAAACAAAAAAAAAAAATAAATTGCAAGACTTCCGTTCAATAAACAAACACAAAACAAGCGTATAACAACAGCTACGCACACATGCACACATACAGGCAAGCCTAGGCATACAAATATATATACATATATATATATAAACATGCTTTCCGCTTGAGCATTTTCTGATTGTCCTTTTCATTTTCTTCTTTTTTCTTTTTTTTTTTTTGTTTTGTTTGATAGATGCTGAAATATTAAGCATTTATTACGCTGTCCCCTCCCGCGTCCTCTTCTCTACGCACACACCCAGCACAGCGCTGTTAACCGCGCGCATGACGACGACCTCGACCTCATTGCAAACTTAGGTGTAAGCATTTCACTGCAAATACAACAATAAATAATAAAAACAACAATGAGCGTAAAAGTGCGCGCTGCCCCGCCCCTTTCCATAGAGTATTCTCAGTACAAGTAAACAATAACAACAACAAAAACGCAAGTCACATAAAAAGCAAAATTACAACAACAACAATACTAATATAAAGACAGATTTTGAAATGAATGCAAGAATTTTTCGTAGCAATTTTCATTTACATACAAACAAACAAACAATGCAAGGAATTGGATTTGTTTGTGTCTCTAAACGTATGTGTGTGTGTGTGTGTGAGTGTTTGTTTAAGTGCTATTGCGCGGTTAGTGGAAAAGCTGCCCTGGCGTGCAAGATTGTCAAGTCAATAATAATGTTTTTGACGTCTGTCAGACCCATGTCAACAGTCCCTATTGCTATGTGTATCAGTCAGTTGGCAGTTTGACAGGAAGGAAGTTGACACACATACATACATGCAAACCAAACCAAAACACAACAACTTATGCTGCACCAATACTAATATGCTTCTTGCTCTGCACGCTCGTGTTTGTGCTTAGCATTAAGTAACATTTTAATTCATTTTTACTTTAAGCGATTTCTCTGATTTTCTGATTTATTTATTATTGTTATTTCTTCTCAAACTCCTACTCTTCCGTAGAATTATTTTTTTTTTTAATATATTAGCTCGTTCATTGGTAGCATATTAAATTAAATTTCTATGTCGTGCCTAATGAAAAAATTAAATAATTCTGTGTTGCTTTTTGAAACATATTTTAAGAAAAGGAAAAAAAACTGAGGCGGGCGAGTATTTGTTGTGTACGATATGCAGAGCTTTTTATTTGATTCTTATTGACGCAAGTACTTATCGAATATTTTAGAGTTGGCATGTTAGAAATTCTTAATAATTGGGATGTAGAAATAGGTAAAAAAAGCCTTCGCGATTTTTTTTTTGTGAGTTAGAAAGAAAGTTGTTGTATAATAGGACAATTTTTGTATTATTGAAAAACAGTGTTTTTTTATACGATTAAATTCTATTCTTGTTTCATTTTTTAAAAAACGTCTATAAATTCACCTTAAAAACCTTTAAATCAAATATGACAACATTTTGATATTGAATAAGAAGTAAAAAAAATTCCAAATAATAAGTATCTACTTCGAAATGAAGTTGAAAAATTACATCGATAAAATTTGAAGTCATCAATAATAAATATGATAAAATAAATAGATTTGTGTCTCTACGTGTTGAAAATAATTTCGTCACTTTCGCTTTAAAAATAACTCATTCACCACGTTCGGCACTACGAGCAACTCGCTTGTCTACTAAAAGATTTGGAATTTGAAAAGCTTTTCACAAGACAAAAGTAGATTAATTATTTAATATTTGACTTTATGACTTGACTTTATGAATTGAATTATGAATTGACTTTATGAAAAATTTTTAATTCATTCCACTTTTAATTTTTTTTTTTTAAATTTCCATCTTTCTTTAATATTAGCGTTAATATTTCCTTGAGATTTGCTCACTTTTATTCACTTTACTAACTGGTAGCTTTATGGGTTAGGGCCAGTATGGATTTTTATACAAAACTATTCAGATTAATTGAAAGAACTAGTCTTTTAAATTTTTGCTTTTTTGATTGTGAACAAAAAAATCTTGAAAAAACTGAAAAAATTACACTAACAGTACACGTGGTCCCAGGAACCACATTTAGCACACTTCTCTGGAATACCATGCTCGACACAGTGGGTTCATTTGTGGACCAGTGACAATAATTTGTGAACAAAAATATCACTTCTGCAAAATATAATATTATTTTATTAACTTTTGTTTTATTTTACGCATCCTGTTCCCCTTCTTTAACTTTAGTTCAAAGTGGAAACAACATCAAACTGGATATGTGTTTTTCAAAGTGGAAACATTTCGAATTGAATATTTTCGTGTTTGGTGCCAAATTGTTCCGAAAAATATTGAAATCGAAGTGGTTTATTTTGATTTCACATTGTTTTTTAGCTCAGTGTAGTACTTAACTCTAGTACAAATCAAGAGGTTTCACTAGCCTCAAGGTAGCCAGCAGTAGTTCTACTTAAATCTGCTTCCTTTGCATTCAACTGGCAAACTTAACGTAAAGATATCAAAAGGAAAGGGTCAATTGCTACCTTTTCGATTACCATTCCCTAGACACTTCCACAAGGCCTTAGGAAAAGCTAATTTAAAAGTCAAAAATATAAAAAATAAAAACCAATTTCAATTTTGTATTCTTGTTGTTCAAGAAATTCAAAAGCTTTATATATAATGTTGTTTTTTTGAATTGTTGCTTTGAATTAAATAAGCAATAATCACGACAGAAAGAAGTAAAAACGATAATCTATACGAACTAATAGTTGATTCAACTGACCCGTGTATGCATTACTTACATTTACACTGCGGATAACATTATTTTCGGTTATTAAGGTGACCTCGGTAGCTGAGTAGTAAAAGTGCTTGACTGCCAACCCAGAGGTTACGAGTTCGAATCCCAGTCTAGTCATGGTTCAACGCTTTTACTTTTCTTTAATTCTTTACTCATTTCATATAAACCGAAATTAAAAAATTTATTAAAATATTCGACTTTGGAAGTTGGTGGCAGACATTTTTGTGGAATAAGATTGCTTAATAACTCGTATTGACGAGGTAAAGGCATAACACTTGCCTCAAACTCAAATTCGCACGTTGATAAAGCACTTCGTCAGACAAACAACATTCTACTCTGGTTTATGTTGCTTTGCCTTTCTCTCCTACTTATCTATCTCTCAAATTCCGAACCCAGGCAGACTTGACTGAATAAGTTTGACAACTAAAATCCTTGGTTTAAGGCTAAAAAAATTAAAAAAAGGATCCAAAAATCATGCTCTAGTAACAATCTTATGCAAGCGTGAATCTTGTTTTTCTCGTGTATCCACTGTATCTTATAAATAATTTCATTTGAATGATAAAGCCATCTAACGTAGAAATAATAAATTACAAGAAAATTTTGATAATCCTAAGAAAAATCAACATAGTTTCTTTTTATTGATATCAATTATTTATAATTCATTAATAATAATGTCATGGTCAAATGAATCAGCTATCATGAAAAATTTGAGTACATATTTATATTTTGTTTATTTTCATAAAATTTGATTAAAGTTATGAACTCATAATTCAGTACTCATGAAAATTTCTATTCTTAATCCTAGTACTCTGTTCAATTTCATGTGAAATTTCACTCGAATCTACATACAAAAAACTATAGCTGTGAAATATGTGTGACATTTACCAGAAAAATTTAAATTTACATTAAATTTTCCAGAAGTTTCAAGCAGCAAAAAAATTCATGTATACAAGGCCTTACACTGAAACTGTTGACAAGGCTTAAGAACGTTGTTTAAATGTATGCAGAATATATAATATATCTTTGAACTTAAACTTGAGTGTTACTCTACAACTCTACTTAATTTCAAAGCCATCGGAGAAGAACTTCCGGAGCTTTGTTTAATCTCTAATGTAAAGCACACAATACATACAATTCGAAACAAACGCTTTTTCGCATTTTTGGCATTTTCCAAACTTATCACCAAATATTTTTCAATGTTTCTCTTTCAATAGATGATCGTCGAGACAAAAATCAACCAAATTAAAAAATTTCCAGCCACATTCGTTGAGCCGTTCATCGATACTATTAAACAAAATTGAAATACAAGATATTTGTGTGAAGTAAACTCCAAAACTACTAGGCCGATTTGTATGAAATAAATTTTAAGATATAATATATGTGCTACAGAATAACATAAGGGTGTTCTTTTAGAATAGAGGTTTTCTGCCCTGGCATGGTGCAAGGATAGGAACATTGTACTGATCTATTCTTGCACCATGCAACGGCATATACTAGACGTAGAGAACATCACTAATATTTAATAAAAAATATCTTTGATCATAAGAAGCTCGGTCAAAGTCCTTTCAAGGGCTGAAATGGCCAATTTGTTCTTTTTTTTATCTTTGATTAAAGTTTTAAGGTTTTGAGAAATTATCACCCATGCTATGCTTAGTTTGCTCATTTTCTTTTCACACGTTTAAGTTGCATGAGTTTTGATAAACTCCATGTTGCTCTCTACTTTTGCCTTTTTTTTGCTTAGCTATCACTTTAATTTTCTTCCGGAAATTGCAAGAATTAAGTTTTTTAATTTGATTAAAATTTATATATTTTTGGAGGCTGCATAAAAAAGAATCATTGCGTTTGAAAATATGAAACTGCAACACATTCGTTTACATATACAAATAATATGTGAATATTTAATTTCTTTACATTAATAAAAATTTTTTTTAGCATGATTAAAACGGTAGTATTGCCAAAAAGAGAGTCCGTGTTAAAGTCGCGGACCACTGTAGCATGCTTGATAGCATAAAAGTGTTAATAAAAAATGTTCATCTTTTTGAAATCATGCGTTCGAAACAGTGGCGAAAATTCAACTGAAGAGTCGACGCAAATAACGTAGTAAGCGACAATTTTCGAATCAAGTTAGATTTTTCACTATTAATAATTTTTTAAGTTCATACAACATTTTTCCTCTGACTGAAACTCTCTAATGCTTTTCAAATGTCTACACTTGCACTTTTTCACTCTATTTAATTTTGTTATAACCTAGTGGAGTAATTAGAATGGGAATCCTAGAAAATTATTATTAAATTAAAAATTAAAAAAAATTAAAATAATTTTTTTTAAAATTTGTTTTGATATTTTTATTATTTTGTTAGATTTTATATGTGTTGCATCTAGCAGGAAAAAATCTTGATATCGTACTTCAAACTTGCCGTCTCTTATATCAAGGGCTAAACTTTTTAACAAATTTGTAAAATTACAAATACTTACTTTCTTACTTGCTCCATCAATTTTATATATATACTAGCTTATAATACCCGACGCAGCTCGATTCTTGTGGTGCTTTTATATGTTGCTTATTGTTGCTTATGAGATATGATACGTTAAAATAGTTGACATTTTTAACATATTTTTCTTTAAAAGTTTCTGGAAAAATTTACTTTTTTGGTTAATAATTTTAAAACTTTGATTTTCATTAATGTTTATTCTGTTCAAATATTAACTTTTACCCTATGTTCCTATATAAATACTTGAAATCGCATTAAAAAACATTGAAACGTAAATGAAAATTCATATTTGTGGTGAAGTCTGATTTAAATTAAAAAAAAATTCGTTGACATAATTGAAACTTTTTGTAAAAATCAACAACTGTGCCACCTATCGGTTCGAAAACTATATTTGAAGCTTAAACCAACATCATACATTCACAAAGTTTCTTTTAAATCGGATGTGTGGTTTCGGATATTAGCGAAAACCAACATAGTGCCATGCGATTTGTATATATAATCATAAAATATGCAAAGAAAGTCTAAAGTCGGTCTAGCCCGACTATGAAATACCCTATGAAATATGAACTATGAAATACCCTAACATTTATATATATATTAAAAATCTAAAACAAATAAACGTAACTTCCTATAAAAATCCATGCATTATTTGTACCTATAGAAGTAATACACGTTTAACTAATGTGGTTTGTGTGGTACGTGGGCATGTTGATGCGCAGATGACGTCCATTTTTTGTGTACACCGCAGTTTTGATATTAAATGTTCCCACACGAAGTTTCATCTATCAAATATGAACATTTGATAGCGTTTTTAATATTGTGGGTTGCATGGGAGGTGGACCTGTTCATGAGCGGATGACGCTCATTTTGTGAACAGATCTTACTTTTGATACAATAATCTCACATACCTAGTTGTTATGGGAAGATTCATCTCTCAAAGTCAGATATGAACCTCGGCATGTTCATGGGCGGATCACACCTATTTTATACTTTTTTTATACCAGATACACTTCGTTCTAGGTGTAACCAACGTTTGCCAAAAGATAATATACCCTTGACCTTACAGGTTAAGTGTTTAAAAAACCCTCTGAATCATAACAAAATGCTCCCAATTTTTCACGCAATTATTCTAAAATCTTGTACTTTTGTATGTTCAAAAATCCAAAACAATTTGGCCATTTCAGCCCTTGAAAGGACATTATTAAAGCTTCTCATGAGCTATTCTGCTGTGCATTTTATAAATTTTGTACACAATGGATCAAAAACTGTATCTACTTGTTTTATACCGACTGCGAACAGCATGTTTTCAAGAAGCTTTTCATGGAATTTATAATTCTCTGTGGTATGTCATTATCTGCAGAGGGAGAATCAAGGCACTTCGACACCAAAGCCACACACAGTTTGTACCTCAACAGTCACCTTTTTATATTTAACCATTTATACGCAAATTTTTGACATTTTTTGGCATCCTCGAACATACTAAGGTCCTCATCCAATTCAGATTCGTTCCAACACCTTAAATATTAATGGTTAATGCCATGCAAATAATTTGCCATGCAAGAATTATCAAAGTTATGTTATTGCAATTTAGTAGATATACCTTTGTGGTCACGTTTTTATATTTAACCGTTTAAACTCAAATTTTTTACATTTTTTCGCATCGCCAAACATACTAAGGTCCTCAACCAATTCAGATTGAGCAAGAATTTTCAAAGAATTTTCAAAGATATGTTCTTGCAATTTGGTAGTTGCATACCTTTGTGGTAAGTAACATTCTTTTTTAGAAATATTTTATTAGACAAATTTCGTTTTCTATAAGAACGTGCAAATTTCTAAAATTTCAAAAACATTGACTCCACAAAAACTTTCGTACATAAAATACACAAAAATTTTTTAGTACTTATTTTATTTTCTGATGAAATAGAAAAAAAATCAATCAAAAATGAAAGTGCTGACTTTGACAGTGAATAACTCGGTCATTTTACAAAGGATTCCATTCATTTCTTTTTTGTTTGTAATTTTGACTAATTTTCCGTTCAATCATTTTTCCATTTTTTTCATTTTCGGTTTCCTTCTAGTTTTTGTAATTTTTCAAAAAAAACCTTAACAAATTTCTTTATTTCGCAAAAAACTTTGATAAAATAATTGCTATTCAAAAAATATTTTTAACCAAAAATGGCATTTTTAATGTTCTTTTATATGGAATGCATAAATATAGGGTTTCTTTAAAATTTCTATCTCAAAAATTTAAAAACGGTGTATACGATCGAAAAATCAAGCCTAGCTATCATAAAAATTGAAGGGTATTTTGTTTGTTTATTTTCATTGATTTTGTATTTTTGTAATTTTGTATGCATTGAAATTTATGGTGTAGTGAAAGAATCATGACAATTTCTCATTTCGTTTCTGAGTTATAATCCCAAATACCCCTTTAAACACTCCCACAGCAATATCAGCGCCACCTACTGGGTCAAACTTTAGATACAAACCGTTTACAGACCCAGCCGCATGTGCTCACCAAATTTCATTCAAATCGGTTTAGCCGTTTAGGAGGAGTTCAGTGACAAAGCCATGTACAGAAGAATTTTATATATAAAGATATAAAAAAAATATCTTAAGTTTTGCCTTAATTTTTTAAATAAAAACATATCGTGTATAAATAAATAAAGTCAAAAATTAATATTTATACTGATAAATCTAAAATTTTTTAGCAATCGCAATCAAAATTGAGCGATTTTTAATATAAAAAAATATTTTATTGTTTAGTGAGTGAAGTAACGAGTATTTGTTGGCGTAGGAAAACCTTATGACCAGTGTTGCCAGTCTAGCCTTTTTGAGGCTAGATCTAGCCTTTTTTTTTGTCGTCTAGCCTCAAAAATTACCATCTAGCCTCTAGCCTTTTTTTTAGCCTTTTTCTGTTTTGTTCTAGCCTTTTCTAGCCTTTTTTAATATATTGCTTAATTTTTTTTTAATAAATTGAATTTTTCTGACGCTTGCAATTTTGATAGTGTTAGCCTTGTATTGCTCTTATTATAGTTTTCAAGTGGTTAAACCCAAAAAATTTTCTGTAATAGGGAAAGGAAAATCCAGTTATTCTACAGAAGAAATAACGATAATTAAAATACAATGGCAAAAAATTGTAAATCAGAAGTGGTATAACTTAAGTTCCATAACTGAATTATGGTCAGAAGTTAGAGAGTACAAAAATTCTCTGAATGAAGATCCGTATCACAAACTTTCAGTTTGGTTTTTAGTTTTCTTATTTTGCCATTAAGCAACACTGAGGTAGAAAGAATATTTAGTACAATGAAATTTTGTAAGAAAACAAGCAAAGAAAGAGTATTCAAACTGGCATTCTTAATTCTATTCTAACGATATGCTCTTAAAAAAAAACACATGCTGCCATAATTTTGAAATCACAGATGATATTATAAGTTTTGCAAATAGTCGCGATTTATATGTAAATTCTTATCTTCAGAAGAGGAGGAAATATTTTTTGAGATATAGTTTAAAATAGTGATAGAGGTTCAACGTTTTTTACTGGCACCGAGGCAAGCACTTGAATGAATAATACAAATTTTTAAAATTGAAATAATGAATTTGTTGTTGTTTATCGTTTTTAATTTAAAAGCTTTTTGGTACAAGTTTTCAACTGTTAGATTTGTATGCTTTTATATTTAAACTTGAAAGACTGTATTCTATTTATGGGCCTATCAAAGTGTTTTAACGAAAAAGGTGAAATTAAAAGTTTTATTGTAAAGCGACTGTTTATTTTATGTAAGGTTTGTTTTTGCATAATAATTATATAATGTTTTAAAAACATTTTGATAAAAAATATTAATTAATATACCCGGAATCCGCCATTTAGTAAAGAACCTGAAAAATGCGGTAGACACAATTTTTCGCAACTTGTTCATCCAAAAAACAAAAAAAAAAAAAATAATAATTTATGTTCTACTGAAACTTTTTGAGCTTTAAATAGAGAATTTTAGAAAATGACTGTTTTTTACGATAATGGTACTTGAAAAACCGATTTTTTATTAAAAATTTAATTAATTTTAGGTTATAAAATAAAAACTATTTCTCTTCAATAAAAATCTAACGATTAAAAGTAGCAATGGTATTTACTTTACAAGTAAAAAAAATTTGGTAGCGATCTTGCAATAGTTTTCGAGCACTGCTGTCCACGGGTTTCACACAGTACTTTTCGAGAAAAACGCGTTTTAAGTTTAAGTAGTACATTTATTGACTTATCTTCGGACATTTGCGCTTATAAATACAACATTTTTTATTCAATTGACTTCAGTCTTCCTGCGAATATTTTTACAATATTATGCATTCGAAAAATATTAAAAAAAAATTAAAATTTATTTTTGGTCGCTAAAAAAACTTTCATGGGACCTTAAATCAATTTGAAATATATTTAATTTTTGGTATTGTTCCTTTTTATAGAGTATAGTGTATAAATATTTATATACAAACGTATGTTTATTCACAGAATCATGCTTAATAAAAAGATAACGTAAACAAATCTAGCCTTTTGTTAGCCTTTTTTCTTAAGCCATCTAGCCTTTTCTAGCCTTTTTTTGAAGACCATCTAGCTTCTTTCATCAAAACTTTCTGGCAACACTGCTTATGACTAGTGCGTGAGTAACGAGTAGTTTGCACACATAAATGTAACGAGTATTTCGCTATTTTAAGATTTATCTTTATCTCTACTTTAGCTCTACTTTTTAAGTCAAGACACAAAATGAAAACAAAGTGCAAAGTCAGGACACAAACCATTTGTTCCGTTTTTTAAATTATTTAAACTGCTATTTAATGCGTATGGTTGGTTTCTGCTTGAAATATTGCATAGTTTTGGACCAGTAGGTGCTGTTGTTGTGTTGAGCAATAAAGATTGGAAGAGAATATGTACTCTCGACTTGTTACACTTCATAGAACCAAATCAATTCTTTTTATACTAAAATGACTGTATAATATGGTTAAATATTTTTTTTAATTTATTTTAGTACCAAAATATTAAGAATTTGAAAGAAAACACAAAATTGTTTTCGTTTTAAAACATACACCAAGAAAAATAAATGGGCTATAATCAAAATTAAAGTGTTCGTAACTGAAATTAGCTCAGTAGAGCTCAAAACCATTTCAAAATATGCTAATCACGTTTGCAATTTATGCCAGAAATTGGGCGCTTGAGCATTTTTTTTTTTGATAAACACGTGAATTTGTGCTTAATACGTGTAATCTTGGGCTTGTTTGAAAAAAAAAATTATTTTTGTCGTTGTTATTTTTGCACCTCAAAAAAATGAGCAACCGGTCGATGTAATTCTTGGTTGCTTTTTGATACTGTTAATATAAAAGTATATAAAAATGCAGAAAATAAATTAAAAAAAATTTATTTCCTGCCCGAATTGGATCAAATATATCAAATTTGGACAATGAAAATATTTTGTTTAACAATTCCAAAATTTCTTGGATATTCATTTTTTTTTCTAACAATCCATAAATGGCATGCATTAGATACAAATAAGCATGTTTTTATTTTTTATTAACAACACCAAAATGACATAAATTGTGCAACAGTGAGCATATTCAGTTTTTGATAAATGATCCAAAAATCACGTGCATTATGCACGAATGAGCGTGTTAATTATACCCTAAACCTGAAAGGTGAGGGTATATTAACTTTGTGCAAAAGTTTGTAACGCATAGAACGAAGCGAGTCCGGTATAGAAAATTAAATATATTCTTGATCAGCGTCACCACGTGAGTCGAGCTATCTATGTCCGTCCGTCCGTCCGTCCGTCCGTCCGTCTGTGTGTTGTCCGTAAACACAGGATAAGAAGAAGGAGAAGAGATAATTGCGGGAAACTTGGAACACATGATCACATGGATCCAAGGATATGCACTATTGAATATTTTTGGAATCCACCCACGGACACGCCTACCTCCCATACAACCCAAAAATTTAAAACTGCATAGCTCAGCTCATAATAAGCGTACAATAATAAAATTTGGTGTGTATGTGTTTTGTATCAACACAAAGATGTCTTCGAAAAATGGGTGTCATCCGCCCACGAACACGCCCACCTCCCATACAACCCAAAAATTGAAAACGCAATAAATAAGCCTGTGTTTAACCGACAGAGCTTAAATTTGACACATATGTTTGTTATGACAAGACAAAGACGGTTTTGAAAAATGGACATCATCCGCCGATGGACACGCCTACCTCCCATACAACGCGAAAATTGAAAATTGCATAACTCAGCTAATAATTAGTCTACAACAATAAAATTTGCTATGTATGTGTTTTATATAAACACAAAGATGAGTTTGAAAAATGGACGTCATCCGCTCACGGACACGCCCAACTCCCATACAACCCAAAAATTGAAAACGCAATAAATAAGCCTCTGTTTAACCTACAGAGCTAAAATTTGGCACATATGTTTTATATGACAAGACAAAGATGGTTTTGAAGAATGAACGCCATCCGCCAACTGACACGCCTACCTCCCATACAACCCAAAAAGTTTAAAACTCAATAAATAAATTTATGTTTGTCATAGAGAAATAAAATTTGGTATGTATGTATTTTATACCAAAACTAAGGTGTGTTCAAAAATTGGAAGTAATCCGTCCATGAACATGCCCACCTTCCATAGCGAAAGCACAATAAAGGCATTAACTGTGAGTTACAGGAATAAAACTTGGTATTTTTTTGGTAAATTTTTCATCAACATTTAAATGCATATCAAATATAGGCTCCATCCGGACACGCCCATTTCCAATAATATTATTTTTTTTTTTGGTAAATTAGGTTTATGGTATTTCATAGTCGGCCTAGACCGACTTTAGACTTTCTTTACTTGTTTTTTGATAAAAAATCATATTTGGACTTGATATCAAGCAAATTATGGCCTAACTCAGAATCACTCAGACAATTAAGTGGCTTGGGATTGTTTTCAGCTCAAATTTCTCTAAGTGTAACAATTCAAAAGTTGAATTTTAGTTTTTATATTCTTCAGTCAAATTTTTTTCACACACAGGTAGCACATTATCAGATATGAATATGGGGTCAAATGACGCCTGTCCGTCTTTTTACTGTTAAAAATCAATCTCAACAACTTCGCACTACAAACAATATGTTTGACTGGCATTTCATCACAAATTTTTGTGGTTGTCTATTGACAAATGAAAAATAATTGCCACACATGCGAATCTACTTAAGAGAGATCTACGAAGAGAGAATTTGATAAACAGTGTCATTCATTATTAAAATGACATGAATTAAAAGAAACTAAATTCAAAAATTAAATTAATTTCTTAACTCAAGCATTGTGTGCCTAGGTGTCATCTCTGATTTTTTGATCTGCCCTTGCTTTAGCATATATCTTAACATTATTTTAATTTTTCAATATTTTGGTACATTAAGCTTCCTTCGGTACTGCTTATAAACCAAATAACGTTTTATCTTATCATTAATAAGAAAATTTTCGCAAAATATTGCATAATAAGTATGAAATTGAATCAGTGGGTGCAAATGACATGACTACCTTTGTATTTGTCTGTTCATGCATTTAATTTCTGTTTGTCCTTCAGGCAAGCAAGATCTAAAGACAGGAAGGCTGTGTGCGTAGAGTGAACAATTGAATTAGATGAATGAACTATAACATTAGTCTTAGTCATAACGTTGTTAGTTCTTTTTTTAGCTAAATACAAATGCAAGAGTATTAACAAGTATGCTATGGTAACTTGTTAAAGATGTATGTAGTTGTTTTGGCAAAAAACTTTGCAAATATATTAATAACTATTGTTGCCAAATTCTTGGAATGAATATAGAATGAATGAAACGATTAACGTGTAAAAAGAAAAAAAAAGTGTATTTCCATAGGCAAATATTTATAAAAGAAATAAGCAATTCTTTTGTAATTATAAATGTCTATATATCTCTATGTCTATGTAACTCATTATTACAGAATTGCAAAGGTTTCTAGAAAGAGTTCTTGGCAGTCTTCAATGGCAACTCAATGGGCGGTATTTATTTTTGTTCAAGCTTAAAGCTTAAAGCTTAATATTAAGTCAATATTGCTAATGTTAAGAGTTTTTATATAAATTAAACTCGGCTTTTAAATTGTACTCTGAGGTAAGCTTATTTTTCAGCAAATTTTTATGTAAATATTTAAATTAAGCACAACAAACATATCTGCATAAATTCGTTTATAACAAGATTTCACGATAACAACATCAAATAGATATCATTACAAAATAAGTAGATTTTATGTTTCAACAACACTAACAACAATAATAATGTAAGGTATAACAAAAAATATCAAAACAAAAACAAAACCTTAAAATGCTGCTTTGCACGTTAGTGTGTATTTTTTTTTTTTTTTTTGTTTTTTCATTTAATCAAATAAATTTATAAAACATTTTACCGCAAATCAAATTTAGCAGGTAAAAAAAATTTGTTTCTGTTTGTTTTTGGTTTTGTTTAAATATAGCTTATTTTTAGATAACTCAGCGTTTGATCACTGAAATTACACACACACACACAATACTAGCTTAGAGGCAATAACAACAAAAAATAAAAGAAAATATTCATTCATCATAAATGTTATTTTACAAAAATGTCAAACAACGGAAGTGGCAACAACTGTCAAAGCGAAAATTTTTTCAAATTCAATACAATAACAGACAGAAAATTGCAAAACAAAAAACACAAAAATTAAAAAAAAAAAATAAAAAAAATAGAAACGAGATCTGCTTAACCCAACAGCACGTTGATGTGTAGTGATGTTGAGTGCCGGAAGGAAGTGCAGGAAATCAATGAAACCGGAAACGGAAGCGGAAAAATGGAAAAGCTAACATTAAGCTTGACCGCAAAAATAACACAAACACAAATAAAACCAAAAACACATCGATTGAGTCAAAGTCAAAAAGTCAAAATGACATTTCAAAAGATGAAAAGTGCTGACAGCTAGATAGAATGTGTGTAAAAGAATGACATAGATTGAAAATGTATGTCTTGCAGTCGATGATGATGAGTCATAGCAAATGTTTGATACAAACCACAAAGAGCAACACAAGGCAGCAGCTGGTTGAAAAGAAAGCCTTAACAGCGGTCAACTGCTTGTTTAGCCTTGTTTTGAAATAATTTTATGAAATCAAAACAGTATTCAATTCTAAACCAGCTGTCGCATGATTAAAAGTTACAATTTTGTTGCCTTTAGAGATGCCTTTAAAAAAAAAGAGAGCTGAACTCAAAACTTGACAACAACGCCACTAAGAGCCAAAAAGAACAGCTAACTGCACATTGATTGATGTGTTCTAAATAGCTAACGTTATCATTGTTGTTGTTATTGCTGTTGAAGTTATGGTCAGTGCGATAAATAGCGTTGTAGACAACAAAGCAGCTAATGACGCCAGCAACACACAAGTTTGCTGTATTGAGCATGAAATTTGATGCAACCATTTGTGGCATTCAACATTCACCAACAGCATGCGTTGTAGAGCAAGCTGTCAGTAATGTTGGTGGCAGGCAATATTGCTGCATCATGTGGTTAGCGGACACCAAAAGAAAGGCCAAACAAACAGCAACGTAGCACTTACATTGTAGCCTCTTTTGAATGCCTGCGTTGAGCAGGTTGCAGTAATTTAAGGCAGGCAAAAAAATTTTCAAGATAGACAACAAAACCACAGACAATATGTTCAGAAGAATTTACAAGCAATACTTTTGTCAAAACATTGAAACAATTAGTTTTAAATAGCAATCAATTTGGTGCAACACGACGTATACGCAACATTAATTATTTATTAATTAATTTTAAAAGCATACAAAAAAAAACGTCATTACTTCATTAATATGACAACAAAAACAACAAAAAAATATTAATTAAAAATTAAATTAATTATTTTCTGCAATAAGCAGCTATGGTTAATAAAGTAACGGCGTTTTTTTTATATACATTTTTGCTGTATTATTTTAAATTTGGTCAGTTGCACAAAAATAACAAAAAAAAAAAAAAAACAGAGAAAAAACACACACACACACAACATCAAAATCAACTGAAGCATAATATTAAGTAATGTGCTAATTATTAATTGGTTGGAAAATTAATTTCGTGGTTTGACTGACAAATTTTATTATTTCAATAGACTGCCTGAACTCTTAGCCTTACCCATACACCCACACAGCTGGCTATCACTGCTGACATGCCACCCATTCTTACCCGTCGCCCACTGACCACCTTAGCAGCATTTTGTTTAGCCTTTAAGCAAAACGATGTCCTTTTAATGCAACACGTTTCGTAGATTAATTCTGGTGTTTCTTTTTTTTTCATTTTTCGCTTTCAACGTTGTTGTCCTTCGCGTTCTTTTGTTGTGGCACATTTTTTATTTTATTTATTTTCTGTAGCGCTGTTTCTTGGCATTTTGTTTGTTTTAATATAACTTGAGTTGTTCGTGTTGTTGTTGTTGTTGTTGTTGTTGTGCTTCTTGTGATTTTCTTTGTTGTTGATTTTGTTGCAGGAATAAATATGTGAATGAATGTAAATGTTTTAAGGCATAGCCTGCTGCAAAATAGCAACAACAAAGTGTTGTTGCCGCCGCAATGTTTAGTTTAGCGGTAGATGGCAAAAATTATGACGTCGACTGCGGTTGGAGTGAGGTAGAGGATTTAGGGCAGCGCATTCATTCAAACCTAGCGTAGGTAGTGTATAGTTGAGTAAAAATGATAAGGCAAAAACAGAACCTTGATATCTGAAAAATAATAAATTGAAAAAGTTTTCTTTTCTTACACTCATCAGCTTTGCTGTTGTTGCTGTAGCTGCTCTCAATGCGGGCATGGAGACAAAAAAAAAAAGAAAGAAAAAAAAAACTTAATTTTGTTGTGTCGGTTTTTTAATTTATTTTTGTTTTTGTGCTTTCTTTTTTATATTACATTTCTCAAAATAATTTTTTATTTTTTCATATTTTTTCATCTTCTCTTCTCTCTCTCTCTCTCACTCCCTTACAAATCTCAGCATAACTAGAACTTTGCCTTGTTGCCTGTTCCCTTGCAGTGCTTAAATCTTTTTTTAATCCCAGCTCAACTGAGATAACTTCAAATAACAAATAAGCCAAACAACCCACAAAGCTAAGCAAAAAACCAACACTGCAAAACAAATAACAGTCATTGCTGTTTATCTCTGTAAACCACCAAAGTCGAGGTCAATCTGAATTGCCTACCTTAAGATACTTCATTAATTCTTGTTGAGAAGAAAAAAAAAACGTTCTTTGCCATCATCAATGTATTTATGTACTTGAAACTTGAAAAAAATTTTCATTTGAAGCATCTCCACTTCAAATCGAAAACTTTTGTTAACAAGCTTTTTCTATTTGCCAGTTCTTATCGTTGTAATTATCGCAAAAATATTGAATAATTTATTCGAACTTTTAATGGAAATTGTGTGATAAAGCAAATATTTGTTTGAGAATCTGACTTATTTAAAGATTTTCAGCAACTATTAAAATAACTGAAGATCTAACTATTAAAATATTTTAGCTTTTATGATTTCTTATGCTTTTGTTCATAACAAACAACTACAAAATGCGGATAAACTTGTTTAAGATTTGAACTAAAATTGAATATGAAAACTTACAGCTTGACATTTTTGTGCACGCATGTATGTTTGGGCTCAAGGACCTCTAAATTAACAATATGACTAACAAACCTTTAAGTCGAAAAAAAATTTTCGAGATTTTTTTAATTGAGAATATTAAGATTAATCGAATATTTAAGAAACAATTTTAATTTGAGCAAAATTATTTTAAACTATAATTATGTTATAAAAAAATTATTTATATAAAAAATGAAATAAATCGAAACACAACTGTTTGAAATCCAAATCCAATCCATTCCAAAGGTTCTGTTTTCAAAGTCAAGAACCAAATTTATGCAAAGGTCTGCCCCAATCGTATGAATCTCAACAATTCTAAAAGTTCACGGTTTCAACTTTGCATTATTTCACCCCCCCCCCCCCCCCATCCACTACATAATGTGCCTATGTTTTATTCTAGAATGTCAAAGATGAAAAATTAAGTTTGAGCAAAAATTTTTTTTTTTTAAGTAATGTAATATATTTATTTTATCAAAACATAATACCAAAAAGTGAAGCTAACGGACATTATCTACATTTCTAATTTAATGACGGTGATTGCGAATGCCAAATGAATCGGAAATTGAAGCCTTTTGGATGGAAATTTTTCCTTCGACTGTATCATTGGGATGCATGGCAACAAAATGGTTTCTTCCTTGAATTTTTCATTCCGGATGGTTGCTTCAATAACATTTCTCGTTTTGGAATTAGTCAGTATGGCCGGAAAGATATTTTAAATTAATATATTTTAACTATTTATTACTTCCTATCACTGCCTAACAATATTTGATTTCAAAATAAAGCACAGCTTTAAGTTTTTTTTAGAATTTGTTGAATAATATAATGAAAGCAAGCTTTTTTGGGAAACGATATCATTACAAACCTATTTCAAAACTGTCATGTGCTTCCAAAATTTTTGAAAGTATCATCTACCATATTCTCTTTTTCCATTGCAAATCCATGTTTCCTTCTAGTCAACATGGCTTCCTTAAAGATGGATCAAAAAGCATTAATCTCACAGAATTTGTTTTAAAAAGTTCATACTCGTTGGAAACAGGTGAAGAATTTTATGCAGTTTCCACCAACTTTAGTAAAGCATTTGAGAATATCTAAAATTTATTCTAATCTCCAAGAATGCAGGAACTTAACTCCACGTATTAATAATATCATAGTAGAGCCAACTTTGGTTTCATGAAACACTGGTCCAGATATTTCTCCAATTCTTACGTCACAAAACTTCTCTTTCTTATTAGTGTTAGACCCATTCTCGAATATGCCAGTCATATTTGGTCTTCCATCTAAAACACCCATTCAATGCGAATCGAAGCAGTTCAAGGAAGATTCATTCGTTTCTCTCTTCCCGGTCTTCCTTGTTCTGACAATTTCAAAATACCTATTTATGCCAACCGTCTGAAATTGATTAACATGCAAATTCTTGTAAAACGAAGGAAAGTTACGCATGTTCTTTTTATTCATCAACTAATATGTGGAACCATTAACTATCGAGCACTACTCCAATTAATATTCTTTACTACCAACCCATGCAACCTTAGGTCTTACCTCTTCTCCACCTTAACTTTCACTGCATCGAGTATTAATGTAGTTAGCGCATATAACCAGAATGCTTTATATAAGCAATACATTTACCAGCTCATTCGATTTTTATCTGAGCAGATCTCGACTCCGAAACCCTTCTTTACTCCAACGCAATTTGTTCCCACTCTCTAAGGTCTTCTTACAATTAAGATTAAATAATTATATTTAATTCATTGTTAATAAAGAAACTCCCTGTTAAGTGTTAGTTGTAGTTTTAATATTTTTAGTTTAGTTTAAGTGTGTGGCTTAGCATGTTCGGAGCCCAAGTTCGATCCCCAGTCGCAGCGAAAAGTTTTTTCAATAAAAAATTTTTCTGATCGGTCACCACCTCACTGCAGACAATGGCAAACCTCAGAAAGTAAATAATGCCATGTAAAGCTTCGAAGTGGTCATTAAACATGTAGGTCCAGTTCTCTGTCAATTGTGTGCAAACATTTAATAACACATCTAAATTGATCATAAGAAGCTCGGTCAAAGTCCTTTCAAGGGCTGAATGGCCAAATTGTTTTTGTTTGTTTTTTAGCTTAAGTGTTTAAACTGCGTATTTTAAGCTTGACCAATCAATAAATAATAAATAATTAATTCTTAAAATAGTTCTCTTCAAGGTCATAACAACTTGTTTAAACGATTTTTCAACATTTCTATGTCCTTTTTGTAGAATGAAATCAGCAAACCTTCAAAATATACCTCTATTTCCGCGATGACTTTCTCATTCCATCTGAATCTCTTTCCCTGAAGTCACCGCTGGAGGTTTGAGAAACTCTAGAACTCGCTGGGCAAGAAGTCCTGAAAATGCGATTGATTAGCAACTAATTCGAATCGTAACTGATCCAATCTAGCCTTCTCTTTTCAGGACGTCTGTGAAGAGTTTTTTACAAAATAGGCGTAGCACTTTTCCAAAAATACTGTATATCAGTAAATATTGCTACTAGGGAACTGAAATTTGGTACCTCAAAGTAAGCTATAATTATTGCAAAGCACTATCAATAAAGTGTTTGGAATCAAACAAGGGGGCCTGTCACTTTTAGAAAACACTTTATCTAGGTTAATGTTAACACTGGGTACTAAAATTTGGTAAAAGTTTAGATATAATTATAAAAAAGCATTAAAAAATTGGTAGGATTTGACAAATAGGCGTGTCACTACTGCAAAAACTCTGCATAACGGTTAATACTGACAAAAGGGTACAGAAATGTACAACAGGGAGTAGAACTAGTACAAAGGTTGCCGAAAAAGTAAAAAGAATTATACAAAGGGCACTTTTAAAAAAGGTTTGTATATCGGTTTATATCGACACTTGGGTACTTTAGTTTGCTACAGGAATACACAGAATTATAACAACGCACGACGAAATGACGATTGGGCAAAGAACATGGCACTTGCAGATAAATTTAAACGAGACATAATCTGACTTAAACTTTCAGTATTAAAAAAAAAATATGAACAATATATTATATACTCTAAGACAGAAGATATAAAAACATTTCTGTTTTGGTTGAACAATTTTATTTAAAATAAAAACTTAAAATTAATGTAACAAAGTTACATGCCGTATGGTAATCTTAAAGAACCTTATCATAGCCAACGGATGACATATATTTCAAATAAATTAACAATAAAAAAAGATAAAATTATTGCCAATAGTTAAATAAAAAACCAAAGTGAACTTCGTACCTACAAAAAAAATAATAAATTCCGGTTATTTAGCTAGTAAAGTATACCAGCCTCGGACGAAAATCTTACCTTGTATTCAAGACTTTAAAGTTCATCATTAATTATAAAAATTCCAGCATTATATTGATCTAAAATGCTTGACATGTAGCTGTTGGTTTGATTGTTACCAAATCTACATATGATTGCATCGAATTTTGAACTATCCAATTCTGAACATTTGTTATAGAAACCGATATGCGAAAGAACCGCAAACCGATCAAGTTTCAGACACCAAATTGAATTTAATCGTCTGCCAAATTCTTTTGATATAGATTTCTCTCTTTCAAAAAACATAATAAAAAATTTATTAAATTCAGTTTTTTTAACGTATGTTATGTATGTATGTATGTATGTATGTATGTATGTATGTATGTATGTATGTATATATATATGTATTGAAATATGTATGGATGTATAGATATCATAACTTAATGTCTAAGATTAGTCAGTAAGAAATTTGTTACATTTTTTGACTAATTAATAAACTAAATGAAATGAAATGAAATGAAAAAAAAAAAAAAAAAAAAAGAAAAAAAAAAAAAAGAGAACGTCTTATATTGGCAGTGGATCTAAGTTATCATCTCTGGAACAGTGATGATTAGTGTCCGACCGATTATTCGGCTTCGGCTTCGGTAATCGGCATAATCGGCCTATATTTTGATCTTCGGCTTCGGCTTCTGCTTCGGCCGAAATAGCCGATTATTTTTGCCGAATGTTATTGCTTTGCTAAACAATTTTTTTATGAGTTTTTTGAATTTTTTTTAATTATTCAGTAAGCATTTGAAACATTTTCATGGTTCACTTTGTGTTTCTCTCCTTTTCTCTCATGAGTTGGTGTTCATTCCATGAAAATTTTATTCAAATGATAAATGCAGCGAGTCCGACTGTTACGTTTTTGCTTTTGTTATGGACTGAAATATAAACGCTAGAAATTTTCTGCCAGATTTCAGTTAGTATTACATTTCTGTAGCTTTTCTCGGTTCGAAAATATATTCAATTTTCTTCTACTTTATCCTGACGTCAATAATTCGATTACAGAAAAATCCGAATTTTGCAGAAAAACTCTTACGTTTAACTCGAATTTAAGGGGACTTTCAAAAAAGTTTATTTTAATGTTTTAAAATGCCTTTAAGTTGAATAAAAAACAAGATATCATTTTGAAAAATTATATATATATTTTGTAGTAAAAAAATCACACAAAAAAAATTTGATTTAATTTTTTTGATTTTTTTATCTACAAATATGGCTACTGGAATTATTTTAAAAAAGCATCAAAAAACCATAACGGGCATGATTACAACTCGCTGGAACATCGGAAAAAAACAAAGAACGGGGTTTTTATCAGCATCAAAACCGCCATGGAATGAACTAGAAGAAACAAGTTTGGTCAAAAAATAACAAAATGGCGGCGTTTTTTCAAACATTGACAAGTTTTTGGACAATATTGGCCAAAAACTCAAAAACTATAGAACCGATTTTTCTGTCCGTAGTTCATGCCATGCATCGACAAGTGTAAAACAAAATATTTAAATTTCAATTTAAATAAATGATTCTTTAAACAAATTCCTGTAGCAATACATCTGATTAAAATAATAAAAAAAATTTTTTTTTGAGTAGTTTTTTTTAAAAAAAAAATATATTTTTAATTTTTCAAAAAGATATCTTATTTTCTATTCAACTTATACGCATTTTAAAATATTAAAATAAAAAAAGTTTGAAGGTGTTACGTCCCCTTAATGATTTCAGTAAGTTTTTTGTACTGAAATGAATATTAAAGGTGGTTAAATTTTAAGGGTCGATGCTGATTTTGATAAAAAACAAATTATTCAGAAAACTACTGTCATTTCTTTTTATTATGATAATATTGGTATGGTTCAATTATGTATTAAACAAAATATCGGCCAAATGGCTGCCGTGACCTCGGCGGCACACCTCCATCCGATGCTACAAATTTTCGATGACGCTGAGGCATAATTGAGGTTCTATGCCGCTAATGTGCCGAATTATCTCATCCTTTAGCTCTTGAATTGTTGCTGGCTTATCCACGTACACTTTTTCTTTCAAATAATCTCAAAGAAAGAAGTCCAACAGTGTCAAATCACATGATCTTGGCGGCCAATTGACGTCTCCACCACGTGAGATAACACGGCCATTGAATTTGTCGCGCAAAAGAGTCATTGTTTCGTTAGCGTGTGGCAAGTGGTACCATCCTGTTGAAACCACATATTGTCCACATTTATATCTACTAATTCGGGCCTTAAAAAGTTCGTTATCATCTCACGATAGCGAACAACATTCACAGTAACTGCCTGACCGGCCTCATTTTGGAATAAATACGATCCGATGATGCCGCCAGCCCATAAACCGAACCAAACAGTCACCCTTTATGGGTGCAATGGTTTTTCGACAATCACTCTTGGATTATCATTCGCCCAAATGCGGCAATTCTGCTTATTGATGAATCCACTGAGGTGAAACTGTGCCTCATCACTGAAGATGATTTTCTTCGAAAATGATCATCCACTGTTGCCATTTCTTCAATAACTTTAACGCGTGGCTCGATTATGTATCTTTCCATGGTTCAAATTGAGTTAGTCTGAAATGGAGAAATGCCAAATGAAATGCAGAAAAAATTTGACGTTTAGGTGTGGTTCACATTCAACATCGGCCCTTAACAAAAGCAAAGAATAACTTTATAATTTTTTACTTAAAAACATTTGTTTCTTCTTCGGCTTCGACTTCGGCCTTCGGCCAATTATTTCCATTTTGCCGAAGAATCGGCTTCGGCTTCGGCTTCGGCAAAAATTCACGTTCGGTCGGACACTAGTGATGATATTTGATAATTTTGCAGGGGACTGTTTATTCTCTTCTGAAAGTACTTTTTTGGACGCGAGAGTACTTTTTGTTAATCTTTATATAAATAGGCGTAGGGAAAACAATCAAGAACAATTTTCTCCCGTGTTCAATTTTCTCAACCGATTTTGATAATTTTTTTTTTTTAATTAATTAATGTGCGAAAAAGTGCACTAAATATTTTGTATCTATAATTATAGAAAGGCAAACAAAAAACTGGTCGAATTTCGACTCCAGGCGATACTAGTATGATTAAATAAGCTTTTTTTTTTTGTTGCAGAGGCACTAAGGGCGAGACAGTGATATATAGAGATCTTAAGTAATGGAATTTTGATACCCAGGAACCCTAAATTTTGTGAGATTCGATAAAAAATTGCTTTTGAAAGACGATAGACGAAAACCTACATAACTACCCAAGTGTTGCCCCTAGAGGGGAAAAATGTTCGACCGACCCCCATTAAATTTTTTCTCGAAATTTTGCAGGAACATACCTGCCCCAATCTACACCCTCTAAGGGGGGTTCCCACAACAAAATTGATATTTTTAGGAAATTTTAACCCACCGCTTCCAGGGTGCGCCTAGTAGGGTAAAATGTGTGCCTGACCAACATTGGTTTTTTATCCCAACATTTTATCAAAAGATACCTACCAACCAGTGTTGCCGTTTTGGCTATTTATAGCCAAAAGTGGCTATTTTTTTTGCTCGTGATCAGTTTTGGCTATTTGGCGATTTTATTTTTCATTTGGCTATTTTTTTTACTTGGCTATGTTTTTGCATTCCGGCGAAAATTTATTTTTTATTTTACATATAACATTTTCAATTGCCTGAGAATCGGCAGCGAATCGCTTGGAAGATCAAGCATTTGCCTTTGAGCTCATCTGAGAACCATACGGGTATCGCCGACTGTAAGCTGCTTAGGCCGATTCGCCGGGACGATTCGCCAATGAACCGCCGAGCGAAGTTATAAGAAATTCGCCGGAAAGGGTGGCAAATGAAGTCCATTGAAGAGTCCGCAGCAATTTGTTCCGAAGCATCGTTGTTCTGTTCGGATTCAATGAAATTTTGTGAATTTGTTTTTATTTCGCTTCGATACTATACTATACTAGTTCAACTATACTAGTTCAACTTTTTAATTAATTTTAACGATTTTTCAGAGCCTGCTTCATACTACCATGATAGATTTTGAACATTTTTGAAAAATCCATCTTGGGATGAATCACTGGTGCATCTCAAAATCCACTTCTCTGCCAATCGTCTTCCAAATAATTCAGGGAAATGATTTAAAATTTGTAAGCGAGGGTGAATTCTCTCTTGATTTGGACACGACCAGTGATGCTAAGCGTACAGCCGAGCGCAAGAATATCCAATAGTTTGACATGTAACATCTCGAATCATGTGCCACGTTACAGTATGCAACAATATATATAATTTTGCTCATTGAAAGTAATTGTGGTTTGTTTTCAAAAGTAAAATTAAGCAAGTCAGCATGGAAAAGAAAGTTGATATAGCACTCCGCCACACATAAAACATTCTTCACTTGTTTCACTTGATTTCACTTTCTCACCTACTTATCTAACTCCGATTTCTGAACCAAGGCAGACTTGACTGAATGGGTTTGACACCTGAAATCCTTGGTTCGAAGCTAAAAACAAAATGTAATACTTTTTACTTTCGAAAATGCAAACCTTGTTTTTATGAAGTTTTTCTACTCTTATCAAGTAAAAATAAATGAGCTAAGGTCGTTCTATATTAAAGGTCCGTCTATTTAAAGGATATATGCCTTAAAAATGTTTAAAATATGCTCTTATATTCTCAACATATAAATTTTTATAACATATTTAAAAAAAACATGTTTGTAAATTTGTTTCCAGTAAAAAACGGTACTATGTTATACAAAAAACTATTTAGTTCAAATAGATATGAATGTTTTTTTCTTATATAATTACTTAATCTTTTGGCTATATTTTTTACATTTTGGCTATTTTTATTTTGTGTTTTGGATATAAAAATAAATTTATTCTGGCAACACTGCTACCAACCCTTAAATGAGCTCCTATACAAATTTTTTCTAGTTTTTTTTTTTAATTTTTTTTTTCTAAAATTGCCTTCCATCGCTGCCAGGGTGCCTTCCAAAAGGCTGAAATGAGAAACCGACACACATTAGCTTTTCTTCTCCAAATTTGTATCGAGCATACCTGATGTAAATAAGAAATTAGAAATTTTTTAATTATAATTGTAAAAAAATTTTTATCAAACTACTTTCTTTTTGTCATGGGATGGATATGTATATCTTTCGATTTTCGACGACGACTTGAAGCAAACATATTCTTTCATAATATTACGCCTCTTTTGATGGCGTCATTGACAACGTGCAGATTACGCAATATTTGTTGGTAATCTTCGCGCTCAGTTCAGGTTTCTGGATCGTAGCAATCAAATCTGTTGAAAATCCGAAGCTTGCGAAAAATGTTGCTATCTCAGGAATGACGTCAAATCTTTTTGTAATTTCTGATTCACTTTCTCCGATGTCAGTTGAATCTTTTTTTACACTTCTTTTAAGCCAGTAATGTTTACTGGACGAGCACGTACTTGATTTCCGTTGCTGCCGATATCCTCGCTATCATCTTCCTCGTCTTCTTCATTGACATCAACGACATTATCTCTGTAACTGCTATCATCTCGCTTTGTTCCATCTAAAAATTTGTTGATCGGATAACCCAAATAAATACTGTGAAACTTCTCTTTGTGAAAGTAATTTAAGAGAAGAATTTCTTTCGGTCTCAATATTGAGAAAAAAATCTTAATCATGCATGATGTAAACTTTTTTTTTGATGGTTAGTGTTTCCGAAAGTACTTTTTTGGGCTAAAAGAAGTTGGGGCTTTCGAAAATAGAAAGGAGGTAAAAAGGTGGGGAATATCCACTACAAATATCATACCTGCTCTGGAATTTTCTTAATAATTCCATCTGGTGACTAGACACCTCTGCTTGTCGACACCAGACCTGAGAAGCAAGCATGAGAATTGGTCGAATATACATTTTATACATATTAGTTTAAATTTTGGTATCGATCTAAGCATTTTTAAAAATACGATTTAAGTGAAATTTTGCTCTTTTTATAAGGCTTTATTAAACCTGATTTTAGTATGTTTAGTTAATCCATTGCTTGTTTAAATCTGTCAAGCAGTCTTATATCATTTTTGACTGGCAATAAATATATCTTAAAATAAATATAATAATATATAATAGTTAAATATATCTAATTGAATTTCTGAGGCTTCGATTGAGGCTTCGATTTCCGATCAGGAACAAATCCTATATATTTGTTTAGTCTTATTTTTGTTCAATGGCAATTTAAAATTTTTAAAATATTTAGATATCTATATATTATATATATTGCATTAAATTCTATTATTTCAAAGATTTAGTCCGTGTCATGTATCATATTCGTAAAAATTAAAAAGATCGCACAAAGACCCATCACAAATTTATTTTTTTTTTATATTTTAGACCTTCACAAGTTTGTTGTTCTTTTATACCATACAGCTAAACACTATAAAATGCATTCTTTATGACTGCAAAAACTTTAAATAAACTTGATTGTTAGACGTATAAATGTTGCTATGGTTGCTAACCTATTAAATTGGCGCAAATTTGGATACTGGCTGATTCCACACTAATGAGAAATGCTTTCATTCACAAATGCTTTCAATTGAAATAATTTTTAGTTCTCGCATTAAAATGGAATCTAAAGGTACTTCTAATGCAAAATTATTTTTAGTTTTAATGCTTCTTTAGGTTTTTTTGACAAATTAAGTAAACAAACTCCGAGTTGAGAAAAACTTAAAATATTATTTTTATATTTAAAACGTTGAAAACAGCCATCTATTGTTGCACATTCAAAAAAATTAGGCTAATAGTGCTAAAAATTAAAACAATGCTATCCAAGAACAGTTTATAACAAGGACTGGCTAATGCGTTAGCAAAGAAAAAATATTACAACTGAGTGTTTTTTCAGTGTCACACCCGTCCCAGAAAAATGCTATTATTTTTCTAAGGAGAAATTTTCCTTAAGTAAGGATATTGATGTTTAAAATAAATTTGTAAAATTTTTTTATTAAATCATTTCTTTTTATTCTTCATTTCCGTTACAAGAAGTTGGTCACACCCGGATCGGTTTTCAAAATATTTTTCTAATAATGAAATTTTTGCAGGTTTATGAATAAATACTTTGATAAAAACTAGTTTTGTAAATTCATGTACAGCAAAATAATTTTTAAAGATATTAGTTTGATCAAAAATTCATGCGAAAAATTTTTATCAAAAAAATATTTATTTTTTAAAAATATATTAAAAAATCGAAATTTGTGTGGGTATAAATTTGATCAAAAATGCATGCAAAAAAATTTTTGCAAAAAAATATTTACTTTTTAAATACATTAAATACATTTAAAACCAAAATATATTTTTTTGATTTTGGTGTCAAAAATATGTGATGGTTCGTACCCATATTATTCGCACTCGTCACACCAGGGACAATCTTATGTCACACCCGTCCCATTTTAAAGTTTAAATAATAATGGTTATCGCCATTTTTTCAAATTATTTTTCAATTATTGGTATTCAACAGAAAATATATTAAATTTGACTACTGAATTACAATGTTAAACTCTGAATTTTTAGTTTTTTTTTTAAACTTGTGCTCGTCACACCCGTCCCAGGTGTTCAAGTGAATGTAACTATTAAACTAGTATAAATAATTGTATTATGTTTTAGCATTTTGAAACCTTGGGGCATTTTCTAATGGACCCTTTAGTAAATTGCTTAACCCTCGAGAACTATCGTCTATTTCACTAACGTCAGTACTATCGTTGGGTGTAATCCACCCATACTCAGTTAGTATCTGCGTTTCTCATCTGTCAAATGAAACTATAAAAATAATCAATTTATTTTTAAGAATGAATACCCAACTACTGAAGAACAAGAATATTTTACATGAAATTTATTTTGTTTTTTTTTATATAATCGTTTACTTAGGAACATAGCAATTAGAGAAAAAAATAAAAAAATATAAAAAATGTATTCTGGAAAATCAGTTGTAACTTTTTTAGTTTTCAAGTCATGTGCTTTTACTTAACTGATATGGAAAGCTGAAAATGTATATAAGAAAAAGTTATTTAATAATTTTTTTCAGCAGAAAGTAAAATTTTTTTTCAAAAGTGAGCTAAACACTTACAAATTTTAGTTACTCATTACATCTACAAAACATATCATCATAGATTAGTTCGTATCTGGCAAAGTTGATTCATAGCAGTACCTACAGAGAGGGTAGGTAAAACTTTTGCAAATATTAGCGATTTCTTTTGATTTTATATTAGCAATCACATACAATATTTCATTACTGATTACTATCGTGGGTGAAAAACACCCACAATTTTGAAACGCCATTGCTATCGTGGGTATAAACCACCCAAGCCTCTTAATAAACTGGCTTTATGTAAATATCACCTTAGTTTAAACGAGTAAATAGTTCTTTTTAACATCAATAAACATTCAACTGAGGATTACATTATAATTTAGTGATGATTTTCATGAAAAATTATATACTTCTCCAATAAATTCAGCCTTATGGGTGGATTCCACCCAGACGATAGTCCTCGAAGGTTAAGTTTTTACCGGTTCATACCATTTTCAGCACGATAAAGTAGTCTAAACGCCAAACCCGTCTCTATGGAATGAGATCACTGTTTTTTAGTTCTTTTAATATGTTTAATATGGTATAATAAAAACTACCTCACGCTCTTTCTCATATCGTTTGAAAGCCTTAACGTTCCTGTTATGTTTTATTCATTTTTGCATCATGTAGTTACAAATTTCGAACTTTATGTCCTATTAATACCTTTAGTTCAACAACAATTTCATGTCAAAACTTCTTTTCCATAAAATTCAAAACAATAGCATCGTCATTTTTTGTTTTGCAACCATACATCAAAAATTTTTGGCATTTTTTTACTTGACTGTTTCAAGGGAAATATTAATTTCTCGTTGTTAGGCAGGTTTCGGTGGAATATATTAACATGGCATTAAAAGTTGGTTTTTCACAATTAACTACATATAAAATACTTCAATCATAATTGCTAAGACATAAAGTTTTACTCAACGAAAGACGATTTTGTGAAGAAATTCCATTGAAGATATTTTAATTTAACTCTACTTTTTAACCGACTTCAAAAAGGAGGAGGTTCTCAAGTTGGTTGGTTTCTCTGTTTTTTTTTTATACCCTAAACCTGAAAGGTCAGGGTATATTAACTTTGTGCAAACGTTTGTAACGCATAGAACGAAGCGAGTCCGGTATAGAAAAGTATATATATTTTTGATCAGCGTCACCACGTGAGTCGAGCTATCCATGTCCGTCCGTCCGTCCGTCCGTCTGTCCGTCTGTGTGTTGTCCGTATACACAGGATAAGAAGAAGGAGTTGAGATAATTGAATGAAACTTGGTACACATAGTCACATGGACCCAAGGATCTGCACTATTGAATATTTTTGGAATCCGCCCACGGACACGCCTACCTCCAATACAACGCAAAAATTTAAAACTGTATAACTCAGCTCATATTTAGTCTACAACAATAAAATTTGATATGTATGTGTTTTATACAAACACAAAGATGTTTTCGAAAAATGGACGTCATCTGTTCACGGACACGCCCACCTCCCATACAACCCAAAAATTGAAAACGCAATAAATAAACCTCTGTTTACTCTACAGAGCTAAAATTTGGCACATATGTTTTTTATGACAAGACAATGATATTTTTAAAAAATTGACGTCATCCGCATACGGACACGCCTACCTCCCATACAAAGCGAAAATTGAAAACTGCATAACTCAGCTCATATTTAGTCTACAACAATAAAATTTGATATGTATGTGTTTTATACAAACACAAAGATTTTTTCGAATAATGGACGTCGTCTGTTCACGGACACGCCCACCTTCCATACAACCCAAAAATTGAAAACGCAATAAATAAGCCACTGTTTAACCTACAGAGCTAAAGTTTGGCACATATGTTTTTTATGACAAGACAAAGATATTTTTGAAAAATGGACGTCATCCGCATACGGACACGCCTACCTCCCATACAACCCAAAAAGTTTAAAACTCAATACATAAGGTTATGTTTGTCATAGAGAGATTAAATTTGGTATGTATGTATTTTATACAAAAACTGATGTGTGTTCAAAAATTTTGAGTAATCCGTCCATGAACACGCCCACCTCACATAGCGAAAGCACAATAAAGGCATTAACTGTGAGCTACAGGAATAAAACTTGGTATGTGTAAATTTTTCATCACCATTTAAATGCAATTAAAATATAGGCTTCATCCGGCCACGGAGACGCCCATATGTAATAAAAATTTTTTTATTTTTGAAAAGTGGGTTTAGGGTATTTCATAGTCGGCCTAGACCGACTTTAGACTTTCTTTACTTGTTTTTTTTTTTTTTTTTTTTTTTTGTGAATGTATGTACATCGATTACTCCTAAAGTACTTGCCCGATTTCCGTAATTTTTTGTCAGTATATAGAGACCATCAACGTGGAGGTGCCCGTCTATAAAAGTGGGCGATATTCGACAAAGGGGCGTGTCGCTATAAGAAAAACACTGTATCTCAGTAAATAATGACACTAGGGTAATAAAATTCACAGTTAAATTACAAGGGCAGGAACAAATTTTAAAAGCTATGATTATATAAGTGGGCGTTATTCGAAAAAAGGGTGTGGCAATATTGGAAAAACTCTGTTTCTCAAATTAAATTAACAGTAGAATACTGAAATTTAGTACAGATGTAGACACAATTATTGAAAATTACTATCAAGAAAGTGGGCTTTATTGGACAAATGGGTGTGGCAATATAAGACAATTACTGTATCTCTAATAATATTGACACTAGGGTATAGAAATTTAGTACAGTGGCAGGCACAATTACTACAAATTTTTTTAAAGACAAAAATGGTTGTTATTCGATAAGGGGTGTGGCAATATTGAAAAAACACTGTATCTCGAATACTATTGACACTAGGATACTAAAATTTAGTACAGAGGTAGGCACAAGTATAACAAATTACTGCCAATAATGTGTGCGGTATTCGATAAAGTGGCGTGTCACCATAAGAAAAACACTGTATCTCAGTTAATATTGACACTAGGGTACTGATATTAACAGAAAAACGCAAGGGTAGGTACAATTCTAAAAAATAACGGTCAATTAAGTGGGAGTTATTTAACAAATAGGTGTGGCAACATTGGGAAAACACTGTATCTCGAATAATATTGACGCTAGAATACTGATATTTAGTACAGAGGTAGACACACTTATTACAAATTACTGTCAATTAAGTGGGCGTCATATAAGGTGTGGTAATATTAGAAAACACTTTATCGAATAATACTATTGACACTTGGGTACTGAAATGAAGTACAGAGGTAGACACAATTATTACAAATTAATACCGAGGAAGTGGGCGTTATTCGGCTAAGGGGTTTGGCAGTGTTTAAAAAAACTGTATAATATTGACTCAAGGGTGATTAAATTCATTGTAAGAATGTGTAGAATTATTGAAAATACTATGACAAAGTAGGCGACATTCGACAACGAGGCGTGTCACTATTAGAAAAAACACTATATCTCAGTCACTATTGACACTAGGGTATTGAAATCAATTCAAGAATAGGTAGCCTTAAAACAAAACACAATCAAGAAAGTAGATTAGATTCAACAAAGAGGCGTGTCACAATTAGAAAAACACTGCATTTCAGTTAATATTGAAACTTGGGTACTAATATTTGGTATGTGGCAAGGTAGAATAATTAAAAAGGTGAGATAGATTATTAATAGCGTGAGGCACTTTGAGGAAACTACTGTAAATCGGTTAATACTGATGCTAGGGAACAGAAATTTGGTGCAGGGCAAGGTTGAATTATTATAAAGTATGATCAATAAAGTGCATAGTCGGGATTCAAAAAAGGGCATGACACTTAAATAAAAATTGTAGAGACGCAGAAATTGAAAAAAGCCAACAAACCATGAAATAGTAAAACTTAGTTTTTAATACTAAAGTTTCATATTTGAAATTTTACTTAATAATTCGTGCAAATATATTAAAAAATTCAAAAGAGTAAAGAAGAAGAAACGACAGAAAAACATTTTTAAAATTATAAGCTTAAAAAATTGTGTTTATGTAGCAAACAAACTTTTTCTAAAATTTATCATATTCTCTAAAAAAGGAAGAAATAAAAACTTTTTATCAAAAAAAAAAAACCTACTTCAAAATCACTACAAAGTAAAAAAGAATTTTAAATTACTTTTCCTATTAATCGTGGTAAAATCTGATAATTTATATATTTGCATTATTATATTGGAAATCTTATAAGTTTAATTTTTTTTATTTGTTTTATTTTTATCATAAATAAACTATTTTTTTTATAATGATAAAAGCTTTGTAGTCGGCGCTAATCTTTGTCATTAAATCATGATATTTTTGCCATCCCTGCCCTAATTTCAACTTCTTTTACTAAATTTAGTTTAAAAGTAATTTTAAAAGCTTTGCACACACAAACATTCTCAATCTACTGTTTGGGTGAGCTTGGAAGACTGACATTGAATATGCTATTGTATGTTGCAACTTCACAAAAAAACTGATTTTATTGGCACCGACTTCCAAGTTTTTATTATCTTAAAAAAAATAATTTATTTATGATAAAAATAAAACAAATAAAAAAAAATTAAAATTATAAGATTTCCAATATAATCATGAAAATATATAAATTATCAGATTTTACCACGATTAATAGGAAAAGTAATTTAAAATTATTTTTTACTTTGTAGTGATTTTGAAGTAGGTTTTTTTTTTTTTGATAAAAAGTTTTTATTTTAACTTAACAATTAAAATACTTTTTGTATTAACTGATTAATGAAAAAGTTGTTCTTTTGTATTGAGCACGGTTGTATTCAAGTCGAAATGAATTGAAAGAAATAAATACAGGCAACATTTTTGAATTGATAAATCCTTTTGCCTGCACCTATTAAACAAAGTTAATTTCAATTCAATTCCGCCATTTTATTATAATATGCATCAGAATGAGCGCTATTTCCTTTTTCATATCAAAAAATAAAAAAATAGTTCGAGTTCGAAGCATTTTTTTGCATAATTCTTAGTAACTTTGCATTGATGCTACTTTAGAAAATTACAAAAAATTGAATTGAGAGTTAATGCAGATTAATTGTACCACAGGCCCACACACATACACACACAGGCACCTTCCATTATAGCAACTAACCAGTAGACATTGGCTCATAAAACAGACAAATAGGCCGTTAGCTGTTTGTAGATGGTTGAAAAGACAGACAAACAGTTGAAGATTAATAGAGGTCGTTAGTAAAATTAAATGTTTCATGTACAAATAAAAGCATTGATAGCTAAGAGCAGTAAGGAAGAATAGCCTTTCTTTAGCTTTTACGAAAGAATCATTGAAATCAACATTTTTGCAGTTAAACAGTAGAGCATTCTAACATTACTGTAGAGCCATATTTTTTACGCCATTGAATTGAAATTCAATTTGAAGTGGAATTTTTAATGACAGGGTTGTAAGAACAGAGAATAAAACCCTGAATGAACAGAGAAATTTACAGGAAAAGCTTGCAGCCTCAAATGTAGACTTGCAGGCTTTGGTTAAAGGATTTATTAAATCATGTTTTTTGCACGCTTACTTAAACAGCTATGAATCTTAAAAGCAGGTTTGTATTGAATTTTTCAAATTTGCGCTACTTAAGCTCTTCACTGCATGGCAGCCACACCTACACACTTATTTTTAATTGCCGTAGATACTACTTTAAAATTTTTCTACAATTTCTAATGAATTGAAAACTTTGCGTTGAGTTACTGTTTGCTGGAATAGTAAAGAATAGAAAAAAAAAAGGAACTTACTGTGGAAATTCGAAACAATTGTTTTTGAATTCTATTCACGATGAGCGTTTCAACTATTCAGTGTGCAATTTTTTTTTTATTTTTTTTTTTTTGTTTTGTGAAAACTTGTAGCAAAAGTTAATGCTGTAAGAACAAAAAAAACTTATAATTATGTCACAGTGGGTAGTGATGGTAATGCTGGTGTAGAGAGGGACTTAAAATTTCTTTTAATGTTCATATTATATAAGATTGTGTTGGTTTTTTTTTTTTGTTGATGTCTGTTCGACTATTTTGCACAAAGTTATAATTAAAATTACATTCTTGTGCCACAAACAATGAAGACAAGCTCAAAAATGTGCGTCTTAGCGCCAAATGCAGCTGTTGTCAAAAAAAAAAAAAATTAATTTTAAGAACTTGCAATCCATGAATTTTTGATGGCAACATAGAACAAAAACTTCGCGCTGACAGCCAAAAACTACGATAATAAAACAAAAAACATCACTGTAAAAAGTAAATCTTCATATAAGTTGAAAAATTGTCTTAAAATAAGCTGCAACAACATTAAGACAGCTTTTGCTGAAATCACTTTTGCCTTTTTATACTGTAAAACAGCATTCAATGATGTCTGACTTAAAGGCAGTTAAATGGTAAATGCAGCCTTACCTTCACTGAATTTCAGCCCTTATCGTAAACAAATTGGCCTGAATAGCAATTCAAGCTATCTTAAATTAAGACTCATATGATGAATTGTAGACATTTTTAATACAAAAACCAATAAATTTGTTTAAATTAAGCTGGCTTGTCTTAAAATCAACTTCCGAAAGCTGACTTCAAATATGCTTTTTTGAGTTTTTAAGCATTTAGAATACTACAATTCAAAACATGCTTAAATTCAGGCACAAGATGATTTAAAGGCAGTCTTTAAAATACGCTTTACTTTTTAGAGTGATCAAAAGTAGCAGAACAGTATAATAACAGTACCGTTGATATATTTCTACTTATGACTTAGAGTAAATGAGCGAAAAATTAACTCACCCCAACTAAGCAGAAGGCTATTTTTTGCCACTCTCTTGTCCTCAGCCGAACTTAAGGACAGCTAAAATTTTAAGTGAAAACGTGTAGCAGGCAGTGTGCACTGCATAATGCAAATGACAGAAGCAGTGGCAGTGGCAAGCGTGCTACTGCTGTCGTTGTCCATTTTAGGTAAATAAAATTAAAAAAAAATGCTTGTTGCTTGCTTAAATTAAAAAAAAAACAGTAGCCAGAAGCGCGCCAAAGCATTACAACAAAAGCGTTCAAAAGGAAGTGGCAAAATGGAACGAAATAGCATGACTGCCACGGCATGTAAGCGTGAATGAGAGCTGGCTCTATACTAAATGAATGGATAGTTAAATTGTATTTGTTTAAGCAGCAGCACGATCACTACAGCCCGAAAGGATTGCATTTTATCAACATTTTTTCGTTTTTTTTTTTTCTTTTTTGCATTTTTTTCCTACTCCTGCAAAGTTGTGTTTAATTAAATGCTTTGCAAACTATTTAATTAAATTTAATTTTGCTGCTTTTGCCTGCTACAGTTAACTGCATGCATTACTTTTTTATATAAAGCATAGAGCATATAAAATTGCAAATAGAAAAAGATACTAACTTAATGTCTATGAAGTGGAATTGCAGCATATATAACTAGTACTACATGGCGTATGATTAACATTTTTTTTTTTATTGCAGCGTCAAGTGTTTTTCTGGTTGTTCTGTCTATTTTTACAAGCTGCTGGTGGTGGTGCACCAGCAGAAATGTTGCTATCAATTAGCTGCTTAATTAATCAAATTATATCAATGCCTGTTACATTTACTACATGATTTTGCTTTTAAAAATTGTTGTTGTTGTTGTTGCTTTTTTTTAAGGCATAATTAATGCTAGTTTGCAAGCAAAGTCATAATTAATCATTTTATTAAATTTACATTACGGGGAGCTGCTGTTGTTGTTGTTGATAGTGTATTTTTTTTATTTGCTTATGCTGTCATTTCTCGTTTATCTTCATTTTAGAGTCTCTTTCTCTCTCCCTCTTTTTTCCACTATTTTGATGGCAACAAAATTTATACTGAACAAGCAGAATTTATAATTTGTTACATCTGGTATGGCATTTTAAGAAATTATTTATTTACCGGCTCTCAGAATTAAAGTACAATTTTTTGATAAGCAGGAAACATTGATTTTAATTTCATTTATGTTGTTAAAGCAAGTGTTTTTTTGGAGTTTATAATATGCTGAAATACAATATGTTTCTCTAATTTATTTAATGCTGGCAAGTAAAACTTAATATTATTGGCTTTATCATATTATATCACAAAAAAAAAAAAATGAAAAAATCATTTATTTGTATAAAAAAAATTCGTTTTGCTAAAATGCAAGAGTTGAAATTTAGTATAAGCTGTGCTTAGACACAGATAAAAACAACCTGAATTCAAAATTTCAAAAAAAAAAAAAAATGCTTCTACTTAGGCGTTCGGAATAATTTGTGCACTATAATTTGAGTGAAAAAATTTTTTATTGAAACTAACATTTTTACTCGTCGTGGTTTAGTGCACGTTTAGCTCAAGGGTAAGTATAATGGTTTATTTCTCAACTCGCTGTGAAAATTTGCAGAAATCATTAGCACAACCAAAGGGGGGGTTTAGGAGTTTAAACCAAAATTATTGTAGTACCAAGCAAAATAGAATTATATCAAAGTGGTTCATATTAAAAGCAAACACTTATCTTATCATATGAGTAAAAACCGCAAATGTATATTTCAAATCCATTCTGTTTGATGTACAATATACTAAATTTTTTTATTTGTTTCCTTCAGACTGATTCTGACCTCTTGAGGAGTTCTTGGCAATACTTCGATTTGAGTTGTCTCTTCAACTTCTAGCTTGGAACCTACTAAAACTAATTGAAATATTTAAATGAAAATGAATTCAAAAGTAATACAAAATAAGAAAGCCTGAATTTGAAGAAGAGAGAGAAGAGAAGAGGAAATTTCCTCTAAAATTGTTATTTTTCGTTCTTTTTTATAATAATTTTTTAAACATAAACTAACCCAAACTCTGCAGGAATTAAGTTTATAATGCAGTCATGTGGTTCAATAAAAAAAAAAAACCGATTGATTTCTGCAACTGAGCAAAAATTAAAAATTCATAATTTTCCATCTCATTTTCCCGAATCTATTTCATAAATATTTCTCTTAATTGTCATATATTATTCGATTTTAAGAAATATGGGCTTATTAGAAAAAAATATGTTGGTTTGATTTTGCTTCTGTTCATCCGTTTATCAGAGATATAATAAAGTTATACCAATGAGCATGAATTAGGAAATGCTGACTTAAATCGACATAATATCTTTTTTAACGAAAGTCTTTACGACACTCTTCCAAAAAGACATCATTCATTAAAATCGAATAATATTTGTGCAACTTTGAAGGATTTTCATGAAACTGATTTTAAAAATCCAATGGAAGATTATGATTAAAAAAATGTTTTTCACAAATTACACACAGAAAGAGTTAGTATGTTAGTGTTAAATATGACGATATCAAAAGTCGATTTTAAAAAGTCGATGGCGAGAGACTCAAACAATTTTTTCATATTTCGGCTCTTAGTTTTTCATTCCAAAGAGTCAAAAATTTTGTGTTTTATATTTTCGTAAATGAGCTCCATTAGTACTCATCAAAGAACAAATTTTAAGGCTAGCGCCAATTGGTTTTTTTTTACAACGAAGTAAAGTTTTCAGTCATTGTGGGGAGAAGAAATTGCATTTTCTCCGAGAAAAATTGAAAATATTGTAGCTCAAGCCTTAAAACCTTCGTATAACTGCCTAAAACCTTCGTTTAACCTTCTAAGAACAAGAAAAATTCGTAAACAACTGTAAATGGCGATTTCAAAACATTTTGGCCGATTCTAAAGACCCTTAACAACGCAGAAGAAAGTTAATTTTAAAATGACCGCTACTACTGCTGTACAGCTTCTGTACGGCCAAAATTTCCTGACAGTGCCTGTTGTACAGTTTGAACTAAAAAATTTTAACTTTTACTCGGCGATAGATCAAATTTTGAGAAAGAAACTCGATTTTTATATACATTTTTAATTTTTTTTTTCTTGTAGGGCTTTGGAAACAGTTAAAAAGTGCATTATTTCGATAAGTATTCGTATCCAAATACTAAAGCATTTTTGGACAAACAGATTCCGATATTGAATCTTGATTGCAAGATTCGCATATTTTGGTGGAATGAGTATACAATTATAGCAATTTTTGAAATATTTTTCAATATTAATAAAATACCTACTATTTATAAAATAAATTTTAAATATGACTGTTTTTTAGGGGTTGGGTCGGTTTGAAAATTAATTTTGTTTTTTCCTTATGATATTGTACAATATGTCCAGAATATTGTCCCTAAAGCTTGAGTCCAAACTTATTTTTGTAAATTAGCTGTCATTAGATTTTTGTCTTCTATCACATATCCAAAAATTATTCAAATCGGAAACTGTCACTTGGACAGTCACTTGCACAGAGATGGTTAAATAACTGAAATGAAATCAGGTTTTAGGGCCAAAAATAGTTGTACTAGTGTTGCTAATTGATGCAACTAAAGACCTGCGTTCTAGCATAGATGACATTGAAGTTGGCTTCTTAGTTCTTAGGCTTTCGATACGGTTGACCTTAATATTTTTGAGACAAAACTTCTACAATTACTTAATTTTTCGCCATCTACCGTGAATCTTATTGCGTCATATCTCTCCAACAACTCGCAAGCTGTCTTCGCCAATAATGTTTCATCAATCTTTCTACCCATACAAGAGATGATCCTACAGGTTCTGTTTTGAACCCCCTCTTTTTTTTATGTACATAAATGACCTAACTTGTTTTTTCTACACTCAGTTCGTCTTTGGTTAAATCACCTTTTGTCAAACCTACGCATAAATTTAAGTATTATTTGTAGATGTACACTATCCAATTTTTTATTTTTAATAAATTTCTGTTTGCACAAATTTGCTTTCAAATTTAAATTAGCGAACCTGAAGTGCGTAACATTCCAAGAAATAAAAGCTAAAAATAAGCATACAACAAACACAAGAAAACCATTTCATTCCAAAGCAACAAGCCTTTAAGCCAAGACGCGGCTATTAATGGCGAACATTGTGCACTTCCTGCCCATGTTATGAAAAACAACGCGAAAAACAAGTGTTGCACACAATTTGCGGCGGAAGTGCTTAAATATTAAAAAGTACTTGAGTTATTTTTTTATTTTTATTTTCATTTATTTTTTGTTTTATTTTGCTTGGTAAAATGTAAACACCATGACCTCTGTGTAATTTTTCGCTGTTGACAGAATGTGTGCGTTCAGCTGGTTGTAAGCTTAAAACGGACGCAAGATTTACTTGCAGCAATTTTCTGAAATATTGCCTTCGCTTACAATTTGGCGGATATGCTCGTAATATTTTTGGGTAGAATATTAATGGTGAAAACAATATTTTCACTAAAAGCTCAAACGACAATACTTCATAAATATTTGATCTATGGTAAATTATTTTTAAATTTATTAACTGAACTGTAAGAATTCGAGCGAGATAAAAAAAAAAATAATGAAAAATTTGCAGCAGCAGGAGTTGCAGCAGCAATTTTTCAATCGATTCAACTTTATGATTTAACTCTATCAACAGCTGAGTGTAAAGTATGTGTACTGTTCGTTTTGTAGTTTTTGTTTGTTAATGTTTATTAATTTATTTAAAAATTTTACAAACTTTTGTGCACTTCAGTTCGTAGCTTAATTTCGAATTCGTTGAATTTTGTTTTTGGTGGTGACCGTGGCATGCAGGTTAAGTGTGTGGCTTGGCATGCTCGGAGCCCGGGTTCGATCCCCAGCCGCGGCGAAAAGTTTTTTTCAATAAAAAATTTTTCTGATCGGTCACCACCTCTCTGCAGACAATGGCAAACCTCAGAGAGTAAACAATGCCATGTAAAGCTTCTTGAGAACATGAACTTTAGCCGTTCGGAGTCGGCATAAAACATGTAGGTCCAGTTCTCGGTCAATTGTGTGCAAACATTTAATAACACACACAACACAATTGATCATAAGAAGCTCGGTCAAAGTCCTTTCAAGGGCTGAAATGGCCAATTTGTTTTTTTTTTTTTTTTTTTTTGTTTTTTTTGAATTTTGTTCGTGTGCTGCGTTTGTGATAGCGTTGCTTGAATTCTTCGACATATGCTGAATTTAAAATTTTTCAGCTGCTACCTGGTTTCCGATTTCATACTCATTTGCATTTCACCAAACGTGGCATATCCATGAATACAAAATAAAACAATAAAAAAAAAAAAAAAAAAAAAAAAATAAATTCAAAATACGTACACGTTTTGGATGAAGAATTGATTTTTAAAAAACAACACAATCACAAGTAAAAAAAATAAAGGGAAAGAAATACAAGAAGCGAGAAATGCAGCTCATTTTTGGAGGATAGAATATCTTAAAAACATGCCGTTTTTAAATTTTAAAGTACTTAAGTTATTCTTGATGGAACTGTTCAAGACTCAAAGCATGGGTTCTTTATGAGATTTTTCTTAATATACTTATTTCTTTTGAAAACCGACACAATAAAGTTAAAGAACCTGATTAACGGTAGCAACAGCATGTAGCGTTAACAGTGATGTAACATTTGACTTAAAGTCTAAATTTATACGAACTTCTGAATGTAAAAAAAAAAAACAAAAGAGAAAAAAATCGAAAGCAAAATCTGTGAATTTCGTTTTTTTCATTGTTTGCTTAGGAATTATTTTATAAATGCATTGTACTAAGAGTTTTTTATAATTTTGGAAATAAGTGAAACATTCAATGCAAAAGAAAGACATTTTTTCATTTATTTGTATGAACCCTAGAACCCGGACTTTTTCAGGTCCCGACAGTCCCGGGATTTTCGTTCCCATCACATTACATCATATCACCATCACATCACATCACATCACCATCACATCACCATCACAATCACATCAACATCACATTATCATCACCATAACATCGCATCACATACACCACATCACATTACATTACATCACATTACATCACATCATATCACATCACATCACATCACATCACGTCACGTCACCATCACATCACATCACATGCCATCACATCACATCACATCACATTACATCACGTTACATCACATCACATTACATCACATTACATCACATCACATCACATTACATCACATCACATCATATCACATCAAACCTAAATCCAATACAATCCAATTATATTGGACATGACGCTTTCCAAAAATTTATAACTTTTTGAATGCACCAGAATGCCTGACATCTTATCACATTACTTCACAAAACATTACATGACATTATCAGAATATCACCTTCATATAATATCACCATCACATTACCATAACATAACCTTCACATTACCATCACATAACCTTCATATCACAATCATATTACCATCACATCTTTATCACATCACAATCAACATCACATAACACCACCATCACATCACATCAACATTACCATCACATCACCATCATATCACGAAACATCAAATCAAATTAAATCAATGCCACTCCAAACACAAATCCAATCCAATCTAATTCTATTGGGCACTGTCTAAAAATGTATAACTTTTTAATGCAACAGAGTGAAATTTGTGACTGACATCTTATAAAATCACTTCACAAATCATTATATGACATTATCAGAATATCACCTTCACATAATATCACCATCACATAACCTTCACATCACTATCACATAAACATCACATAACCACCACATTAAAATCACATCAATATTACATCATCATCACATCACCATCATATCACCATCACATCACTATCACATATCAACGTATCGCATCACCACAAAATAAATAACACATCGCCATCAAATCGCATCACCGTCATATACAATCACATCACCATCACATCACTATCATATCACGAAACATCAAATCAAATTAAATCAATGTCATTCCAAACCCAAATATAACCTAATCCAATTCTATTTGGCACTACGCTGTCTAAAAATGTGTAACTTTTTGAATGTAACAGAGTGACATGTTATCACATCACTTCACAAAACGTTACATTAAATTATCAGAATATCACCTTTATATAATATCGCCATCAAATAACTTTCACATCACTATCCCATAAACATCACATAACCATCACCAGCACATCGTCACATCACAACATCATACATCAATATCACATCACCATCATATGACCATCACATCATTATCACATCGCATCACGTCATCATTACATCACAATCACATCACCAACATATCACCAACATATCACCATCACATCACCATCACATCACCAACACATCACCATCACATCACCAACACATCACCATCATCACATCACCATCATCACATGTAATCGTAAGTTCATGACGGTCTTAATTTTCATATAAAAATATTTCTGAACTTATCAAATTATTTTAATCACATGATCAATCTATTTTTAAGCCTTCTTCCATGAAACACTCCATTTTACCTTTTAAAATTGTACAAATTGTTCATAGAGTTTAATGAAATCATCTCTGAAAATTCTAGTTTACTCAATTCTTGAATACTCTATTCAAATATTTAACTATTTTGCAAACTAAATCATAGTCAACTTTGCACTTGCTTGGGTTTTTTTATAGCTCTAACAGCTATAACCTAGAATATAGCACTATATTGATTCATTTAAATTTTATTTAATTTTTTTTTATTTTTGTTTCGGAGCCATCCAGCCCTACAGTGTATGTTTTTTTTTATTCAGCAAAGCCTCATTGGTTCGATTCATGGCATTTATCAAGAAGAATGCTCGCCACAAACGAAATCCACGCTACTATTTTAATCACACTGCAGTTACATACATACACTGACTTAATTTGTGTTGCTCCTGTCCCTCCCTCATTTTTAAACCATTCGTCTCGCTCCAAGCCTTGTTGATTTTTTGAGCCATGAATCAAGTGGAATTTCAACAGATGCAGCAACAACAACAAAAAATAGAGCAACAATTATTTTGCATGTAAACTATAGTTATATAGTACATTTGCTTCAGGGTGTACCAAAAATGCGCAAATTTAATACAAAAGCTTGAAAACAATTTAATTTTAATTCAGAAAAGTGGGCAAAGCCGGAATTATCTGAGCTTAAAAATGTCTTAAATAATATGTTTTTTAAAAAATGTTGAAAAAAAACCTGTGGGGAACCACCCTGAAAGAGCACGCTTATCGCCTTTGTGTTTTTGTGCTGCTGTGTGCGTGATTGTGTCTTGTATACCAGCCCAGTTGTTGTTGATGATGAAGTAGCTGTTGTAGCTGAAAATTTATAAAAAGTAGCAAAAAAATATTTATTCCCAGCAGGTTTAACTATGAAATAAAGTAATATTTCAAATTTTCGCAACAAATAGAATAACTTATTTTTTTTTTTTTTTTTGCTTTTGTGTTCTTAACAAATTTTTTTTAATTTACCTTGGTCAGTTTATTATTTGGCCAACAGAATGAGCGCAACAATATAACTCTTACAAAAAAATGTACTGTAACAAAACTTGAATTATTGCCTGCACGTGTGTCTTAGACTGAATGCATGTTCTTCAATTATATATGTTGCTGATTTTTAACATATGCTGAACATTACTTTAGCTTTTTCATTGATATCTAAAAAAATTGTATCGATCTAGACTGGCCACAACGACAAGCACAAACCTTAAACTTTAAGTAACTGGCATGCTTCTTTTTCTTCTTGCCTTTCAATGCTATTAATTTTATTGTGTACTTAAAGCACTCCTTTTTAATGCAAGCTTGTCCTTGCGGTAGCCTATTATGACAAAACTGTAATAGCAGAATGGTAAAATAGGAAGCAGAAGGATGAGGAGGACAATAATTCATGCATATGCAGGATAATTGTTAAATTTTCTTCTGCTGCCTTGGCTCTGCGTTATCCTTTTGTGCATTACATGCTCCATGGTCCCTCGTTCATTTGCATATTAATACGATATGCTCTGCTCCGCTTGATATGCTTCTACTCCATTCGCTGCTATTATTATTGTTGCTATACTTGTAGTCGTTATTGTTGTTGTTATTGTTTTGTAAATAATTGCTCAGCATTTAAGGTTGCTCACACAACATTATACATTTACGTTTTGATTTTAAGCATCAACAGCAGCTAAGTACACTATGTTAGATATTCTGCATGAATGTGCACGATTTTATTGCGCAAAAATTTGCATAAATTAAGCTAAAACCGGTTATTTATTTTCAGCACATAATATGGTTTGCGCGCTTAAAAGCGAGAGAAATTTATTTACTGAGTATTTTGTGTGTTTTGTATAACATTGTTTGGGAGCACAGAACAGAAAATGTTGATTTTTCTAGTCAAATAGGAGAAATTTGTAAATTTTAATTCTGCTCTTTGACCACCAATGAAATGATGGTTAGAGAAGGACTTTTAGAAAACGAAAGTTTAAAAATTATTTAAGCCTACATAAAAGTTCTGTACTCGATAGTTGAAGTCATAATTGAAAAAAACAAAGTTTTTAATTGGATTGTTGGCTTAAAATTTTAATGTAAGTTGATGAAACTGCGTTTTTGTTTCTAAATATTTTACAAATTTTTTTTATTAAAAGCACAGTCCCAAAAAAATTGGCTAAAACCCAATCCTTTACTTAAGCTTGCCAATTTCCCAAACAAGTCAAGATTTTTTGCCGTTTTCTCAGCCAAGCATTTCCTCTTGTATCTTGACGTACTTCTATTTGTTTCAAACTATCAGCTTTTAAGATTATTTTTGAAAACTTCTGCCATCTTAAATACTGCATAAGCAACCAATCCTTTTTTATCCTTCTTTAAACACTCTAAATCGCAGACAAACACAGAAGAACCTGTAAAAAAAACAAAGCACTTTTCTGCTCCATTTCCTCCATCTGATAACAACAACAAGTACAATACCATCGACAATAACGACAACAACAACAACGACTTCAAATATTATTCTTTTGAACAAAATCACTTCAATCGTGTATCCGCTATCATTTATCTATTTATCAGCAAACTCATTGAACCACCCATTGAACCAACCCACCTATTCGCTCTAACAAGGTAGGTGGTCGTCGTCGTTTTCGTTGTCTGTCCAAGGATTGTGTTAGAGTGCACCAGGATGTTGCGCTGCTTGTTTCCTCGATAAATGTCGATTGCAACGAGCAACGTGACAGCAATAGTTTCTTTGTTGTTGTTGTCGGTATTGTTGTTGCTGTCTTTTATACCTCAACATATCAATTGAACTGGCTGCGTTGTCTGCATTTTAAGCTATTGGCAGCACTTTTTGTGCTGAGTTTCAAGTATTGCCAATGCGACCAATTTACTTCAAGTGCTGCAATCAATTTATATTTCCATATTCGTGCAAGTGCAGGTGTGTAAGAGTGTATGTGTAAGTGCTAGTGTTACCAGCAGGTCATAAGCAGAAGTGTTTGTAAAGCACGAAATATGAGAAAATATGTCAACAAATAAGCACAAAAAATGCAACTCATTCCAAATGATTTGCAATATAAATACTCAAGAGTATACAAAATGTTAACACAAACATATACAAGTTAGAGTTATGCAGTAGGATAAATGTTATATAAGAACAAGAAGTTAATCTGAAATAGAATAACAAACAAAAGTCTACTTGCTCATTTCAGCCTTTCGAAGGATTTTGCGCAACCAACATTTATCGACATCATATCATATTGCATCACTTTTCTTCAAATCACATCAAATCAAATAACATGAAATCATATTGCATCACATAATATCGCATGACATCATATGACATCAATCACATCACATCATATTCAATGCAGTTTTTATTTATTTCACATAGTATGACCATAACATTATATAATCATTACAACACCAACACATCACCATCACATCAATTGCACATCACAATCACATCAATATTACATCAACATCACATCAACATCACATCAACATCACATCAACATCACATCAACATCAACATCACATCAACATCAACATCACATCATCATCAAATCACCATAACAACACATCATATCACAGCACATCACATCACATCACATCATTTCAACTGCAATTTTTATTTAAACTTTCTTTACATTACATGTCACATCAAATCACAGCACATCACATCACATCACATAACATAGCATCACATCACATCACATAACATAACATCATATCATATCACATCACATCACTTTACATCACTTTACATCACATAACATAACATCATATCATATCACATCACATCACTTCACATATTCACATCACATCACATCACATCAAATCACATCACATCACATAACATCAACTGCATTTTTTATTTAAATGTTTACCATCACATCTTAAACATTACATGACGACATGTCACATCATTCATATACCATCACTTTTCTTCGAATCACATTGCATCACCGTCGATACATATCACCATCTCATCAATATTACATCACTATCACATCAGCATTACATCACCAATACATCACCATCACATCACATCACATCATATCGCATTACTATCACATCACAACACATCGCATCACATCACGAACCGTCAAATCAAATCAACTCAATTTCAATCTAAATCAAATCCAATCCAATTCAATTGAGCAGCAACACAAAAACTAAGAACTTTTTTAATGCCACGGAGTGACCATGGTAAATTCCATTCTTAGCGCTCAAAGTTAGTCCTCCCATCATCAAGTTAAGTGACATCACTTAACATCACTTAACTTCACTTCACAAAACATCACATCACACCATAGTTTCATATTCGCATAACACCACCACCACATAACCATTACATCATTATCGCATAACCATCATCACCGCGTCTCCATCACATCACAATCATATCACTATCACATCATCTTTACATCACATCACTTTACCATCACCATCACCATCACATTACATCTTTCTTAACACATCACATCACTTCAAATCGCATCACATCACATCAAATTAAACCTGCTTAATCTCATTACAAGCAGAAATCATTCCAAATTTGAATGTTCAACAATTTTAAACTTTTTGAATGCAACAGAGTGATATCTCATTACATCACTTCTCAAAGCATCACATCACATCAACAAAATATCACTTTTATATAACATCACCATTAAATAACCATCACATAACCAACACATCAACATTACATCAACAGCACATCACCATTACATCACTATCACATTACATCACATGATATCAAATCTTCTCAATCTCAATCCAAACACAAATTCAATGCAATCCAAATCTATTGAGCAATTTCAAGGTCCTACAATTTAGAACTTTTTCAATGCAACAGAGTGATATCTCATTACATCACTTCACAAAACATCACATCACAACAACAAAATATCACTTTTATATAACATCACCTTTCAATAACCATCACATAACCAACACATCACCATCACATCAACAGCACATAACCATCACATCACTATCACATTATATCACATCAAATCAAATCTTCTCAATCTCAATCCAAACTCAAATTCAATGCAATACAAATATATTGAGCAATTATACGGTTCTACAATTTAGATGTTTTTCAATGCAACAGAGTGATAACTCATTACATCACTTCACAAAATATCACATCACATCTACAAAATATGTCTTTTAAATAACATCACCATCACATAACCATCACATTACCATCACATAACCATCACATAACCAACCCATCACCAACACATCACCAACACATCACCATCACATCAACATCACATCACCATCACATCTCATCTCATCAAATCAAATCTTCTCAATCTCATTCCAAACACAAATTCAATCCAATCCAAATCTATTGAGCAATGACACTGTCCTTCAATTTAGAACTTTTTCAATGCAACAGAGTTATATCTCATTACATCACTTCACAAAACATCACATCACATCAACAAAATATCACTTTTATGTAACATCACCATTAAATAACCATCACAAAACAAGCACATCACCATCAAATCACCATCACATCAATAGCACGTCACTATCACATCACTATCACATACTATCACATCACTATTACATCACTTTCACATCACTATCACATCACATCACATCACATCACATCAAATCACATCAAATCAAATCTTCTCAATCTGATTTCAAACACAAATCCAATACAATCCAAATCTATTGGGCAATTACAGTTTCCTACAATTTAGAACTTTTTTAATGCACCAGAGTGACCAGATGTATATTTCTGATTTGATACACAAAGTAAGTCCACCATAATATTTCATTACTGAGATTAATGTATGGCTTAGTGACAACATTTTCTGAGAGGCCTTAACAGCTTTTCCAACAAAAGCATAATTTTGTTCATCAAAAATTAACTTCACAATGTTTACATTCAAAAGTATAACAACTTGACTCAGTTCCAGATTTTTGATGCCGATCAAAACTGCCATAAGATGTTGTTGTTATAAAAGTATCTACAACATAAAACAACAACCTTTTTTAATATAATTGCTAGGCTTAGCACTTGTCCAGCTCAGCACTTTTAATAAAGTGTCAGACATAATAAATTCTTATAATAGCTTAAGTCTATTAAATGCTACTCCTTTCTGTCATTTGTTGTGCTTTTTTTATTTTATTTTTTTTTTTTTTTTTTTGTCCTGCTACAGTAAGAGTCGCACATAAAAGCTAATATTTGGCATCATTAAAAAAGTAAAAGAAAAAAAAAATCATATAGCTAAGCTATTACAATGTTTTTATGTTCTTGATTTTTTTTTTCTACTCTATGTTCTAAGTTCTGTAATCTTGTTCTCTATTACAACAATAAATGTTTTCATGTGGAAAGCGCGCAGTCATTAAAATGAGTTCGGTCTGTATAACATTAAAGCAATAAAGAACAAAATTAAAGGATGAAAAAATAAATGTCACAAGAGTAAAGAAAGCAAAAAATAACAAACACATACATATTTCATTTCATAGATTTTATGTAGATTTGTAGAATCCTTTTTGACCCAATTTCTTGTTTTTATTTAATGTAAATTGATAAAAACTTATTTAAAATCAAAATTTTGCATAACAACACTAACACTAAAGATGCTTTGAAAATAAATTTATGCTTAACCCTTTCATGATGCAGGCACACAGGAACACACACAATCTGGGGAACAAGTGAAGAATAGTGGAAATGGTCTTTTTTCTTTTTTTTTTTTTTTTAAATGCGTGTTTTGAGCTAACAAATTGAATGGTGAAAAAATTAAGCGTCGCTCTCAAGTGGTTTAGAAGTTATAGGGGTCAACGTTTATGAAAATGGGCTTAAAAACCTGTGTTTTTTTGTTGTTGTTTTCGAACATAAGTAAACGTAATGGATATCAAAAGAAAGGTTATGCTAAAACCTTTTTAATGAGCATTCAATCATAAAAATCTATGCATTATTTTGGATGATATAACTGTTTTTGTACTCAAAGAATTTGAGGTGTTCTAATTTTGGTTGTCCTTTTGAAGTGTTTGTCTTTGAGACTAGAAATATAAATGTTTTCATAGAAGTATGTTATTTATTGTTATTTCGTAAAAGGGTGAACAGTCAAGTGTGCACAATATATAAAGTTTTATATTTTAACAATTAATGCAAGTACTTTTCAAGTTTGTTGTACACTTACATATAGTATATTGAGACGAAAAAAAGCGCCGCAGGCGAAAAATTGTTATAAAAAATCGCGCGATTTTTTATAACAATTTTTCATTTTTGGAAAGTTAGCAATAAATGGATTTTTTATAATTAATACCTAACTGAATAGGTCATGGTATGACCTCTTGCTACCCATATTGCTTAAATTTTATTGAAAAAATCGTAAAACAGGCAAATGTGTAGTAATTTTTCAACTTTTGATCCCTATAACTTCTAAACCACTTGAGAGCGACTCTTAATTTTTTCAGAATCGAACTTAGGAGCCCCAAATCCATATAATTACATGTAAAAAAACACAAATTTTGCATTTCCATTATTCTTCAATTATGCCCAATCTGGTGCCAGACATTTGGTTCTCTTTTTTTTTTTTGTTGCTTTTGTCTGTTTTTTGAGCAGCCATTAAACTGATGCGAACTTTTTACAATGATGCGCTTGCAGTTCAACATTTACTATTACTAAAATGAAACGGGCTGGTAAGGGGCTGGCTGACTTGGAGCCAAGTCTTCAAGTCTTACATGACAATTTATGACACTGACTGCATAGCAACTTGTATGTAGCAGTGCTTGTGGGTCAATCAGCGCAGTTTGATATTTATTTGTCTTGACTGGAATTTTCAAATTTACGTGCAAATATTTTTAGGTCAATTTAAAGTTGTGGAAATAAAAGCAAAAAAAACAGGCAATTTCTTTTTATCTTAGAAAGTTTAAGCTAAGAAGAGCAAAAATAATTTTAATAAACTGCATGAAAATAAAGTGAAAGTGGAAAGCTTGAAGCCACTATCACTTGAGCAACAAAACAACTCGTCAAGTTGAAAATATTTTATTTTCAATCTTTAAGGATTAGGGTTAAAATGCTTAGGATATTTCTCCAATATATTTATATAATTATCATTCATTGTTGTTATTCTAATGATGAAATAAACAAAGCAAAGTTTTAGAAATAAAAAAAATTTAATTTTTAAAACTAAACATATTTATTTCACCTGTTATGAACACACACATAAGCGACTAGTCCACAGATATATATAGTATATCCATATGTATGTTAATCTCTACACATACACACGCATGAACACACTGAATGTAGGCAATTCTGCTCGACACAATTGAAACGGAAGCGGAAACTGTTGCACAACTTCAATAGCAACTACAACAACAACACCAACAACAACAACAACACCAACAACAACAACAACAACATCGACCATAACAATAATATGGCTTGAATTACATACAAACAAGCCTTAGCAGAATAGTTACAAAATATTGAATTAACAGTTATTATCTTCACTTTGTTGTGATTAAGTTGAAGTGTTGTTATTGTTATAATGGTGTGAATAGCTCTATTGTCATTGCATTTGGAAATACGTTATTGTATATTAAGTTGATATTTTTGTTGTTTCAACAATAATTTCATAGATTTTTTTGTTCATAAAAACAAATACTAACAGATTTAAGAAAAACTAGCATGTGAAAAGTATTGTATTATATATTGTGTATTATTGTATATATATTATTATTATATTGTGTATTTAACGTGAACAAATTGCATCAATTTCATGTACATATGTGAGGCAAACGTGAACCACTTTATGAGTTTAGTGTTTGAATTTCATATAATCCATGTATAAATTCAAGGATAGCATGAATGGATCACAAGATAAAAAGCAGAAATGCACGCAACTCCTGTACTTATGCAATCGAGGAGTGAACTATTTCATACGTTTTGTGACCAAATTTCATACAATGTATGTACATTAGGACGGGTCTTAAGCATTAAGTCAAGAAAAAGGATTACTTAAACATTAATTTCTTTTCTTATAATTGATTAACGTTCAGCTGCACGTTCGCACAAGAGCCACCTCAAAAAGAACGATATACTTTTAAAAATTTAACGCTGAAAACTTAAAAATCCGGGATACGTAATAAAATAATAATATTTAATTAATAATTAATTACATATTACGATAATAACGTATAAATAGTGTGCTCATTTATGACCTTACGTATGAACGGACTTAAATCATGTACAAATGCAAGAAGATGGCAATGCTTTATACTTAGAGTTATGCACTCAGCTCATGAACTGAAGCACAAAACCAGTTTTAGGCACTCTTTACAACTTTTTAATGGCAGTACCTTGACATGCGACACACATGACATACATATATGGGTACGATTTACGTTTGGTATGGTTCGAATATATTATGGATATGACATGGCTATGGTGTGAGTATGATATGACAATGATATAGGCATGGTATTTGTAAGGAAAGGTAAAGTGTAATTGTTTATCAAGAGATTAACACGCTCATTCGTGCATAATTTACGTGATTTTTGGATCATTTATCAAAAAATTAACATGCTCACTTGTGCCCAATTTAAGCCATTTTGGTATTGTTTATAAAAAAACACAAAACATACTCATTTGTGTCCAATGTATGCCTCTTATGGATAAAAAAAATTTTCAAGCCCACTTTCTGGCATAAACTACGAGCAAGAAGAGCATGTTTTGAGTAGAGGTGTTGTGGCAGTGATTTAATTTATAAATTAAAAAAAAAAAATATAAAAAATTATAACTTTGATGGCGACCAAAAAAAAAAAAAAAAAAACAACAACAACAAAATGTGTCCTCTGAGCTAATATGATCTTTAAACAAATTTACTAAATTCACATTGAGTGTGAATACCAACAAAATACACGCAACAGCAAAAACTTTGATATCAACGCGACCAAGCAACAACAATGCTATGCAAAATTTTGTTCATGCTGTACCAGCGCGATGACCTTCGTAGTCAATTCTCAAAAATGAGCAAAATGAGCAATTTGAGCTTTGGGATTTACAATTTTGCTTTTGAGCTCTATAGAGCTGATTTCAGTTACGAACGCTTTGAGCTGATTTCAGCCCATCTTTTTCTCCGTGTATTTAAACTGTGCTTTTTATGTACGATGTACATTTTTTTTCAGGGACCGTACCGGTTATGGTTTTTATCGAAAAAGTCACATATTAACTGTTATTTTTTAACTTTTATTTTTTCCGACAAAAATAAAAGTTATTTTGTGCCTTATATTTTTACGGGCGAACATAACAGTTACTTTTGACTTTTATTTTATCGGTCGGAAATAACAGTTATTTTCTGCCTTTTATTTTTTCGGTCAATAATATCAGGCAATTTGTGTTTTTTCAAAGGCTGTTTTACCGACTAAAAAACTAATGGTACCATTATTTGGGTCTCATCAATGTGCACAATTTAAATATGGCATCAATAGTTTTTTAATTGGTCAAGCGGCCTTTAAAAAAATACAAAGTGCCTGTTTTTTTTTACCGAAAAAATAAAAGTCACAAAATAACTGTTATTGTTGACCCATAAAATAAAAGTCAAAAGTAACGGTTATATTTGTCCGAAAAAATAAAAGGCAAAAAATAACAGTTTATTTTTAACTTTTTTAGAATCGGTCGAAAATTTAAAAGGCACTTAATATTCATGAAGCTGAGGCCATTTGTAACATAATTGTATATTCGAAAAAGTCCTGCGACAATTTTTTCATTGTGTCTTTTTCATTTAGAAATTGAGAAATAACAGTTATTTTCGGTCCCTGTTTTTTTTATTATTTTTCCGCCAACAATAGATGAATTATTATTGTAAATACCAATAAGTACGGCAGGGTCAAATTCGGTGAGAAATGGAGCAAGATTGATGAAGACGCTTTACGAACATATCGGCCATTCCAAGTCTAGTACTCGTACAAGTTTTTTTCTAAAAATTAATCTCGTGCTCTTCGATTTACTTGAAATTGGTATAGATAACTTTTTTACTTATACGAGTGTAAGTTATCTGTTTCGTTTTTATTGCCATTTTTTTTTTTAAAGTTATAGAGATACTAATTTTTGTTTATTTTATTTATTTTTTTTATTTTGCTCAAGTTGGTTGGTTTGTCTTTTTTTTCTTTTTTTTTTTTTTTTGTGTGAATCGTATATCGATTACTCCTAAAGTACTTACCCGATTGCCGTAATTTTTTGTCAACATATAGAGACCATCAACGCGGTGGTGCCCATCTGTAAAAGTGGGCCGTATGAGATAAAGGGGCGTGTCGCTTTAAGAAAAACACTATATCTCAGTAAATATTGCCACTAGAGAAATAAAATTCATTGTAAAATTAGAAGGGCAGGCACAAATATTAAAAACTACAATCACTTAAGTGGGCGTTGTTCTAAAAAAGGGTGTGGCAATACTGGAAAAACTCTGTTTCTCGTATAGAATTGACACTAGAGTACTGAAATTTAGTACAGAGGTAGGCACAATTATTTAAAATGACTATCAAGTGGGCGTTATTCGATAAAGGGGTGTGGCAATATAAGACAATTACTGTATCTCGAATAATATTGACACAAGGGTACAGAAATTTACTACAGCGGTAGGCACAATTAGTACAAATTTTTGTTAAAATAAATGGGCGTTATTCCATAAGGGGTGTGGCAATATTAAAAAACACTGTATCTCAAATACTATTGGCACTAGAATACTAAAATTTAGTACAGAGGTAGGCACAATTATAACAAATTACTGCCAATAATGTGGGCGATATTCCATAAAGAGGCGTGTCACTATAAGGAAAACACTGTATCTCAGTAAATATTGACAATAAATATTGACATTGGGTACTGACAATTACAGCAAAAATGCAAGGGTATGTACAATTATAATAAACTACGGTCAATTAAGTGGGTGTTATTCGACAAAGAGGTGTGGCAATATTATAAAAATTCTGTACCTCGAATAATATTGGCACTAGAGTACTAAAGTTTACTACAGAGGTAGGCACTAGTATAACAAATTAATTTCAATAAAGTGGGCGTTGTTTGATAAATGGGTGTGGCAATATTTGAAACACATTGTATCTCGAATAATATTGACACTAGAATACTGTTATTTAGTACAGGGGTAGGCACAATTATTACAAATTAATACCAAGGAAGTGGGCGTTATTCGACTAAGGGTGTGGCAGTGTTTGGAAAAACTGTATAATTTTGACACAAGGGTGATATAATCCATTGTAAGAATGGGTAGAATTATTGAAAGTGCTATGACAAAGTCAGCTAAATTCAACATCGAGGCGTGTCACTATAAGAAAAACACTATATCTCAGTCAATATTGACACTAGGGTATTGAAATCAATACAAGAATAGGTAGAGTTATTACAAAACACCATCAAGAAAGTAGATAAGATTCAACAAAGAGCCGCAAGTGTCACAATTAGACAAACACTGCATGTCAGTAAATATTGATACTTAGGTACTAATATTTGGTAGGTGGGTAGGTAGAATAACTAAAAAGGTGGGAGAGATTAAAAATAGCTTGGGGTACTTTAAGGAAATACTGTATATCGGTTAATACTGATGCTAGGGAACTGAAATTTGATGCAGGGCAAGGTTGAATTATTGTAAATGAAGTATCATTAGAAAGCAATTGAACAGCGATTTTGAAAAACAAAATATTTTGGAATTTGTATGCTAGAATTTTTGAAAAAAATTAATGTGCTCAGATCTCAAAAAGTGCATTTTTTTTTTTTTTTAAATTTTGGATTTGAAAATAAAATAAATTTTTCTAGAATTTTTATTTTTTGAAAAAAATCATATAATGAAAAGTGAAAATTTTTGTTTTTTTTTTTACTTTATAAAAAAGCCTTTTAAAAAAAGCTCCTGTCAAACGATACTTATTTTTTTTTTAAATTTAAAAAAGTTAATTTTTTTTCAGATCACACAATTTTTGCGACTCCCAGCGCTGCAATCACAAGGCCCGTTTTTTTCTCTGCCGTCAGTTTGGAGATCTATAAAACCATGTTGGAGTGCAAAATATATTTTTTTTAATTTATTTTTTTCTTGTAATATGTTCAATTCTCTACAATAACAACAACAAATTTTGGTAAAATGTTTATTTTTGACTATGTTATGAATTTTTTAAAAAAGGTATGTTTTCTCTGCCGCGAATGTAATGTCCCTCCTTAAAAACAATATAATTATTATTTTCTTTCCTAAAATATGGATGCTAATAGAGAAAATGATTTTATTTTTGCGAAAATTAATAAACTGCTTTTTTCTGAGCAATATTGAGTATTATTCCAAAAAAAAAGCGGGCAAAAGCGGTTATTTTTATTTGAAAAGAAATTTATATTAAAAAAAAAATATATTTTATTTTCTTTCATAAAATATGGATATTATTAAGAGAAAATGAAAAACTGATTTTCTTTTTTGGACAAAATTAATAAACTGCTTTTTTCTAAAGCATATAATCAGTAACCTGGTTCAAATTCAGACGATTTTAGTAGAAAACCAAAATTTTTTTTTATATAATATATTTTTTATTTGCGAATAAAAGACCGGATCTTCGTAATTTAATGCACAATATCATTATCATAGTTCTCATATTTATAAAAACTTATAGCACCTGAGGTTGAAATTCGAAAATTCCAATTTTCGGTTTGGTTATTTATAATAAAGTGGTGACCGTGGCGTGCAGGTTAAGTGTGTAGCTTAGCACGCTCGGAGCCTGAGTTCAATCCCCAGTCGCGGCGAAAAGTTTTTTCAATAAAAAATTTGTTGATCGGTCACCACCTCTCTGTAGACAATGGCAAACCTCAGAGAGTAAATAATGCCATGTAAAGCTTCTTGAGAACATGAGCCGTTCGGAGTCGGCATAAAACATGTAGGTCCAGTTCTCGTTTAATTGTGTGCAAACATTTAATAACACAGACAACACAATTGATCATAAGAAGCTCGATCAAAGTCCTTTCAAGGGCTAAAAGGGCCAATTTGTTTTTTTTTTTTTATTTAAAATTATGTAGAATAAGCGAGATGGTTAAAGTAAGTTTGAAGCTATAACTTTTAATTGATAAGATATTTATAGTAATATCTTGTAAGAAATAATTTTTTTTTTTTAAAAGTTAAAAAAAAATAGAAACAACTTTTATAAAAAATTTAATTTCCTTACAAAAATCAAAGAAAAATCATGAAAAATAAAAAAACAAAAATTTTTTAAAACAATTAATTTCGTCCAAAAATCTTAGGCCTTGATTTCGAAGAGTTTATTTATTTCGTTTCAAGACAAAAAAACATTCAGCTTAAATGCGCTATAGAATTTGAAAGAAAATCAAAAATGCAAATTTACGTTATTTTTTATTACAACAGAAACTAATTTTTAGCCCACATTTTGAGAAAAGATAAAATTTTGTGGCCTCTTTTTAAAAGGAATAATTTATATTTAAACAAAATAGAAACGGTAACAGTTTTATAAATTTTTTTCAAGTTAACTGTTATGACTTAAATACAAAAAAGAAATAAATGAAATCCAACCGAACATGACAGAGATATTGGCTTCCCAATTCAGAACAAATCAATTTGAGAGAGTTTTTTTTTTCTCTCTTGGCATTTGGTTGAAGTATACGCTAAATAACTAACGACAATATTAAGAACAGTCATTAAAAATAATTTTGGTTTGAGCTTCACAGTGATTGTTATCAGGTTTGAAAGAAAATTTAACAAACCTTTCAAAATAATTCGAATAGTTGAAAAACCATTATAATTGAACCAAGATATTGACATGGAAAGTCAAAGTTTTTAATTTAAAGCACTTTTTTTACAAATTTTACAATTGATGCATTCATCAAAAAACGAAATTTTTTGAGAAAATTTTTGCTTTTGCGAAAAACTGAAATTCGACAAACTTAAAAGCTCTTTCCCAATCAAATTTCATATTGATCGAAGAGTGATCAAAATGATGCTTTACAAAATGTTGCTTTTACAAAAATTGTATTTTTCTTTTAGAAGGTTGTGCACGCTCTCCATCAGATATATATAATTTTTATATACATTCTAAAAAATGAATAGAGGTTTTATATTTTTTATAGCTTTTTTTTTAAATTAAGTTTTTTATGTCATTAAAAAAGCATTAATATTCTGAAATTTGAATTACATTCCTAAATTTTTGTAACTCCACCACCTTAGCCGAATAATAATTTTCTGTTTTTGAGCAAAAGTAAGATACTTGTCAAGCATGATATTTTCCTTTCATTAAAATAAATCCACAATTTTCCTGGCAATGCCTTCAAACCTAATTCGCTATAGCAGCTAATTAATTTTTCATACCTCCTACCGATCAAGTCTTAAATAAATAAACTGAAAATGATTCCTTTGTAATGAAAACGCGCGTATATTTATACAGTCTGGCTTAATATCTGAGCAAATGTTTTAGTTTCCGCAGCGTTTGCTCATTTATGCAGAATCACTTTTATTATTCCACGAGGAATAATCAAAAACTACATTAAATGCAATTAGCTTGCATATTTCTACAATTTTTTTTTTTCTTCCCACCCTACCTACCCTGAGCAGTTTAACAGTTTATTTTGCTGCTGCTATTTATTTTGCGTCTTCTGCATTCTTTCATCTTTCATCGACCGATGTGACTCCGACTTTTTTTTTTTTAAATTATTAGAAGCAGCGCTACGCAGACACGTCTTGGTTGCTTTCAGCTGGACTTGCTTTTGCTTGCTTGCAAAGTGTAAAAGTTTTATGAGCGGGCGTTGAACATGCAAAAAATAATAAAAAAGAAAACAAAAAAACAAAAAATAAACTAAAATAAAACAAACAAAAAAACTACGATTTAAGCGCTCATCGCAAACGCAGCAGGACACAAGGTTATATCCAAAGGATGTGCAACCGTGTCCTGCCAATTTTAATGATGCGCCATTTTCTGTGGAATATTTGACGCCAGCAGCGGCGAATGACTTTGAGGATTTGCTAGATGTTGTTGTTGTTGTTATAGTTGTTGTCGTTGTTACATTCCTTTGAATGTTGCTTTACTTATTTTACTGCTTATTGCAATATTCTGACTGGCTGTTACTGTCAAAGAATGCGAGTTTGTACGTGTGTGTGTGTGTGTGTGCGTGTATCTCTGTGTATGTGTTCTATATTCTGTCACCAATACTCTGCTCTACTAAAACATTTCTTTGTTCATACATTTTATAGATATTTTGTTTGTGTGTGTGTGTGTGTGTGTGTAAACATAATCTTGACATTGCTTAGAGGTCCTGTGTATAGTTGGTGTTGTTGCTTTTTACGCTTATTTTAATAAATCACTCTTGTTAGTTGTTAGAGTTTCATAAAAATCATTTCCAAGCCATATAAAAACATGCTTCTATCTTGTTTTTATTGTTTTTTTTTTTTTTTTCTTTGCTGTATGGAGTTGGGCTTTGAAATCCTCATGTGTTGGCATGTATTTACTTTTGTAGTATGTGTGTACACTGCGTCCGTTTTCAATAAGCCGCATACGACAAATAATTCCTTGAGCTATATTTCTTGCTTGTTTAATTTTCTGCAATGATTTGCAAAAAAATATGTAGCAAATAGTTAGTTATATTTGGAATTTTTTTCATTTAGAAATTCCTGGAAATAGTAAGAGTTGGAGATGATGTATTGAACTATACTCAGTTAGGAGTCTCAGGCAAGAGTTAAGCCTGTTCAAAGAGCAGCATGTAAATAAGCAATGTGTGACGAAGCTGTTTTCATAGGGTTCATTTTACGAACATTTTTTTGTTTTTTTTCATTTAAGAACAAGGACAGTAGCACGTACAAAGTTTTGTTGATTCCTTAAGGCATAGTTTTGGTTAGAAATTTTTTAGCTTTTTTAAAAAATTTTCTTTTTTTGTTTTGTTTTTGTAGTTATGAAGAAAATATACAAAGTCTTGAAATGTTACAAATTGATTTTTTGAGTCATAAAATAATTAAAACGAAGCTTAGCTTTCCCCCAGGCAAATAGAAAAAATTATTAAAAATTTAGAAAAAAATATTTTTGCTGCAATTTTTAAATCAAATTGTATTGTTGCGAATGTGAAAATTGAAATGTCCCACAGTCAGATGCGAATAATACTTCAAATGTTACATTTTTGCTTATATGCTGGTACTCGGGCACTTGAAGCAAACATCCCTCTGTCACAACCGTCATTTACTCTACACAAACATTTATACTATAGCTGCTTTTATTTTCCTTGGTCATTATTTAAGTCAATGCGAAAATATTATATCCCAAAACATTATATTTTGTTTTTTTTTTTTTTTATTTAACAAAGCAAATAAAACTACATGTTTTTTTTTTCTCTTATAAGGGTGTTGATTTTCTTATTAGGGTCAAATCTATTATTCTATCCCAAAAGTACTCAAAGTGCTCCCAAACGTACTTAAGCGAAATTTAATCAGCTGGGCAACCGGCTGCAATATGGATACAAGTTGACAAAATTTGAAGTCTGTTTTGTTTAGTTTGTCATCATTAGTTTTCTGCAGCAAATCCTACTCACTTCAACACAATCGAATCGGTTATAAAAAAATTAAAGTTTTGAGCAAGTTTTGGGCTGTATATTTTTTGTTCATTAATTTTATTTGACATTCAAAAATTTTTAAATCAAACCTTGAACTTCCTTATCAGTAACGAGTTCGATCATAAATCATTTTTATATTGTGCATAAATGAGTTTGAAACTTAAATGCTGGTTTTTGTTTTAATCGAAAAATTAATTGTTAATAATTTTTTTAAACTCTAACTTTACAGGTTTTACCTTTTTCTTAAATAAACATAAACCCACGTCTTCGATCACTTCCCTTGCGTCGTTTTATTGAGCCGATATCAGGAAATGGCCTCAATGCATATGTTTTCATTCCTTGATATTCCAAATTCCTTGATTTTGAAATTTGAAGCTATTTTGCAATATTATTATGTGACATAAGTGAATTATTTAAATTTTTCTGAAAAATTCATTTTATTGAGTCTTCATTATTGTAGTTCTTGTTGACGATATCAAAATTGTACCGTAATTTCTACAGACTAGAGAGTTATTTTTAAAGCCTAGTACTCTGTTTTGTAAAAATTTTCAAAACATGTTATCAGAGAAGTACTATCTGATAATAGTACTCTTGAAATATTTGTTCACAACAATTTAATTCCACTTGTTATTTATTTTGAAGTGAAAAGTGACAGGTTGTCGTAAATTTTTTGTTTTTATATATTTATTTTTCTTTTTTTTGAAAAGTAAAGCATAACTCAAATTTTCCAATTTCTACGCAACAAAATATTTGTCAGAATTTCAACGCAACAAAAAAATTAATGTTGCCAACGAAATGAAGAGAGAGAGAGAGAATGAGAGAGTTAAGTTAATTTTAACTGACATTTAACCGAAGTTGTTCACACAGAAGTTGTTCACACAGAAGCGTTTTTTTCTTGCTATGCAAAAGCTCTGCTTTTTTCGTCCCATATTTGAATGAAAATCTCATTCCCCACTCCTTTTCGAAGTTCTTTTACTCATTTTTTGAAGAAAATAACAACATAAAGTTAAAAAAATAAATTGTTTAATATACGAAACAGCTGTTCTATTTTGACAGTTCTCATAAAAAAAGTTACTTTCATCAAAAATACCACATTTATATTATTTTGTGCATATTTTTAGGCTGTTTTTACATTGAGTCATAAAAAACTCAGAATATATAATGAGTTAAGCTGAGTGAAATCGTACATTTTTGTTCTGATAACGCAAGAGTTTATTTCTCGTTAAATGGATAAACTTAGCTTTGTACTGGTAACTCAAACTTAACTCTCTGTGTAGACGTAGCATTAAGCGTTTCATTTTTTAAAGTGAAACTTCTTTGGCGGCGAGTGAAATTTGAAGGTCCTTTTTCGTGACGCTAGGCTAACGTTTTCAATTCATATGAAAATTAAAAAAAATTTACTGCCGCTGCCGAGAATTGAACCCCGATAATCGTTGCTTATGAGCCGGAATCTATATGTTTACGCCCCGTAGGCACATGATAACCAGGCAAACAAAATCTTATTAAAACTGAACGCGTAACATACTGAAAATAACATAATTAACATTAACATTAGATTAACATTAACATTACATTATTAACATAACCGTAACATTAATTTTCATCCTACAAGTATGCACGGAAAAAAAAATAGGAAAATAGCTAAAACAGGAGCAGAATGCGTTCGTGAATATAGAGAGCGAATTAGAGCTTTTAAGAATACAGCCGCAGCTGGGTCTGCAACTTATGATGAAGGTAAGGTGATTGCAACAACGGCTGAGTTTCAAAATGCATTTTTACGAAACATCAGTGTATTTTGGTGAATCTACAAAGAACCAGTCCCCACAAAACACACTGATGCATCTCAACAAAATTTTAAAGCCAACCAAATTGATACACTCAACAATCAACGTTCGCTGCCTTATGAGGCCCTCCATCAACATAGCAATTATTATGATCAGGAAGCAGGAGGTAATAATGAAGAAGATTTGCCTCTGCTTTCGGAGGCTCCTTCAAAGAGTACTATGCATATGCAATCCAGCATTCAAAAAGTAACAATGTTGAGAAGACATTCGAAAGCAACTAAAACAACAATTGAACTAAAACAAGTATCGAAAATAACTGTTATTTTACAATTTTCAAATGAAAAAAATTGTCGAAAGACTGTTACAAATGTCCTCAGCTTCACGAATATTAAGTCGCTTTTAAATTTGAAACTGATTCTTTAAAAGTTAATTTCTTGCCTAGTATATTTCGAGGAAAAATAAAGGTTACTTTTGACTTTTATTTTATCGGGCAAAAATAGCAGTTATTTTGTGACTTTAATTTTTTCGGTCAAAAATATCAAGCAATTTATGTTTTCTAAAAGGCCGCTTGACAGATTAAACTGTTGACACCATGTGTAAAATGTCTCACCTATGAGATGAAAATAATAATATCAAAATTTTTTTATCGGTAAAATGACTTAAACAAATATAAATTACCTGATATTTTTGACCGAAAAATATACGGCAGAAAATAACTGTTATTTTTGCCCAAAAAAACTATAAGGCACAAAAAAATGTTATTTTTGTCGGAAAAAATTAAAATTAAGAGATAAAAGTTAATATGTGACACTTTCGACAAAAATCATATTCGGTACGGTCCCTGGATGCAAATATTGAATCAACAAATTATTATTCCATTTCGTTTTGATTGAATTTCTTTTCATATACTTTCTCTCTCTATTTCACACTAAAATCTCTCTTATTTTTTACTGTTAAAGAAGTTTCACTTCTGCCACGTGTACGTTGCTACACGCGAGTTTTTTTTTCATGTACATGCCTCAAGTCATAATCTTTTTTCAATGGGTGTTATTGTGGTACAATATATTAGAAATAACACAAAATACCGGCTTTTAATGTTATGTGGCTTATTATGTTTTTGCAATAAGCCCTTATCTATACTTCTATACTATTATATAAAAGGCTTCTCACGTATCTACGTTGTCGTATAACTCAAGAACTACTGAACCGATTTTTGTAATTCTTTCACTAACATAAAGCAACATGTTTAACTGGGTAATTGGCGTACTTTTTTTCTTTAAAACTGCTCTTAAAAGTTATAAAAACTTGAGTTTAAAAAGTAGCCAAAAAAATCAAATTCAAAAAACATTGCTGCATTGAAATAAATAAAATATTGGGGCATAGTGTAATCAATGCGTGAAATGGTGTGTTCGCATTAGTTAACAGGTGTAAGTGTATTGATACGATACTGAAAGGTGTGGTAAAATTTATTTTCAAAATCCTTAAATTAAGTTGAATGGAACAATTTTCATCAAGATGCTGCTTGCTTTAAAACAAGATGTTAAAAGTTACAGATCTTCATTAAGTTTTAGTTCGTGTTAAAGAATTAAAATGTCGTTTTTGGAAAACGAAAATAGATTTCTGAGCTAAAAAAAGGTTAAAAACTATTTATTTAGACTTTTCAAGCAATTATATACAATTCATACACAATGAAAATATATAAGAATCGCGACATTGGTCAATCAGTTTTATTGGATCAAATAAAAAAATTTTAAATTGAGTGTACATGAGACCGAACCCTAATTTTAAGACCATTTAATTTTTCCTCAAGCAACGAAATTAGCTTCGGTTACACCTAAGAACATTTCGAACAAAATTTGGTCCTTATTGGATCACGGTCAGTAGACACGGCGTCTCCTTGGATTCTAAGGGACTGTGTATGCAAATGAGCTGTTTATTAAAAAAATATTTTTAAAAAAGTAAAAAAAAAATTTAGATACTCGAAAACATTTTATTGAAAATTAAAAATTATACGTTCTTAGGCCTTACCGAATATTATTTCGTTTTTGGAGCGAAAATTTATTGTACTTGAAAACCAAAGGAAAACATAGAAATCTGCAGTAAGTCAACCAATTTTTAATTTAAAAGTTTGTTAGAAGATTGAAAACCGTGAAATATTAATGAATTTTCAATAAAAATTCAACTAGCTGTCATAACATTTCTTACATTAAATTTTCATAAAATATTTTTTCTCATTTGTTTTTGTATTAAAAATTTGTTGAATTTGTATTGAAAATTCATTAACACTTCCTGTTGTATCGCTAAAACTTCGGAACTCTTTCAGAGTACACCTTAATTTTATATCGCTAGAAAGGTAATGAAACCTTAAAACAGGTTATATTTTGAAAGTTAAAAAAAATTATAGCGTCTGGTGATGGCATTATACTTTGAAATTAAAAATTGGTTGACTTACTGCAATATTTCCAAAAGTTTTATATTTTTCCTTTAAAGTAGACAAAAACGTTTCCAATGATACCCTATTTACGAAAATCGTATTTCAATTGACTGAGCTACGTTGTCTCAAAGTAGACCCTATTTTGGCCGCAAAAAATGATTGCAAAAATGTATAACTTCTAATCATTAAACCAATTCAAGAAAAAAATCTGAGCCAATTCGGAGATGGTAAGTGCAACTAATAAAACACTTCAATATAAAATGGCCAGTATATTTTCTATAAACAAAAAAAAAAAACCCCCGATTTAACCTGAAAAGGCATTGATGTCATCAGATTTTCTTCATTGTTCTGGCAAAATTATCAGTTACCATATCGGAAATATGGACAAAGGATTAAAAATATAAGAATTCTAAAACTATGATCCGCAAGCAATGCGTCTAGCTAGATTTGTTTAACATTTCTAAACGTTGCTGAAAATTGTGGTGACGTTAAAAGTAATACCAGTTTGTACATTCCAATGCATTGGAAACTTATTTATAGGATCAATTTATCTCAAAATTAACAGTGGTGTTTTCTTGAACGTTGACATCACTGCTAAACTGAACGATAAAAGATTTTTTGAGCAGACGAAACGGGGATTTTTTTTGGTCAATAACGTCCTTTGTTTGGGCTGCACACAAAAAATCACTTCACTTTGTGATCCTATCTGAAAGCATATATAATAAACACGCTGTCAACAAAAATTACAAATACTATTATAAAAACCAAAATAAAAGACTCAAATGTTAATGCCCTTATAGTGCTTTCACTATTGTGGGTTGTATGGGAGGTGGGCGTGTTAGTCGACGGACTACGCCCAATTTTTGAACACACATTAGCTTTAGTATAAAATACATACATACCAAATTTTATCTCTGTTAGACAAACATAAGCATATTTATACAGTTTTAAATTTTTTTGTTTGTATGGGAGGTAGGCGTGTCCGTGGGCGGATGACGTCCATTTTTCAAAAACATCTTTGGTTTGTTAAACAAAACATACGTACCAAATTTTATCTCTGTAGGTTGAACAGAAGCTTACATATTGAGTTTTCAATTTTTTGGTTGAATGGGAGATGGGCGTGTTTTGATATAAAGTGAGTTTTCAATTTTTTGGTTGAATGGGAGGTGGGCGTGTTTTGATATAAAGTATATACATACCAAATTTTATTGTTGGAAGTTTATTATGAGCTTAGTTTTGCAGTTTTCGATTTTTGCGTTGTATGGGAGGTATTCAGGTTTAGGATATAACAAACTTGCAAACAGGTAAAAAAAATCAAGTGTTGTATTAGCTTTTAAAACTAAATCACCCCAATTGGCTATGGGTGCTTTTTTTTGGTATTTTAAGTGCTTTTATTTAAGTGTAATATGTGGATTTTTTTTATTTAATGATGTCTTGATGTGCCAAGTTCATATGTTTAGTCTGTAAATATCAAAGAATTCACTCTTACAAGGTAAGCAAATATAAAAAAAGTGTTGTAGAACAGGGTGCGGAGAACTCTATTTGCAAACGATTACAGTATGCGTCACTGTTTTTGTACATGGATCCCACTATATCCCACTATATATCCCTTATAAATTTGGGCTCTCTTAACACGAAAATAATAAACATTTTTTTTTATGGATACGTTTAAAAAATTTAAGTTTTTTGTGTGGCTTTTTTCAAAATTTTGCTGTATAAAACCTCGGTATGGGTGGTACTCCGAGGCCTTAAAATATATTTTTTAATGATATTTTCCAGTTTGATCCTCTTACAACCTCACCCACTGCATCTGTTGCGCAGTGTTACTTTTTTATATAACTATATTTTAATATAATAAAAATTAAAAATTTTTTTTGCTTAATGAGGAAATTCTTTTTAACTTTCCTTTTTAATTTAAATCGGGGCTTTTTATGGTTAGTTATTCATTGCTCAGATACGATACGTTCACCAATGCGAAAGTGCTCTTTCAACCATCAAGACTGTATCCATTTCAACATCATATAACATTTTAACATTTCTTATATTTATCAAAATTTACAAAATTATGAACGTTTGGTTTCTTTGTAGCTACTTAAAGTTTCATCGGACAGACATAAAACCCGAATTCTACACAGAGAAAATTTTGTTCCTCTAACATTTATTTTCATTTACAAAACGGACATTTTAAAATGAGCGAATGAATATTAAACGTTCGTTAAATATTTTAAAATGAAAATTTCAGAAGTGAAGAATAATTAGAAGCTATTTTTTAAAATTTTTATTTAAAACTATCAACCGATCGTTTTAAAATCATACGTACGTTTTAGAAGCTAATTTAAAAATGTCCGTTTTTAGAATGAAAATAAACTTTATAAACTTGCTCCTCTACAAAACTATTAATGCTTTAATGACACTAATGATGTTATAACACAATATTTGTAAATAAAAAACAAGTAATGAAACTTTAAAGATGGTCTAGCCCGACTATGGACTACCCAAAACCACCTACTCCGAAAACAAACACAATGATATATACATATTGAAGTTTGGACAGGACACCGTCTGTCGGGTCAGCTAGTATTTTTATAAATCTGTAAGAGCAAAATCTGTAAGAGAAAAAATTAGGCACTAAAAGAGAGATATTTACTCTTACTTAAAAACACGAAACTTTTTCTTTAATTTTTACCAAACACGTCTGTGAAAGCACTTTTAAGACTGAAAGAAAATCCAGCATTTGGTATAAAACTATCAATTATTTGGCAGAAAGCTTTTATTATCATGCTAAAAAAAATATTGACTTTTGCATCTTGTAAAAGTGTTGAATAACAATGTCTTATTTAAGAGTAAAAAAAAACACATATAATTCCGCTTTGGTTTTACAGCAGGTATGCTGAAGAACTTTCACAACTTATCTTCATGTTCAACTTTTTTTTCAGGGTTTTCTCTTTAACTTGAGGATCAAAACTCTTTCTGAGCTTCATTTAAGCTAATGAAAATAGTAATAAAAACCCAAGAGTCTAAGATTTATTTAACGATGCAATTATAACTAGATTTCTACTCATCGGGCAGTATCTTAGATAAAATCTGCTATTGGCTGCCAAAAGTACTCAAGCGGAATTCAATCATCTGAGTAACCAGCTGCAAAACAGAGCAAAGTTACTTAAACTGTAATTTTTTTGTCGAACTGTTTCTTTTATGTTGGTATACTTTTTTGGTTTTCTTTTTTCACACACTACTACAAATAAGAACCAATTATGTACATATGTGAATAAGTGTTTTTGATAATGACCACTTAAGCGCCAACAGCAGCTATCATCATTGAAATTAATCACTTTCGGGTAATACGAGACGCACTCACAGTCTCATGCTCTTAGAAAAAAAAGCACACACACTCACATTTACAGGCACATTCAATACACTTACATGCTTACGCACTTCAGCAATTAGCACTTGGCCAACAACATTAAAGTGTGTGAGAAAAAAAAAAACAAAGAAAAAAAAGTGCGAAAAAAAGCCAGCCGTTGTAAAAGCAACAACAACAACAACAATAAGAAGAACAATATAAAAACAAAAAAAAAACAAAAAAAAAACAAAGATGTCAGAAAAAAGAGAGCAAAAAAAATTGCTGCCGAAGGCTATGCAAAAAAAATGGCATTCATTGAGAAAAGCTGGTTGAGACCACTGTTGCCAGATTGAGGTAAATTTCCCTAAATGAGGTAATTTTTTACTCATTTTTTGGGCAGAGGTAAAAAAGATAATTTTTGACTAAAAGTGGTAAATTCTGCAATTTGCAGCTTTGTTATCTCTTTGTATCTCTGAACATTCTCACAAGCAGTCCCTTATTATTGGGAATCCCCTTTTTGTACAAAAACAAAAAAATATTAACAAATGCAGGATTATTTTGGTTTGTTGCCAATTTTAACTTAAAAACTTAGGATTTCAAATGTTTTGAAATTGCATTGAATATTACTTAAAAGAATATCGTGTAAAGAAAGCCATGACCAGTTCCTACAAAAAAAAAGTTAATGGAAAAGTGGATAAAAGAAGTCCCTTACAAATTGTGAATTGAAAAAATTGTTGGCAATAGCAAGAAACCAATTGTTCAAGGCTTGCAAAGAAATGTTTGATTGTGGAAGTAGTGAAGTGAGTTATAACGGCTGTTAATCATTTAAAATTTCGTAATTTTTTTTTAGAAAAAGGTAAATTTTCTTAGAAAGTGGTAATTTTTTTTTTTCCAAATAGTGGTTAATTTCAGTTCGTCTCTCTGGCAACACTGGCTGAGACGGTTTACTTTGTCGTTCTGTTGAGTGTGTTTTTCTATTTGTCTGTGCGTATGTGTGTGTTAAAAAGGATGTATAGGCGTAGCTGTGTGAAAGAGTGAAAGCAAGTGTTGGGTTTTACATAAAAAAAGGACATTTTAAATTTCAAAAGAAAGGCAAAAATAGCAGCAAAAGAAAAGTGAAAAATAAAAAAAAAAAAAAATAATTTCCCTGCCTTATAACTGTTTTATTATTATTTGCTTGGCTCTTATGTTGTTGTTTTTGTGCTTGTTGTGCGCGACAGCTGCTCAATTGAAGTAACACTCAGCCTGAGCTGCCTTATAGCCAAGCGTCTGATGCCAGCCAGTCAGTAACAGCAGCAGCAAGTCTTTCATAAGCGTCTGTAGATATCCTTCGGGTTGCACAAGCTGCGGTCAAGGAAATGCAAAATGGAGGACATGCTTGTTTTGTTAAATGCTTAAAAAATGCTGACACATAAACCGATATTTTTATACAAACACACACACACACACACAAACACAAGCATATCTAAAACAGTCATTTCATACAAAATAGTTTTTGCTTTCTACGAATTTGTATGCAGTCTAAGATATAAAAAATAAAAGCAAAAAAAAACACAACAAAAATAGGAGTGACGTATTTGAAAATGTAGAACAAAATGAAACAAATTGAATGCAGACATTAAAGAAAATAAGAAGAAGAAGAAGTGCAGGCCAGCCGCACAAGAGCAGAAATTCCAATGTTGCCAGTAATGATGGAAAATTTGCTGTTCAAGGATTCTACAGAAGAATTGAAAATTGATTTTATGTCAATGCGGGAGGGTGTTTATTTTTTTTTCTTTTTTTTTCAAATGAACATGAACTTCATGACATGATGTGAGCAACAAAAATAACAGTAAAACTAGAAAAGTCAAAAAATAAAAACCTGCAGCATTTCTTCAGTTTATTCAGGGTTCATTCATTAACAGTGTAAACAATGTTCAATTTTAATTTAAATAGAAAATTTTAGAACTCAAGCCAACAGTAAAATATATCTGCAGAAACTAAAAATATTTTTTTTTTATGAAAACTTTTTGAAGGTTATTTAAACAAGTTTTCATAAAGTTATGCTTTAAGAAACTTTCTTTCCTTTCTTAGAACTGTTTACTTTCATTTTGTTTTTCTTCCTTATACATATATATTTGAATAATTCTCTTACCACTCTATATTGCTTAATTGCTCTAAGCAAGGCTTTAGTCATTAGAAACCTGTTTAAAACAAAACAAAAAAAAAAACAAACAAAGCATTACTTAAAAATGTCGCCCCATTCATTCAAACAAAACAAAAAAGCTGTTGACAAAAAACATGGCATTAAAAATTGGCATTCAAAATTCTTCTTTATCGTTATCATCTCATTTTAATGATGTCCTGTCTCCATTCAAATTGACAATTCAAAGCTACAATTAGTCTGCTTTTGACCATCATTTGCGACTTCTATTATATCTAGGCATTTATTGAGTGTTTTCTTTTAACTCAATTCAAATACATAAATCAATTTTATTGCATTATCTTTAGCAACGGTTTTTTCTGCTGACAAATTTTTATTTTTTTATTATTTTCTTTTTTGGGGTCACATAAATCATGAAATAAAGCTAACGATTGATATTTTTCTTGAGCGTAAAAAAAAATCAATTGATGTGAATTGCTTTCAACAAAAAACAAATTTAAATAAAAATAAAAATATATAAAAAAATAAAAAGTAGATGATTCATGTTTGAATGCAACTGAGCTACCAATTATTTAAAACCACCAGCTTTTTGTGGAAGAGATGGGAATAAAAAAAGAAAAAAACAAAAATTCAAGCTTGAACTGAACGTTGATCAAATAAAGGATATTAACATTATTTTGAAGCGTAAACAATTTAAAAATTCCCGTGAATTGAAGATTAAGATGAAAATCTTATGCACTGAAGAGTAAAGCGAAAATACTTTTTAAAAAAACTTAACGTTATTTAGTAAAAGTAAAAATAAATATAAGTGACTTAGCAATTTAGGATTGACTATCAAGTCTTTTGCCCGATTCTGACAAAACTTCAAACATACCAGTTCTAAAATCTGGAAATAATTGGAGCAGTGCAACTCAACTCGATTTTTGACTTGAGGAGCCATTCGTTTGTCCGAATAACTCGAGATTACGAGCAGCGTTGCCACTTTGGTTAAATTCTACCAAATTTGGTAGTTTTTTTCTTCAAATCAGCTTTTGGTTATTTGGTAGATTTTTCTTCAATTTAGAAGATTTTGGTAGATTTTTAAATTTTTTAGTTAATATAAATTTTTAAGCAAAAAAAAAAATCATAAATGTTGAAGTTGCCAGCCATTTTTGGCACTTGTGTTCTTTCGTTTGCTGTTTTTTTAAATAATCTAGTCGGCATTGGTAGGAATTTGAAGCCGTATTAGCGTTGTTTTTAAACTGATATATATTCTAACTTTAAAAAGTTATGAGACAAGGTCACGTGTGAGGTAAATTTTTTATAAAAAATAATAATAAGACCCAATAGAGTAAACATTTTTATTGAAAATTTTGTATAAATATCTCAAATGTAATATGAATGATGAGGGAATGTATGTCAGAAAAAAATTGAGATTGCGAAAAAACCAGGGACCGAAAATAACTGTTATTTTACAATTTTCGAATGAAAAAGACACAATGAAAAAATTGTCGAAGGACATTTTCAAATATACCATTATGATACAAATGGTCTCATCTTCACGAATATTTAGAGCCTTTAAAATTTTCGACTGATTCTATAAAAGTTAAAAATTAACTGTTATTTTTTGCCTTTTATTTTTTCAGACAAAAATAACGGTTACCTTTGACTTTTATTTTATCGGTCAAAAATAACAGTTATTTTGTGACTTTTATTTTTTCGGTCAAAAATATCAGGCAATCTGTGTTTTTTTAAAGGCCGCTTGTCCGATTAAAAAACTTTTGATATCATATGTAAAACGTGATCACCGATGAGACCAAAATAATGGTATCGATAGTTTTTTAGTCAGTAAAATGGCCTTTGAAAAAACACAAATTGCCTGATATTTTTGACCGAAAAAATAAAAGGCAGAAAATAACTGTTTTTTTTTGACCGATAAAATAAAAGTCAAAAGTATAACCGGTACCATAACCGGTACGGTCCCTGGAAAAAACACGTTACTTGGCCATCGTAATTTTTTTTGCTGGAAGTTTTATTATGTTTTTAAAATAAGAAAAAAAGAAAGCAAATGTGTACTTTTTGAAATTTAAATTTTTTCGAAATGTTGTCAACTCAGCATAAAAATAACAAAAATATTTTAATTTTTTTTTAAATAATAGCTTTTCAATAGCTTTCTACCGATACTTAATTTACAAAAATGGGGTAGCAGATGACGAAGATATGATAAATTGTAAATGACTCTATTTTCAAGATTTTTACTTTTATCAAAAATAGATATCTTCATAAATTTACACAAAATGACGAACAAAAAAACTAGGAACTTATATTCATATATGTGGAAAAAGAACCTTTAGCCAAAATTTTAAGTAAATAGAAAAACTGATTGGCTACATAATCACGACTTGCATTATTGGGAAAATACCAAGATTTTATTCAAGTTTTTAAAAAGGAATTAAGTTCTTATTATAAAAAATTTAATTTTTATTTACGATTGTTTAATATATAATAGAAAATTAATATAATTGTAAGTATGATAAAATTTTTACAGTATTTCGAAAAGAGTATTAAAGCTTATTTTTGTAGTTTGGCAGTTTTTTTTCCATTTTGGTAGTTTTTTTCAAATGTAGTTGGTAGCAAAATTTTTTTGCAATGGCAACCCTGATTACGAGTATCTCGACGAACTAGCGAGTGACTTGAGTTTTCTTTCACATGCTCTTAACTTCTCTCTCAACTAGTGCTGCCAGATATAATTTTCAGCTATACGGGACAAAGGCGGATTTTGTACAAAATATACGGGATTTGCATTTTACGGTATAATGTTTGAATTGAAAATAATATATAAAAAATGTGAACTTCATAAAAACAACAAATATTTTACAAGTACCAGGTACAAGTTTTCAGAAGGTACATGTTTTTTTCTCGCAAATTTAGATACCATTTTACTTTTGCGTCTCAGAATTTTTCATTCTAATTCTATACTAATTGACTTACACGGTTGAAAATCTTGGACTAAATTTTAGTCAATCTGTACTGTACCTAGTAGAGCCATAAGTTCTGTTACAAACTAAAAATGATGTATAAATTTAAGAGAGCAGTTTTTAAAATATTGTGCAATTTTTAGTTTTTAATTTAAAAATAATTTTTCTAAAAATATGCAAAATTATTTGAAGTGATAAAGCATTTTGCTTTGATGCAAGTTCTTAGACAGTTTGGCTTTAGCGGCACGTATGGTTTCAATTGGAATTGCTGATGCTGCTGCAATTAGCGTTTGCTTGAGACTTTCCAAATTTCGGTGGTGAACTTTGCAAATCATGCTCTCTAGCTCCGACCATAATTTTGATTCAAGAGAATTTATGTCTGGGCTTCCTGAAGGCCAATTTTCAGCAGAAATAAATGCTGGAATAGTCAGGTGCAACCACTCTTGCGTTGTTTAAGCTTTATGAGCTAGTGCAGAGTTTTGTTGAATGACCCAGTTTTCTCCATTGAAGAGTTCAGTTGTTAGATGTTGAACAACGCCTTTCAAGGCATCTTGTTGGTACACTTTCGCTCCAGTTTTTACACCTTTTTCACAAAAATGCAGGAATGTGAAACCTTTACACGATACTCTCCACCAAACCTTGACGTAAGCAGGACCTCTCTGAACCATTTGTACCGTATATCTTACTTCCTGAGATATTCAAGCATTTGCAACTTTGTCCTTTTTTTTATTAAAAACTTCCACCACCGTAAAAATTTGTTCAATAATAAAAAGGATATTTTTATGGTTATTGCTTGCATGGCATTGCAGCAGCTTCTTGCATCTTTCCAATCTTATTTGCTTTAATCTTGGAGTTAAAATATGACTAGTGCTCTTTCGAAAAGCTTTGTTTAAAAAGTTTGCCTAGATTTTTAACCGTGTGCTAAGATTTTTTTGTTTAAACATTTTATCAGCTGATAAAAAAAAATATATACTTACACAATCTACACTTTTGAAATGATAATCTAGTTAAGTACATCAGGATGTGAAGTATAAATCACCCTGAGTTAAACTCACACTATTAATAAACAATTTATTCGTGTCATTTATTAATCAATCTTAAAAACCAAACGTTTATTCGTAGATCATTTGTTCCTAAAAATATTGAAAAGTTATAGATTTTGAAGAAACCGTGTCTGAAAAACAACGCCAAAGTTGAAAAAACTCTAAATCCTTGTCATTAATAAAAAACACATGTAGTAACTTCACACAATATATTGTTTGAAAGGTCTGGATTTCAGCTTTTCAAAACTATGAATTGAAAATTGGTTCATATTGAACGAGTTGCTGTATTACAAGTGCGTGAAGTTACCAAATCGTATTTCGTATTTTTATTTCAGAATGTTCACTAAAATTACCAAGAAATGCGAATTGTTAAATTAAATTATATTGTATCGAATTTTCAATACTTTAAAACAAATCGTATTTTTTTCCGGTAAACGTACATTTTTGTACAATTTTCGTATATAATGTTTCGATTAATTTCTTAGTGAGATCTCACTTTTAATATAAATTTGTTTTTATTTTTAAAGTTGAATTTTTTAGCTGAAAAATTTTATAAATATATATTAATGCACGATTCTTAAAGAAAATGTGATGCATTTTTTATTTAAAATTGCTTTTATTAAAAAAAAATCTTTAATTAAAACCGAAAAATTTCTAAACTCTGATGTTTTCATATCGCACACTAAATACGAAACAGTCACAACTCTAAATTTTTCAATATCGACTTTTTGCTGTAAATCATTTCACAAAACACATATCTCACTTTCGTTTTCATTATTTTCTTCATTGACTGGAAGAATGAAGTTTGAGTGTTTAACTTAAAATTGCTGTTCTTCTGCAGTTTCAACCAAAGAGTTTTATTTTTCGCTTCTCCTGAAAAGTTATATTTTTTGAATGATGACTGTTTTGTATTTAGTATGCAAAGAAAAGTATGCATGAAAAAATAATAAAAATACTTTTCAAATTTCAAAATGGACAAGTATTTAATTTTTCTCACATACATAATTTTATAATGTTTATTATGAACATTTTTTTTTTCAGCTGACAAATCCTTTTCGAAAAGTCATATTTTGAGTTAGGCTGATTTTACCAATTAATTAAAAGGAACGAAACTATGACATAATAATACATAATGCCTCTCTTATATTACTTTTTTGAAATCCTTAAGGCTAGAAAAGATGAATTTAAGATCACAGACATATCATACAATTGTTAAAGTTACGGGACAAATCGTTTCCCGGCGGGTGTTTTCAAATATCATATGAAAATTCCATGAAATATGGAACATATGGCAGCACTACCTCTCAACTCTCTCTCAATAACACATACCCAGTAGAAATTAAGACCTTACGCAACTAATAGAAGACATGTGTAAATATTGGAACATGGAAGACATTTCGAATGTGATCTTAAAATTTTAAAATTTAAGATGACGAATAGGGTTACCACCAACATATTTTCATTACTTTTATGAATTTAATGCTTGTTTAAACACTAGCTAATGTAAATGCGTTACTAGCTCCGAATCTGTTTTCAGAATTTCAAAATGCTGTCATTTTTTTACATAGGGCTGTCAACTAATATTATGTTTTTTAAGAGTTTTAAATGTTTTCTTACAGTTTTAGAGGGTCGCTGATGTCGAGTCTCATTTCAGAATTTTAAAATTCCGCCATCTTGAATTTTATTATTCGCTTTGGTCAAGAAAATACTCAAACATAAGAAAATACTTTAGATTCGAAAGTGATATAGTGTATATCTAGTGTAGTGGACTTTTTTTTTAAGTAATCTTTAATTTTTTTAAGTTTTTTGTATTGATCAAAAAACTCATGTTTTCATTCAGTTCATTTATTTTATATCATTTATCCATAAAAATACACAAAAACACATTCGAGCAGAACAGTTACAAGTAAATGTTATAATAACATTATTATTATTATTATTCTTCTCAGGACACTTAATAGTTGCCTTTATCAATCAAAATTGCCATTAATTTGAAAATTTAAATTTTCCTGTAAGACAATATTATGCAAGATAAGAATGTTATTTACATTACAAAACATTTTTCGGTATAAAACAGTATTTAAGGGTATGAAATTGAATTAGATTAAACTGTTTTTTGTTTTAGTCCTAAATATAAATAAGTTAATTTTAACAAGGATGCTAAGAAGTAAGACTAAAGCACTAGAATGTGGCAAGAACAACATGACTATTAAAGACAAAATAAGCAGGATTTTTAAAATATTCAAACCCTTTTTGCTCTACCTTGCCCTCTTCCCATTTCAATCACTCTCGCTCTCTTGCGCTTTACATTGAAAATTCAAGTTGAATATTTGAAGTAACCTTTTTTTCAATGTTTGATAATGTCCTTTAATAGGATATAAATTGGTATTCTTATTGTATTTTGAATCTTCTATTGAAAAGAGGGTTTATTTGCGCATAATCGTTTTATTGTATTTGATTTTACTGAAAAAACAGAGATTGTGTAACAAACACATAAAAAAAGAACCTGTAACTATGCAAAACACAAAACAAAAACAAATAACAAATTGTGGCGGCAAGCAACTTATCTAAACAAAAAATACATTTGAAATCAGCTCTGTGGGTGACCGCTGCTTAAGCATACTTTAAAAGCAACAACAGCAAGCAGCTTTTAAGATAGACTTAAAGCTTTTACAAAAAGCACAAAATCCTCACACAAAATATGTTATAGCATTTAGCTGCCGCAACTTTAAGCGTTGCCACTTTATTTAAATTTTGTGTTATGCTTGGATTATATAAGAAAAATAGCTGCAAGCTTGTGAACTGCACAATCAGTGCTGCATATAAAATTATTAGCCCAAAGAGACTAAATAAAAACAAAAAAAAAAAAAAAAAATCTATGCAAAAATAATTGCTTTGCAAAGAAAAAATTAAAAAAAAAGAACACAAAAGAAAAACGCTTATTTGACCTTTTCACTTCAAAAAAATTGCCATATGTTCACCAACTAAACTAAACTTCACTACTTGTGGCTATATGTGAGTGTGTGTGTGACTGTATGCTTGTGTGATTGTATGATTGTGTTAGTGTTGTGGTAAAATAAAATCAACAAAATGTGGAAAATTGCTTTTCCTTGCCGGAGGATAAGAAATATTTTGATTTTCGTTCGAAAAAACAGCTTGTTTTTAATACAGGACAAAAATAGCTGAAAATCAATAGCAAGTCAAACATAAACACTGCCAGTAAAGCGATATATGTGTGTGTGTGTGTGTGAGTGTAAATGTAAACCAATACATAAACTTAGACATAATGACGTTGTTGTTGGTGGCTTCGATTGCCATTAGAGACGCACATTCATCTCAATAAATAAAACCCTTTAACTTGAATAAATTTTGGCTTATGTCAATAAAGATACAAAACAAAGCAAAACAATATAAAACAAAACAAAATAAAACAAAACAAAATTGAATAATATTGCCATTAAATTCAAGCAGCTCTACACTCCGACACAATTGTAGTTTGTGTGTTAGTGTGTGTGCATGTTCTTGTTTCCGCTCATGTTTTTGTTTTCGAAAATTTTCGTAGTTATTAGAAACATTAGCTAAGCGACACAGCCGCTGTAGCTGTGTATGTGTTGTTATTGAATTTGTGTTTGTTTAACTTAGTTTTAGTTTCAATTTCGTTGTGTTGAACCAATATAAACAAAAAAAAACAACAACAAAAACGACAAATTAAATACAACCAAACACATAACAACATGTTCAAAATTAATTTATGATGATATTTTGCTATTTTGCTATTTGAAGAAGCGTAATGAACACATTATCATTAGTTATGAGTGGTGGTGTGGGCCATACTTTAGTGATGTTTGGGTGCGATAGTGTTTATATGATTGGTATTTAAATAACAATATTGATGCTGTATTTCCATTGCAGTGTTTGAAAAAAATTTCTTATTTGCCGTCCACTATGGAAAGAAAAAAAAAAACTCTAAATTAATTTTGCTAAAATCAAAATTAAAACCTGCAATTAAATGTTTTTGAGGTTTATTTTTTGCTGAATAGAATTACGCCTGAAACTTAACAGTGTGTGGTGTTGAAAATGTATTTTGAAATTAAAATATTTTTGTATTTTGAATAAAAATATTTTTTTTAATTATTTAATGCTCTAATGGTTAAAAATTGTTGCTGCAGAATCTCACAAATTTTCAGTTGAAGTATTATGAATGAAGTTATGAAGTCAACTACAATTTGCTAGAAAACTTTATTTGGAGTTTATAATAATTTTTTTTCACGTTTATAATAAGTTCATGTCACGTTAAAATTAAGTTTTCATAGATAGAAATATATAAAGCGAAGAAAAAACTAAATTCTTATCAACTCAGCTATATATTTTAACATCTAATGCTTGGTTCCACTTGCGCCAAAGGTTTTCGTAATAAAAAATTTTTCTGATTGGTCACCATCACTCTGCAGACAATGGCAAACCTCAGAGAATAAATAAAGGCCATGTAAAGCTTCTTAAGAACTTGAACTTTAGTCGTTCGGAGTCGGCATTAAACATGTAATGCCACACACTACAATTTGATCATAAGAAGCTCGGTCAAAGTCCTTTAAAAGGCAGAAATTACCAATTTTTTTGTTAATGCTTGGTTTTCACTTGTCATTTTTTATTTGGCATGAAAGCTAAAAGTGTAAATTATCACATAAATAAGAAATTTTATGCAATTTTTGTTAAAAACATGTGAAGAGATGAGTTTTTCCTATATTTCGACTTTGTCAAACCGAAAAAAAAATTGGCAACGTGTTGGCATTTTCCATTAGACTGACAACAGCTGACTTTTGAAAATGAAAAATCAGTTTCGAAAAGCAGTGTTGGAGCAAATATGTTTCTGAAAATCCCACACAAAATAAAACTTACATCTTCGTTCCTTTCATAAACGAAAATTTGAATTTGAAAAAAAAAAAATTAAAATATTCCTACCGCGAGAAAAAGCTTATGTTAAATTACAAAAAAACTTAGTATAATTTATAAAATGGCTTTAACAGTTTTATAAGCCTGCTTGTTTAATCTACAATACTTAGTGTTCAAGTTTTCAACAAAAATCTTTGTTGATGATAATTTGTAAGCTGACAAAAATTTTATAAATATTTATTTATTTATATATTTAAAAAGATTTAGACAATAATTAATTACAATATTAATACAAAAGAAAGAGAGAGTCTTGCGCAAATGTTCATAATATGATTAATAGATGCTGGCAAATCGCAGAATGAACAGTTTTTAGAAGTTAAACCCTTTAGGAGATGTTCGTGTATTAGCTTTATGTATCTTAGCCTTAGTCGTGTAAAAGGTATGATGGCGAAAGTTGGTGCTGCGCTTGGATAGACGAGCTTATATCGATTGCAGTTAATACCAGAATAATGCTGATTGTAGGTATTCCAGAAATCTTCAAATCATTCTTATGGATGTAAATGTAATGCATTTTTAAATTAAAATTATTTTCATTAGATAAAATTTAAACTAAAACCAAAAAATTTGTAAACTTTGATAAGTTCAAATTTTACAAAAAATAACAATACATTCAAAGTTTCAAAGTAGGCAAATATATTATTTTTCTCACATAAATCATTTTATAATGTTTATTATAAACATTTTTTTTTCTTTTCGTTTTCGAAAAGATATATTTTGAGTCTATATTACTTTTCTGAAATCATTTAGGCTAGAAAATACGTATTTAATATCTCAGGCATATTATTATTAAAAATATGGGACAAATAGTGTACCGGCGGAGATTTTCACGGGAAAATAAACGCAATAAAACACAATACAGGACACCCCGTGAAATATGGAACATATGGCAGCACTACTCTCAACTCTCTCTCTCTCTCTCTCTCTCTCTCTCTATCTCTCTCTCTCTCTCTCTCTCTCTCTCTCTCTCTCTCTCTCTCTCTCTCTCTCTCGCATACCCACATACCCAGTAGAAATTAAGACCTTACAACACTACTACAAGTTATGTATAAATAATGAAGCATGGAAGATATTTCATATGTGATCTTAGAATTTTCAAATTTAAGATGGCGTATAGGGCTACCAGCAACATTTTTTGTTATTTTTAGGAAGATAGATTTTTTTTTTCAACAAAAACCATTGTTGAACTGCCAAGGTTCAAAAAATAAACAAAATTATGATTAGAGATGACCGTGGCGTGCAGGTTTAGTGTGTGGCTTAGCACGCTCGGAGCCCAAGTTCGATCCCCAGTCGTGGCGAAAAATTTGTTCAATAAAAAAATTGTTCTGATCGTTCACCACCTCTCTGCAGACAATGGCAAACCTCAGAGAGTAAATAATGTCATGTAAAGCTTCTTGAGAACATGAACTTAAGCCGTTCGGAGTCGGCATAAAACATGTAGGTTCAGTTCTCGGTCAATTGTTTGCAAACATTTAATAAGACACACGACACAATTGATCATAAGAAGCTCGGTCAAAGTTCTTTCAAGGGCTGAAATGGCCAATTTGTTTTTTTTTTATGATTAGAGATGAATAAAATATATATCCAATAAAGGAAACATTTGAAAGATAATTTGGTAACTAACACAAAACTTAACAAATTTCGTTCAATTTTAACTATGAAGTATGTCTTGAAAGTTTTTTAAAACAGAACTGTTCACAATCAGAGACTTTTGTAAAAATGTTTTGTTTACGCAGAGAAAATTTTGACATGCACAAGTGAGTAACTACTCAAAAATATACATTTAATAAAATATTCGCTAGTGTTCTATAGAAAATTAAGAAAAATTTATGAAATTAAAAATAAAATTTTAACCCAAAATAGAACCTGTAAGCCAATAGTTAACCAATTCCCCTCAGTGATCCTGAATAACTATAAATTTATCTATAGAAATTTGTTTCATATTCAATATCTGCATACTTCCCACAGTATTCTTGCCTTGGCTGGACAAGGTCAACAGCCATAAATGGCCCAGAAAAAACTGGAAATTTAAAAAAATCCGGGGGGACATGACATTGGCCATTTTTTTAAATCGATTTTCTTTTATAATTTTGTGAATATTCTTAAGATTCTAAGATTCTACTTTCATTCTAAATTTCTACGGGTTCAAAAGTTACAGCCGGATTATTTCATCCGCGGGTTCATTTTTTTAACGATATTTTTTTTTTGTTTTAACTGAAACTTGGTGGCGAGTAAAATTTCAAGGTCTCTAATTCGTGACGCTTGGCTAACGTTTTGAATTCATATGAAAATTTTCAAAAAGTATTGTCGCAAGCGGGAATAGAACCCGGACTTTCTACTTAGTATCCCATAAGAGTCTGTAGCGCTACCATTATGCCACAAAGGCACTTGAAAAAACATTAAATAAAATTAAATTAAAATTAAATGTCACAAACCAGAACGCGTTCTGATCCATACCATTGGATTTTCATCTTAAAAGTATCCACGGAAATTTTATTTCTTTAAGCTTGGAATGCTGTACATTACATTACAAAATATAACAACTATGTGGAGAAATAGCAACAGATTGACAGCTACACACTTTCATTGCTGCAATATAACAACTGTAATGAATGCTTTAATAACATTAAAAAACTTATAATTTTATTGCAACACATGCTGCATGTATTTTTTTTTTTTTTTTGTTGAATATCGAATCCTAGCTTAAGGAGACGTGACACCTTCAAACATTTTTTAATTTCAATGCGTATAAATTGAATAAAAAAGATATCATTTTGAAAAATTATGTATATATATTTTTTGTGGAAAAAAATTACGCAAAAAACATTTTTTTTTTATTATTTTAATCGCAGATATTGCTACAGGAATTTTTTCAAAAAATCATTAAAAATTTTGGCGGGCGTGATAACACAAAAACTATTCGACCGATCGTACTGAAATTTAAGTATGTTATTTAACATTTGTCGATGCATGGAATGAACTTCGGACAGAAAAATCGGTTTTATATTTTTTGAGTTTTTGGCCGATTTTGTCCAAAAAACATAGACAATTTTCGAAAAAACGCCACCATTATCCCGTGGGACCCGTGGATCCCCCCATATCTACGCCACTGACTTGGTTGTTATCAAAAACTTGATAGGTGATCGACAACATGCAAAACAGTTAATCTATACTATTATATAAAAGGAGACTCACGGCGTATTTGGTGACGAGTGTACTCAATAACAGCTAAACTGATTTTTATAATTTTTTCACTATTCAATTGCTATGATAAGCGAAATTTCTAAAGAGTACTCCGTTTTTTACAAAAATGTTTCTTTTATTATTTAAGAATTCTCAGAAATTCTTAAGAATTCCCGGAATTCAGAAAACCATTCGTCAAACTCTTGCTGTGAGAGTACCTCTTAACACAGCAAGGCTGCCATGTTATGTAGAGAGTTGCTCTCAGTTTGGTCTCTTGAGCAGTGCTGCCACATTTTTTTTTTCGGATAAAGTACATGTGTTTGTATAAAGAACGCGCGTCGAGTATTGCTAATACAAAAATGCCAAAAAATGTCCCGAAGCTAAGAAAAGTACCTTAAACAGGAGCAGAGCGCGTTTGTGAACATGAACGAATAAGAGCTCTTAAGAATGCAGCCGCAGCTGGGTCTGCAACTCAGCTCACGAAAGTGCCTTTTAATCAATAGTTTTTTAGTCGGTAAAATGACCTTTGAAAAAATACGACAGAGAAAACTGTTATTTTTGACCAATAAAATAAAAGTAAAAAATAACTGTTATTTTTTCCCAAAATATATAAGACAAAATAACTTTTATTTATGTCGGAATAAATAAAAGTTAAAAGATAACAGTTATTATGTGACTTTTTTTATAAAAACCACAAACGGTACGGTCTCTGGATATTAATATTGAATAAACTGAATATTATTTTGTTTTCATTGAATTTATTTTCAGATTCTTTCTCTCTCTATTTCACACTAAAATCTCTCTTATTTTTTACTGTTTAAGAAGTTTAACTTCTGCCACATGTACGTCGCTACAGGCGAGTTTTTTTTGCGTTTTTATTTTTCTAAACTTGATTCGCTATCGTATGACACGAGCTTTTTTAAATTTTTTTTCGATTTTTTATGAATTTTTTAAGTCAATATTTTTTTTGAAAAAACACACTTTCAAATTTAGAACATCACCAAAAATTGACAAAAATTTAAAAAAAAGCTCCTGTCATACGATAACCCACTTTGTTAAGATTTAAAAAAGTCAGTTTTTTTTCCAGATCGGACAATTTTCGCGACTCCCAGCGCTGCAGCCACGAGGCCCCGTTTTTTTCTCTGCCGCCAGTTTGGAGCTCTATAAAACCATGTTGGAGTGGAAAATATATTTTTTTTAATTTTTTTATCCTGTAATTTGTTCAATTCTCTACAATAATAATATAAATTTTGGAAAAATGTTTGTTTTTGACTGAGTTATGAATTTTTAAAACTAGGTCTGTTTTCTCTGCCGCGAATGTTATGTCCCACCTTAAACTAATAATAATTATTTGAAATAAAGGAGCCATCGCACTCTCGCAGCATTATATACTTAAACGTCTTGGTATTATTATGTTATTTAATGGTACAATCAAAATATATGTTCGATTTTGAATTTAAATGAATGTTGCCACGATTGAGTTGGATAATTTGGAATCTGAAAATTTGCTACCAGATGCGTTTTTGATAAATTTTTCCTGATATGGATTCAGCAAAGGCATTTTTTCATTATCATTTCTGGATACAAACTGTCTTTGCCTTTCTTTCATCTTCCATTTTCTGCTTTTTGAAACATTATATTTGTATTTGTTTTCGGTAAGCAATTTTTATGCGCTTCCGTTGAATTTAACTTTTCCGAATGTTGCTTTTTATTTTGCTCCAACTCGGTATTACTCAGTTCCAGTTAATAATTCTTTGAGCTGATAGGAATTTTTTTTTTCTCTTTTTCTTCTGTCGAATTTCTATGCTACCATTTCTTCTGAAAATACCTTTTACTCTTAGAATTTCTTCAATTTACATTCAGAACGGTTTTTTTTTTTAAAAAAATAAAGTAATAAAAACTTCCAAACAATTTTTGCTAATTTTTTCTAGTTTAATAGATTTCATATGTTTTGCATTAATTTTTTAAAAAATAAAAAAGGAATTTTTCATTATAAATCGTATGTTTGTAATGACAATATGTTCAAAGTCTCAGTGTTGAAATGAGGTACAGTTTTTAAAAAAGAAAATATTTCTCCTTAAATGAGTCTCAACCCTAACAGTCATATGTGTGATTTAGGCGTTTTGGTAAAAATTATGCCATGTTTGTCATAATGCGACTTTTACTTACATCCGTTTTGAATTTCCTTTTTTTCCACTTCCACTCCAAACAATCGCAATTTTTGAGCTTATTTTTGTAAATGTTATTATTTCTCTCACGTACTTAGCTCATGTTTTTGCTTTAATTTTATTTTTATTATTGGCAATCTTTTCAATTGAGTGAAATTTAATAAAAATCTTAGCTAAATACCGACAATTCATGTGCGTTCTGGCTATAATTTAAACTTAATGCAAACAAAAAAAATAGCCATTAATGCATGTATGTTGTATTGATAGAGCTTTAGTAGAATTTTCAATATATTTTCTTTTTCTTTTTGGTTTTTTTTTTTTATTTTTCGTAAAAACTCATTCGTAAAAGGTACACGTTTTATTTTTCTTCTGACTGCATGGAATTCTAATGGGCTTCAATTATTCAAATGTTGACGTCGAACTGAGTGCCGAACTGAGTACCGTCTGTGACAGAGTTTTGTGTGGTTTCATTGGCAATATTATGACATGAACTTCAACTACCAACCAACAAGCAACAGCTGTGACCAAAGTTGGCAGCCCCTTAAAAAAAAAAAAACAAACAAAAAAAAAGCTACACCAACTCTTCAAAAAATATAGCAAAATATTTCATTTCATAACGTAAACTGAAAAATTTATTAAAAAAATTTTGCAATTACTTTGAAGTAAACAGCATAAAGCATATAAATTAAATGTTAGTCATCAGTTTGTGGCAATTCGGGTGTGAGAAAGAGAGAAAGCGTGAGGTTGAGGGAGGCATAGTAAAGCATGTCATATGCTAGCTTATGGATGTTGTTGCAAATTTGTACGATTTGCTTGCCACAAACGAAGCTCGAGATGGATTATTAGGTCTGATTCTGTGCTTTATTTTTGTTTTAAGGACACAGCATACTCACTTTGATGACATATTTTATGCAGTTGCAAAAATTCCACAAAATATCAACCCGTTGAAGTTGCTTTAACATTTTTTGAGCCTAAAAATATGTGTTAAATTTTCAAAAATTGACATTGAGCCGGGCTGAAAATCAGGTCAACGCAACAAAAAGACAGCAGTTCTTAGTGTCATATTTTCCGAAATCTTACTCATCCTTGTTAATTTCTTTGACAGCTTCTTTAGAGCCCGAACAGAACCAAAGCGACTGACGGCTGGCGGTCCTCTCTCGGCGAATTGAGCTGAAACACGTCTACAACAAGAGCGGCTGGCGGTTGTCGGAAAAGAGTTGCTTTTTGTCACGGAGTGGTACAATTGACAGATAGGGGTGCAACAGACGGACAACATGATTAACATATATGAAAAAATTTTGACTTATTCAATTAAGTGTTCATCAAAATCCATTATGAAGACAATTATTTCGTATATTATTGCGAATTCACATAAATATAACACAGACACAAAAAACAAAACGTCAGAATATACTAAAAACTAAAAAAATTACATTAAACCAGGGTTAAAATTGCTTTCAGCAAAATGGCAAAAGCAACGAAATTTTTACTGCGGTAGTGCTACCGACAGTTTTTAAAATCATTGTAATGCTGTTCATTTTGCTTTGCTGTGTGAATTTTGAAAAGCAAAGCAAAAGCAGCAGCATTAAAAAGAATTTGTTTTACTGCGAAGTGCTACGAAAGCAAAATAAATTATTTTATTGCTTTGCTTTTCATTTTGCTTTTCTAATTTGTCACAGCACTACGACAGCAGCAGTTATTAAGCAGCTTAGTTTTGCTTTGCTTTCGGATGTTGTGCATTCGTTTGGCTTTCGTGATTTCTTCTTCGTCGTTTCTATACTGCTTCGTTTCAGAGGCGCATGTCTATTTGCATGTTTTTTATATAATATGTACACTTGTGCGCAGTCGTGTATGTATGTTGTTACTTTGAAAAACTGTCGATAGCACTACCGCAGCAAAATGTTGCTGTTCTGCTGTTCTTTTGCTGTTTTGCTGAAACTATTTTCATTCTTCCAGCAAAACGAAGCAAAGCAAAAGAATTGCTGTTTTTTTAGTGCTGCGACAAATAAGAAAGGCAAAATGAAAAGCGAAGCAATAAAGTAAAACAAATTATTTTAAATGCTGCTGCTTTTGCTGTTGCTGTTCGATTTTCAATAAGCACAGCAAAGTAAAAGCAAAAGCAACTGAAGTTTTTTTAAGTTTTTTAAACGCTGCATTAAACACAGCCAATTCTTAGCAAAAGTATGGCAACATTTATGTTTCTCAGAGAGAGGACCGCCAACCGCCATAGCAAAAATTCGCCCAGCGCATTTGTTTTTGCCGAGTGCGTACATTTTAATGTATTCTGCTGAACGGCGCATCCGCCAGCCGTCATCCGCTTTGGTTCTGTTCGGGCTCTTAGACTGCATTTTATTTAAATTTAAGCGTATCTACACCGAAGTGCAATTTCCGGTGTGCCACCATTTAAATAACTTAGCTCATTTTCCCACAACTAAAACTTCCTTTTGCGCTGATATGCGTTGAATACGTTTTCTTTAGCTTGGCGGAAATGGTGCGCACTAAAGCTTTAAAAGCGGTCATTAAATACTTTAGCACACATACACACACACACACACACACACTCTGCTTAATTTCAACACATTCACATTTTAATTGGGTCGCATTTATTTGGCGTGGCAAAAACTTTTCTGCCACTTTTTCCGAACAGACAAACTCAGGTAGCTGCTGTAGGCAGTGGCGCAGTCATGACAAGAAAGCTCTTCAAGGGGCTCATAGAGCGAAATCATCTAACTTCAAAGCTTTTTTTAACTTCGTGCAGACAAACTCAGGCAACTTGACAGGCAGAGACGCTGTCAAGTTTAGAAAACTGTTCAAAGGCATCATAAAAACGCATTTAACTTCAAAGCTTTTTTTAAAATTATGCTCAAAAGTAACTGCAAATGGCAGAGCAAGTTCTTAAAGTTCATAAGGGTAACAACGCCGCTGGCTGTAGCAACAAGAAACTCTTTCTTGGCAATACTTTATATGTCGTGAAGAGTGGCTTAAATGGTCTTAGCTGGCAATCAGAAGAGATACAGTCGTGTTCGTAATAAAAGGAACAGCGTTGTAAAAGATTGCAAAGAATTAATTCTACTTATGACTTATATGATTCATATCACTTCAAATTGTGGTGCCAATTTTTAATTAATTTTCGATATTTTTTATTAAAAAAAAAAAAAATAAATAAAAAAAAAAAAATTTAAATAATTTTTATATTAATCACTCCCATCAAATACTTGAATTCAATACGAATGGCTCAAAAATTTACAATTTGGTTCTGCCTATTATTTTGAACACGACTGTTTGCAAGCAAATTACACACTTAAACAAACACATACTCAAACACACACTGTTACACTGACAAAGATACGCTGTGGTAAAAACGAACGCAGACAAGTTGAGTTGTCCTGGCTGAGTTAGCTCAGACTGCCAGTACGCTGCATATCAAAGTGCAATGAAGCGGCATTAAAACAATTTAAATGAAAGTAATGCGACGTCAGTGCAGTGAATTCTATACCAGCAGCCAGCTGGTAGCTGACACTGGGCTCTGTATTCAGTTCGGTTGAGTAACTTTTTACTTTAGATAACATTTTTTTTTTTCAAAAAAATTAAGTAAAAAAGTCCATTGTTAGGCTTATACAGTTTTAAAATTGATTCAATTTACCTTTTAAAATTTATGTGTTAAATTTTATGCACTTTAGGAACATTTTGAACTTGCTTCTAAGTTACAAGACTATCATTCATCACATCTTCCAGCAGCACAACTCTTTGTCCTAAGTTTCTTATTTCCATAACAAGCTAGTTAAATTGATGGTGATGACATCAAACTTATTTTTACCTAATTGATAATAAAGCCCGATAACTAACTGGTGTGTGTGCGTTTGCTTTTCTGCAATGCTTACAATGAAAGTAACAAACACAGCAGCATCGGAAAACAACAGCCAGAACAACATCGAAGATTCACCGAAGGCAACAGCTAATTAGTTGCCGCCAGTAATTGTTTTCGTCTCAAATTAATCAGGATTATAAATCTCTTCGTTAACGTCATTAGACACTACAATGCAACCCATTAGGAAATTGGAAGTTTAACTTGTTAGATGGCAAACATTGTTAGATGAGCCATCTAACAACAAATGAACACCAAATGAGGTTTGCTTAGATTATAGAGAAAGTGGCTGGGAGGTAATTGTTGTTGTTGTTATTGATGTTGGCGTTGGTGTTGATGATGTTGATGATGTTGATGATGATGTTTATGATGTTGATGATGTTGTTGTTATTGATGTTGGCGTTGGTGTTGATGATGTTGATGATGTTGATGATGTTGATGATGTTGATGATGTTGATGATGTTGATGATGTTGATGATGTTGATGATGTTGATGATGTTGATGATGTTGATGATGTTGATGATGTTGATGATGTTGATGATGTTGATGATGTTGATGATGTTGATGATGTTGATGATGTTGATGATGTTGATGATGTTGATGATGTTGATGATGTTGATGATGTTGATGATGTTGATGATGATGATGATGTTGATGTTGATGATGTTGATGATGTTGATGATGTTGATGATGTTGATGATGTTGATGATGTTGATGATGTTGATGATGTTGATGATGTTGATGATGTTGATGATGTTGATGATGTTGATGATGTTGATGATGTTGATGATGTTAATGATGTTGATGATGTTGATGATGTTGATGATGTTGATGATGTTGATGATGTTGATGATGTTGATGATGTTGATGATGTTGATGATGTTGATGATGTTGATGATGTTGATGATGTTGATGATGTTGATGATGTTGATGATGTTGATGATGTTGATGATGTTAATGATGTTGATAGTGTTGATGACATTGTTATTGTCATTGTCATTGTCATTGTCGTTGTCATTGTCATTGTCATTGTCATTGTCATTGTCGTTGTCGTTGTCATTGTCATTGTCATTGTCATTGTCATTGTCATTGTCATTGTCATTGTCATTGTCATTGTCATTGTCATTGTCAATGTCATTGTCATTGTCGTTGTCATTGTCATTATCGTTGTCATTGTCATTGTCATTGTCATTGTCATTCTCATTGTCATTGTCATTGTCATTGTCATTGTCATTGTCATTGTCATTGTCATTGTCATTGTCATTGTCATTGTCATTGTCATTGTCATTTTCATTGTCATTGTCATTGTCATTGTCATTGTCATTGTCATTGTCATTGTCATTGTTATTGTCATTGTCATTGTCATTGTCATTGTCATTGTCATTGTCATTGTCATTGTCATTGTCATTGTCATTGTCATTGTCATTGTCATTGTCATTGTCATTGTCATTGTCATTGTCATTGTCATTGTCATTGTCATTGTCATTGTCATTGTCATTGTCATTGTCATTGTCATTGTCATTGTCATTGTCATTGTCATTGTCATTGTCATTGTCATTGTCATTGTCATTGTCATTGTCATTGTCATTGTCATTGTCATTGTCATTGTCATTGTCATTGTCATTGTCATTGTCATTGTCATTGTCATTGTCATTGTCATTGTCATTGTCATTGTCATTGTCATTGTCATTGTCATTGTCATTGTCATTGTCATTGTCATTGTCATTGTCATTGTCATTGTCATTGTCATTGTCATTGTCATTGTCATTGTCATTGTCATTGTCATTGTCATTGTCATTGTCATTGTCATTGTCATTGTCATTGTCATTGTCATTGTCATTGTCATTGTCATTGTCATTGTCATTGTCATTGTCATTGTCATTGTCATTGTCATTGTCATTGTCATTGCTAATGTTAAATGTCAAAATTCAAGTATCTAATGTCAATATCCTAATGTGGATTGTCAAAATTAAAGTGTCAAAGGTCAATAGTCTAATGTGGATTGTCAAAATGTAAATATAAAAATTTAAAATTCAATTGTCAAATGTCAACATCCAAATATCGATTGTCAAAATTCAAATTTCAAATGTCAATATTCTAATGTGGATTGTCAAAATTTAAATATAAAAATTTAAAATTCAAATGTCGATTGTCAAAATTCAAATATAAAAATTTTATTTTCAAGTATCAAATTGAAATATACGAATTCAAAATTCAAACACATCTAATGTTAAAATTAAACTGTTAAATATCAAAATTCGGAATTCAAAAGTCAAATTTCAAGTGTCAAATTTCACAATTCAAGTGTCAAATATCAAATGTTAAATGTTAAAATTCAAATGCCTAATGTCAAAATTCAAATGCCTAATGACAAATGTCAATTGATTGATTCCAGTTCTCATCCATGTTTTTAAATATCAAGTTTCAAATTTCAAAATGTCAAAATTCAAAATTCACAATTTAAAATTCAAAATTCAAAATTCAAAATTCAAAATTCAAAATTCAAAATTCAAAATTCAAAATTCAAAATTCAAAATTCAAAATTCAAAATTCAAAATTCAAAATTCAAAATTCAAAATTCAAAATTCAAAATCCAAAATTCAAAATTCATATGTCAAATGTCAAATGTCAAATGTCAATTGTCAAATGTCAAATGTCAAATGTCAAATGTCAAATGTCAAATGTCAAATGTCAAATGTCAAATGTCAAATGTCAAATGTCAAATGTCAAATGTCAAATGTCAAATGTCAAATGTCAAATGTCAAATGTCAAATGTCAAATGTCAAATGTCAAATGTCAAATGTCAAATGTCAAATGTCAAATGTCAAATGTCAAATGTCAAATGTCAAATGTCAAATGTCAAGTGTCAAATGTCAAATGTCAAATGTCAAATGTCAAATGTCAAATGTCAAATGTCAAATGTCAAATGTCAAATGTCAAATGTCAAATGTCAAATGTCAAATATCAAATGTCAAATGTCAAATGTCAAATGTCAAATGTCAAATGTCAAATGTCAAATGTCAAATGTCAAATGTCAAATGTCAAATGTCAAATGTCAAATGTCAAATGTCAAATGTCAAATGTCAAATGTCAATTGTCAAATGTCAAATGTCATATGTCATATGTCATATGTCAAAATTCAAATGTCAAATGTCAAATTTCAAATGTGAAATGTCAAATGTATTGAGAACTGGACATCCATGTTTTATGCCAAAGGTCGATCAAACAAATGTATATCTATTGAAAAAACTTTGTGATTCAAATATTGATTCGAACTCGGGTCTACCGAGATTCGTTATCTCGAAGCGCCGCACACTTATCACGCACAGCCTCTGTCGCCACCATGTTATTTATAAAATATTTAACTGACAGATTAACTCGATGGGTTGGTTAAGATATAATTTTTGTGTAAATGTTGAATATCCCGCGAAAATTTAATATTTTTGTTTTTGTGATTTAAATGTCAAAATGTTGTTGATGCTCATATCAAACAGCATGTCACAAAAGTTGAATAACAAATCATCAAAGCGGCTTTTGAATTTTTAACACGCTCTTATAAATAAAATTTTTTTTATTTAATGAAAATAATTCTAATAAAAAAAATTGTACACATACCTTGAATTTAATAATTTACAAATTTTAAGTACTTCAAAGCGAAATATATTTACATACATTACTTTTGCAATGTGAAGTGTAGCCTTTATATGTTAGTTTTTTTCACTATCATTATGACATAAAGTTAATAATTTGCACCATAAAGCCAGAGCATCAATTTTCACAGACCATTTGGAGAACATGGCAATTTTCAAATAACGGAAAATTTTAAGCTTTTTGCAAATTTAATGGCCCAACGGCGTAATACGTTCTGACAACAGCATAAAAGGATTAGTTTATAACATTGGGGGGAAAAAAAACAATTTAGGAAATTGCAATTGCATTTTTGCAATATTGCATCATTTTAATAACTGTTTCCGTTTGTATAACCAACTGTGCAACATATTAAATCTTGCCATAACTGCGGCGTTCAATTTGTATGCAACCGTCAAAGTGACAGCTGTCCGGCGGCAGTGCCATTCAACCACACTTCCGACAACGTCATGACATATCATAAACATATCCCGCAGAATGTGGTGTTTGCATCCTTTGCTATCTTCTAGTTGATTCAATGACAGCAATTTACACTCTCAGCACTTGACTAATTCTTTCCATTTGATTTCAGTGACGAATCCCTAACACAGTCATCAATTTGTACTAGGGTGTGTGTGTGTGTGTGAGTGTTAATGTGCTGCAGCCCCTTTGTATGAGTTGTTGCAGCTGAGTTGGTGTCTGTTTGTTTGGCATAAACGTGATTTGCAAACTTGCAAATGTTGTTGCTGGAAATGTTGAGAGTTTTGCAACTTAATTCATTTTCCGTTTTACTGCTGTCGTATACAGCCGCGATTTTCATACGGGTGGCAGCGCTGCAATTTCCGTTTCCGATGCTATTTGTGTGCCAGCGCGTGTTTGAAATGCTTGACTTGCGGCTTCATTGCTTTCAACACAAAATCTGCTTGTGGCTTGTGGTTGGATTTCTTTTAGGTGAAAGCATGAATGTAAAATAGTAACTCATAAAAGTATCAAGCCAAAAGCGAGGCACGAGCACTACTCATGCATGGTCATAAATTTCAAATTCATCATATATTTGCGTCAATGCTTTTTGCCAAATAAAGTCACAAAACATAAGTAATGCCCAAATCCCAGAAAAGCCAGCTGGTTGTTAATGTTGTTTATTTTTTGAATGGGCAATTTTTTGCAAAACTGTCAACTAAATTGCGAAAATATTTCGCAAAACTTTTCTTCAACATAGCTTAGGTTGATGTGTATTTAAATAGCAAACTTATTGTATAGAGCACACATCTTTAACCATTCAACCGCAGAAATCCCTCAAGGCTGTTGTAGTGCTTCTTTAATTTGTTCGTTTTTTGGTTTTTCCTTTTTTTTTTCTTTTCCTAAATGGTACATTTATCAGCCTGTTAATAATTAATGCAAACGAGCTCAATTTAATTTCCTTTTAAATTTGCTCTAAGGATGCATAAATTTACAGCTCTTGCTCTAGTCCCAGCCTCAACTTGTATACGTTGACGTTGATGATAACGACGATGATGATTAACACTTGACCAAATTCCGTTCGTCAAGTTGGGCAAATCTATTTAAATATGTAAGGAAAACAAAAACAAAACAAAACAAATAAATCATTTTTGCATAAATCAAATTTTGATAAAGGTAACATTTTATTAAATAAATAGATAATAATGAAAAAACGAAAAAACATAAATGGAACTCAATTATAAAATGTAAATTTTGTAAAAGGTATTTATTTTAATTACAACCCGAAAATTACATATATTTCAGGAAACTTATGCAGCCTTTCACTTAACCCTAACCCTGCACTTAAGAGATAATACAAGATAGTCGTTTTTGTATTTTAAGTTATGCATTGTTTTGAAATCAGAATATTTAAGTGAATATTAAGTCGAGATAAGTATTTGGTTTTGGTACCAAATGTAGTTTGTGCAGAATTAAATTTAAGAGTCAAATAGTGCGAATGCATTTAACATATGCACAATACACACTTGACTTTTAAACTAAAATTAAACAAAAAAAAAAAAATCAAACCCATATTTTTCAGACCAGATTTCAACCAATAATTCAGACTCGATCCATGATCTCAACCGCCTTTTCTGGAACCTAGAAGAGAATATTGACATGAAAAAATATCAACTGTTTAATGTCAAAATTCAAATGTCAATGGCAAGTGTCAAAATTCAAAATTAAAAATTCAAAATTCAAAATTAAAAATTTAAAATTCAAAATTCAAAATTCAAAATCCAAAATTCAAAATTCAAAAGTTAAATGTCAGAATTCAAATTTCATATGTAAAAATAAAAAACATAAAAGTAATATTCATTCAAATTCAAAATTCAAAATTCAAATTTAAAATTCAAAATTCAAAATTCAAAATTCAAAATTCAAAATTCAAAATTCAAAATTCAAAATTCAAAATTCAAAATTCAAAATTCAAAATTCAAAATTCAAAATTCAAAATTCAAAATTCAAAATTCAAAATTCAAAATTCAAAATTCAAAATTCAAAATTCAAAACTCAAAATTCAAAATTCAAAATTCAAAATTCAAAATTCAAAATTCAAACTTCAAAATTCAAAATTCAAAAATCAGAAATCGAAATTCACAATGTCAAATATCAAATATCAAATATCAAATGTCAAATGTCAAATGTCAAATGTCAAATGTCAAATGTCAAATGTCAAATGTCAAATGTCAAATGTCAAATGTCAAATGTCAAATGTCAAATGTCAAATGTCAAATGTCAAATGTCAAATGTCAAATGTCAAATGTCAAATGTCAAATGTCAAATGTCAAATGTCAAATGTCAAATGTCAAATGTCAAATGTCAAATGTCAAATGTCAAATGTCAAATGTCAAATGTCAAATGTCAAATGTCAAATGTCAAATGTCAAATGTCAAATGTCAAATGTCAAATGTCAAATGTCAAATGTCAAATGTCAAATGTCAAATGTCAAATGTCAAATGTCAAATGTCAAATGTCAAATGTCAAATGTCAAATGTCAAATGTCAAATGTCAAATGTCAAATGTCAAATGTCAAATGTCAAATGTCAAATGTCAAATGTCAAATTTCAAATTTCAAATGTCAATCTGTCAAATGAAAAAAAAAATTATCAAAAAGTTGAACTAAAAAAATTATGTTATATGTTTTCTTATAGTTTGAAAGCAACGTCGATAAAGTGAAATAAAAAAGTTATAATGAAATAATTGTTAAAACTATATAATACATAATACTAATAAAACTATATACTACAGGGTGTCTCAGCATAAAGGGATAATAATGCCTAGAGTGATTCCGCATCATAATGCGAGCAAAAAATAGTTTGGGGGTCGTAAGCATCCTCCGTTGGACCTAGGAGGAAAAACAAAAAGTTTTCATTACATTTTAATTCATAACAAAAATCGATTTTTTGGAAAAATTTGCTGCTCTGAGTAAAATATAATGTATGGCAGAAGAAAAGCAAATTATCAGAAAAAAAATACTACATCATAAGCTTGGTTGTTTTTCGAAAAAATTACATTGAAAGTTGATTGATTATCTCATATGAAAATGTAAATTTTTCTAATTAGATTTTGTTTTTTTGTGACTTTAATAAAATAGTGACAAAATCCAAAAGTAGATACTCGTTTAGCTCGCAATATATCTGATATTTAATCATATATATTATATTCGAACGATGAGTATTAAAGGCTGTATGTATACCCTAAAATGTTACCCAAAAACGTTGCATGTGGTTGAAAAATTTTTAAAAACAATCCTAGCGCTGTAAGATGTAATTCTATGTCAAAAACAATTGGAACTAAGTGGTTACCTGAACAGAAGTGAAACTTCATAAGAAAATTGTTAATTTGAGTAAACAAGATGCTTCGCAATTTTCTTATGATTTGTTTTTACTTTTTTCCTATCTGTACCGTCTGTAATTTAATTTGTTCTTTAATTGAGGCTTCATGCAATATAATTCAATCTTAGTGCCTTATATTGGTGATTGTCAACTGTAAACTTATTGAAAGGATAATCTTTTGTGTTCTTTTGTATGTTAAAAGAGTTGAAAAGTCAATAACATTTCATATAAATTTTATTTTTTTGTTATCAATACCAATTCTGATGTTGAAAATTTTTGTCATATAGAATAAGCATCTTAGTATTCATACTAACCAATTGGACTAATTTTACACCAATTTTACATGGAAAACAACCAAGACCTTCCGTGACATGAAAGTGGGGAACGTAAAATTTTCTTTACATCAATTTAACACCCAATTCTAAATTGCTATAAATGCGGCTTAAGAAGTTTTATTTACAAAAATTTGATTGTTCTCGTATTCCATGTGAGAGACTGAGCAACAAAGATACAACTACTTTTCAAAAAAATTTCCATGACGACACAGTTTGAAGCTAAAAATATATTTTTATGAATATTACTTTAAAAAAACAGCCAATAATAAATAGTCTCTGATCCACTAAATGATGCTTGTGAGTAGGTGTAAAAAGCAAACCCCGAATCATCATTCAGTTTCTTTGTAGTAAGTAATACATTTTTATTATACCGTTATCAACACAAAAATTTCAACGCTGTCAAGTCATGAGATGTAAGTAAGTCAATTTTAGTGGCATGTATTTTTTTTATTTTTTGTGTTCTTTTTTATTATTATTATTTTCAAGTTTCACTCTTGTTTGACTTTCAACAACTGAACACTGCTTGACGGCACACATGTTTGGCAGTTTTTTTTTTATTATTTTTTTTTTTATTTTGTGCTGACATTCATAACAAACTCCTCTGTCATGTTTGCTTAATTTTACTTTGAGTGTAGTAGTATGCAAGCTTGTGTTGGTTATGTTGTTGTCTGTGTTTGTGTGTGTGTGTGTGTGTGTCTTGTTTGTGTGATCTATGTACAAATAGTATGTTTATTTGTCTCGAACACTTGCGACGTGTCTTCATCATCTGTCATGAATTTAAATACGGATGATGGCTAGATGTTGATGGCATACATGTTGTTGTTGCTGTTGTTGTTGTTGTTATGCCATTTTGTTATTGTGTCTTTTTTTTATTGTAATCTTTGCTGTTGCTCTAGTCATGTGTGGAGCATGAGCTTAAATTTATTTCAAGCCATAAAAGCTTAAGGCCAAGAAGTTGAGGCAGAAAGCAAACTCAGCTCAAGTGGAAAACGGTTTTTAGCAGCTTTATAGATGGCTGCAGGTGTAAAAGAAAAGCTCTTGGAAGAAAAAAAAAAAAGAAAGAAACTAAATTTCACATTTGTATGCAAAGCAGCACACCTTCGGTTCAATCGTAAAAATGACTGTAGCGCCAATTTGAAAGTTTTTTTCTTTGTGGTTTCTACCCGAATGGTTGGTTGGAGAATGGAAAATTTGTCGAAAGTGTGTGCAAGAAAAAACAACAAATTTTTGCATTTTTATTACAAAAACTACCGACCACAAAAATGCTAATAAGGTTAAATGGAGCGTTTGGGGAGCGAAGAGAGTGAGAGGAGGTCAGCAAGGTCGTTTGCTGCATGTAAGGCATTTGTTGCAAATAAAAAAGTTTTAAAATTTCACTTTCTTTTGAAGTTTTATAGCTCGTTTATTTTCAGCCCCAAAACATAAAAAGAGTCAAAAAGTTTGCCCATAACCTTTGACCGATGTGCTTATGAAACAACCAGTAGGCATACCGGTGGCACATGTGCTACGCACACCTTGACGTTTGCAACCACAACCTAACAGCTGTTGTTTTTCTGCCTACTTCGTACACACACACACACACACACTTGCATAGTTCTCGCTACTTACTTAGAAGCTACTTAAAAATATTGCAAAATCAGCATCAATGCCTTTGTTCAGGGACAACAACCACCCAGCTAAGGCACCAACCAGCTCTTCCTCAAGCACCACATGTGCAACAACCAAGGGACCTGTCATCTAATTTATGGACGCCACAAAAAATGCGCACCCACATCCAAACATTACACACTGTTAGAAATAATAGCTTACAAAAATGGCAACATAACGGTATAACACGTTCAGCATTAAACAATGTGTGCTCATGTGGAGTGAAGATGAAGTCAAATAGGGCTGTTTTTTCTCCATGCATCCAAAGAAACTGTGTCACACTGTGAAATGTGAACTGAGCATAATTCAACTGAGACACGTGATTAGATCTATATTTGTGTAGATTGGTGCGTTTGTGTGTTTGCGTGTGTGGAAGAACATTTAAGTGGCTTAATATGTGTCTCCATTGAGACCCTTTTTATAGCTATTAGAAATATTATCATAATTGATAGTTCTGTTTTCCATTCAATATCGAAATAATGTTTTCTTTTTACAGTCTTAAATAACTTCTTCAAAATTTTTATCTCGAACACGTTCTATTGCAAGCAGGGATGTTGCAAGGCTGGCTCAGATGTTACAGAATTAAATTGTTATAGTTTCTATTCTTATTATTTTGGCATGTGACTCTACTTGTAAAACCAAAAATCTTAAATATTATCAATTCGACAAAAGGGGTATACAGTACAATTGTATTGGCTCTGAAGGATTAAAGTAGGATGGTATGTTTTAAAGATTTCTTAGAAAACATATATTTTTTCTCAAACACATCTTTGGTGCCACTGAAAAAATTTCATGTTTGTTTCTTTGAAGCGAAGCTTCCATAGAACAAATTGTTTGAAGCTGTTTAGAGACCTTAAACTCTCGAATGGATTGATCAATCTTAAAATTTATTTTTCTGAACTGTTCTACGATTCCTAACTAAGGAAGTTTAAAAGTTAATTGAAAATAATATTTTCATGAGTTTTGTTGTTGATATTCGCTGAAATAGTTTTGAACCCTGTTAAATAAAATAAATGTCGGAAGAGAAACGCATTTTTTTATCAATGAAAATTTGTCTGCTTCGTAAAAATCAACGAACGTTCGATTTAATCGTTCATTAAAAATTAACGTTTAAAGATAAAGTCCGTTCAGAAAAAACTTTTATATGCAGCGCTCGACTATCAGCATTAGCATCGTCAAGTGATTTTTTGTTGTTGTTGTGCATGTGTCATCGGTTCGGTTTGCGTTGTTGTTATTCTACATGTTTTTGTTTTTGCGTTGTCGTGCAGAAATGAATAAGAAATAAGAAAGAAAAGTAAGAAAATCAGTCTGGAAGAAGTGCCGGTCTTGTACAAAGTTCCTGAATTTTTAATTCAAACGCTCATTTTGAATAAGTGATTACAAATGAACGTTTGCTGCTTTATTTTTTTGTGTTAAAAAATCGAAATAAGCCAATTGAATTTAATTGCCTTTAAGTGTTTTTTAAACAACATCTTTGAATTTGAGTGTTCATTTAATTCACTTAAATCTTTCGTTTAAGCATCGATCTAAAGCTTTCAGCCGATCAAAAGTAAATAAATTAAAGTATTATTTTTTTAGATTTAGAAAAAAAAAAATTATAGTAGTGTTAGTCTGTCAACTTATGTGAAAACGTGATATTGTGAAATTGTTAAATATTTATCATGAACTATATCATCAACTTAATCATTAGGCTTATGAAATATTCATGTTCTCATGTATCGTGTTTTCTTTGGTGTATTTTGTACATTGATATCATGAATAGTTCAAACACCGAATTTAGCGACTCTTTTTAATCGTTAATCTCGAAAAATTTTGATTAAACGGAAAATTTTGCAAAGTTATCTAATGAACAGGGACTCTTTTGGTACGAATTTTTGAAAAATCCTGTTGTATTTTAAATACCCAGTTTGGTCGTATATCTCGAAAATTTTTATCACAATGAAACTTTCTCAGAATTTCTTCGCATTCGGGTATCTAAAGAACAGTTAATCTATTTTTTGGTCAACATTCTTTAAATTTTTTTGGGAAAAACCAATTTTCGCCAACCCGTTTTGATCAAACATCTAGTAAACTTTTAATCCTACAGAAATTGCGTGTCCTTTTTAAGAAATATTTGGAAATCAAATAAATTTAACGACTCTTTTTGGTCGTATATTTGTCTCGAAAATTTTTGAATCAACGAAAATTTTCAAAAAACTTTTTTGTCTTAAATTATGTAATGAACAGGGTACCGCTTGGGCGCTTGACCGCTTTAACCGACTCTTTTTCGTCATATATCTTGAAAGCTTTTCATCCCATCGAAACTTTTCTCAGAAATTCTTTGTGTTTGAACAAAAATTTTACTTTTATTTAACTTTGAACTGGGCCCATATTTAAAAAAAATATCTATTTTAAGATATATTTGGAAAAACTCCCTTTTATCGACCCTTTTTCGTCGATCACCTTGAAAATTTTTGATCCCATCGAAACTTTTCTCAGAACTTCTTTGTATCAAGTTATCTACTAAACAGAAGCTTATTTTGGGGGCCTCGGTTGTCGAGTGGTTAGCGTGCTTGACAGCCAACCCGAGGTTCCGGATTCGAATCCCGGTCTAGCCTGATTTCTAATCAACTGAAATTAATATTTCATTAATAATACTACTTTGGAAGTTGTAGTTGGTGGTAGAGATGTTTGTGGAATGAGATTGTTTAGTAACTCGAATTGAGGTAAAGGCATAACACTTGCCTCAGATTCAAATTCGCATGTTGCTATAGCGCCTCGCCATACTTCAGCATTCTACACTTGTTGCTTTTGATTTCCCTATCTCTCCTACTTATATATCTCCCCAATTCCGAATCAAGGCAGACTTGATTGATAAGGTTTGACACTTGAAATCCTTGGTTTAAAGCTAAAACAAAAAAATCTCGAAACAAAAATTAATGTAATGGGTTTTTAACCAAAAACTCTGTGTTTCTCTTGCTTAATCTATTTCTACTATGCTCTTTTTGCTTATTTTATTTATTTTTAAAGTTAAAACTTCTTTAGGCGCGTTGGGCTTTTATTTTTTTGGTAAAGGACAAGCTTATGATTTCACGCAAGCAGCTTCCGCGTCAATAATTAGTGAGTAACGAGTGCTGGTGAAGTAACGAGTGCTAGTTCTTTAAGTCAAGACTCAAAATCAAGACAAAGTGCAAGTTTAAGACACAAACCATTTCGATCGTTTTCTATTTAATTTGCTGGTACGAAAAAACTTTACATTCTTGTTAGCGGGAACCCAAAACTTCACAAACAGCTGATAATCATTGTCGTTATAGGTTATTGTGGGTGCTGCATTAAAGAAACGTTAGTCGTTAGTTTTCCCCAACTAACGACATTGAAAATCGTTGTTAAGCCGTTTGGGAATTCCACTTTAGGGATTTTCTCCTTTTCTAAACTCAAAATTCTATTCAAATACAAAACTAATCTTTCTCAATTTTCAAGTTTTTCTGATACCAATATTTATGTATTTTAACTTTTTAAAGTCTTTCCAACGCTATGAACAAAAAATTATTTTCACCTTCTTATTCAACCCAACCACCAATAAAGTCTGTCGCTCTATTTTGCACACAGTGTTGTTTATTTTGCCAAAAGCTCAAAAGCGCTCAAACTCAAGAGCTTAAGAGGCTCAAAAGTGCTCAAGAAACACTGAATACTCAGAAAGATTATAAATAAACATACTCTTACTTCTAAAAGTTTATGCTTCAAATTGTTTTTCTGTAATTTGGTTCTATTAAAACTCAAATTAACTGAATATAAAGTAAATATTCTGTAGAGCCCTACAAAAACTATATTTGTTGTTGTTGTTGCTTTGTTGTCTATTGAATCTAGCCAAACTTTAGAAATCCATTTTCGCCTAAAAATAAACGAAGAAACAAAGATTAAGTAGAAGAACGACAGGCGGGTTATTAAGGACAAATGCTGCTGCTGTTGCTGCTTTGAAGTAAACCACATTTAATCCTTTGCTCTATAATGCTTGTGTTGCGATAATGATGAGAATGATGATGGAAATGTTTACCGTTAAGTTCATTACAAAAGTTTATAAGAAAATTAAAAGCTCAATAATTAATGAGCCCAGCGCGTCGGGATTAATTGACTGAGACAACAAACAGAATTTTATTGAAATTAAAAAAGAAATAACAAAAAATAAAACAAAACTTGAATCCTTTGAACCGCACTTAACGCCAAGGGAAATAAAATAAGTTGAAGTTAAATGGAGGGCTGGCAAAAGGCATGTTTTTTCCGTAAAATTAATTTGATGAAAATAGAAAGACGGCTGTTACAAGTCCTGTCATAACATTAATCTATTTATGACGGTATATCAAAAGAAATTCACTGTTACTTTAGCCATAAAAAACAGATTTTAATGATAGTAAAATTTTCTTTGGCCTTTGGGCAAGGATTTTAAAAATGAAAAAATAATGACGTTTTTAAGATGCGAAGAGAAATGTTCAAGTAACGAAATTACAAAAAAGTTGCATGAAATTAAAAAATGAGCACCACATAAAGGTGGTGATAATATGATAGTATACCAGCAAAAATGTATCCTTATGACGCCATGAGGCCATGCAGGTAGTCGCTTAAAGATTCAAAACACAACAAACATGCAACTGCGTTGCATGAAATTATTACTCGGTGAGCATATGTGCTATGGTTGTAGAAAGGAAACAAAGGATGGGCTGGACGACAAGCAATCTACAGGAGCACGACATGTTAACGAAGATAGCGGCTTAAGCAACAAAAATACAGTTTCGTTGCATGAAAATATTATTCCCTATTAAAAGGCACTGATAGATTTTACTTTACGAGAGTCGAATTTATTCTTTGATCTCACAAAGATAATAAATAAAAAACGAAATATGATATCAAGTGACAAATGAGGCAGCCACTTGATACATCGAAAATATAACCAAATGAAATTTGGCGTTGCATGAAATTGTAACACGGTGTCTATGGGTGGAACGGGAAATATTAAAGTACAGCAGTTTACCGTATTAAAAACAAAAATAAAATTATAGTGAGGTCATCACATAGCTGGAAGACACAGCTTAATGCAACGAAACTATACAATCGTTGCATGGAATTATTGCATGACGCTACTATCAATGTTGATTTAAAGCCCGAAGTAAAAATACTACAGAAAAATATGCAGATATAATCAAAAATCAAAACTATTAAAACACTCAAAAATGGGAAAGGTAAAACTATTGGAGCAAGAACTATAACAAAAATAAATATTTGAAATAAGACAAGAATTGTGGCAAAGGTTAGGACAAGTTTTGAACAAAGTTTTGAACAAAACCAGAGGGATAAGGGAAAGGATATGAATATGGATAAGAATATGGATATGGATATGAATAGGGATATGGATATGGATATGGATATGAATATGAATATGAATATGAATATGAATATGAATATGAATATGAATATGAATATGAATATGAATATGAATATGAATATGAATATGAATATGAATATGAATATGAATATGAATATGAATATGAATATGAATATGAATATGAATATGAATATGAATATGAATATGAATATGAATATGAATATGAATATGAATATGAATATGAATATGAATATGAATATGAATATGAATATGAATATGAATATGAATATGAATATGAATATGAATATGAATATGAATATGAATATGAATATGAATATGAATATGAATATGAATATGAATATGAATATGAATATGAATATGAATATGAATATGAATATGAATATGAATATGAATATGAATATGAATATGAATATGAATATGAATATGAATATGAATATGAATATGAATATGAATATGAATATGAATATGAATATGAATATGAATATGAATATGAATATGAATATGAATATGAATATGAATATGAATATGAATATGAATATGAATATGAATATGAATATGAATATGAATATGAATATGAATATGAATATGAATATGAATATGAATATGAATATGAATATGAATATGAATATGAATATGAATATGAATATGAATATGAATATGAATATGAATATGAATATGAATATGAATATGAATATGAATATGAATATGAATATGAATATGAATATGAATATGAATATGAATATGAATATGAATATGAATATGAATATGAATATGAATATGAATATGAATATGAATATGAATATGAATATGAATATGAATATGAATATGAATATGAATATGAATATGAATATGAATATGAATATGAATATGAATATGAATATGAATATGAATATGAATATGAATATGAATATGAATATGAATATGAATATGAATATGAATATGAATATGAATATGAATATGAATATGAATATGAATATGAATATGAATATGAATATGAATATGAATATGAATATGAATATGAATATGAATATGAATATGAATATGAATATGAATATGAATATGAATATGAATATGAATATGAATATGAATATGAATATGAATATGAATATGAATATGAATATGAATATGAATATGAATATGAATATGAATATGAATATGAATATGAATATGAATATGAATATGAATATGAATATGAATATGAATATGAATATGAATATGAATATGAATATGAATATGAATATGAATATGAATATGAATATGAATATGAATATGAATATGAATATGAATATGAATATGAATATGAATATGAATATGAATATGAATATGAATATGAATATGAATATGAATATGAATATGAATATGAATATGAATATGAATATGAATATGAATATGAATATGAATATGAATATGAATATGAATATGAATATGAATATGAATATGAATATGAATATGAATATGAATATGAATATGAATATGAATATGAATATGAATATGAATATGAATATGAATATGAATATGAATATGAATATGAATATGAATATGAATATGAATATGAATATGAATATGAATATGAATATGAATATGAATATGAATATGAATATGAATATGAATATGAATATGAATATGAATATGAATATGAATATGAATATGAATATGAATATGAATATGAATATGAATATGAATATGAATATGAATATGAATATGAATATGAATATGAATATGAATATGAATATGAATATGAATATGAATATGAATATGAATATGAATATGAATATGAATATGAATATGAATATGAATATGAATATGAATATGAATATGAATATGAATATGAATATGAATATGAATATGAATATGAATATGAATATGAATATGAATATGAATATGAATATGAATATGAATATGAATATGAATATGAATATGAATATGAATATGAATATGAATATGAATATGAATATGAATATGAATATGAATATGAATATGAATATGAATATGAATATGAATATGAATATGAATATGAATATGAATATGAATATGAATATGAATATGAATATGAATATGAATATGAATATGAATATGAATATGAATATGAATATGAATATGAATATGAATATGAATATGAATATGAATATGAATATGAATATGAATATGAATATGAATATGAATATGAATATGAATATGAATATGAATATGAATATGAATATGAATATGAATATGAATATGAATATGAATATGAATATGAATATGAATATGAATATGAATATGAATATGAATATGAATATGAATATGAATATGAATATGAATATGAATATGAATATGAATATGAATATGAATATGAATATGAATATGAATATGAATATGAATATGAATATGAATATGAATATGAATATGAATATGAATATGAATATGAATATGAATATGAATATGAATATGAATATGAATATGAATATGAATATGAATATGAATATGAATATGAATATGAATATGAATATGAATATGAATATGAATATGAATATGAATATGAATATGAATATGAATATGAATATGAATATGAATATGAATATGAATATGAATATGAATATGAATATGAATATGAATATGAATATGAATATGAATATGAATATGAATATGAATATGAATATGAATATGAATATGAATATGAATATGAATATGAATATGAATATGAATATGAATATGAATATGAATATGAATATGAATATGAATATGAATATGAATATGAATATGAATATGAATATGAATATGAATATGAATATGAATATGAATATGAATATGAATATGAATATGAATATGAATATGAATATGAATATGAATATGAATATGAATATGAATATGAATATGAATATGAATATGAATATGAATATGAATATGAATATGAATATGAATATGAATATGAATATGAATATGAATATGAATATGAATATGAATATGAATATGAATATGAATATGAATATGAATATGAATATGAATATGAATATGAATATGAATATGAATATGAATATGAATATGAATATGAATATGAATATGAATATGAATATGAATATGAATATGAATATGAATATGAATATGAATATGAATATGAATATGAATATGAATATGAATATGAATATGAATATGAATATGAATATGAATATGAATATGAATATGAATATGAATATGAATATGAATATGAATATGAATATGAATATGAATATGAATATGAATATGAATATGAATATGAATATGAATCTGAATATGAATGTGGATATGGATATGGATATGGATATGGATTAGGATAAGGATAGGGATAACAATATGGATAAGGATAAAGAAAAAGGTGAGGATGAGGAAACTTTATTGTATTCATCAATTATTTGATGAAATCCATGAGCCTCACATTCATTCAAACGCAATTTCCCAAAAAAAAAAATACATATTTTAAAAAAATTTCGTACAAAATTTTTGAAATTTTTGCAAAAATTTTAACTAGAAAACATAATATTTTAAATAAAGATATGAAGAAGAAAGAAATTTAAAAAAAAAAAAAATAAATTTTTAAAATTATATAAAATTATTTTTTAAATTTTGTCAAATTTGAAGAGAATGATAGAGCGTATTGAGCAAGTTCGGTAAGGTCCTTTGAAGCAAAAACAAACACACAATAACTATTACCATTTCTCATGACTAAAATAACTCTAATATTTTCCTGTAATTCAGGCACTTATGGGTTAAAACGCAAGCAGCTGCATCACTGCTTTCATAATACGAAAGAAGAGTCTTATGGATACCAACGCATGCATTAAATTCAATCAGAATTTGAAAAATTCTGCCAAATTGAATGGCGTTCGATACAAATTGATAAAAAAAAATAAAAATAAATTCAACAAAAACAGACAAAAACAAAACGTGCATGATTTCATTGCGAGCAGCATTCATAAACAAGTCAAGTGTAGCAAACAGCTCTGGCTACAATGTTGCTGGGTACAAGTAAATCCACCAAAAGCAGCTCAACTGAATATCTCGCTATAGCTAGGTATTTGCAATAAAACCAGCCAAGCGCTATTGGAAAGGATATTAAAATTGTTTTTTCCATATGCTGCAAGGAATTTCGTACAGCTACAAAGGTTGACGCCGGTATTGGCGGCGACGGCGACGACGGCTGTATCCATATCTCTTCGTCTGGCTGGCAGTCAGTCAGATCTTTGTTTTATCTTCTCTGTGTTAGAATTGATTTTTTTTTTCCATGGAATATTGTAATGTGTGTTTTTGGGTATGTCTTCAATTTGGCGAATGTCAAATTCGGTTGTATTAAATTTCGTGACTCTTCCGTTAGCTGAGTTCTTTTGTCTTTATCTATTTTGTATACATACACTAGCTTTCAACAAATTATAATAAAAAACAAGAAAAAAAATATTAACAATCAATTTTACAATTTATATAGAGTTTACATGCTGAAGGTAATCGGATATGTATGGAAATTTTCTGCAGTATGACGAGCAACATCATTAAAGCGATTATAATAATAGCAGGCATAAAAACTTGCACAGACACATAAACGTATGCACACACACACACACACCAAAACACACACATGAAAACAAAGCCAAACATAAGCTATTATCATGAAAATCAGGTGCCTGGTACTTAGTTTTAATAGGACAGAAATGTTTGTTCAAAGAACAAAAACGTTTTAAACGCACCGGAAGTGTTTAGCACGTGTGTTGGTGTGTGTGTGTGTGTGTGTTTGTGAGAACTTGGCTAACATGCAGCAAAATTAATTTAATTTCATGTTTTAAGGCACATGTTTTAAGTATCTCAACATTTGTGTTGAATTTAATTTGCTTTACTTCAAGCTCAGACTAAAAGACAGCAAATAACATTAAAAGCTTAAGATTAGCAGCTTAAGAGATTTTTTTCTACATTTTACACACTAAGACAAATTTTAAGTATTGGCAAGTAAATATTTGTGATAGGGAAGAGATTAAGAAAAGAGTGTTGAGGTGAGAAAAGATGCTAAGACAAGAGTTGATAATTTCTTGTCTCACTTTTATAGAATTTCTTGGAAATTAGCTAACCGCATTCTTGGCTATTCCAACACTCAATCTTATGAGCATACATCGTATCACTTTCTACTACCATATTCTTTCATATCTTATTATTGTATCTTAATTGTTCTTTTAAACAAATTGTGCACTAAATCATTTCAACCTATAACAATTAGTTAAATTTTCCTACTCTTTGCATTCCATTAAGGCTCTAGATAATGATAGAATCTAGAATCATATCTAGAATCTAGATATGTTTATATTTTCTTCTCAGCTATTTATATATTAATGCAATAATAACGACTACTTATCTTGCTGTTTGTTCATCCAAAGCTAAACTTTTCATCTAATTAATTATAACTTATTTTTTATGAACCTTTTCTTGCTGCTGCTAGCTTTCATTAATTATCCTTTATTTTCACCAACATTTCCGTTGGTTATATTTCCTGGCCTAAGGTTATTAATACGAGTACGTCAAAGTGATAAAAAGTTACTTGTCTGTATCTTAAATATAGACCATATGGCGAGTAAATGGATTCGAATGAGTATAATTAATTGACTAAGTTAACGCTTCAGTGCGTGCATGAATAAAGCTTGATTTACCCAGTACACATTTAACACATTTAAAGCATAGCATAGAATATCAAACTGTGCAGCTAGTGTTTATTTAGAAATATTTTTACAACACACTCGAAACTTAAAAACTTCATTAAAATTGCATTAAAGTGAACTTTTATAAATATTTGAAAAATTTGCAAAAGTTTTTCATGTTGTAAACAATTAACTTAAAAACATGGCAACGTCAAAGTTGGACAACAAACGAGTCCGATCTCCTTCACTCTTTGTAGTGTTTTATTTTTTTAAGAGCATCATTCCGCAACTAAGTACTTGGCATGACTTGTTAAAAGCAATTTAAAGTACTCAATTGGCTAGCGCAATAATTAAAAGCGTATTTTTTATATTTCAGTTTTTGCTCACTTTTAAAATTCGCAAAAGTGGCACCATTTGAAAGGGTGCAAAATAATTAAAAGTGGAACAGAAAGGTTCTGCGAAAAGCAATTTCAAGAGCATTAGAGAAAGAGAGTTACAAAAGTTAGCTAGTGAGTGGACTGTATCTATAGAAAATGGTATACATTTCATGGGTTTACTTATTTATGTTGACATGACAAGGATGTGGTGAGGAGTGGAGAATGGAGAATGGTGCATGTTTTGCCATCTATTTGGAAATGTAAATATATAATATATATGAACTTTTTTATTGCAATATCCAAGTTAATGTTATGCAACTATTAACCGTGTTATGGAATTAATTTATCACCGTGAGAACTATTGTGTGTTATATGTACATATGAAATGAATATTATTTTTAAAGAATATAAAAAAAGTGATAAAAAACCTGTGATGCAAAAAATAATAGAAACGTTAATTTTTTGAACGATTTGATCAACAAAAATTTTATTTTCGTAAATTGTTCTTAAATTTGTATAATATATTATTTATTACTATAACATAATTCCGTAAAATGTGAGTGCGGAACGCCTGATTTTTTTGAAAAATTTCAAAGCATATTTTTAGGCTTTTTTGGATTTTTTGAAACTTCAGAAACTTTTTTAATTTTTTTTTCATTTTAAAATTTTGAGTTTTACAAACAATTTTTAAACTTATTTTGTCGTGCCTACTATGGTTTCCATTTTTATTTCAAGGTATTTTAAAAATATTTGGAACCGAAAAATGACTACCAGAAATCATGATCATTCGGAGCCGAAATTGAATATATTTATTGCCGGAAAAAAAAAATGTAATTGAATAATTGAGATTGTTGTGTCAGGAAGTTAGATGATGGAAGCTATTTTAAAACATTTTTAGAAAACTATAAGATTTTAGTATAAAAGAGCTAAATTTTATTTGGAATTAAGCCCAAATTTATTATAATTCAGCTTCAAAAAAAAAAGGCCCGTCATTTTTGACGGGGAGGAACTAGTATTTATATAAATAAAGTATATAAATATGTTATTTTTGTAAGTATTTCATAAATTTAATGAGATCTATACGCCAAAAGTTATACAAAAATTTAATTTCAATCGTTTTGTAAATTAAGCTTGAAAAATTACTAGCAAAAAAGATCATAACCACTCACTTTATTTGTATGTAACACATTTTGAGAAATTTTTTAAGGCCGTTCTATTGTATCAACTCCCATCTTATGGCATATGGCAGCATTACTATTAAAAATATTTTGACATAGTTCACAGCATACAAAGTATCATTAATCAAGAAAATAGGACCTACAAAAAATGAAGATAAACAGCTCCAAATCATATCATATCGACCCCACATGTTTATCAGTTTATTTTTTATGTGTTGTATATTATATTTTTTGGTCGTCGTTCGCAGGATCCGAAGATATTCACTTTTATATCATCTGAGCATAGAACGTTTTGCTAAATTCACACTGTTCTGCGAAAAAAATTCATTGGGCGGCTGAGAGTCGTTCTGAACTAGTATTTGTTGTAGAATCTGAATCTAGAATTGGCATATCACGTCAGTATTTTGATATATTTGAGGTTATGTACACGAAATATGGTCATTAGACCGTACGTCAAAAAAAAGTGTTCCGTATACCAACGAATATGGCGCATTGTTGCAAGACAATTACGAAAAAAAAAAAATTTTTGTTTGTTTTGACCGAACGTAGGGTCGCGCATTGACATATTTCTTCATATCTCTGGTGCTTACAGTCGAATTTTAAAGTTTGGTATATCAATGTTTTTGTCTCAAAGAAACAAATATGACCTCTCCAGAGGTCATTGATCTCAGGTGCACCGTTCTAGTATTTACCCTCCAGATCTCAGTTCCTACCATCCTAATGTACCACCCTAATATAAAAAAAAAAGCTCTTAAAATATCATAAATCTTTTGCTCAGAAAATATACCGATATTTCCAGCAAAACTATTTTTAAAAAATTTTTGAAAATTTTATGCGGAACCCTTTTTGGCTTGGCTTTCCTATTTTTAATTTTCATCATATCTTCGGTATTAAGTGTCACATAGTCGGTATTAAATATCTATGTTTTTGTTTAAAAGAAACCAATTATTTTTTTCCAAAATAAAAAAAATAAACAAAATATTCCTACAAGTCCTTGGCTGGCCTTAAATTGGTTATGATGAATTTTAAATCTTGTAAAAGAATGGCATTTTGATGAAAAAAATGCACTAAATGTTGAAATAAATTAAAAAAATTCAATAAATTTTGTGCAACCTAATCTAACCTCAAAAATAGCCAAAATTCCCATATTTCGTGTACATAACCTCAAATGTATCAAAATCCTAATGTGAATCTGAGGACGGATTTGGATGTTACACAAAAAAAAATTTTTTTAATTGTTTGCGCTTGATAGTGTTTTCTAGAAAGTCATGTAATTCGAATTTGAGGACGGATTCGGATGCTACACAAAAAAACTTTTTTTTTAATTGTTTGCGCTTAATAGTGTTTTCTAGAAAGTCATGTTATTCGCAAATAAAGAATTTTTCTCGTACTTCTACCCATTAATACCAACTGATTCATTGATGTGTACTCATTTCTTGAGATTTTTTCAAGCTTTGAACCAAGGATTTCTGGTGTCAAGCCTATTCAGTGAAGTCTGCCTTGGTTCGGAAAATGGGAGATAGTTTTAGAAGTAGAGAAAAAGAAATCAAGAGAAACAAGTGTAGAATGTTGTATGTGTAGCGGAACGCTATATCAACTACGAATTTAAATCTGAGCAACTGTGATGCCTGTACCAAAGTCAATTCAAGTTATAAATCAATCTCCTTCCACAAAAATCTCTTCCACCAACTTCCACTTCCAAAGTAGTATTTTTGATGAATTGCTAATTTCATTTGATTAGAAATGAGGAAAGAATTTAAGAAAGGTATAAGCGTAGGACCATGGCTACACCGGGATTTGAACCCGGATTTGAACCAATTTGAGGAATTGCTAATTTCATATGATTAGAAATGAGGAAAGAATTAAAGAAAGGTATAAGCGTAGGACCATGGCTAGACCGGGATTTGTGTTGACAGTCAAGCACGCTCACCACCCGACTACCGAGGCCCCTAGTGGAACGGCACGTGAACATTAAACTTAAATTCCGAGTTCTGAGCTTGTGAGACCAGTTATTCCAAAGCTATTCAATATCGAAACTTTGGTTTGTATGGGAGGTTTCATGCTCTTTATTTCAACCGGTGTCAAACTTCACTGAAACACTCTCAAGACTTTGCTAAAGTTTTCCTGAAAATTTAGATTTAGCGGTTTCGGTATCTATATGTAACATTTGACATACTTACAGGTTAAAACGTTTTTCCGACAGTATAAGTTGTTAGAAGGTTAAAAGTTTATAAAGCACCGCAATAGCTAAAAATAATTACAGTTTGAGAAATAATAGTTGCGGAGCAGGGCGTTTGTCTTTTTTAATGTATTAAGATAATTTATGTTGAATAATTTTTAAAAAAAGTTTCAAAGTTCAAGTCCCATTGTCCACAAGGAATAACCACCTTAGTCGAGTAAAGACAAAGTGAGGTTATTACTTTCATTACGTTTTTTCGCAACGAAATACACAAGTAGGCAAATTTTGATGGTTATACTTTGAAAATTATATGTTTGAAGCTAGCAAATCTAAACAGTAAAAGTCAGGGTACTCTGATATAAGGCAGTGATTTTAATCATAAAAATGCTATCCTGAAATTTTGTACGTGAGTTAAGCTGTTATTTCTTGTCAACACAAATATGTAGTTAGAAAAGGAAATTTCATACAAGAGAATTTTTTTAAATAAAAACTTTTTAACAAAAAAAAAAACCTACTTCAAAATCACTAGAAAGTAAAAAATAATTTTAAATTACTTTTACTATTTATTTCTTGGTCAAATTTGTATTTTTATAATAAATATATTTATTTTTTTACGATAATAAAAGTTTCTAGTCAGCGCTAATCATTGACGTAAAATTATGATTTTTTCGCCATCCCTACTCTATTTAAGACTTTTTTATTTGTAAATATCCTGCTTGGGTGACGCTGTATTAATTTGTAATCTTAATTTTTCTTAAATATTAATTAAAATGCTATATGTGTGTTGCAGCTGCACAAAAATCTGATTATATTAGCGCCGACTTCGAAGCTCTTATTATCATAAAAAAATAAATATATTTATTATAAAAATACAAATTTGACCAAGAAATAAATAGTAAAAGTAATTTAAAATTATTTTTTACTTTCTAGTGATTTTGAAGTAGGTTTTTTTTTTTGTTAAAAAGTTTTTATTTCTTTCTTTTTAGAGAAAATGATATATATTAAAAAAGTGTATAAATTAATTAAACACCAATTATTTATGCTCATAATATGGAAAATGCTTTTCTGTCGTTTCTTATTCTGGTCTTTGTCAGTATGTTTATCAGTACCTACTCTTGTATTTTTATCACTACCCCAATGTCAATATTGACTGAAATATAGTGTGTTTATAATATTGACACGCCTCTTTGTCGAGAATATCACACTCTTTGTCATAGTGTTTTCAATAGTTCTACCCATTCTAACAATGAATTTTACCACCCTTAAGTCAATATGATACAGTTTTGTTACACACTACCACACCCCTTAGTCGAATAACGCCCAATTCTTCGGTAGTAATTTGTAATAATTGTGCCTACGTCTGTACTTTTTCAGTTAGTAGTGCCAGTTTTTGATTTAGTGTTTTCTAATATTGCCACACCCCTTTGTCGAATGACGCCCACTTTATTCACAATAACTTGTTATAAGTGTGCCTACATCTATACTAAATATCAGTACTCTAGTGTCAATATTATTCGCGATACAGTGTATTTTATATATTGCCACACCCCTTTATCAAACAAGGTCCACTGTATTGAAATTAATTGTTTTATAACTGTGCCTACCCCTGTAGTAAACTTTAGTACTCTAGTGTCAATACTATTCGAGATACAGAGTTTTTCTAATATTGCCACACCTCTTTGTCGACTAACGCCCACTTAATTGACTGTTATTTTTTACCTACCCTTGCATTTTTTCTGTGAATTTTATTAACTCTAGTACTCTAGTGTCAATATTTACTGAAATACAGTGTTTTTCTTACAGTGACACGCCCCTTTATCGAATACCGCCCACATTACTGACAGTAATTTGTTATATTTGTACCTACCTTTGTACTAAATTTTAGTATCGTAGTGTCAATAGTAATAGAGATACAGTGTTTTTTTTTAATATTGCCACTCCCCTTCTCGATTAACGCCCATTTTTTGTTTTTTATAAATTTGTAGTAATTTTTCCTACCTTTGTAATAAATTTCTGTACCCTAGTATCAATATTATTCGAGACACAGTAATTCTCTTATATTGCCACACCCCTTTGTCGAATTACGCCCACTTTTGTTATAGTAATTTCCAATAATTGTACCTACCTCTGTACTTAATTTCAGTACTCTAGTGTCAATTTTCTTCGAGATACAGAGTTTTTACAATATTGCCACACCCTTTTTTAGAATTACGCCCACTTAAGTGATCGTCATTTTTAATACTTGTGCTTGCCCTTGTAATTTTACTGTGAATTTTATTACCGTAGTGTCAATATTTACTGAGATACAGTGTTTTTCTTATACAGACACGCCCCTTTTCCGAATACCGCCCCCTTTCATAAACGGGCACCTCCGCGTTGATAATCTCTATATGATGACAAAAAATTACGGCAATCGGGCGAGTACTTTAGGAGTAATCGATGTACATACATTCACAAAAAAAAAAAAAAAAAAAAAAAAAAAAAAAACAGAGAAACCAACCAACTTGAGAACCTCCTCCTTTTTGAAGTCGGTTAAAAAATAGACAAAATTTGGATTTTATATGTAAGAGTAGCCAACTATGGAAATTTTAATATTATTTTATCTAACATTATAGTTCTGTCCTGAAGATGACTCTCGGTGAGAGTCGAAATATTGACAATAAAAAACAACAATAGCAACAATAAAAACTTATTTTTTGTTAAGAATTGGACCTTGAGCCCGAACAACAATAGCAACAAGTAAATAATAAAGAGGTCGACTAAAATCTATCAATAACATTGCTAATGATAAAACCTTATATTAGTCCAAAAAAACAGCAATTGTTATTCTTAATTTTGCCCTGTTGAAACTGATTAAATTTTGTTTACTTTTGTTGGGTTTTTTTAAATTTATGAACTTCATGTTTTAATACAGAGAAGTTACAATTGTTCTTCTGTGAACATCTTCTTATTTTACCTTAGACACAAACCAAGCCTTTGTATCACACTGTTGACGCTTGTTACATTCGTCATCTCGATTGTTTTAATCAATCAAACTTTAATTTTGAATTTTTTTTAATCAATGCGATGAAAACCCAAGTAAGAAATTTTACTTTTTAGAAAATATTTTTGTGAAAAACGGTTTGTGGCTTGGATAATTATAATTCCCCTCAATATGACAAACATTTATGCTCAGAATTTTGTGTAAATATCTCAAACGATATGGAAGTTATGAACAATAAAGTGTAGAAAAAATTGAAATTGCGAAAAATTGTAGGAGCAGGTGGGGTGTTCTTGAGCACGCGGTATTGTTGGACAGTGCAATATTTTTCCCTAGTACCTACCAATATATGGGTTTAGTGAGCCTATAGAAGTTTTCACTTCAAATATTCTAATGAATGAATGAAAGAAATTAATGATAAGTGTCTTGACTTTTTACTTTGTCTTGATTTTGTGTCTTGACTTAATAAAGTAAAGCTGAAGGTTCTATTAAGGAAGGTCTGTTTGAATCATGACAGATCAAAAGAAGGTAGAAGCATTTCGAACTTATCTGAACCTGATATAAGACGGTGTCATCGAAAATCTGCTGCCAGCGGCCGCAAATGAATATTTTTCGATAAAATTTGAACTCAGTATTCGTAAAATAGGTTAGACTTGAACCGACTTTCTCAAAAAACTTCACAAGCATATGAATTTTTTACGTGATAAATCTACAATCCTCACAAAGTTGTTTCAAATAGCAAACTACTCGTTACTTTTATTTATACCAAGTACTCGTTACTCACTAAGTGCTGATGTGAAAGCTCGTCGCTAAATGGTGATGCATAAACATAAGATTTTCCTCTGCCAAAAATCGATAGAGTGTGAATGCAGGTGTTTTGATTCAACATCAAAATTGAGGAGCTCATTTACAAAACATGATATTGAAGCAAACATAGTTTTAAGTAAAAGACGATATACTGTTAAGCCTTTCAATGGATTTGTCCATTATATTGGACACATCAGAAAATAATTTTTGTTTTTATTTTCTAACTTTTTTTTTTCATGAAAAAAAAAGAAGTTTTTTAATCTTTAATGGCCTAAATGATGGAAATATTATCTAAAAAAGTTTTCCACGATTATTCTAGCAAAGCTAAGATTAAAAGGGTTAAACTATGAGAGGGCCAAATAGTAAAGAAAATCTCTTCACCAAACTTGGTTCTTATAAATTCTTAGTAGATTTAAGTTTTTAAAATTATCATATTTGGACTGAATTTACATATGTAAAAAAAACTCTTACAAAATTAAGATACCACGTTTTGGAAATGAGCCCTTCGATTGTTTTGATTATTCTTTGTTTCTCGATTCTTTTGACGGAACGCAGTTCTAAGTTACTGATTGAAAATATTTTTCTTACTTTTTTTTCGTACAACGTGTTATACCCAAGCGACTTTTTTTTCTGATCCTATATCTTGATCCTATATCTCAACAAGAAGCTATTCGCGAGATCAACAGTCTCTCCACTGGGACTTCATTATATTTTAATATTTTTGAACGGGTTTGGAGATTTGTTTTGTTTTCATTGTTTCTTACGGTTTGGGTTACTTCAGAGACCTCTTAAGGTTATGACAAACGTGACAAACATATTGTTCTTCCGAGAAGTCACTTTAGTATCTACATCTTCATCGTCTACTCTTTGTTCCCCAAAGCTTCCTCGCACTACAGAGATATTTATTTTCTAAAAATATATTATATGTTTCATTCTTCGTAATACTGTACTGAACGGAACATCGTTACAATCGGTTATTTTATTACCCATTACACTAATATCAAGTTCATCGGGAAAATTGTTCAAATCTGCCTTATCTGAATAGATTTCGAAATAAAGAGCATATTTCTATAACTTACATATAACATACAGTTTAAGGCCTTACATATGGGTTTTATAGGTTTTTACAACTAATACGCAATATCAGAAAAGTGGTTGTGTTTTTTTTGTCAAGACCATTTAAAATGTTGTAAAATACTGAGACTTTTATGTGACCTCAAATAGTGAAACTAATAAGGTTCGTTGAGTTTGATTTTAACGATGAAATTTTCAATTTGAGGCTTTGTTTATAAACTCCGATGGTAGGAACCTAGAGGTTAATTTTGCAATGCTTTAGGGATTATTTCGTTTTCTTTCGATTTGCTATGAGCTATTTGCTCTTTTAAAAAAAAAAATGTACAACTCAAAAATAAATTAAATTATATCCGTGTATTATAATGTACGAGAATTAGAGCCTGACTTTTCAGAAATAAACCACTTTCAGACTCCTACAAATTAAATTTTTCAGAATTGGAAAAAAATTGTTCAACAAATTATTATGGCTCCATCGAATAATAATTGAGGAGTTTCACAACAAAGAAGCTTTATAGGAAATGTCTTACTTAAATGAAAGTTCTTCAATTAAGCAACATTGCGCCAATTTATGAGAACATTTTAATCAGTTCAATTACTCTAGAATTTTTTTTTTTGTGTCTCTGAATTCGAATCCTAGCTCCATTTGACTCTATCACGTCAGGGTTTTTTAACCGTTACCTCAAAAAAACCAATAATTGAGGCTTTTTATCGCTTTCATCCCATGTCCACGTTTATTTTTGAAAGGTACCTAAGAGTTTTTGAGGTCGCTGATAATAATACCAAGTTTCAACAATAGTTTCAAGGTCATTAGAAGGTCATACTAATTAAAAATTTTTTTAAAAATATGAAAAAATGCCCAACAAAGTATGAACAAATATTTATAACGTACTCTGAGTTTGAAATTTGGACAAAATTTGATAAAAACCGAGGCTATCGCCAAACAAAGTAACGTTATAAAAAAATAAAACCTTAATAAATTCAAATATACTTTAAGACAGCTGTAGGAGTATTTTAAATTCGGCCAAGTCAAAGATAATTTCTTAATAGTTTTGACAACATATCAAATGCAATTGAGTGAATAAGAATTGCTGTCAGCAAACAGAAATAGTTACAAAAATGCTCAACTAAGTCACTTCAAAGGAGACTCCAAGGACATGACAATTGCTATCATTCGTTGCAGCAATAATTTACATTTCAATGCACCATAAATTCAATAAATAATTGCATTTGAAGTGAGCTAGTAACGACAACAGCACAGCAGCAAGAACGCCAACAACAACAGCCACCAATGCCAACAGCAACATCTACAAACTGCAGACAGCACTAAAAGCTGTTTAACAATCATTGCATTTTAACTGCAAACGCAAGAACTGAAGAAACTTTTTAAGAGTTATGAACTAGCGTAAAAGAGCAACTGTTAAAAGTCAATGAGGCAAAGAAATATGAAGTTGCTATTTATTGTTGACAAACGTTTCAAAACTATTTTACACCATCATGATAGCAAAAATATTTGCAGCAACATGAAATTGCAAAGTAAATTGAAATAAACAGAAATGTTAAAAGCTATTTCTTTTTATCACAGCAAAATTCTTAAATTGAGCACAAGGATATGCATTTTATTTTTATATTTTTTTTTTTTTGTTTTTTTCCGCTGCTCCACATCGAAGGCAATAAAATATATGCAAACTTTTTCGCAACGCCCTATGTTAAGAACACAAATTTTTCAATTTCTCCAACAAGTTGTGGCAACTTGTACAATAATGAAAACTATTTCACATAAGAAACAATTGAATGCGATAACATATATTTATAAAAAGTTTTGCCTTCTGTGCTGGTCGCTAACTTTGCCACAAAATAAGGCAAATAAATAACGCTTCACTAAAGTTGGTGGCTACTTGGGTTCGCCTTCTGCAGCCCCTAAGCGAACTTTACATCTTTATTATTATCTAGCAAAGAAGTTTTGCCACAACTGCTTAAGCTAGAATTTTCAATTTCAATTTCTAGCCACAACAACAACAACAACAACAACAACTACAACTACAACTTTTCTTACTCTGCCAACAACATCAGTTCAGTATTGTACAGTGTTGTTCACACGCACTCAACTTACACGCACGCACACATGCGTGTCAAAGTATTGGGCGTGTGGGTCGTTGTGGTGTCTTAAGTCTTAAGCGTCTATAGCTCCTGCCATAAAAATAGTGGCTACGTAAATAATGCCTGTTTTTGCCTGCTACTTCCTGATGAAGCACTTTATAATGCAATAAGCATAAAAAATACAACGTGACAGTTCGCCTGAAAGTATGCCACAATAGATAAGCTCATCATCCATCCATATATACATACATATAAAAGAGATATTTATTTTTATACACACTTACTTACCTACATATTATATTTTTATTTTTTTTTTTTGTTTTTTTTTTGTTATTATTTTTTATACATAATTCACACAGCAAAATAGCAAAATACTTGAAAATAGCATAAAGTCTTTATTTGCTCTGCAGATACGTTTACTGTATTGAGGGGGCGGAGTAGGGGGGAAGAGAGGTGCTGCATAATAATAATAACTTTTCAATATTCCCAAGGATGTGTTTTATTGATTATTTAACCGTCATCACTAGGGTGATGTGCTAGCAGGAAGCATGTTACACTTGAGTGCTATTTTATAAAAAAAAAAAAAGAACGTTTGGGCAGCTAAACAGGTTAGAAGACCCTGCATAACACCCTACAGGGTGTGGCAGAATTGAACTGACATCAAAGTCTGTTGATGATAGTTGCTAGCAGATGTGTATTATTTTGAAAAGCCATGTTCTTCAAGTTTATGGGCTCGTGTCACGAATTTTTACGTGACACGACGTGTCACGAAGAATCACGTCGTGATCGTAAGTGAACAAATAACCAAAACCACGAAAAATTCGTGATAATGCGTGAGCGTGCGTGACTTAAATTTATTCGTGTCACGACTTGTGTACCAACGTTTTTCAAACCTGTGCCAAATTTCGTAATGATGTTTTCTTATGCTTTTGCTACCAATTGCATACAAAATGCTACACTGACCGCTTCTAAAGTAGCGACAACAACTAACTTTGCTCTCTTTACTTATTTTGCGAAACGTCAGCGACAACTTGAAGCAATTTTGGTAATTTTAAATACAAATAATAAGCTGAGAAATTTTATCAATTTTCTTTTTATAGTGCTGTCTGTATCTACCTCTCTGTTGCTTCTGCTCCTTGCTGTACGCTGATTTTACCAGAGGTACTCTAAATACGCTAAATACACTTTTAATAAAAACTTATGTGTATTCTTCTTCCTATGAAACGTATTCGTGAGATCTCGTGAGTAAAATATGTCATCGTGATCGTGCGTGATCGTGATCGAAAACTTATTTTAAAGCATGAGTGTGCGTGAAAAAAAAAATCACATCGCTAATGTGTGTGCTCGTGAGTTAATATAACTCACGCGCCCATCTCTACCCGAGTTATTCTCAACAAATTTTTTATAAGCTATTTCCTAGATACTGTTCAGGTACTAAGCGCTACTAAGAATTAGTAATTCATGTAATGATAAGTGGCAAAAATATAAAATTTCAATAAAAATAATTATGAGATAAATTCTTGCAATACTACTACATTTTTACCAAAAAAAAACCTGCTATAGATGTACTTCATGTGACCTCTCTTTCTCACAACTCTGTAATCATCTTAATATATAAAAGACAAGCGTCCTGCTCCGTGCTCTATATCGTTAAACATGTTCAGCCTGGACCAGAACCTGTTGTTAAATTATCCATTTGAAATCTTTGTACGTACTATACTTTTTAAAACCTGTTCAGCCTGGACCAGAACCTGTTGTAAAATTATTCATTTGAAATGTTTGTACTTACTAAACCTTTTGCTTTATATCGAAAAACCTGTTCAGCCTGGACCAGAACCTGTTGTAAAATTATCTATTTGAAATCTTTCTACGTACTGTGTTTTTAAAACCTGTTCAGCCTGGACCAGAACCTGTTGTAAAATTATCCATTTGAAATGTGTGTACTTAATAAACCTTTTTAAACCTGTTCAGCCTGGACCAGAACCTGTTTTTAAATTATGTATTGCAAATCTTTGTACTTGAAGACTATCGTCATTTTCCTTAACTACTATACATCAAACATCATGTCTTGCTATTACAGTGCTTCTTAATTAACAGAACCAGAACCTATTCGGTCTGTATAAACTGAACAGCAATTATTACATTCAGTGACGTTGGTGTCAATTGGAATTGCTAGAATTAAATCACAATGTTCGGTCTTCTGATCCAAGTTTAAGCGATTGGCTGCTCAAGTTAGGAAATGGAGATGAGATATCATAGAAATTCCCGATAATTTTTGTTTGTAAAGGTTCGCTTACTAACACTTTCAATGGCTTGCCTAGAATAAGCGTGGACAATTTTTTGAGCTTATATTCCCAACATTTAAGCAATAAAAAGATTAAAAAACATCCCTCTGATTTTTACATGAGTTGCTTTGCTTTTGTCAGGCTGTCTAATTTAATGGAAAAAACCATGATAACGTTGTATTATAGAATGTTCGTTCAACTAAAACAACCAGAGACAAATTCAATTACGTTATTTATGCAAATGTTATTATAAAAAAAAAAATTTGTGAACTTTGCACACCAATCACAATGATCAGTTCTTTTTTGCAAAATCTATTAACACGCAATATTAAAAAATTGAAGGCTTCTGTTGGGCATCAAATCGAAAATCGAACTAAGTTAAACGTTATATATCTCCCTAAAATTATTTTTGTCATGTTGGCACAACTTCATTTCATAGTACCATAGTACCAACAACTTCATTGATCTTAGAAAAGACGTTGGAAAATAAAAAAAAAATTTTTTCCAAAGTGTCCAATATAATGGACAAATCCATTGAAAGGGTTGAATAGATTTTGGCGATACTTTAAGTCCGAATAACATCAACCGTTATTCCAAAATTGCCCAATTGCCCGTTATATCATGTGCCCCAAAAAATTCCGATGTGAACGAAGTCAACGAACAAGTTCTAAATATTTTAGTTGGTGACACAGTGAGAGATCTGAGCACGGATTACCCTGCCGAGTTTTTGAATGAATTTTATCCTTCAGGAATGCCGTTGCATAAGTTAAACCTCAAAATTTGAAGTATTATAATACTTCTTCGAAATTTCAATACCAAATATCTGTAATGGAAGGTGGTTAGTTTTGAAAAACCTTAAAACTAAATTAATCATCGCACAGGTATTGACAGACGCACTGGCGAACATGAAATAATTTTCATACCTACAATTGATTTGGTCCCGACAAACACAGATTTGCCTTTCACTCTCCGGAGACGACAATTTTCAGTTAAACTGACAATTTCAATGACCATAAATAAATTGCAAGGTTAAATATTGCAAAAAGTAGGAGATTTTTTAAAAGAACTGGTATATTTTAGCGGGCTGATGATGTAAAACTAAGCATTAAAGATGGCAAGGGACAAGGTGAATTGGTTAAAAATTCTAAGAATTTTTTTACTAGAAACGTTGTATATAAAGAAGTTTTATCAGAATAATTTAATAAACATGTTTTCAAATAAAAACCTTTGTATATAAATCTAATAAATTTTTTGTCGCATTTTGTACTCTAAATGGTTCCTTCCCGTCGTAGGACGGGCTTTTACACTAGTTATGAATAATATGGTCTGAACTACGAAAAAAACATATTTTTTTTTAGAAAATAGCGATTGTTCAAAAAGAAAAAGTGATTTTTTTGCCATTTTTTTCAAAGTTTTTAATTTTTTTAGAATAGTAAAAAATCAAATATTTGCATTTTTATATTTATTATAGTTCCATCATAGAGGGATATATAAAGAAGGTACGCATTTTAAAAAAACGCAAAAAAATTATAGCCCTGGACTTAAAAAACTGTCTTAATGTATTTTAACAATCATGAACTTCAACAAAATTCCTGAACGTGAACACTGACTTACTTACTTTACTGACGCTTACAACCGTAGGTCGGTTTTGACTTCGTCTTAGAATTTCGTCTAAGTATATGAAGAGTGCCAATGGACAATAAAGGCAGCGCATTAGCACTTCTTAAAGGTCTGTTTTTTCTGTACAAAAGGCAGTACAACAGACATGTTTTCCATACAAAGAGTGATTTTTCTTATATGTACTTCAGGGTAACTTTTTCATTTAAAGTTAGAATATATATTAGTTTAAAAATATGAGCAAAATGATCTGACTGATTGTGAGCTTATATGAGGAGATATATTCAAAGAAGATCATGAAAACGAGGAAGAGGATTAAAAGAAAACAAATTTTTTAAAAAATCTGATTTACCACTTTTACAGTCATTATTAAGAAGTGCTGTTATGAGGACTCTTTTAAGCAGCGAGAACGGCAGGTCGGAACATTTTCCCACTTCATACAAGTATAAAAAAGAAAGTGTACTTTTATTTGACTGTGAAAGGGCTATGAAATATATATGTAGGTCTGTTAGACCTCTGTAGTCGAGTGGTTAGCGTACTTGACTGCCAACCCAGAGGTTGCGGCTTCGAATCCCAAAGTTGTTGTAAAGAGTGTTTAAAACTGGTTTTGTGTTTCTGTTTATGAGATGAATGTACTGGGAATGGAAGAGAATGGAACCGGTCTAGAACATATCACGAGATAGGTTGCCAAAGGATAATATGACCGGTACCAATTCAGTCACCAACATATGAAACCACCCATTACCTATGACTTTTGCACCTAAGTAGTATCCGGTCTATAGAACACGGTTCACGTATAAGAACGAATGACATCTTATCACATTTTCATGGCGACAAATTTGAGCTGAAAACAATCCCAAACCAATAAATTTTGGGAGTGTTTCTGAGCTAAGCCATAATATTCTTAATATCAAGCCCTAATGTGCTTAGCATTGTTTTTCACAAAATTAACATGCCCATTCAAAAAATTAATATGGCCACATGCGTCCATTATAATGAATTTATGGATTGTTTGTCAAATAATAAATATGCTCACTTGTGCCCAATTAATGACATTTTGGAGTTGAAACCGACAAAAATATCAATGAATTTTTTTATTTAAAATATTTGATTTTTAAATGAATGTTCAATTTGTTTTCAAACTTATTTTGAAGGTTATTTTTGATCAAACAATTAATGAAGTAGAATTCCAATTATTAAATTAAAATTTGTTGGTACTTGGTACACAAAAAGGATATGAACCCACGTCTTCGCATGACAGAAACGATAAGATTAATAGAGCAAAATACATTTAAAAAGTATTGGTCATGTCCTGGGTTATAACGAACCTGATATCGAACTGGTCTCGTGACTAAACTAGTCTCGTAAGGTCAATTGACTCTGCTTACTCCATAGGGATTGGAACCGTTAGTTTTTAAAATGCAGACATGCATTTGCTTAATGATGAAAAATTATAAAGGCACTTTTTTTCAAAAAATTCCTGACCGCCAGTGCGTTAATATTTCGCGAAATTATTTCGTGGAGGCAAAGAATATTTTCACCTGGTTTTTAAGTATTTTTTTCTGTGAAGATCGACTAATTTGCATAGAATGTATGAATTTTTATCACTAAATCCAAGAATAAGTTCACGCTTCCGTTGTAAAAGTATGATCAATTCTTGCTGCTCTTGTATTTTTATATGGATTATATGAATTTCGGTCACTAAACTCATAAAGTAGATCACATTTCCCTTGTATACCTTGTACATTGACCTGTTCTTGTTCTTATCGTATTTGTACATTAGTTAAATAAATTTTATTCACAAAAATGATAAAGGATTCATGTTCGCCTTGTATTTCTTAATGACATTTACGAAATTTTTTTATTGGTTCATTTGAATTGTGCACACACTTCATCAACTTTAAACACTAGGCATTAAACACTGAGAAAAAATCGATCAAATTCATACTTGAATTCACAAAACATGCTTAACAAAGCATCGAGCATGATTTTGAGTTGTTTAAAGTAAGTTTGTGCTTGAATAAAGTGAACAATAATTTTCTTATTTCATGCACGGACTTACTTGAAACAAAAATTTATTTCTTGAAATGACAAACAAGAAATGATGTACTTGAAACTTGAAAACTTTTTTATTTACACAGTCAGTATGCAAACCTACGTCCTCCGCATGCAAGTTATTCAGACTTCCACTAAGATGTTGGTGACACTAATTTAACCATAGCCAAACATATTTAATAGTGCCACGGTCACATAGTGGTGACCGTTGCGTGCAGGTTAAGTGTGTGGCATAGCACGCTCGGAGCCCGAGTTCGATCCCCAGTCGCGGCGAAAAGTTTTTTTCAATAAAAAACTTTTCTGATCGGTCACCACCTCTCTGCAGACAATGGCAAACCTCAGAGAGTAAATAATGCCATGTAAAGCTTCTTGAGAACATGAACTTTAGCCGTTCGGAGTCGGCATAAAACATGTAGGTCCAGTTCTCGGTCAATTGTGTGCAAACATTTAATAACACACACAAAACAATTGATCATAAGAAGCTCGGTCAAAGTCCTTTCAAGGGCTGAAATGGCCAATTTGTTTTGTTTTAAAACATATTTTAGCCCTGCTGATCTCAAAAACTATCAAAAAATTTTAACAAAAACATTAGGTTTTTGTATTTGTTATTTCATTTAAATTCATTTCAGTTCATTTTTTTATCATTTGATTTAAATTCATTTCACTTTTTTCATTCCATTTTTATTACTATTACTATTACTATTACTATTACTATTACTATTACTATTACTATTACTATTACTATTACTATTACTATTACTATTACTATTACTATTACTATTACTATTACTATTACTATTACTATTACTATTACTATTACTATTACTATTACTATTACTATTACTATTACTATTACTATTACTATTACTATTACTATTACTATTACTATTACTATTACTATTAATATTAAAAAATATGACAAAAAAAATTATTTGATTTTTGATTTCGGATTTGATTTTCCGGGATCGAACCCCCGTGAAATGTCAACACTCTATCAAAAAGGCAATGGATTTCTTTGCTTCTATTTCAATATAATAAAATCATAAAAAAATATAGATTCTTACAATTCATTGTTTGTAATATGAACAAGTTTGTTTAAAAAAGCATGCTACATTTCCCTCTGTGTATGAAATATTCATGTTCTTGTGTTTTTTCCTATGTATATGTATGTGTACATTGATATCATGAATTGTTCATGAGATATTTCCATTTCCGATCAACCCATATAAAATTGTTGCAACCAGTTATTTGTTTTTCGAGTGAGTCACCCTGTTCACAAAACATTGCAAATATGTTTCAGCTGAAATTCCATTACATGCGGTATAAATTTGGAAACAAAAAAGTATCAAGGTATTGAGATAAAGAAGTTCATTGAGCCAAACAAATAGATTTTAGAGAAGAAAAAAAAAACCTATTTCACACAAGACAAAAGACAATCATTTTTAACGCTTTCTTTTAGCAGAAAAAACATCAGCTACGTAAAGGATAGTAACTGTCAGCCTAGATGCTATTTAAATATAACTAGTAAACCTGTTGCCCGAATTCGAGCAATTCAATAAAAATTAATTGTTAGAAACGATATATTGAGTCTCAATAATGATATAAAAGATCATCATCTGAATGGTTTGACTTTAAACGTTTGATCTGACACAAAATTTTTTAATGTAACTGTCAAAATACGAAGACGGACTTACACTAATATAACAACTGAGAAAAACATTATTACTATTCGAAAACATCGCAGCTTAACTCTTCCAGCTATAAAATATAACTAATGTTAAAAAAAACGCATTAAAAAATAGATATAATAAATAATACTAAGATATATTTCAGAAATTAATAAAAGGTACTTACAGAACACCTACAACATCGATTTATGACACATTTAGATGAAAAAACACCAAAGAACCCAAAAATAACAACTAAAGAACCCAAACAACTAAAGTCAATTTTAAGAAAATTCATTAAAAATACATTTGGTAAGATAATTACTGTAATTGTCAACACGTTTCTAAGAAAATTGAACAAAAATTAAGGAAAACAAAAAAATTTTGAAAACCATTGAAATTTGACTGAGTTGTTTGCTCGGAAAGTGGAATTTTTGATTTTGGAACTGCATTTTTCGGACAATTGACATTTGAGGAATGCATAAAAGATAATTTTGGTTAAAAATTTTTGGTTTTGAAAAAAATTCAAATTCGATCAATAAATAAGCTCTTCTCAAACTAAATTTCAAATCGATAAAATAACGGATTTTTGTACAAAAATTGTATTTCTGTTTTAAAAGGTTGGGAACCCCCTGAAGTGAAATCACAATTTTTAAAAGTGGTTTGCACATCTACAGCTTAAACCTTATTTAATGACATCTGAATCGATAAAATCGGTTCGTGGTCTGGGAGGAGTTGAAGTCACAAAAAAAACCTTAGCCTATTAATTATATAGATAAGCAGGATGATTAAAACAGATTCATGGCTATAACTTTTAATTGGTTGTAGCTATAATGAAATTTTTTTACAAATATATTGTTTTTGAAGCTTATTGAAGATTTAAAAATTATAAGAACAACATTTTAAAAAAAAAAAATTTCGATCAAAAAACCATAGGGGGTAGCCTTGTTTTTTCGATGACACATAGTATTTATTAATTTTTCTGTCAAACAAAAACAAATTCGTCTTAAATAAACTATATACAATGAAAGAAAATCAAAAATGCAAATTTGAAATTTTTTTATTTTTACAACAAAAACAATTTTTAATACATTTTTTGAGAAAACATTCATTTAATTGGACTCTTTTTAAAGGCAATGATTAAAATATAAATAATAAAGTAACGGTAAAAACTTTGTTATTATTTTAAAGTCAATTAATTGCAATTAAATACAAAAAAGAAATAAATGAAATTTTTTAACAAGTGGCAGAGATATTCGCTTCCAAATACAGAACTTTAAATTTCAGAGAGTTTTTTTCTCTGTCTTGGCGTTTGATAAAAATACACGTTAAACAACTAAAGAAAATATTAAGAAAATTCATTAAAAATACATTTGGCAAGATAATTACCGTAATTGCCAACACATTTCAAAGAAAATTAAACAAAAATTTAGAAAAACAAAAAAAATTTTAAAACCGTTTAAATTTGACTGAGTCGTTTGCTCGGAAAGTGGAATTTTTGATTTTTGAAACTGCATTTTTCGGACAATTGACATTTGAGGAATGCATAAAAGATAATTTTGGTCAAAAATTTTTAGTTTTGAAAAAAACTCAAATTCGATCAACTCATAAGCTCTTCTCAAACTAAATTTCAAATCGATAAAATAACGGATGTTTGTACAAAAATTTTATTTCTGTTTTAAAAGGTTGGGAACCCCCTGAAGTGAAATCACAATTTTTAAAAGTGGTTTGCACATATACAGCCTAAACCTGATTTAATGACATCTAAATCGATAGAATCGGTCCATTGGTCTGGGAGGAGTTGAAGTCACAAAAAAAACCTTAGCCTATTAATTATATAGATACCACATCAATAAAACAATAAAAATGTACTTTTCAAAGGTATGCAATTTTTTTGCTGAAATATACAGACATATTTAATATATAATCGAAATATTAAATTAAATAAAATAAACATTATTGTGTTGTTTTATCTATTTCAAATAATATTAAAGCATGTCTTATGAACAGCATTTCTTTCACTGTACAGCGTTCTCACAAATATATTCCTTAAGAAATTCGCTTAAAGCTTTTGGCATTAGAAAAATTCGCAGTTTAGTTCTGAGATAAATAACATTTAATGTGAATTGCTAAGTAGTAGTTTATGACTTGCCTTTCGAATATTCGCATACCAGAGACCAAACTCACTTTGGTAACTACGATAAATTAGCACGCATAAATATCAAGAAAAACAATCTGTAAACTAGCAACGCATCAGTTACAAAAACTGCTGAAGCCAAAAGAAAGCTTTCAGCAAAATGAATAGATTTTCATTAATACAACTATTTATGTTTATATCTAAGTATGTATGTATGTATGTAGTTTGATGATCCAACAAAATAACTATAAAACAAACAAGCATAAAATAGGTGCACGTCAAATTCGTAGTTATAAATAAACTAACAAATACTTACTACCTATAACTACATCGTGTAGTTTTAATTATTTAAGTATAAATTTAGTAAAAAGTTATCGAATAACTACTTTTGTGTTTGAAAATAAATAAAACTACATATTGACGAAACAAATACACTTTGTGTAGTAAATTTTACTGCAGTATTTTTTTGAGTGTAGAAATAAAATCAGTGGCAAAAAAAGGATATCACTTCAGCCAGGTCATTATTTATATTTAAACAGATAGCAAATATTTATTAAGCAAACAAACACAAGCACAAACAACTTATTGCATCTACGCCGAATGCGCGCTGACAATACAACAAAGCGTCGTTCTGCAAAAGTTGATCCTTTGGCATAAGCCATGCATTGGTTAGCAAGGTGCAGTAGATGTGAAGTTTTGGCCATGAAATGCTTATTAAGCACCATCAAATAAAAAGTTTTTCTGCAGCTAGTCGTGAAGTTAAGCTCAGTTCAGTTCGGTGCGGTTCAGTTGAGTTTGGTACGTTGGCAGTCGTCGCCCCATTAACGAATGGATAAAATAACCGTTGCTTAACGAAAATCTGTTAACATTTTCGACATAATAAAAACTTATGCAGGCGGCAGGCTATTTAGTAGTGCTGACAGTTGGCATATATGTATATGTGTGTGAGTATGTGACATGTATGTATGTGAACTTTTGAAATAATCAGCAACAGTCAGTAAAAGTTTACACACACACACAAATAATCCTTAAACTTGCCGCTTATTATTTGAATCTCTATGTGTTGACCGAGTTATTTTTGTTGTTGTTTATTCTTAGACTTGTGTCGTTTTACTTTGTAAACTTTTGTTTTTGTTTTTTGTTTTTTTTTCACTTCATTATCTAACGGTTTTTGGACAACATTCAGCCACACACATTGATGTGGCTAAAAAGGTTCTATCAATTTTAATTTTCACAGTCCTTTGGTTGTGATGTAATGCTACTTATTTGTTTCTCGACAGGATAACAAATTTTTGGCGCTGCTTAAATATGTGTTGTTGTTATTTTTGTTATGCAGTTTCTTTTTTTTTTTGTGCCTTTCATTTTCTGCTCGGCTGCTATGTTGTCAAGTAAATAATACCAAAAGTTGGCAGAGGATTTACAGCTGGTTGCTTGTCTCTGGCTGTGGGTGGTGGTTTGCTCACACACACGAGCCTTTTGTTGCTGTCGCCACCACCCACCCACCAGCACTCCTGCTTAATCTGGTTTTCAATTTTTGTTGACAACCTTTTATTATAGCTTGTTCAGCGATAACGGCTTTAAAATGATGTGTAGAAACAATTTTATGGCGTTCTATTTTAAGCTGGCTGCAGGGTCCTTTTAGTAAATTTTAACAGTTAATAAAAAAATAAAAAAAAACAACACGAAGAAATTTGAAACATTGAATTTTCCACTCAATGTAGTTACATTAAAAACTTTTTAGGAATTTGACTCGTGCAGCAACATTTGAGCTGCTCTTCTCTGGCAGGACCTTGATGTGGTACATTGTTGTTGTTGACAAATAACAGCCACTTAGATTTATTTGCCTCAAGGTCATTTTGTTGGATTTTGCTAATGCAATAATATTGTTATTTATAACGATGTTGAGCTGTTTGGCTATCTATAGCAAAGCCCTTGATTTTTAATCAAGTTTTATTCGGCAAGCCGAATACTTGTTTATAGCCTGGATAGCTGGAAATCCTGTTGTATTACACTGAAGCAAAAAAGTATACAATAATTATGAATTTTTACACGAACTACATGAATTGCATTCATGAATTACATGAGTCACAAGAACGATTCATGATATCAATGTACAAAAAACACAATAGAAACCCAAAAAGTACACCATTATTATGAATTTGTACATGATCTCCATGAATTTAATTCATGAATTGTGGTTCAGTAACCAATTACATAAATTACATGAACGATTCATGATATCAATGTACAAAATTATATCAATGTACACGAGAACATGAATATTTCATAAGCCATGAGTTTAAAGTTCATAAAGTGTGTGTACGGACTACATGAATTATTCAAAAATTTTGTAAATTTCATGAAAAAAAACAAGGATAACATGAATTCTTCATAATTTTTGTGAATAAAATTCATAAAATGTATGTACAAATACAAGGAGAACAAGAACAGTTCATGAAATAAGTGACCGCACATTTCTTTTGCTTATTAAATTTTTGCTGTCAAACATGTTATTGCCGTATGTGTGCAATTTAAAACCCTCAACTTGCTGCCCAAAGTTCTCATTAAAACTACCGCATAACTTGTTTGTATCAAACATAATATATTAAATTTTATTTTCGATTCTTAAGCAAAAACCCACCGACTGAAAAAAGATTTATTTTATTTCATCTGACCTCAAGCTGTAACTGTAATAAAATATATCGTAGAGTTAATAAAGTTAATGAAATTATTTCTCGGTTGCATAACCCACTCACTTACTCACTCACTCACTTGATTATAACCGCTCAGTCAATTTGTGTGCACCAAAAAGGAAGCAAGTGCAACCACGTCTGGTCATGATGTGCCCGAACAACGAGTACATTTCATGTCCGAACCATTACGATGAGGTGCATTTCACTTGAATGGAGATCCAATACTTATTTTCTTGCGGTCTATGGCTTAACGATGGGTGACGGACATGCTGGCTGAATTGTATGGTTAGAGTGAGTGTTGTTGGCTGTACACGTTATTAACGCCAACGTATTGGTTAAATTGCAACAAAACTGACTGCCATTGGTTGGTTCATTGCAAAGTATTCCTTTTAAACATATCGCTGTTGTTTTTTTTTTCTCATATCACCAGTTCAACTCAACTCTTGTCTGTTACTCGCAACGGATGAGTTGTTGTTTCAAAGCGTATTAAATGCCACATCAAACAAACGCTCACACATGACGAAACAAAATTCAACATGGAAAAATAAAATAGTTATGTCTGACGAAGAAAATAGCGCTTTCAAAACAATGCCGAAGAATTCCAAAAATTTCCATTAAATCACTTCGAAGTGCTGGTAATCCATTTCGATGGCATTAAAAATTTATAGACTGCAAGTAAGCGTGTTTATGTTGTGAATTGTGGAAAATTCGATTTACTCAGCTCAACTCAACTCAACTCAACTCAACTCAATAATTAGAGCAAAATTAGAGCATTCGTGCATTCAAGGATCTGTCCCGCAGTCGTAAATTTAATTTACAACACAAGCAAAATATTTGCAAATTTTATTAAACTTTAAGAGAAATAGCCGGAAGTAAAAATTATATATTCAGAGCACAAAAACACGCTTGTCGTGTTGTTGTTCTAAACTAAAAAATAGTTTAAAATTTGCTTAGATTTCTTAAATTCAATTAGCTGAAGTTATTAATTGAAAAATGTAATAACTAACAAAAACTTGATGTATATTTTTAAAACAGACGCAGAATTTAATAAAATTGACTTCTTAATGAAACTTTTTGGACAGAAAATTATATTTTCGAAAACACGCTTAAAAAATTAAACTTATTTTTATTTGTTAATGATTACACAAAAATTCAATAATTATGCTTTTTTGTAAAATATACATTATGCTAGGAGGTCAAGGAGTCGATCTTCACATGGCAAAGTGTCTGACTGCCTCTACTTAGCGAGGTCAGTAGTAAACATATCGAATTCGCCTCAAATGGACTCAAACCTCCGCGTTGTGTCTCCTGAAAACGGCAAACTAGCAACCGCTAGTCCTGGGCAACCGCTTCAAGTTTGATTTTTTAACATCAGTCTAATATGTGCGCACGGACGACAAAGGCGATGTGAACAAAGAAATTTTCTACCACTAGATTCCAGCAACAGTGGTGGTGACCGTAGCCCGAGTTCGATTCCCAGTCGCAGCAAAAAGTTTTTTATCAAAAAAAAATTTTTCTGATCGTTCATCACCTCTCTGCAGACAATGGCAAACCTCAGAGAGTAAATAATGCTATGTAAAGCTTCTTGAGAACATGAACTTTAGCCGTTCGGAGTCAGCATAAAACATGTAGGTCAAGTTCTCGTTCAATTGGTGCCAACAATTAATAATACACACAAAACAATTGATCATAAGAAGCTCGGTCAAAGTCCTTTTAAGGGCTGAAATGGCCAATTTGTTTTTTTTTTTCTAAAGATTCCAGCAACAACCTCGAGTCTTGCGCAGGCCATACCTACCCTATCGTGGAGATTGCGATCTTGTAGAGATCAATTGATCTCTGTTCGGCGCAAGCCATCAGCTTCACTTGGCCCTTATGCCATCTACTGTCGCAACAGGAAGGGTTCTTACCGGGGAACTCTTTCATTATAGAAATTAAGATAGAAGCCATTTTGAATACTTCTCTCCTCCATTTTTCAGGCGAAATTCTGCCGTCCGACTCACTTTTATCGATCACTGCAAAGGTGATGTGCCCAGCTAATGTTTCGCTGAAAATCTTAGGAGTGGCTTAGGAGTGCTGCCAACAACTTTTTTATTTTACTTTGTTTCTGAGGGTTTTGGGAAAGCTTGTGCTACTCCTCTGATACCCACCGCACACTTCAAAGATGACTTCTGTAGCACTGTACGCTGGTTCTCTTGTGCGCAAGAAACGCCTACCCTTAGATTGCGGTTAGTGAACGCGATTCAGACAGGCAGGCAGGCTGAAATCTTTGTGAAAAACCGAGATGCGAATAGCTATCTATCTTGCTTGTTCACATTGCCTGTCTGCTTGTCTGTCTGACTCGGCGTTCACTATTACCGCAACCTTACTCGCTACGCTTTTTGCCGCTTTACTTTGGCCATTTTATCATTTGATGGCAGGGCACCAGTTTCCGGCGCTGGCTTTATAGGTGGCTTGCCGCCAGGATCGTTTAAAGACCGCATGTCTATAGGCTGTTAGCCTGGTTGAGCATTTAAAGACCGTGTGTCTTATGCTGCTGAGCGCTGGATCTCGTTGGCATTTTGAAACTGCCCGTGTTATTGTTTTTGGTTTAATTGTACTCATACTGTCTCTTGCGGTCACCCCGCCTCGTTGAACGAAGACAGTTCAGCTGACAGGCTCTGAGACTTATCCTCAAACGGGATTGGAATTGCATTCGAATGCTTTACAGCAACTACTCATGGAGCTCTGATCCAGCCTGAGGCTTGGTTCAGAGTATGCAAGTACGGTGACCAATAAAATAGAGGGAAACAGATGTCCACCACGCCATAGCCCCTATGCCACGGTAAGGCTACAGTTACTCTCTGAGCCGGCCAGGTATCAGAGAAGCTTCGTTATAATATAACGTTATAATATAACGCTGCTGAAGAGTTGATAGGTTGATATCACAGAAGAGGACGCCGCCTACAAAGCTACCCTGCAGTCGGTTGTAAAGCGTGATTATAAGGAGTGATACCGCAAAAAGAGGAGGAAAGAGGCACGCCTTTTCAGGCGAAACAAACGAGGGACAAAAATGCGCGAATGCGAGAAAATTGTTATGCATTGTGACAGGAGTGAGGTTAGAAAATTTGTTCGAAATCATGACATGCCTGACCGATAGTTTTGAGACCGGGGCCTCTTCCTACATAGACACAAATAGGAATCTAGTCACGGATATCCAGAGCAAACTAATTTTGTAAAGAAAATAATTCTCTTGTCTTTTAAATGGCGGTGCTGACAACAAACCCACCAATAGAGATGATCTCTCGGAAATGCCAATTATGAATAACAACGTTGAAGTTCTGCTGCCCAACTATAGTGAGGTCTTAACAGATATAGCTTGGCTTAGCAATAACAAAGCTTCAATGTCAATGGGTGAAACATAGTGCTCTAGAATCTTCAGAAACTTTTCTAAAACCACAGCAGGCTCTAGGTGGACCAAGTCTGTACACCGACTAATTGACTCTTAAGTAAGACTTCGTCCTGCTTGGATGTTAGTTGGGTGTTATTCACCACTCGAAGGTATTTGATAAAGGGCTCGATTCTCTCACCATTTCGCGACTACTGATGATAGTAGTTTCTATTGTTTACTCAAGTGTAAATGAGTTATGCTTCGGTCTTGTGACCAACTAGACTAAGCCCTACTGTTTGACTACTAGACTCAGCTAATTCTGGATAATGCCAATCGATACGGCACATCGTAGATGGCGTTTCCCTATGGGCCACCACCGGAGATATGGCAGATCATTGTGCCTTCTTCTGTGTAGTAGCGCAGGACTTTTTCACTGAAATAGTTTTCTATAACCATTGTTAAATAACGTGGCACTTCAAAACCCCTGCCATCATGATCTGATTCCATTTAGCCAAACTGAAAGCATTACTCACGTTAAGCGTTGCTATAAGGCAGAAATGCTTTACTCCCCTCTTTCAGCATTTTCCTGGATGGCTTTTTGCGCGATATTTGTAACCGGATTGATGGCTTTTCTCGTTGCATGAAACTTTCGGAACCTAAACAGTTGGGGATAAAGTCCTTGCTCTGCTTGAACCGCCTACTTCTCCAAAACAGTTGCACAACACTTTCTTGAATATCTTACCATGCATATGTCCGAAGAAATTAAGAAATTTGTAAGATGTTCTTTTTTACGAGGAAAGAGTTCGAGATCAGGTTAGGTTAAGTTGAATAAACAGGGTTTTCCAGTAGAATATGACTCCGAAAGTTAAAATCCTTCAGAGGACAATGTATTTTGGGAAATGTAGCTTCTTCAAAGCCTGTTTTTAAGTGGGTTAAAATATTTTTTTTTTGTGTTTTGGTGCTGTCTCGAATTTATCTTTAGAATAAGGGTTGCACTCTTCAATAATTTATTTTTTGTATGAAAACTTAACCAATCTATTGTGCATATTACTTGAGTGCAACTGGAAATATTCCTAGAATTTCATGTTTCCGGCTTTTTTATCCCGTCTGTAAAAAAAAAAACACTATTTCTATTTTACTAATGAAGCTAGATAGCAGCTTATGTATTGTATGCCCTCTAATTCGGCCCGAATCAAGCCATTTGCATGTGTTTGCAGCCGAATGAACGAAGAAACTTCTCAACAGAACCAAATGGCAGCTTGTATGTATGAGCTATATGACTATATATACATATCTCTGTTCATAATACCATCGTTCAGAACGGTTCCATAGATCGTCCTCTGAGGGCTTTTAAGTGGAGCTACGGATATGGCTGTTCTGACAAGAATAGCTCTATCAAGAATTTGTACCAAATTGCTTAGTACAAATTATTAGAGACTTTTTGATGGAAGCTTGGCTAATTCATGACCCGCACCTCTCGACTTTTGTTTCGAATATATACTGACAGCCTTAGTCTGGTGATTGACAATTTTAAATTTATTGACAAATAATCTTTTGAGAGCTTTTTTACACGGATAGTTTTTGTTGTTTTTATTATCATAGTCAGGATCCGCATCCATTTTTGTGCCCATTAGGCAATACTTTTTCTAATGTTGGCAATTTGAGTCATTTAATATGCTTTTTCAATTAAATATCAGAATGAGGAACTTTTACGCTTGTCAATAAATCTACAATTGTCAATTACCAGAATAGGACTCTTTGAGACAAGTTATTGCTAAGAGTTCTTCAAGAGTTATACCTATAAAACTAGATGTCAAAAGAATTCTCAAAAGCTTGTTCTTATTTTAAATATTGTCTTATTGGTTAATTTTACTTCAGATTTGATGATAAAACTTGCACTATATCTCTCTTTGCGAATGTTGTAGATAATTTTATGGTAGTGAGAGTTGCCAGACAACACTTCAATTGCTGAAAATAACTTAAAATAATTGAATTCTTTTCATCTTAATATTTTCTAGACAGCTCTTTGTCGCTATTGTCAGTCGTTATGGTTATTATAATAGCAATAAAATAATGGCCATGACAGGTGGCAAAATCAGCTAGTCCTTTAATCATAAGAATTATGATTTAATTGTGTCCTACCAAACAGCTTCAGGGTCTATTCAACAGATTTATTAATTTAAGCCATGACTGCGTTCATACAATAATTTTGTATACAACACGTATTTCATTTTGTTGTCTTATTCTTATTCAAACAAAAAATTAAACCTTTGTTAATGTCACGTTTAAAAAGTTTCGACACACACTCCTTCAACAACACACACAGACACTGGCACATAGAAACTTATGAGCACATTTACAAAACATTCACAGCTATTCAGACACATTAAGAAGATCTCTACAAATATCTGAGCAAAATGTTTTTGACAGCAGGCAGCTTGAAATACATTCTCTGTTGCAGGAGGAGAAGGGGGCAAGAATGTGAAGAGCAACAACTTTGAAATCTTATAAAATTATTTACAATGTAAGATTTTCCACAGATTTAAGCATGGCGATTATAATGATGTGTATGTGTACAAATATGTACGACACATTGTACAAACACAAGCATATTTTAATTAAAAACAAAAAATGACAACAACAAAAAATTGTTTTATTTAGAGTCATTTTTAATATGTTGTTTTTGTTTTTCTTTTTAATGTAACTTGTGCTTTGAGAGCTAGCGAAAACTTATTAAGGGAAATGAACACAAATTAAAAATACCAAAAAAATTACCTTCTTTACCCCTCGTCCAACAATATAGCCAGCCATAGCACTTAAGTTGATTTATCTGTCAAGCCATGAAGACTCGCAGGATGATGGTAACATTACATTTTTGCTTGTTTGTTTGTTTATTTGCTTGTTACAAGTTTCACTACATGTATGGATATGTGTTGAGACAAAATATTTGCAGTAGAACAGCAGCAGCAGCAGCAGCAAAACGTTGCCAACAACAATCAGTGTTCATTACCAACAACAAGATAGTGGAAAGCGAGTACATGATGAGTGTAAAACGGAAATAGCAGCGAAAAGCAGCTAAGCGTAAGTGACGCCATGTTTGTAAGATAAAAACACACTCTTCACATTGACACACTCGCACACATATGCAAACTACGCTTTCGTTGATTTATTGCATATCCTTCCTTGAGCGCCACCAAATCCACTGTGAGACAGAATGAGCATGAATAAATGTTGATATAAATTGCGAATGCTTAGGTGGTAAGTAAGGCTTGTGGAGAGTGTGGATCAGAATAGATTTACAAAAAAGGACAATCCAAAGAAACCCATTATATCTCGTACAATATATATGTAGAGCAAATATATCAGCATTTGCGGTCAAAGTGCCTTTAAGTTTTTTCCCAAAAATTTCAAATCAATAACAACTAAATAGAGGCAATAAATGTCTCCAAGACTTTAATCACAGTCACTGTTGCTATCTTTGACAGACCATCGAGGAAAGGATTCAGAGCAAAAAATCTTATTTGAGACAATTGAGGCATCAACATAAAAAAAGAAATAAAGATAGTAAAACCGATAACGCAAATAAAGCAACTCAGCAGTGCCAAAAAAGGGTCAAAATGATATATGAAATATGAAATATGATATATGAAATATGAAATATGAAATATGAAATATGAAATATGAAATATGAAATATGAAATATGAAATATGAAATATGAAATATGAAATATGAAATATGAAATATGAAATATGAAATATGAAATATGAAATATGAAATATGAAATATGAAATATGAAATATGAAATATGAAATATGAAATATGAAATATGAAATATGAAATATGAAATATGAAATATGAAATATGAAATATGAAATATGAAATATGAAATATGAAATATGAAATATGAAATATGAAATATGAAATATGAAATATGAAATATGAAATATGAAATATGAAATATGAAATATGAAATATGAAATATGAAATATGAAATATGAAATATGAAATATGAAATATGAAATATGAAATATGAAATATGAAATATGAAATATGAAATATGAAATATGAAATATGAAATATGAAATATGAAATATGAAATATGAAATATGAAATATGAAATATGAAATATGAAATATGAAATATGAAATATGAAATATGAAATATGAAATATGAAATATGAAATATGAAATATGAAATATGAAATATGAAATATGAAATATGAAATATGAAATATGAAATATGAAATATGAAATATGAAATATGAAATATGAAATATGAAATATGAAATATGAAATATGAAATATGAAATATGAAATATGAAATATGAAATATGAAATATGAAATATGAAATATGAAATATGAAATATGAAATATGAAATATGAAATATGAAATATGAAATATGAAATATGAAATATGAAATATGAAATATGAAATATGAAATATGAAATATGAAATATGAAATATGAAATATGAAATATGAAATATGAAATATGAAATATGAAATATGAAATATGAAATATGAAATATGAAATATGAAATATGAAATATGAAATATGAAATATGAAATATGAAATATGAAATATGAAATATGAAATATGAAATATGAAATATGAAATATGAAATATGAAATATGAAATATGAAATATGAAATATGAAATATGAAATATGAAATATGAAATATGAAATATGAAATATGAAATATGAAATATGAAATATGAAATATGAAATATGAAATATGAAATATGAAATATGAAATATGAAATATGAAATATGAAATATGAAATATGAAATATGAAATATGAAATATGAAATATGAAATATGAAATATGAAATATGAAATATGAAATATGAAATATGAAATATGAAATATGAAATATGAAATATGAAATATGAAATATGAAATATGAAATATGAAATATGAAATATGAAATATGAAATATGAAATATGAAATATGAAATATGAAATATGAAATATGAAATATGAAATATGAAATATGAAATATGAAATATGAAATATGAAATATGAAATATGAAATATGAAATATGAAATATGAAATATGAAATATGAAATATGAAATATGAAATATGAAATATGAAATATGAAATATGAAATATGAAATATGAAATATGAAATATGAAATATGAAATATGAAATATGAAATATGAAATATGAAATATGAAATATGAAATATGAAATATGAAATATGAAATATGAAATATGAAATATGAAATATGAAATATGAAATATGAAATATGAAATATGAAATATGAAATATGAAATATGAAATATGAAATATGAAATATGAAATATGAAATATGAAATATGAAATATGAAATATGAAATATGAAATATGAAATATGAAATATGAAATATGAAATATGAAATATGAAATATGAAATATGAAATATAAAATATGAAATATGAAATATGAAATATGAAATATGAAATATGAAATATGAAATATGAAATATGAAATATGAAATATGAAATATGAAATATGAAATATGAAATATGAAATATGAAATATGAAATATGAAATATGAAATATTAAACATGAAAAATTTTAAATTGAAATTAAACATGAAATCAAAATATAAATTTTAAAGTTGAAATTTAGAGTTTGAAATTTGAAATTTTAAAATTTTAAATTTGAAATTTGAACTTTTAAATTTTAAAATTTGAAATTTTGAATTTGGAATTTGAAATTTGACATGAAAATATAAATTGGAAAGTTGAACTTTAAAGTTTGAAATTTGAAATTTAAAATTTAAAATTTGAAATTTGAAATTTGAAATTTGAAATTTGAAATTTGAAATTTGAAATTTGAAATTTGAAATTTGAAATTTGAAATTTGATATTTGAAATTTGAAATTTGAGATTTTAAATTTTAAATTTTAAATTTTAAATTTTAAATTTTAAATTTCAAATTTTAAATTATAAATTTTAAATTTTAAATTTTAAATTTTAAATTTTAAATTTTAAATTTTAAATTTTAAATTTTAAATTTTAAATTTTAAATTTTAAATTTTAAATTTTATCCTTCAACACAATCACGCAAACTAGAACCACAAAAACAAAAAAAAAACAAAATGACAAAATGTCAAATCATTTTATCTATAAGATATATAATGCTTAGAAAATATGTCACATAAACTTTATATCAAGCGCCAATATAAAGTCCATAAATCAACGCACCGGTTATAAATCTAAAAACAGCAAAACCAAAGAAATTCTTAACGAGTGGGAAGAAAATAAAATATTTTATGCTTTAATACTTTCGGCGCAAAGGACACAAAAACCCAACCCAATATTTATTAAATCCGAGCACTACAAAATTGTTGACTCTAATGCTGAGCTCATATCACATTAATTCAGCTCTTGTTTCCGTTAGGTTGATCTCATATATTTGTTCGAATGTATGTGTTTAATTTAAACAACTTGTTGTTGTCAAAGCCCAACAACAAGAACAACAACAGCAATAACAACAGCACTGTTTCACTTTAGGAAACAGCGTTCTGAGTACCTTATCCTTGTTTATTTTCGGCTGTGTTTGTGTATGTGTGTACATGCATACAACAAGCAGAACAAACAAACTTTGTTCAAACCAAATGATCCTTGAGCTTGAAGTGGCAAGGGCTGTACGAATGAATGAATGGTATGAAGGGCATGATTGCACACACACGCCGTGTTAAACGGTTTGATGTGTGTGTGTACATAATTTTATCTACTAACAAAGTTAATGCCTGAATACATTTTAAGGATTACGTGTGTGTTAAGAAAATCATTAACGTATTAGATATACATTTTAATGCGTCTTCACTGGCCTCAAACGAAAAGACGTTCGTCCTTCCTTCCTTCTTTCTTTTTTCTACTTGATATTTGATAAATATTGAATATTTACCTAAAAAGTTATAAAAATGTTTTAAATTTGAGCATATTTTGCTTACATTCGACACTTATATATAATTTAGAAGTAGTTGTTGTTGCTGTTGAATCAACAGCTTATTTCAAGCTTCCTATTCCAATTCGCACCTACTTTCCAAAATCATCTCCTTAACGCTATCAACCAATTTTGAAGTGTTGTCGTTGCACTATGCAACATTAATTAAATGCACTTAATTGCTTTTTCCTTACCAGCTATCCTGATGCATCGTCGAGCTGAATTGGCGTCATTGGCTTATAAGAAGTACACTTGATAGCTCTATAACACTCTGTCTGTTGTGGGATTATTTGGAGTGCAATAAACAACTTAAAGATGCATTGGTTAAAAGTATATTTTGAAGAGATTTAAGAGCATTAGATTGAGCACTTATTTATTGATTATCATAATTAAGTAATTTTTATAATCGATTTTGAAAATAAGTACATAACAATTTTAAGAACATTATTAAAGAAAATATAATTTTAGTATTCATTTCAACTCTTCTTTTGAAAAATAAATATCCAGACTTGAAGAATTCGAATTTTTTAAAATTTTTAGAAATATACTGTAAACACTGAAAATTTCGAAAATTTGTCAAAAAAAATTTTATATTTTCTTTCGATTTACATTTTTTATAAGACGAGTGGGAAGAATGCTTTTTTTAACCTTGCGTCTTCTACGACATTTTTACAAAATACTCCTGAAGGTTTTGTTAAAAAATATTTCAACAGCGGCAATATTAGAAAACCGAAAAACGAGCATTTTGGAGCAAAGTCTTTAAAAATTCATATCTCGAGACAATATAATTACCAGGAAGAAATATTTTAGGAATGTAATCTACATATATATGACTTTCGAAAAAAGTTTAGGCTGCGTTCCAAAAAGTATAATTATTTTGCAATCAGAATATTTGGTAAAAAGCTTCAGCTTCTGCACGGAGAGAAAGACATGGACTAAAATCAAGCTCAAAGCGTTCAAAACCATCTCAAAACATGCAGAAATTGGGCTTGAAAATTTTTTGATAAACATGTCAATTTGTACTAAATAAGAAACAATAGGGGTATTCTCGCTGTCTTGCAAAACCCTTGCAAGGTGTAAGAATTGCAAAAATTGCAGAATCTTGCAACGCGTGCAACGAAACAACAACAAAATACAAGCGATAAAAGTTTTGCAATTCGTGAAATCTGTGCAACAGTGATACCCATGTTTTGAGTGGACGTGCAACCTTGCACTCTGATTGAGAGAAATTTGTTAATTATAGTTGGTGTGCGTCAGAGTAAGTATTTAAATTTTTTGTTTTCGCCTGTTCGCGGCATTTCTTGTAATATTCACAATATTTGTGATTTTGTGCGCTCCCGCAGTGTTGCATATTTTAAGTATTGCAAGGTTGCATTTTCACAAATTTTGCATTTTTGCTATACTGCGAGAATATCCCTAATGATATTAGGGCTTGATATCAACAATATTATGGCTTAGCTTAGAATCACTCTCAAAATTAATTGGTTTGGGATTGTTTTCAGCTCAAATTTCTCTCCGTCCGGTGTATAATCATCATAATTTTTAGAACCGTAATTATTATGGCCAACAGACACCTGCTCATTCCAATCATGTTTGTCTGGTTAATGAAATACAGCAACAAAATTTTACTTACTTTAGAAATTTTAAAAAATGGCATGGACGACGTCGTTGGACGGTTCCATTTACGGGTCAAATTTGATAGTACCTTGATAGCTTTTTTGACGTATAAAACTGAATGATTCAGCATTTCTAGTAATAATACAAAGGCTTTCACCCTAACATAGAAAAGCATTGCTTATAGCATCTACTAGCAACGCTTCAAGTATCGCTTCGTTTGTAGCGCTCACTCTGACAACAGCCTAGAAGTTGAGATATTCAACTGAATGGTTTGTTTTATTCCTATAAGTTGAAAAATTCAAATAAAAGTTGGTCCAAGTAAATGAAAAATGAAACTTAAGCGTTGAAAAAAAACGTCTTTTAAGTTTAAATTTTAAATAGATATTGATTATAGATTGATATATATTGTTTTATATATATAAGGCGCCCCTATCTGCATGCGCCCCGAGCCTGGGCTTTACTGGCTCGGCTCCAGGGCCGGCCCTGAGAATAAGAATCGCGAAATTCTTAAATTTACGTCTATCGTAATTAAGTCTATCGAAAATCTGTTCATCAGATCAGATCTCAACATCCAAATTTGTGCTCCATATTTATAAGGATGGGCATGATTAATGACTTTTTTGAAGACTGGTTTTTGTTCCTCGAAAAAGGGTTCTCATTTTCAATTCCTGTAAACTTTATGCTGATACCATTTTTAGAAGACCAAGTCCTTAACCAGATTTTCAACAGTGATTGGAGCCCAGCAAGCCACTGGCAAAGTTTCTTTGCTTCCAAAATTTGTATATAACGGAATTTAACAAAAAAGTGTGACAAGCCTGTGAGAAATAAAACGTGCTTCGCCTTTAAGCACGGTTCGAGAAATGAGGAAAATGCTAACGGTTCTAGAAATGAGACCGTTTTCAAAATAAATAACAATATTAACAATAATTATATCTAAATTGCTTTAAAATTAATGAAGTTTATAATAATTTCTTTGACAATCTTAAAAGCAACATTTTAAAACAAAAGACCAAAACACCTTTCAAAATTTTGTCAGTGTATTGAAAATTAATGAAACTAAAAATATGAGACAATTTCAATTTTTAAAATTTCCTCTTTTCATGAATACAAATTGCTTAAGTTGAATAATATATCAGAAACTCATCATTTCAAAACTTAATGTCTGTAAGTCAGAAAGTTATTTTTAACCTTTTTGAGAATAATACTGTTAAGGAGATGCAAAATAAGAAGTAAGAAAAAAATATCAATTTCAATGCACGCTTAATTGTAAAAACAGGCTGGAGAAAATCGAAAATCCAAAATTTTGTTTGCGTATTTTGCATAATATTTAAAAATTTTATACACTTTTTTTAATACAATATCTATCATCATTCTATCATACCCGAAGTCATAAAGGGAAACCTTAAACCAATAAAACATATTTTTTCGACCGACGTGCATACTTATTGTTTTAATAGCTTATCAAGATTAGTATAATCTTAAAGCTTGTATATAATTTTAGTCAGAAATTTATTTTTCAACCGGAAACTGCCACTGAAAGCAAGTTATTTTCAATGTGGTTAAATTTGTAACAGTTGAAATTCCAAAATTCATTAATTTCTGTCAGTTAACAATTAATATCGTACAAATGTGCAATTATAGGATAATTTACAACCAGTAATTAACCCCTTATAAATTAGAAATCAACCTTAATGAATATTTGCTGTGAAATGAGTTAAGGAGGATGTCTTATGGGACATAAGAAAATTATACCGAATTTTTTAAGAATTTTGTTTTTTGAGGACCTGTCAACACTATTGTTAAAAACTTACTAGGTTTTTATTTATACAAAATAATTTTTGCGGAAAAAAAAATTACTTTATATTTGTGTTAAATTTAACTTCTTTAGGAACTTAGGTACAAATTTGAACTCAAGGTACTTTCTGTTCCCTTTATTTATGTCTCCTTTGTCCCCATTTTATTTTATTTCCTCGTGACTGGATTTTCAATAACTTTCTAAGATTATTGAAATATTCTACATTGAGAATGTTCTTCCAGTCACAAGCAACAAAGCCACAAGAAAACTTTATTATTTTTGGCATAACTAAAACATGTTCAAAAAAACCTTTTTCCACCAAACGAATGTTGACAACACAATCTCCAAACTCGAACTCATTCATCACAACTAGTCATAAATTAAGCCAGAAACATAGACAAAAAAAACAACAAGTCAACGACTCAGCGGCTTATGCTGACCAGGGATGGCATGGCCAGTCAGTCAGAAATAGTTGCACATACACAAAACTTAAATTCGGAATGCTCAATAGATATGCACTCCCGGTGGATACATCAAGTGCAAAAATTGATGAATTATGTTTGATGTCTAAAAGAATAGAAAGTGAGTATGAGTTGGGCTGAGAGTGGGCTGAGAATGCTATTGGAATGGTTTGGGTGGTCTGTGTGTGTGCTGTTAAATGCAAAATAACTCCGGTTTATCTTCTTGTATGACGGAAATGGCAAAACTAAGCTTGTCACTGAGCTCGATAAAACCGCCACAAATAAGTTAGTAGGTAAAGTAAAAAAAGAGGGAATTTCATCATCAGTTTGCTCATCAATCAATAAGATGTGCGCTTTATGACATAGAAACGGTACTTCGTTGTGTGGTAAAAATAAAAAAATTATGCAGCAAAAAATCTGAATTTTTTTTTTCGCAAGCAAATTCTGGGTATTTCAACTTAAGTCCACTGAACCACAAGTGAACGATATTTGAGAGTTTTGCACATGTTGTGAGGTTTATATTTTTGCTTTAATAAATTTTCGTTTTTCAACATACAGTTCACTGAAATTGTATCAATATGAGAGAATTTCGTTGGCGATATTTCTAAAATATGAATTTTTAGATCAAAAAACAAAGTTTTATGAATACAAACGAGTGCTCAAAAGGATTATAAATGTTGCCTGTGCTGTTCAATTTTGTAGAAAAATTATTTCGTCAAACATTAGATTAGATCTATTTGGTTTTTTGCTAACTGAATCATAAGTGTTGTTTTTTTATTTTTGTTCATAAATGATTTTTTGTTCAATACTAAGTTCTCAAATGAATCCTAAAAGTTACTTAAAAGGAGGTTAATTTTTAATTTTGTTAATAAGTATGTCACATTGTTTGCTAAAAGCCATTGATATGGTAGAATGAAAGTAGTTCAAGCGGATATATAAAACAGAAGAATTAAGGTTTATTCAGCATACTTCTGTGGTAGAACGTACTCAGCACACTAAGATCATATGCAACCCAGTGATGAAAACCGTCGTAAAAAATTAACTATAGAATATATCGACTTGATTTTTTTTCTTTTTTATCTCTTTAAAATTTGTATTTTTTAATAAAATATAAGTTTCATAGGGAAAATATTTTTTAAATAAGTTAAAAAATATATAGAAAAAGCATAAGAACGTATATTTTATGTAAAAACACAAAAAAAAATGAGCGGTATATGTTGCCAGTGGGCCGGATGAGGGTTAGGTACAATTCCCGGTTATAGTTTCTTTCAAATTTAAATTTTTACCTGAATAAGAATAGATGAAAATTAAGATTATTCCATTTGATGACAAAAAAAGTTAAAATAAGTCTTAAAACTGTTTCTTGCAGATTATTTTTTTAAACCAAGTGATTTTGGCTACCTGTTAAAAGATCTTTTTGATAAAAATGTATAATGTTTTTTCTTGTAACTTTTAATATTCAACAAAATTTTATAAAAATATAAAGACGTTGTTGATAATTTCTTTTTTTGCATAAAAAATTATTTAAATCTTTCTGTATAAATTTTTTTCCAAAAAAAAAACCGTATTTATCGACATTTTTTATTGAAATCATTTCAAAATTTAGTAACAGAATTTAATTCCGTTATATACCCTGCAGTGTAAGACTTACCAGCAGGACAATCTCTGACGTACATATATTTGACTTATCAAAAATCAAGAATAATAGAATATAATTCATTCTTACAATACAATAATACAATAATAATAATTATAATACAATCTTTAATTTTTGATCAAATATCGAATTGTTGAAATTTTAATACATTTTACCATGGTTGAATAATAACAAGGTTGCTGCAAAACTGACTGTGCTCTCTTTCTCATAGCCGAAAGTGTCAAAATCAACTGGCTGCCGAAAGAAACAACAACAACAACAGCTGAAGCCGTTCGCTTTGACATTTTCGGCAGTCGCGTTCTCCGTATTGCGGCCAGTGCTGCCGTTTTACAAATTTTAATAGCAGTAAATTCTCAGTTTTTGGGGAGTATTTTTTACATTTTAGGAGTACTTTAGTACTTATTTAGAAATAGTAGTATTTTTTGTGTTTGGGGAGTATAGTAGTACTCAAGAGTCAAGAGGAGTAAATTACTCCGATAGTAGTACTTTCGGCAGCGCTGATTGCGGCTACCTTATGGCTAAATCGCAATACTGCGTTAGGTCGGTCGTGCGTTGACAGCTCGAGTAGAGATCAACGTGTTCTTATGGTGCAAATCCAAATGCGACCTCAAGCGTTGGTCGTACTTTATATCGTAAAACAAGAAGAAGAGATAAAATACGACCAAAGTACGATCTAACGAGATAAGTAGAAAAATGTTCTACTCGGTCGTGCGTTTGACATTTCTTCATAGAGCAGAGTTGCATTTTCATTGAAAGCGCTTAAAATGTGGGTGTTTTATGGTTTCACTGGCAAAGATAGATTTTCGTGGGATTTCTTTTATTATCGCTGGAATTTATGTTTTATATAATGTTTTTTAATTACTCATGCTATTAAAGTAATCAAATTAAGATTTTGATAAAGTTAATCTATTTGTATTATTCGATATCTTAGAAATTTATATAGAAATTGAGAGATTTAGAATTGGAGGAAAAACAACTTTTGTGGGCATTTTTGTGTAGCTGCTTTTATTGGCATCGCCAAAATTACAGACGCACAATCTGTCAGCGCAACATTGAGTTTTGTAAAGTAATAGGTCGTGCGTTCTGTCAGTTCATCTCGTAAAGTTTATGCAACGTCGATATAAAGTACGATCGGCGCATGACCGACCTAACGCAGTATTGCGATTTCAGCATTAATCTGTGTACGCTGCATTTTACCACCCATTGCTCTCTTTATGCATTTCAAACCGGTTCTGTTTCTTCCTATTTCATGCTTGCCACTTCATTTTTTTTTTAACTCATGCTTTCAATCAGGGTTACCAACTAATTTTCAGAAGTTCTCAAAATTCTCCGATTTTTCATAAAATTCCCAAATAAATGAACATTTATTAAAATAAAACATAAAAATTGCATTAAAAAATTTAAAAAACTCAGAGGCCTTCCTAAAAACTTGGTTCTTCGAAAAGAGCCTTCAGTTGGGTCAAGGAAAATAAAATCAACTTATTTATATATGTGCCTTATCAATTTATACAAAGTAACAAAATATTTACTTTTATGTTTTTAAATTTATTGATTGAAATTATGTCAAAGATATTATTTTGATTGTATTAGAAAATTTCATGAAAATTTAAATTCCCCGCAAATATCAGATAAAATATTAAATTCCCCACCAATAATCATTATAACTTAAATGAATTTTAATATTCCCCGATCTACTTGAAATTCCCCGCAAATTGGGGAATTCCCCACCAGTTGGCATCCCTGTTGTCAATATTCATGTTCGGCTTTCTTTGATTTCATTTTGTTGACTCACACGCCATCAGACAAATGGCATGATGCTAGTGCGATCGACTCTTGTGCTATGGTTCGCGGTTCGAAACATGAAAGTAGCGGAATATTTAATTTATTACTTTATTAAATTATCAGAAAAAATATGTTTTATTTTAAAATTCTATTACGACGAAGGGGAAAATGGGTCACAGGCATGTGATAAGATTTGTGCGGTTCATGTGATGAGATTTTTAACTGAAGGACTACAAAACAGTTTTAAGCCATTTAAATAAAGTTGGTTTTAAAAAGAAGCTAAATGAATGGATTCCTCATGAATTAAGTGCAAAAAAATTTAAAGGACCGAATTTCTATTTGGGATTCGCTACTGAAACGAAATACAATCGAGCCATTTTTGAAACAAAAATTAACAGGTGATGAAAAATCGAGCCATTTTTGAAACATATGGTAAGAAGTGATGGAAAGTGGATCATATACGTTAATATTGTTCGAAAACGGTCTTAGTTGAATAAAGGTTAAGATCCAAGAACGGTTTTAAAGCCGAAATTGACGACAAGGAAGGTGTTGTAGTGTGTTTTGTGGAACTATAAGGGTATCATCCATTATGAGCTTCTACCGTCTGTCCAAATGATTGACTCAAACCTCTACTGTCAGTAATTATGTGATTGAAGCAAGTTTTTGAAAAAAGAGGCCGAAATTGATCAACAGGAAAGGTTTTGTGTTTTATCATGACAACGCAAGATCACTCACATCTTTATTGACATGGTAAAAACTAAGAAAATTTAACTGGTAACTAAAATTTCATCCACCTAACAGTCCTTAAATTGCACCGTCAGATTATCATTTGTTCTGATCTCTTCAACACACTTTTTTTGTGTTTGAAATTGACCTCAAAAGATGACTTCAAAAACCACCTGCGTCAGTTTTTTATCGATAAAAACCTGGAATTCTACATTAAAGGAATCATGGTTTTTATTTTTCAGTGTTAAAAAATTAAATGTTGTTTATTTTTATTAAAAAAACCGCCGAATTCTTTTCCCCAACCCAATATAAACCTATGTATAGTGGTTTTAATTTTGTGGGTTGTATGGGAGTCGGATTCCAAAAATATGCAATAATGAGGACCCTTGGGTCTATGTGAACATTATATCAACTCCTTCTTCGTATCCTGTGTTTACAGACAATACACAGACGGACGGATGAACGCGCGGACGGCCCAAATGGTAATGAAATATGTATAGTTTTCTTTACTGGACTCGCTTTTTTCTAGATGTTCCAACTTTTACACAAAGTTTAGATCTTGAATAAAAACAAAAAGTATCGTTTTTGAGAGACATTGAATCCAGGGCATGATTCAAAACTGATTCATTTGCGAATGGCGAAAATTAACTTTTTGATATATAAGATCATAAATAGGTCAAAAAATATGCCTTTGGTTCTCTGAGAGAAATTCATAAAATAAGTATTTAAGCTTTTGAGAGCTTAGCGTTACGCTATAGAGCTTTCTGCAAAACACTGTTGATAAAACATTAATTTATAACTCTTTTGCGAAGAAAAATGTTCGTTTTCGAAAATTTTCCAACCTACTTAAGTACACAAAAAAGTATCTCCAGCTATTTATTCTCTTTATAACATATACATGAACTCAAAAACTTAATTATTTAAAGACACTTAGTCCGACGAACGGCACCAAAATGATTTATTTCCGAATATTCGAAAACGCACGAATTTCAAATGTAAATAAAAATTAAAATATTTGCATAATTTATTACATTTAAATAAAACAATATAGGGGGTTGTCTATTTCCGCGTTCTTAGGAATTACAGAGTAAATTTGTATTTAATTATTATTAACATTTCATTAAATCTAAAAATAAAAAATATAGCCGATTTTCAAAAACTGTTTGTATTAAGTAAAGTGTTTAAAAAAAAAGGGCTTGTTATATTTTCTAGGGAATCCTGTCAAAATATCACCATATTTGGCAACTCTGCTGGGAGAACAGTTTAAGCTTTTGAGAGTTTTATGTTACACTGTAAAAAATTCTCTCTACAAAACTATAAAAATTAAGTGTTTAATATGCATTTGTTAGAAAAAACAAAAAAACAACAATTTTTTAAGTTTTTATTTACACTCCTTTTTTATCACCACAATTTATGTGTTTTCTTTTTCACTCACTTTTAACACTTCATATATATTTTTCTACTCTTCTAGATGTTAAACGTTTTTATTGAAACTTAAAATAAAGCAACTTAAAGTGATTTTTTAAAAAACAACTTATTTTAAAAGAACAAAACAACAAAAACAAAAACACAATTCAACTACAAAAACAACAACAAAAAACAACAACAACAATAACAAGAGAAACCCATTAAAAGTGAACACTAACGAAATGTGACAATAATTTGACGAGTAGAGGGCACGATTGGCACGTTTGTCTATGCACAAAACAGGCACGCAGCACAACTACAACAACAATAATAACAACAACAACAACAACTACAACATTAAAAAAAAACAACAACAAAAGCATTAAAACAAACAACAATAACAAAACACTGCAACGCACAACAAAAAAAAAAGCTGAATTAAAGTTTAAAAAATAAACTACATTCAATTAAAAACAGCAACAACAAAAACAACAACCCTAAAAGAAGCACCAATATTTTTATACTTTTGCGCTTTTGGTGTGTGTGTTTGTCTGTCACTAACTTAGTTAACTTTGTGTGCTCGTTTTATACACATCGACACACAGCATACTCACAGCACACACACACAAACACACACGCATCCACTCACGGACAATCTTAACTTAAACTCAACCCTCTCCTAACCCCACACCCACCCCCCCTAGTTCACGCAGCCACCCTAGCCCCACACCAGCACCACAATTGCACATTATTATAATAGATACTCCTCGCACGTCTACCGTATGGAGCGCGGTGCTGGCGGCAGCGGCGGCCACCATCATCATCAGCATCCCAGTGGCGCCTCACTTAATTACATACACGTGGACGAGCCCTCCGGCAAATCATCGCTCGACAATCCCGCCACAAAAAAGAAGCCACCCAAATTGCGCGCCATCAATCGTTCCATCTCGATGGCCATCGACAATTATGCGCCACAAATGATGTTAGACGATTCGCTAATCGTCGAGCAGCCGCTGATACATCGCTCCGCATCGCCAGTGGCCGCACGTTCAGCACCGCCACAATCACTCGCACTACCCACGCACCATCAGCACCAAATGCACGCGGGCGCCATGTCGCCGGCGTTGTCTGCACGCCAGCAGCATCAACAGCTGCGCACGTTTCAGCAGCTGGCTGCGCAGGCACATCGGCACCAGCACCAACAACAACATCCGCACCAGCACCAACACCAACACTCTAGTTCAGCTAGCTCGCCAACGGCGCACTCGATCAGCCCCGTGGCGGGCGGCTCAGCGTCGGCCTTGTCGTCACACCAGCAGCAGCAGCACCAGCCGGATATCTACTTGGTGAGCAGCAGCAGTCTGGGTGACGGCAATGGACTGGGACGTGCGGGCGGCAGCACGTCGCCAATACAGTTCATCGATGACTACATGCTGCCGCCGCCGCACCGCCTAAGCGCCAGCGCAACGCATCCGCTAAAGAAAACGCTCTTTCGACGCTCCGACACTATCGATGTTCATTCGAGCTCCAACTTTCAGATGAAAAAGACGCATTCATTTCACGCCCAGCAGGATCCAGCGCTTGATCAGCTGCTGCTAACAGCCGGTGGTGGTTCTTCAGCTTCCTCTAGTCGCCGCACCAGTTCGGTGCGCGGCAACTTTTTAATGCCTGGCCAGCCAGGTAAGGATATTAGCCGCTCTCCGTCGCCTAGCAGGCGTGGCAGTCGTACACATCGTTCCTTTAATGATCCCGCACGCCGACCCAGCGCCAAGCCTGACTCTGTAGTGGAGTCACAGATACGTCATCCTTCCTTAAACGACGATCTACTTGAGTCCATGGACGGCCGCCCGTCGCTTTATAACCAGGCAAATCTGTCGCTGGAGAATGAGCTGTTCATAGAGTCTCGTTCACGCAGCAACAGCCACGAGGAGGCTCCACCCACACGCTCTATGTCTGGCATTGTGCGCAAGAGTTCCGGCTCGTTCGAGGATGCAGCCGCTGCCGCTTCAGGCATGGTTCATGCGTCTGGCACCGCCAGCAGCCTTAAAAAAAGAGCTGTCGATCATGCGCATCCCAGACAGCACAGCTCGCACAGTCTTGAGCTGGACGGCCGACCGTCAACATCTGCCGCTGCTGCTGCTGCCTCACATGGACATCCACATCCACCGCATACAATGCAGCTGCACAGCGCCGCTGCAGCTGCTACCGCTGCCTATCACTTTAAGCGTGGCGCCAAACACGGGCACTCGCTCTACTTGTCGCCGAGCAATCTGGAAGAGCTGCAGGTGCATCGTCCAGGCTTTATTGCCGCAGCGGCTGCCTTTCAGGGTACAAATGCCAGCGCCAAGCAAGCCAAAGCGCTGCACAGCGCCAGCATGCGGCTGCGCACATACAGGGATACACTCAGCGCCAGCAAAAAGTCGAAAAGTTTCATTGGCGACTCGGGCTATCCGCCGCCAGTGATTGGCAACGAATTTGAGCTTACCTCACCCCACCGACGCAACAGTCGTCCATTGTCGAGTGCGGTGGCTGCCGCTGGCGGCGCTGCCATCAGCATCGAAGACATCAAACGCAGTCCACGCCCACTAGCGATAGCTTCGACCTCAGCTGCAGCGGCAGCCGCCTTCATCGAAGAAAAACGTCCATCATTCGAACGAAAATCGTCGCTTACATACGAACTGGGCGATGCAGCATTCGAACAGGTGCTGCGTCCCTTTCATCACAAGGCAGCGGGGCGACGCATCTCGATGACGGGTTCACACAAGACGCTCAAAAAGAAATCACTCAGCGATGAGACAGACGATGATGAGGAGGCCGATCGCAAGCGAAAACGCATCGTTTGTATTGTCATGACGGTATTTCTGTGTCTGGTATGCGCGAGCGTATTTGTTGTGATCGTAACGTTGATATCGAGTGGACAGCCATCGTCGAAGAAGATATCGTCGTATACGCGGGATACACCTGTACATTATACGCCTGGAATGCCCGGTAGGTTAAACATAGTTTGGGGTGGATTTTACTTGCTAGACTTCGAGTGGATCAAGCAGGTTGCAACGGTTAACATGAAAAAGGTTTAAACTGCAGACGGTCTGCAGCTGAAAAGGGTTCACACTTGCTAGAGAGAAAGACAGAGAGAGATAGAGGGAGAAAATTAAGTCTTTCAATTGATAAGAAATATTTATAGAAAACATATTCTTTTTAAAAAATTTAATTTTAATATAAATATATACAATTGTATCGATATATCTCGATTTTTATCGATTAAATTTAACGATCAATTTATGAATTTAAATTTATCGATAAAATTTTTATTAAATATTTTAGTTCAAAATATGTCAAAACTTACCGATTTTCATTTAGCTTTATCTGGTCGATTACAAGCAAATTTCAAATCAACATTCAGATGAAACTTTTAATATTTAACTTCAAAAATAGCTTAACGAATTTTTATCGAAAAATTTAAGCTCTTTATTATTAATTTCTTTAATCATTTCAGTCAAAATTTTAAATCGATATCTAAAATTATTTATTTTATCGGTTTTCAAAAAAAAAAACAAATTGCTGGATTTTAGATATTTTCTTCTTCAAAGTAGCTTGATGTAATAACCACATAAATTGCTATCGATACAATATTTCAAATTAAAAACCATAACTGCGCAGTCATGTTAACAACTCGAGTGTGAACCCTGGCTGAACTCTTCTTTCGCTGATGCCAGGCCCTGGCATGTCAACCTTCATAGCGGTCGACTATGTAACAATAGATGCTGTTGCAATCTTGTTTGACACCTACTCGAAGCACAACCCCCTACCCCTCCAGAACAAACAAAAAATATCCTAACATCTACAGTGTGTGTGGTTTTTTTTTCAGCCTGAAAAAGTGGGTTATTCGAGTTGTTCTCGTCGTTGTACATGTTGCTGATGTTGCCTGCTTGGTTGGCTTCAGGTTGCTTTGCATACAACAACGACAGCAACAACAATAACTGAAGTCACTTTGCAGTGCAATGTTCACATGACAATAGACTGTGACAACAATAACAACAAGCAGATGAAGAAGAAAAAGAACAACAATAACAAAAAAGTGAAAATTAACAACAATAAAAACCGACAGCTGGCAACCCAAATATGTGCAGAGCTGCCAACCAGCTGCACTTTCATGTGATTTTTTTGTCCTTTTTTTTACTCGAGCAGCTTTATTCGAGTCTTGACTTTAACATGTTGGTTGCATTTTTCTTTTTTTTTGTTCACCTACTTCTTTTCTTTGCTGTATTCTTTTATCTATACTTCGTAGCATTTGTCTATTTTTTCTGCCATCAATTTTATTAGACAGTTCGTTGTGAGAGTTAATGCTTTGGCATCACATTTAAAGACCCTTTCTAAGGAGCTTTTAATAATTGAGGAGAAAGACCAGCACAATATTTTATTACAGTGCAGCTTGATTTTTTTTTTTTTTTGTGTTATTTTTGTACGTTTTTTAAAGTGTCAATTTATATGGAAAAGCACCATTATTTTAAAGTTGATATTTTTCTACATAAACTGCGTTAAAATTTTCAATTTAATTGGCAATGATTTTTAACAGGGCCATTTATTTTAATAGACCCAACCAGATAGACACAAGCCATGGTAGTTTTTGTTTTTTTAATTGTGAAAAGAGAACAAAAAAGCAAACAAGGATGACCATTTTTTGACATGCTTTAATATGATTATATAAGAGACATTTCAAGTTAAGTTGGATATTCAAAACTTAAACCAAATTTAACACAATTTCACTTTATGTTGGTTTTAAAAATACATATCATTTCAACGTGAGCAGATATCATTTCAAAATTTGGCAACAAAGACACTAAAAATAGTTTAGATTACAAAAACTTAATTTTTTCAATTTCAACGATTAAAATTATAACAGCTTTTGGACCACAATTGAAAAATTCGTCCCATTTTAAATCAGAACCATTATGTATTATTTACACAAAATTTTATTAATTGTACAGTTGAAGAATCGTAACCTATGAGTTCAGTTTTATTAACTACTTAGTTACTATTTAGTAACTAGACTCTGCTCCAAACCAGAATTGTGTGCACATATTAGGCACTTAAAAAGGTGTAACATACCTTATATTTCCGGGCTTTAACAAAAAATTTAGAGTTATCCATTTTGCCTTTAAAAAAATAAATACAAATAAAAATTAAAGTATAATTAAGTTATAGGGCCGAATTTTATGCCAGGTGAGGTATACATGTATCAGGACAGATTTGCCAATTCCTTAAAAAAATACTTACCCCTAAACCTGCAGTAAAAAACCGCTTAAATCTATGATTACTTAAAAAATCCCCCCAAAACAAAAAGAAACAAAAGCAAGTCACATATTGTTATGTTCTTGAAATTACACAGTACTAACCGCCAATATTTTATTTTACAATTCCGGTGGTCAGACCTATAGATCACCTCGAATTTCCTTGATCCAAATTTTCTTAAGTTTAAACATTGCGGTGAACTATTTAGCTATTACAACGTTAGTTCCAAGCGAGACAAAAACAACAATATGTGCATTCTGAATTACTGGCTGATTCCAAAAAAAAAAAATACAATTTTTCAAAAAAAATACTTTTGACTACGATTTAGGTGGTCTTTAACGGCTGATGACAAAAATTCGACTTTTTTAAAAACATGATTCTGAATTACTGGCTGATTCCAAAAAAAAAATACAATTTTTCAAAAAAAATACTTTTGACTACGATTTAGGTGGTCTTTAACGGTTGATGACAAAAATTCGACTTTTTTAAAAACATGATTAAAAACCTTCTTTTACTTTCATAAATAAAACTTATAACAAAAGTATTTGTAAACTACAGGAGATAAATAAAAATTTCATGTATGGTTGAAAAAGGTCCTTGATTAGCCGCACGTCGGAGCTTTGTTGTGATTTTTTTTTTCATTTTACGAATACTTGCCCGAATTCTTCTTTCGAGTTCTTGACAGTTTTAAGCTCTTCAATTGTTCTTCTTTTCTTTGATTGGACGACATTGCGGCAAGATTTCGCTCTTTTGATACAAAATTTACTTTTTGCTTATTTAAGAAATTCTGCGTTTTTATGGCCTAATGTGATGTTGCCTTGTCAGGTCAGAAGACATAATTGCCATCAGAATGATGCACTTCTATATGCGGAATCAAAATTTTGGCCAAAAATTCCTTCTGGTATACTTTTTGGTAAACTGCAAGTCCACTTACATAGTTTGAGTCAAGGTTTTCAATTCCTTTTTCTTATATTGCATAAGCTTTAATTTAAAAGGTTTATCAAAAAATACTTCTTTTTAAAATTCCCCTTCACAAATTTCTACAAAAAAAAATAACGAAAAATATGTTGGCAGTTTATGAAAACAATATCGTGAAGGAAGAATTTTGTAAAGGCGAACTTAAAATACAAAAGCGAATTTTGAAAAGAGTGAAATTTGTTAAATGTAGCTTTAGAAAGCTGAGTTTTGAAACGAGATATTTTGTAAAGTGGAAATTTCGACCCGCTCCCAACTGAAACAAATCGAAAGAAGTCATAAAAACTGAAAATATCTAAATATTTCATAAAAACGCTATAAAAAAATGCCGAAAAATTTTAAAATAAAATCAGTGTAAATTCAAAAATATTGCATTTTAGCACAATCGAATCGTCAGCAATACTAAATCATTGTAAAATCTTAATACAAAAGCAATAAGACGTAATAGCACATTTTTTAAACCCAATAAATTTCAAAGCTTATCTTAAAATCCCTAAAAAATCTCATTTCACATTTTTGTCCCCCAAATTTAGGGGACAAATCCTACATTTGGAAAGTTGGCAAATGTCTTTCTTATCGTTTTATGTCGTTCGGTTTTACACAAGCAAGCAAGAACCAAAATGAATACTGCTATAATCAACAAAGAATTGTTTGGAAATATGTATTATTTTTAATAAAATTTTTTACTAAATACAATTTCAAATTCCGCTTCGAGAAGACATTATATATGAAGCCTAAAATAGTTTAAAAAAAACAATTATTTAAATCAGAGAACCCACTTTAGAGTTCTGCTAGTCCAAAACTACTTCAAACAACTAGTCGAAGAACAACTAGAACAACTGCTAGTCCAAAACTACTACTTGTTCCTTGCACTGAATCAAAAAAGTACGAATCGCATTCATGCATTTCGATTCAGTAACCTATTACATGGGTAACATGAACTTTTCATGATATCAATGTATAAAATACCCAAAATAAAAACACAAGACCATGAATATATCATAAGCCTAGTGTTTGAAGCTATAAGGTTTCATGACAAGAAATATGCTCATGCTTATGCTCATATTCAAGCTTAATGACTTTGATCATGGGTCCCTTAAAAGAAATCCAACGACTTTAAATTATGCAAGGTGTAATTTAACAGAATCATTTCTCGAGATAACAGAACTTTTCCTTCAATAGATCAATTGTGTTACAATATATGTGGCCCCAGGCACTATCTTGTTGGTGTTTTTTACTTTTGTTTGAAGACAGATTTAAAAAATAGACTTCAAACTAGTCTAAAGGAAAGTTTTTCAGTACGGCTTTAAAGTCTAGTCAAATTAAACTGAGGTTAACTCACCATAATTGTACGTTTAAGCTCGGTTTAAGGAAAAAAAAACACATCATATGATAATTAAAGTCAATTCAACTTAAACCAATGCTACAATATCTAGTGAAACAGAGTTTTAACGTCCCGTTTTGGTGAGTTAAGCTCGGTTTAATTTGACTCGAGTTTAAACTCGCACTGAAAAACAGTATTCAAAGAAAATTTTTGTCATACAATTTCATTACAAGTAACTTTGAACAAAATTGATGTTGAGCTTATTTCTATAGTAAAAAATTGTAGTTTTTAAATAAGTTCATATAAAAAGAACTGAGGAAATGTATATTCCACACTTTCAGGTAATTGTTTTTAATTTAAAACTGTTATACAGTGTTCAATAAATTTGCCATAACTCTGATGTTCGTTGCTTAATTAAGAATTTCGCAGCTGTACGTCTCCAAGTAAATACTAAAAATTTTAATTAATAAAAAAACTTTTAAATTCAATTAAACGAAAAAAAAAAACACAAATATTTTAAAGCCATATCAATCAACGAAACTGCACGAAAAGTTTATAGATAAAACTCAAATATTTATGCGCTCCCTACCATTTCCCTTGCCATGGAAAAAGTATGTCGGAAACGAACAAAACTTTAACTACATAAAGTCAACAACAACTTTTATAATTTTCATAATTCGTTAAAGCAATTAAGCTTGTTTACCTTGGTAGGCACTTTTAATTGGCCTCGATTTGGCAACACTGTAGCAGGCAGGCTAGTTAAGCATGATTTGAAAGCTGGGCAGAGTTGCCAGCTAAAGAGGGTGTTGTGGGTATTTACAAACTTAAGACAATCGATAGTTAATTAAAAATATATGAGCTGGTTGATTAAAGACTAAAAACAAAATTTCTATGTCTAGTATTAAAAGCAGTTTTAACAGTATTTTAAAGTTTCAAAAATCGAAGTCCTGCCCTTATATTTGACTGCCTACACCACTGTTTCACTGTTTACCGACTTACACAGAAATGTTTGCCAAAAGTTGCCATTGTTTTAGCTTCGTCCGAGCGCATTGCCACACTCCACTCCACACAATTCCACACACTTTATCGCACATAACCATTAAAAAGTCGAAACTTTGTTGTTCTATTTTTTTTTTTTTTGTTATTATTTTAACAAGTTATGTGTTTGAATTACTATGTAAAGGATGCTTGTTGCAAGCTGATGTTGCATTTAGTTAAACTCTTTTTTTTAATTTTTTAGTTTATTTGTTTTTATAAATTTTGTAATTGTTACATTGAACAAATTTTTTAACAGTTTAACACACAACTTTAACTGAAACAAAGTTTAACACTCGGCTTTTAATGTTAAGCAAATAAAATATATATTTTTTTATAAAATATGCATTTTAACTAAAAAAATAAAAAACAAAAACAGAAAAATAACTATCCACCAGTATTTACTGCAATTTACATTGAAATTCTTATGCAGCAAACTTTGAAGCAAATATGTAAACATAAAAAATGTGATGTTTACAAATGACGACAAAGGTTGTAAAATTTATGACATGCATTTATAATAGTGTAAAAGCTCTAAAAAAATAGGTTATGAAAAAAATATGTTTGAGTGTTGTCCACAAGAAATTATTGATTAAAATAATTTTAGGGTTTAAAATTCTTTTCCAGTTTTTTTGTCATTAAATTTTGTATATTAAGCGGAAAATTGTTTGTTTTAAAGAGCTAGTCAAAAATATAATAATTTAATTATAAAAAAGAGAGAAGGCTATTTTTGTTATTATTTTAACAAGTTATGTGTTTGAATTACTATGTAAAGGATGCTTGTTGCAAGCTGATGTTGCATTTAGTTAAACTCTTTTTTTTAATTTTTTAGTTTATTTGTTTTTATAAATTTTGTAATTGTTACATTGAACAAATTTTTTAACAGTTTAACACACAGCTTTAACTGAAACAAAGTTTAACCCTCGGCTTTTAATGTTAAGCAAATAAAATATATATTTTTTTATAAAATATGCATTTTAACTAAAAAAATAAAAAACAAAAACAGAAAAATAACTATCCACCAGTATTTACTGCAATTTACATTGAAATTTTTATGCAGCAAAGTTTGAAGCAAATATGTTAACATAAAAAATGTGATGTTTACAAATGACGACAAAGGTTGTAAAATTTATGACATGCATTTATAATAGTGTAAAAGCTCTAAAAAAATAGGTTATGAAAAAATATGTTTGAGTGTTGTCGACAAGAAATTATTGATTAAAATAATTTTAGGGTTTAAAATTCTTTTGCAGTTTTTTTGTCATTAAATTTTGTATATTAAGCGGAAAATTGTTTGTTTTAAAGAGCAAGTCAAAAAAGTCAATTATTTAATTATAAAAAAAAGAGAAGGCTATTTTTGTTTTTCTGTGCAGAAGGAAAATATCGTAATTTTTGATGTCCCATTATTTCTTGAGATAACTTTCAACACTATTAATAATACAGGGCTCATCAATAGTTTACTTTATTGAGGCGAATTAACACAATTCATATCATTGTTCACTTTGGTTGAATCCATCAAACGTCAAACATATTATTGAGTTTTATCTTTAAAATTATGATAGTAAAACACAATTAAAAGATAATTTCATGAATTTTGGAGACTTTATAAATAAAATGACTTTCCTATCGAAATTTTTAGTACAATAAAGTTTTGACCATAACATCGTTATCTTTATCGAGCAGAAATGTAAAGTTTTGACCTTTCAATAGGTCTGTTTCCGTACTTTTTGGATTAAAAATGGTAAAACTGTCAAAAGTCTGAGAGAGTAAGAAAAAATCTCTCGAAAATAGAGAAAAACACAAAAAATTACGGGAAAGCTTCTCGGGCTAAAATTGTAAAAACTGTCAAATAAGATAGTTCAGCGTTGGCTTGATGTGGAGCATCGGCATTGCAGACGAAATGCCTAAGATTTTTAAAAATATTGAAATTAATTCTCAAGTTTATTTATTATATATTTTATATATAATTTTTACACATTTTCCCATGTTTCTGGTTTCCATTGTAATATTTTCAAAAAAGTTTAGATGTATCGCAATTCCTTTGCTAATTTGTATACAGCTGATTGTAAGCTGTTTTTTAAAAATTCTTTTACCATTTTTACTAGAAGAAATTTATCGGACTAAAAAGAAATTTACTCTCTCCATTGCACCCTCTTTTTCCATTTTTTCGAGTACGGGAACGTTTTTCGGTCTAAAAAATGTAGAACTGGTAAATTGGACATAAACTTTAGAGTAATGGAACAGACCAAATGCAACCATCTCCGCTGTTTTTTAATATTTATACCACTTTTGACATAATTAAACACAACAAAGACAATTATTTTACAAATGCAAATTATCATAATTTATTTTTTCATTCTCATAATGCGAATTAATATAAAATCAACTCATAAAACCATAGTGAAAAGTATTTTCTTATTGTTGTTTTAGTTTTTTTTTTCAAACAACTCCTGTGGGAATTTTAGTGGGAGATTTAAAAGTTCGCTGAGTAAGACAATCTGGCAACATTGGCATATTTGAATATATAAGAATGCCTCTATGCTAAAAATGTTCTCCCTCTCTGGGTTCGAGCTCTCAAAATCAATACTAAAATGTTGCCAGAGTTGCCAATTGCCAAAAAACACTTTTGTAACTATGGTGGGTGGCAATCGGTAATATCGCACACTAAATACAAAACAGTCACAACTCAAAAAACATGACTTTTCAGGAGAAGCGAAAAATAAAACCCTTTGGTTGATAGTACAGAAAAAAAGCAATTTTTATTTAAACACACAAACTTCATTCTTCCATTTAATGAAGAAAATAATGAAAAAGATTGTGAGATATGTGTGTTGTGAATTGATTTATAACAAAAAGTCGGTATAAAAACATTTTCAGTTGTGACTGTTTTGTATTTAGTGTGCGATATGATGATATGGACCGCGTTTTCTGCTGAAAAATGTTTGGTATTGCAGATACACTCAGAAAAAAGTTTCTCGGAATATAATAAAAAAGGCATTATATATAGAGTAAAATGTTTTCCAAAAAATTCCCTAAAAATGATTAAAAACTTTCATGAAAAAGAGAAATACATACATAAAAACATATCGTTTTTAGAGAATAAGACTTTTTATTTTTGAGAAAAGATTTGTTTTTATTGAAGAAAAGAAAATACTTCCCAAACTGAATATTTTACCAAAATACAGGAAAAATTTTTTATTTTCAGTAAATTTCTGTCTATAAATGAGAATTTTTTGTGGAAGAAAGATACTTATCATTATTAGAGACATAAAATATTTCCATTTCACATAAGTGAAGAAATATTTCTTCGAAAATAAGAAAATTTATTCTTATTAAAAAAAATGTTATTTGAAAAAGAGAAACTAGCTATTTTCGAAAATGGAGAAATTTTTTATAGCAAAAAGATAGATCTTTCTCGGAATATAATAAAAATTAATCATATTTAGAGAAAATGGTAAAGACTTTGCTTCAGCGAGTGCTTTTCTCTAAATGTGATAAAACAAAATTCCCTACAAATGATTAAAAGCTTCGATGAAAATGAGAAATATATAACAACATATCGTTTTTAGAGAAGAAGACTTTTTATTTCTGAGAAAAGATTTATTTGTATTGAAGAAAATACTTCGCATAGTGAATTTTTTATCAAAATATAGGAAAAAGTTTTAATTTTCAATAAATTTTTCTCAATAAATGAGTATTTTTTTGTGCGAAAAAAATATTTATCATTATTAGAGTCATGAAATATTTTCCATAAGTGAAAATTTATTCTAATTCAAGAAAATTTTATTTGAAAAAGACAAAAATTGCTTTTATCGAAAATAGATAAATTTTTTTATTGCAGAAAGATAGGTGTTTCTTTTTCTTCTTCTTCTTCTTGTGTATTTACAAATTTTCTAAGAAAATAGAATAAGAAAACTATAAAAACTCTTTCTCATTTCGAACTTCATTTCGAACTTTGCATCACCCTTTGCAAAATCCAGTGGACGGTTTTCACATTAATGTGTTGCCAGATCAAAGAAGATATGCCACACAACTTTAGTGTGCCAATAATTTTATACTTTAAAAATATTAATTTTTTCTTTAAGTTAAATAAAATAAATTATGTTAATGTTATTTGTAAAATAAAACAAATTTAACACATTCCGATAATAAATTAACACGTTTTCTTAAGAAAATATTATTTTTTATTCATATTATTTTTTATTTTTAACAGAAGAATAACTGTTTTAGTGAACAAAATATGGCGATTGATTACATTATATTTATTTATATTTTACTAAATAATACTTAAGAACATAGATAGTATCATTCGTTTTAGCGGTGCCATTAACTGATTAATATACAATGAACATTTTATCTTTTTTGTATTTTGACCTAATAAGTGTGCCAAGTGAACAAACAAATAAATTGTAAAACATTTATTATCAACTTTCAACAACTCTTACACAATTTATTATGTAACTTACCGATATACCTGAAATAATTTAGAATTTTAGTCCAATTTACACATTAGGCATTAACTAAGAAAATAAAACTTTTTTTCAAGTGAACAAACAAATAAATTGTAAAACATTTATTGCCTACTTTTAACAACTCTTACATAATTCATCATGTAACTTACGGCTATAGTCCAATAACTTCAAAATATTGTTCAACTGAAATAATTTAGAATTTTAGTCCAATTTACACATTAGACATTAACCGAAAAAGGAAACCATTTTTATGATCGATATGTAATAAATGATGAAATGTTATTGAGATAGCCTCATGGATTGCATGACCTACCTGATGAATAGTATATAAATGACATTTTTCGACTACTTTTCATACAGTTCTCAACTATTCTCCAAGCAAGCAACATACAACATGTTTAAGTTTATTCTACTCTTGGGTGCCTTTGCTGTGGCCAAAGCTGCCATAATTCAGAAACCTGATCTTTTGAATGTCAATGTTACATATTTAACGCTAGAGAATTTGGAACAGTTCTCAACAGATATTCCAAATTCGCAACAATTTGAGGTACTACAATTCCAGACAGACAACAACACGGATATTTTTGGTCAATCGAGGGCAATAGAGTATTTATATCTTGGACAACCGAAAAAGGGTAATTTTTTTGGAAACATCATATCAAGTTTCTAATAATTACTATTGCAATCATTCATAGATGACGCCCTTATTTCACAGTATCAGGCAGTACTACCTACAGTCACAACACCAACTAATGCTAATGTTAGGTTTAGATTCCCGAATAGTGGAACTCAAACTAAACTTGTAACTTATGTGCATTTAGCAGCGCAAACATCTGCTGGTCGTTGTAGAGCCACTGTTATTTCCGGCGGTATTGGACAGAATTTCATTGACTTTGTACTCCAGTGTTATAATACTTATATATTGCACTTTTTGTTAGATATTCGCGGTTTATAAATACTAAAAATCATATTTGATTCGTTTGAAAATTATTGAATTGCTGAATGAAAAATAAAATATATCTTCTATATCATTAATATGCTATGGTTTTTTTTCTTGCGGCATCAACTGCTCCCAGACCAATAGACCGGTTGTAATCGTTCAGGTTTAATTATTTAATCAGGCTTAGATGTACAAAGAAGTTTTAAAAGTTGTGTTTTCGCTATAAGAGATCGTATATAAATTTTTTCTCAAAACTTGAAATTTTTAACCCAAATGATCTTTAACGCATTCCTCACATGTAAATTTTGTGAAAAATCCAGTTCCAAATTGAAAAATTTCACTCTCCGAACAAACTTGGTCGAATTTTAACAGTTTTATTTAGGTGTTTCTCCATCAAAACGTGTTGTATATGTCATAGGTTGGTTAGATAATTTTTTTATGTTTTTCTGAATTTTATTATTTTTCTTGAATCTATCTGAATCTATCATCGATTTTATTATATTTATCTTAGTATTAATATTAGTGTAAGTCCATCTTTGTTATTTTAGAGTTACTTTTAAAAAGCGAGTATCAAAACTTATCGTTTTACAGATTAAATAACTCTTTAGAAAGAAAAAAAACTTCTTAAATATAATAGAATCTATTCTTTAATGTTGCTTACAATTCGTTTTTATTGAATTCCTGGAATTGAATTGAAACTATCGTAGCAACATTTTTGTACAAAATTGACATGCATTCTTAGGTAGGTATACTGCTTCCAGAAGACATTCTTAAAATCCAATTGTGCTTCTCCTCAGTCTTATCGAAAAGTGTTTCAGGCGCTAATTCTCATAAGCTTCTAAAAGGCTTTTTGTACAGCTTCTAAGAATACTTTCATGGCATGACTTGTGCAAGGCAGTGGTTAAATATTTTCTTAGAAGCATTTTGTCTTATGTCTTCTGAATCATGGATGCATTCTTAAAGCTTTCCTGAAAAATACCTACTAAAATCCTTTCATTGAAGGCCTCAAAAAAATCTTTCATTGAAAAATTCTGGAAGCACCTCTAGAGAAGACGAAGGAAAGCATTCCTGCCAATGACATGCATATGTTAAAAGAATGTCTGCTGTGTATGAAAGTAGAAGAGATGGAACACACGACTTTCCCTTCCACTTTGCCTTCTTTTGGAAGCACTTTTTTGCTGGGATTCTGTTGAAATAATGCCAACTTCTGTTGAGAAATGATTTGTCTGTCGGCCTGAATTGCCATTTAGTAACACATGGAATGCTCCTTACCAGCATGTTTTAAGGAAACTGTATGGAATTAAAGTTAAAATTGTAATTAGATTTCACTAAAATCAAAAAATATTTCTTGACTGTATTTAACTTTCTTGTTCATGGTTTTATCTAAGGTAGTTTTTTAAGCCAGCCTAATTTGTATTCGTCATAAAGGGGCTTCACACATCATCAGCCCATGCAATGTCAATTGAAACCGCGTGATATATGCTGCGGTTTTCATGAAACTAGAGGCCTCCGTTGAAATCGACATTTTGTTTGATGAAATCGAATAAATTATTAGTACATGACACTTTCATATTTTTTTACATTTTATTTATTATGGTGTCGGTACTGACGGTATGGGTACACCTCTTTTTTAACCAAAAAGTTAAAAATTTCAACCAATTCGAAAGTGATGAAAAAATCAGAACAAAAAGTACGCCTTCATTTTTTTATGGCAAATATTTTACAGAAAACATTAGTTTGAGTAACTGCTTATCTTAAAAAAATTCATTTTTGTAGTAATACCATTTTTTAGAAAATTTGTTGAGGTTTTACCAAGGAATAACAGCCATACCTAGGGAAATATTGCTCGGGGAACTACAAAATAAGAAAAATAAAATAAGAATAAAAACAAAAAAATTTGGAAGATTTTTAAAAAAATTATATGTACAAATCTAGACAAAAAAAATAGGCACTCCAGGGCTTTAGTAAGTTTTTTTGAAATAATTTATTATTCAAATATTTTTTTGTAAAAAAGTAACTATTATTTTAGAGTTCAATATATTAAAAATAAGAAAAACAATTTGAATTCCAAACAAAAATATAGAAAAATAAGTAATTCATAACAATAGGTAATGACAATAATTTTCATGTGGCCATAAAAATAGGTACACCAGCAGTTTCTAAGGAAACAAATTAGATAATTGCATTTTATGTATTGTTTTGAGAATACCCCAGCTTAGTACAAACCAGTATCCTGAATATCTGCCATTTTCTTCAAAACAGCCTGAATCCTTCTAGGCGTGGACGAAACCAAATACTGGCACATGTTCAGTGGTATATTTACTAAGCTAAACTTTTCCCACAAATCGTCCTTATTTTATGGACGATATATGGTTAGATATTCTTTTCTTCAATTCACCCCAAAGATTCTCAATTGGGTTGAGGTCCGGTCATTGACTGGGCCAGGACATACAGTCGGTTTAGTTGTCCTTAAAAATATACTTTACTAACCTCGTTGAGTGTTTGAGGTTGTTATCTTGTTGTAACCGCCAGTCTAAGGGCATTTCTTCACTTGCGTAAGGCAACATTATTCCTTGTAATATTTCAACATATTCTAATCACATCATAATGTCTTGAATACGTAATATTGGGCCTATGCCATAGTGGGGAAAAGCATTCCCAGACCATTATGTTTTCGACACCATGTTTGACCGTTATCCTAGTGTACCGAGGATCGAAATCTTTACCATTTGGGCGACGAACATTCCTTGCGGCATCATTAGAAAACAAATTGTTTTTGGTCTCGTCGCTCCATAGGATGTTGTTCCTTTTTTTGACTCCTTCATCTCCTGACCATGAGGCATGAATTTTGTCAAATTTTTTTCTAGCGTGTAAATTTTTCTTACGAAGAAGTGGAAACTTACGGTCTATTAGTCATAAAGCTTTGAATCCACTAACCTTCGTCGAATAGTCCGTGAAGATACTTTGTTGCCTAATTCTGCTGCTACTGTCATTGAAGCTATAACAGGGTCCTTTTTGGCCATTATATTAATGCGATGGTCATCGTTTAGTGTTGTTTTGTGTTTTTCTCCAACTTTTTTTTTCTTTAAAACATTCACGACAAAATTTCGAGAACGTTCAAGAATTTTGGCAATCGTTCCATATCAATTTCCTCCAGCACGCATCTCAATAGCAATCCACTTTTCATCGGGTGTACAATGATCATCGCGACCCATCAATTTTTTTCACCAGCATTTTTTATGAAGGCTTCAAAATTTAAAATTATTTTACAAACCTTTTAAGAAGAATTACAAAACTACACTTTTGAATAAAAAAACACGAAAAAAACTCTTTAATAATTTAATAGTTTTCAATTTTTGGCCGATTTAATTCCTTTTTGCACAACAAAACATAACTATACAAAATAACTATATGGTCCTTCATTCGGAGATCTTTTTTTGGGGAAATAAGCCAGATTACCAATAATTTTAGCATGTTCAAGTCTACACTAAGAAAAAAAACACCTATCTTTCTCCGATAATAAAATTGATAATCTATAAAATTTTCTTACATTACAATAAATTACAATAAATTTACACATTTTCGAAGAAATATTTCTTCACTTGTGAGAAATGAAAATATTTTATATCTCTTATAATGATAAATATTTTTCCCGCACAAAAAATTCTCATTTATAGAGAAAAATTTATTGAAAATGAAAAAATTTTCCTGAATTTTGATAAAAAATTCACAATAAAAAGAAATCTTTTCTCTAAAATAAAAAATTCTTTTTCTCTCTAGATACAATTTTCTTTTTTATGAAAGCACATTTTTTAACATTTTTAGGGAATTTTTAGAATCACAAATCAAATTTATTTTGTAAAAATAAAATTATTATTTATTATTCACTATTTATTAGAAAATTAGTATCTATTTATTAGGTACTTATTTATATAACAACTTTTATACAAGTGTTTCAAAATTTTCTTTAATTTTCAATAGTTATTGCTGTGAAAATTTAACCTTTTTTACAATAAATTTATGTAAACCATCTTTTGCCATGCATTAAAACAAAAGCCAAACCAATTGGCAACTCCCATTTCATAATTTAAAAAAAAAAAAAAATAATAATAATCATCTTAGTTCGTTTCATAAAATTGTTAAGCAAAGCATTTAACATGATCGTGTAAAATTGTCGTTAAAGTAAATAGTCTGGATTGATGAAATTTAAGAAACTCATCAACAGACATTTACTTCAATTGCAGTTTCTACAACAGCAACAAAAAGCCAAAATAATAAATAAAAGAAAAACAAAAGACACGGTTTTATATTAAAAAAAATAAATAAAACATATACATCGTCCCACAAAATGCAGTTTATTTTTATTTATTAAAAAATTTTAACAATTAAACAATATCTAATTATATATATATGCTTGTATTTTTCTTTTTCTCTTGGCAACTCTATAGTTCGTGTGGAAAATGAACGTTTGATGAAGGAATCCATAGATCGCGGGCGTCTCTTGAAAAACTTTACCGATACTGCTGCTCTTATGGCAGCGCCACTGACTTCCATATCCGAACATATTCCATAACAACAAAAGCAACGCGAAGGCAACAAATTGCAGCGGCAATTCGTGCAGAAACAACAGCAACAACAACAACAGCAACAACTGCAATCCGGGCAGGCATTTCTTATAATGAACTTCATTAGCAGCGCATTCACGGCATTATTAACGGGCATTAAGACCACTAGCACAAACAGCGTACCAACAACAACTTCAACTACAACAACAACAACAATACACCGCTCAACTACGCCTCCAGCAACAACAACAACAATATCAGCAACAGATGCAACACCACCAACAGCAGCATTGAAAGAGCACGATAATGAAATAAGTAAAACCGGAAGCACGAAAGCATCCAAGTTGAAACGCACCACAAAATTAGTCGCCACACTGCTGCCTACAGCAATAGCGTTGCCACCTGATGCTGCATAAAATGACAGCATATAAATCGTAGTTGTTGGTTTCTAATTACTTTAAAATGCATAGAAAAAAAAAACACAAAAGTTAAGGATATTTATTTAAGGCTTAACTGCTTAATTTTAGTAAGAAAAGAAAACAAAACAGATGTAAAGAAAAAAACTTGATTGAAATACCTAAAATGTGCAAAAAACAATATTCAATAACAGCAAAAATGAGAGGGTAATATTATTTTTAGTAACTTTTTTTTAAATTTCGGTTGTTTTAAGAATTTTTGTAGATGTTGCAAAACAAAAAACAAACTGTCGGTATAGCAAGTTAAACAAATTTAATGCAATAACAACACTTGCTCTAGCTGAACGAACTTTTATATAGCTTTAAGTTTTTTTTTAATGTTTACAGTAGGCCGGTTCGAAAAAACTTGTTAACCTCGGTCCAAAATATTACTTGGCTCATTGTAAAACTCTACACAAAAGGATTTCGTGATGTGTTAAGTAGTGTCCGACCAAAAGCAAAATTTTGGCCGAAACTGAAATTCGGCCATTTTTATAATATTCGGCCGAAACCGAAATTGAATGTCGAATTGAATTTAAAAATTAAACTTTAAAATAATAAATAAGGAGATCATTTTGAATACCACTTTAAAGAACTTTTTAGTATTTAAAGTTAAATAACTTAATATTATAATCTAAAACAATCTAAAATTTCCTTTTTAAAAATTAAACAAAATACATACATCGTTTTGTGCTGGGCCCGACTCACACGGTCAATCAAATGACTGTGAATTTCAAATTTTTGTTCTACTGAACACACTTAAAAAAATTGATGAAAGCGAACTCACATCTACGATTGAAATAAATGGACCGAATATCCGGTTTCGGCCATATTGATGCTGAAACTAATTAAAAGAGCCAAAACTCGCCTAAACCGAAACCAAATATTCGGTTGGACAATAGAGTTAACCCTAAATATTCCTTGAATTTTTTAAAAGTGAATAGCAAAGTTGTGTGGCAAAGTTTTTCGTATTTCAGAATTGTCAAAAACATAAAATCCAAAAATAAAACTCAAAATTTTGTATTATAATTTTAATTATCAGATTAAAAATTTTCAGAAATCTACTCGTTCGGGATTTTTTTTATGATTTTAACCAAAAAATCCACTTTTTCAAAAAATTCCAGGATGCCTACGGTTAACACATCAAGAAATATTTTCTATTAGGGTACTACAATGAGCCAAGAAATATTTTGGACCAAGTTTATCAAACATTTTTTGTTCTTTTATGGAAACCGAACCGATCAAATTTACATACATCTTAAAAATTTAAGATGGGCGGAAAATTTAAGAAATTTGTTTCGTGGAAAGACTACATTTCGATATATATTAACACCTATGAACTAGTTATGAACTTGGAATCAGAAGTAGATAAGGTCATGTCTTAACAATTTGCATTAAGTTAAAAAATGCGCTCCGCCGAGTTGAAAACAGTTGAAAATAAATGGAACTGAAACACAAAAACACTATTATAACTTTTATATCTACTATAAGACGCAAAGATTGATTTACGCAAACTAAGGCTAGCTAATCTCTGACAAAGATTTATTAAAAACATTATAAACAGATGCCAATTAAAGCAAAAGTGGTCCTAATGTAACACTTTCTCATACAAAGAAATATTAATACATGTGCTCAAATTCTTTTTAGAAAGATTGTTCTCAGTAAGTTTAGTATGACTCAACCACAAGCTCAAAAGAAGGCATAATCAATTTAAAACGAAAAAAATTAACATATTGACTATACAATACAATAAACGGAGGAGAACTATACAATAATGTAAAAATTAGAATGAGAGACTCTTGGTTTAGAGAAAAAATTAGATTTCCTAAGTACTCACTAAAAAATAGAGAACATATACAGAAAATTTTTTAATTCGCTTCAGTCAAATCTAGTAAAAAGAAATTTAGTATATATGTTCGTGGCTTCGTATTTGTTAAAAATGAGTAAGCAAGTATTTTCGGAATCAGGAATCACGAGTGATAAGTCTATGAAAAATTCTAAGCTCTTGTATTTATTCTTAAAAAATTTTCTATAGGATCAACGGTTTTGAGTAACTTACGATACTCAAAATTTTGAAGTTTTTACGTTTTGTTTTCTTTTATATCTCGTTTATTATTGAAGGTAATTGAACATTGACGTATTTGACGTAGAATTTTATTGTCTTTAATGACATTAAAGACATTGACATTTTCTGCTGTAGGATGAAGAGTTTTTAAGTAATGTATGAAAAACTGGAATATGACATTTAAGACCAATTAAAGCTTTAGACATCTTTGCGCCAATATCAATTAAAAGTTTGAAATTTTTCGTACTCTGCTAACTTTTTCAAAATATTTTTAAAATTTGAAATGGCTCTGTAAGCAAACTGCTTAAGATTTTTAATTGCGAGTTTTTTTCTAAATTCCTAAATTTTTTTTTGGGCATATTGTTTGACATCAAAACAGTGGACAGTTTAAACTTATTTTTCTTGAGTTTGTGAGAAATTCATAGGAATTATGAATTACTGAATGACATACATGAAATTTACTCATAAGCCGCAGTTTAAGAATGTGCAGAAATTACGAAATATCAACTTTCGGTAATTTCCAGCGCCTAGCCGTGGCTTAAGCAGATCGCGGATTGGATTGAGTTAGAACTCGGTGAAAAAATTGGCCATTACAGTATCCTCTTTGAATCCATATATGAAATTATATGAATTTAAAAAATAATAATTCTTGTCACCACTTTTCGGATTTTTGCAAATATCTTAAATTTTCTGTGTATGTCGCACAAATGTATGGACACATGTAGTGATCCACAAAATTGTTTATTTTTAACTCACATTGTTCTAATTACACTCACTTTAAGCTAAATTTTCAAAAATTTTAAAAAAAAATTTATTGAGAAAATATTTGAACAGTTAAAAAATCAATAATTTCTATAATATTTCGGTATGTCATGATTATGATTTTGTTAACATTCTTAACTTGAGAAATTTTGGGTCAAAGGAAAATGCAAATTTTTAAATTTGTAATATGCCGAGTGTTTTGGTACAATCTATAAATCACTGTACTTTGGTACAACCATCGGATTTTAATTACAGAAATAGTTTTTGGTGGCTAGAGTGAAGTGCAGCAAGTTTCGAAAGAATATTTACTAGAAAATGTTTGAATGTCACACAAGTCACTAATTTTTTAAAATTCTTCAAATGCAGTATATTAAAGTACAAATCAAATTTTTGATAAATCAAATTCATTGATTGTTAAATATATATTTTCAAACATTTTTCTACAAATTTCGGAAAATATATTTACAAGAAAATGTTTGAATGTCAGACAACCCATTATTTTTTTCAGTTCTTCAAATGCGGAATTTTATAGTTCAAATTAAATTTTTGACAAATCATATTCAACTTTGAACTAAAATTTTTAGTTTGAAAACTTTAATTATAAATGTTTGACTGTCATACAAATCAATTAATTTTATAAAATTTTTCAAATTCCACTTTTTTAAATGAAATAAAATGTTTAAAAAATCAAATTAAACTTTGTATTAAAATGTGAAGTTTTGAAAATTGAATTTTAATCGCAAAAGGTTGAATTTAATTTTTTTAAAATATTTTAAAAAATGTTTTGCTGATATTTTTATAACATTTTGTAGTACAATTGTGAAAAAAATTGGTTTTAACTCATGCTGATAGTTTTTTTTCTTTGTATATTTAATTTGTTTACATTTTGTGTAGATTTATAACGCCATCAACTTCATAAACAAACTTCAAGCTAGCTATAAACCTGGGCTTAAATGACCGCCACAACGTTTTAATATTTAGCTAATATGAAGTGTTATTAATTACAAACATAATTTTTATCATGTTTCTTTTCTTATATCGAATGAGGAGCTACCTAAATCTTAAAAGAAAAATTTAATTTTAATTGAATTAATTTTTTACTTATAAACTAAGATTAAGTTGTATTAAAAAAGTGTTATTTTTATTTTTTTATGAAAGCTAGTTCTTCTTCAAACCAAAAATGTGTTTCCTTTCAAAACACATGTCATAGAAAAATGCCAACATGTGTTGCTTGTCGTTTTTTAATATTTTAGAGAAATATTTCTAGGTGGCAATATTTTTCGTTATACTCTGGTAAAAGTAAAGTAGAATCATTGTGAACGTTGTATATTTTCTACAACCCAGTGTGTAAAAACAACAATGAAAGCTGATCATTAAGTGAAAAACCTTTCTTGTCGACTCAACGACAAGCTTTTAGTAAGATGTTGTAATGATTTTGAGTACTTATGTTGACGTTTAAATTTTGCTTTTATATTTATGCCTTTACACAGTCCCAGTAAGAATTGTGAATTTCTATCCCTTACCGAAGAGCTTACCTTGCTATACAATTAAAAAAACTTACCGTTCAATTTCAATAGCTTACAAATAAAAAAGCATATTTTTGTAACTTTAAACGTTAACTATAACTATAAAATAAATAATATATATAAAAAATTGTGAGCAATGCAAAAATTTTTAAAACAACCACAAGAACAAAATTTAATTGAAAACTACACAAAAAAAAAAACAAAACAAAACACTAATATTTTGTCCTAGAATAAACACATAAATAAAATCGAATTTTTTATGTACTAAAAAAACAATATAACATGAGATATAAAAATCAAACTCAGAGCAGAGAAGAAAATTTTAATGCAAAGAACCACACAAATCGAAGCATACAAATAGAGCTAGTTTAAAAAAATAAGCAAACAAAAAATACTGATTATTAAAAAAAAACACATTCAACAAAAACTAGTACTTTAGAAAACTACTATTAAATAAAGAAATAACAACACGAACATAATTAAATTTTGTTACAAACTTAAAAACCAAACATAATAAATAAAGTCAAAAAAAAAAATATTTACGTAGTAGAATTTTTGTTATGAAATCAATCAAGATTAATCAAGACCCTCTAACCAAAAAAATACAAAAAAAAAACACAAGCAAAATAAAAAACACAAAAAATTTAAGCATAACTAGAACAAAAAAAATTGATGAGCTATAAATAAATTATGTACCATTAGGTAATTATTTATCATTAGGAATAAATTAAAAAAAATATTAAGAAGTAACAGCAGAAAAAATTAAAAACACAATTATTTATAGGTTGTTAATTGAGAACAAAATGGCGAGCTTGTTTTATTTAAAATTATATGTAAAATAATTATAAAATATAAAAAACAAAAAGCTGAAAATAACTTTATAGAGAATTATGCAAAATGTTTTTGACGTATAAAGAAAATTGTTGTGGCTTTAAGACAAAAAATTAAAAATAAAATCATCTATGATATTGGATAAATTATTTTTAAGTTTAACTTCGTGTGACTTTAAGTTTAACTAAAAATTAATAAGTTTAACTAAATTTAAAAAATTTAAGGTAACGCCTAATTTTGCCTTTTTTTGATGAATTCCAAAAGACAAATTTTTGTCATATATATAATAAAAATTCAAAATACTACAATAACAACAACTGATACAGGGTGAAGTTTTTAAAATTTTTACATAAGTATTATTTAACTTTGTTAATTTTATAATTATAATTTTTTATACTTTTTGCATGTGAAAGAGGTTGATGGATATACATTTCTTCTGGTATGAGCTCTTCTTTTCATTTCTTCATTAGAAACCTTTTTAGCATAAAAGACAAGCTTAGCAGAATTCCAAAGAAACCTTAGAGTTAAAGATTATCTTGAGTTTGATTTTTTTATATCTTTCATTATACAGGCTGGACAAAAAAAATTGGATTAATCCTGTATCAAGATACCAAATAAACTATTAACAAGTTCACATTGATTTGATCAATGAAAACTCTTGACAAATTGTAGATAATAACGCTTTGACCCTTTCCAAAATCTGCCTACAACAAACGGAGTCTTGAAGCTTTTTGAAACATTGCATATTCCTTTCAACTTACAATTGAACTAACAATAATATAATTTGAGAAACATTTCCCACCCTCTTAAACACTTGTACTTAGCTTTTTCAAAGCTAATTTGAAGCACTTTAAATGTTCATTCGATGCAGCTTCCCTAACAGGTAATTTAGAAGGTATTGCAAGTTGACTGAGTTTCGACAAGGTACTTCACTGTTGCTTTTAAGAAGCACCCTAACGAGGATCCGCTCTCATCAAAACAACACGCCTCGTTGTCACAAAAACATACTTGCTCCCACAATATAAGTTATTTTAAAGCTTTCTTACTTACTAAGGTGGCCATGACAAATCGTGGTCGGATTACGGCTGTCTTAGTTTCGTCAAAAGCTTTACAAAACACGTTAGCGAGGATTCACTCTCATATCACTCTCAACGTATAGCTTTCATAAGCAATATACGAGGGCGATGCAATAAGTGCGTGATTTTATGAATGAAACACTGGTTTTTAGACAAAAAAAAATTTCATTCTTTTTATTATCTTTGATAAAATTTTGTATGTATGTTACAAATTTTATTTATTTTATTTCACTTCGTTCAGCTTTTCTCAAATTCGTATAAATCTGGAATACCTTATGGGTACCTCTTTTGGAGCTATATTAATTTTTGTACTTGATGAGAGGTATGAGAGGTATATAAAAAAGTTGACCCATCTGTATGAAACTAGGCCAGAAGGCTAGGCAAATAAACTATAAGTGCGTACCAAAAATATATGAAATCGGTATGACCGTAGGGATCCCCAATTGCACCTCTTTTGAGTTTTTAAATGATTTTGTATAGGAGGTACTTTATATGGATGGATTCAGTTTGACTCTAGGCGTACCTGCCTTGAGCCTCTATTAACTGTTAACATGATTTTGTATGGGAGGAACATTGAAAAGTTAGCCGGTCTTGGCGAAATTCAGATAGTTTCAGTTTCGTAAGATAGTTTTCATAATAGATAGTTTTTCGTACTTTTCAGTCGTACGCTTTTTGTATATAAGACGACCTTCTGAAATTTCCCCAATACAGGTTTCGAACTGATTACTAGATAACCGCTTTATTTCATCAGGTTTTTCACCTGTCCATAAAGAGACACACATATGGCAGAAGACAATTGCCGTATTTGATAGGAACTAGCCTTTACACTTCTTGTATTGTCTTCTGAAAACAGTTTTTTCAAAAAATTTTACCCACAGAGTTGTTGTTTTTTCGGTAACAAGCTTTTTCTCTAGGTACTCGGAAACATTCTTATATAAGAATTTAATATTTCAAGAATTCTCAAACTTCATTTTTTAATGTGATTAGTTTTTTTCTTCAAAAGAGCTTTTAAGCAGAATTATATAAGGTTATGCATCTATAAGGTTCTCAAGTTTTGCTTGAAAGACGGTTCTCAAAGAAACAGTTTTTTCAAAAAATTTTATCCCTGAGTTGTTTTTTGTATAGAAACCAGATTCTCCTCTAAGGTTCTTGAAAAATTCTTATATAAGAACTTAAAAAGGTTACTTTTAAGATTCTCACTTTTTGATTTGTTTAGTTTTTTTTCTAAAAGAGCTAGAAGAATTATATAAGTTCTTGCTTCTATAAAGTTCTCAACTTTTCATTGAAAGACGGTTCTCAAAGAAACTGTTTTTTCAAAAAAATGGTATCCAAAGAGTTGTTTTTTGTATAATAACAAACTTTTTCTATAATTTTCTCGGAAAAAAGGTTACTCTTTAAGATTTTCAAACTTCGTTTTTGGCAGTATTTGTCTGGCACCAGCCTGAACATCTGTTAATTTGATTCGTTTTTTTTCTATAAGAGCTCTATAGAAGAATTATATAAGGTTATGCTTCTATAAAGCTCTCAACTTTGCTTTGACGATTCTCAGCGAAAAAATTTCTCATGCTTCTTAATTTTCTTAGCTTACATGACACTTATTGATTTGGTTTTTTTTCGAAAAAGAGCTTTTCTGAAGGCTTGCGCTTTTGTTATTTACTAACTGAAGTCTGTCTATTTCCAAATAGTTTTAAAGTAAGCACAATTCAGAAGGCGATCTTGTTCATATAGAACTTACGGATAGATTCAAATTTCGTCTTGACTAGATGTTGAAATTTCTAATTTTTTTAAAAATTTGGCTTTCTTGTTCCGAAAGCTTTGATTTTCCTGTTTTTCCTTCAAAAATGTACTCTTGTTATGATCTTTTTTTTAAATTTCGACTCTCTTGTTCTGAAAGCTTTGATTTTCTAGCTTTCTGTCAAAAATGTACTCTTGTAATAATCCCTAATGCTTCAATAGTCCCTAATGCTTCAATTTTTACTGTTTTCCCATCAAAAATGAACTCTTATTACAATTTTTTTTTTATTAATTTTGACCCATTTGTTCCGAAAGCTTTGATTTTCCAGTTTTTACTTAAAAATTTACTCTTTTAAAAAATTTTTTTTCTAATTTCAGCTCTCTTGTGCCGAAAGCTTTGATTTTCCTGTTTAAAAATTCACTGTTTTTATAATATTTATACTCAGTCGATATCAGTCGATGTCAAAATTGTTAAATTTGTTTGTTAAGTTTTATGTTAAGTATTGAGAAAAATAAATTAAGCTGTTACCTATATTTAATTTATAAAGAGCTTTTAAAATATATAAATTAAGCTGTAATTATATATAATTTTTCAAGAGCTTTTTAATTTCAAATATACTTTGCCTTGCTTTGTAAGCTTGAAATATGATTTAAACGAATAAATATAAAGCTTTTTCTTAACAGCAGCGTAAAAGATTGAAGGACCAACGATATAAGTTAAAGCGTTATCTCAAGCTTTTCTGATCTACTTAACACTAACTGTTACATGAGTTTAAAAAAAAGAGTTACGTTGTTATTGCAACTGTCTAAGGAAGATTCGAGCGTTTTTGTTACCATTCAACACTGCAAAGATTCTTAAATTTTATTTAAGCTGTAAATATATGAATAAGCTTAAAGCTTTTATTAGGTATTTGTTATAAATTTTTGCAAACTACCGGTTTCAGCACGAAAAATAGAAAAATATTTAAACACGTTTAATTATTTTTCTTTTTTTAAAAAACATAAACTTATTTAGTTAAACAAAAACATAACAAATTTTATAATTTGCTCTTAATTATTTTTTACAAAAAATTTTTAAAAAGTTGTGAATTCGCGTGAGTTTGTGCCTGTAAAATAAAAATAAAAACAAAAAATGGTGAATATAAATAAAAAAGAAGGAATTAACTAGAAATCAGTCAAATTCCACTGAGATAGTTTCAATTTTAAAAAGCAAAATACGATTAAATCCATGTAAATTGCAGCTTTAAGCTTAACACACAGGAACTAAAAAAAAACATTAAACTTTGATAGAAAACGTAACAGTAAAAATTGAAAGCAAATAAAAAAAATTGCAGCTGACAAAAAACAAAAACAAACAATCTCTCACTACAAATTAAAACTATTAAGTATAAAGTTTTGAAATGTTGTTGTAAATTTGTTAAAGCGACTCTAGACAGAGGCTAGAGATCTATAGTTAGAGATATACAGTTAGATATAAACAGTTATAAATGCATTACACATCAAAGAAAAAAAGACAGAAAAGCCAAAAACCAAAAAAAAAGAACAAAAAACTAAGCGAAGTACATATTGTAAAATTGACGTTTTTCTGTTTCTGTTGATTGACTACGTTCAAAACTGTATTTATCAATAAAGTTAAAGAAAATAGAAAAAATAAAAAACAACTAAACAATTATTTAATATTAACAACTAACTGATTAAGCAAACGATTAAAACCAAAAATAAGAAACCTTAAATAAATTTGTAGTTTTTACAAATAGCAATTACAACAACTACAAATACACAAAAGTAGTTATCAATTAAAACAAACAAACAAACAAACAAATAAAGAATAAAATCAATTTATTAAAGATTCCAAGGGAATTAAAAACAAAAAAAAAATTATTTCTTAACATTAACAAGCAAAATGAAAATAATGAATAACAAAAGTATTATAAAATAATATTTAGTCAATATGTAAAATATAAGAATGAGATGAAACGATTCTAAATGTTAATTGTTGCTAAATTAAAGTATAAAATTATAAAACAGAAAAACACAAAAAAATTATTGAAGCATAAACAAAAAGCAATGAAAAATCAAACAAGGAAAATAAAGTGTAATTGAAACCCGTTGGTTATATCAACAAACATGATTGCCAACAGGTCTCGAAATTTAAAAAAAAAAAAAAACTGTGTTTTATTCAAACTTATTTTGCTCGATCAAGACATAAATTTTTATTACAGGCCATCTACACTTACAATACTTGACTGCTTGATAAATTCCATAAAATAGATGTTAAAAGTGTCGACCGCCCATTTCATGAAATTGCTCATATCATAACATTTATGAGATATATTTTATGTGATCAGCTGTCATTTTTGGACACAACCGTTAAGGTAAAAAAAAAAACTGAAAAAATAGTAAAAGAGTTCAAAAGTATAAAAAAGAATGGCGAATGGACGAAAATATAAAGTTTATAAACTTTTAAGTTGGTTTGTCTCGATCAGCGTTGTCAGATGAATATACCTCCAAAATTACCTTATTCTCGCATTTAATTCTCTCAAATTACCACACGTCAAAAATACCTCAAATTACCTCAAAATTGTGCAAATTACCACAAAATTACCGCAAGTCAATAAAATACCTCAAATTACCTCAAAATCGTGCAAATTACCACAAAATTACCGCAAGTCAACGAAATACCTCAAAGTTGCTTAAAATATCACTTTAAGCGGTGTTTATAGCAAAGTATGAAATTATGTAACGAAAGTAAACTTAAATTGCAACATATTAATTATCAACAGTTAATAAAACAATAATTTTTAATAATTCAATTCTTTATTGAGTTCAAAAATTATTTTTCAGAAAAATTTCACCAGCCTTATAGCAGTCCTCGCACTGCTCATCATAATTTTTCTTTTAACACATTCATAATATTTAAATGCGCCTAAAATGTAAAAATACTTTAATCTTACAGAGTTTTTGAATAACTATGCGACAATGATCTTTTTCTTCCAGACATAATTATGTATTTTATTTTTCACTTTGCTATTAAAAATTATTTACGTTCCTTTGTTGTTAAATATTGAAAACACTTTAAACACAAACAAACTACCAACAAGAAGAATGCATCAACAAGCGCATTCACTCAGTTAACCTTTTCTGTACACATTTCATTCACGCGTACTTCTACCACAGTAGGTAGAAATCTCTTTTTGGTAATGTGAGGTATTTGTGGTAATTTCGGTATTTTTATTCTCTCGCGTGGGAAAAATCGCACATGTGGTAAAAATTTTCTCGCATGAGAATTTTTCTCACATAAAGCGATGATTTTTACTTTCTCCCGCAGCATCTCGCAAGAGCTCAAAAAATACCGAAAGCACTATTTATAGTGCAAAACTGGTAACGCTGGTCTCGATAAAGAATTAAAAAAATGTTTAATGTTATTAGCTGCGTTCACATGGTCAAACATGTTTGACGAATGGAAAGCAAAGGTGGATGGAAAGAACAATTTGATGGAGCATGTGTCCAACATGATCCAACATGTGTGACGACATCATAACTTGCAAATTCTCAAGCAGGACACTTCGGGTCGATTGGTTAAACAATTTTATCGCATTTTCTTTTCTCAAAGAAAAATTCTGCCCTCTGAAAATGCAGTATTTCTTCCATTTTGACCTGAACCCACAGAATTGAAATCGAAAGTTGCACTGTCAACCAAAAATTGTTCTCAACTAATAAAAACAAAGTGACAACTTCAGCCGACTCGAGTCGCATACTTTAGTTTACAGAAACACTTTGGCTATTGAATTGAAACAAGCGAGACGAGTCACCGACTTTTCTCATTTTATTACAGAGACGGTGCAAGTGAGAATGACGTCATTATGGCGTCAAAGTGAGAAAATATTGTGAGAACTGCGGTGACAAAAGTTGCAGAAACGAGCTACTGGTTTTAGCTGAGTATAGATCACAAAAAAAGCAAAGTTTTTTTAATGTTTTCGAGTTGGCACCCTTTTTGAAAAACTTCAACATATAAAAAAATTTATTTTTTTTTTCATAGAAAAATTTTGACGTTTTCCGTAGAAGAGCTTAATCTTTTCTGAACTGTTAATGGTACGGTTAACTATTTTGCAGATATGTCATTTATTTTGTTTATTCAGTTGGTGTCATTTCAGGTCAGAATTTTTCGAACCGTCGAAGTAGGTCAAAAGAAGGTCATAATTTTCGAGAAATGAACACGATTCAATTTCAATGGTCAACATTTCATTTGAGAAACGAACGAAAAAAATGCAAAAAAATCGAGGGCAGAAAAATTAAAAATGAGAAAAGAAAACGCTATTATGCCAGAATTCTTGTAATAATTAAAAAAAAAAACAAACAAACTTCTGGCTAATGAATGGAGGAAGGAAAGGTCAATATATGTATACTCACACTCCATATTTGCTTACCATATTTGAAGAGTTTACATTTAGGGAATTCACAGTTTGCTTCTAAAGTTAACACCTGGCAACTTTAGAAAGATATTTCAATCGAACTGTGAGCACCTCTTTTTGTGTTTTGGAGCTAAATTGCAAAAATAGTTTTCAAAAATTTGAAATTTGTTCAATAACATGCCTCGAATGAACGGAAACGAAGAATTATGGAAAAATGTACTTACTTCTTCGACGATCCATTCTTCTTCCATTTTTTGCAACAAAATTAAATCAGCTGATTAGTGATGCCACATTAACACAAAAGAAAGACATGAGCAGAAGTGAGATAACTTTAGCAACAAGTGGTATCTCAAGTTTTTACGTACAACAAAAACAATCAAAGTTAACACGTGCTAAAATGTTCTAAAGTTAATAGACGGCAAAGTTAACAGAGCAGATAATACAGAACTGTGAGCACCCTAATTCAAAACCAGATAAGTCACACAGATCGAATTGTTGGGAAATCGAAAAAAAAGTCTTAGTTTTGGCAAAATTTAAAAAATTAATCAAAGTTAAGATTCCGCCGTTCCGCCAAGAGTTTGAGGAACTCATTAAACTGATTTCTTCATATTTTTTTTTCAAATCGGAGGAAATCCATGGAACTAATTGTGATTCTCCTGAAGGTCCATTTCAGTAAAAACAAATGTTTTTTGCTCGTAACTTTTTATTTTTTACAGAATGCATACCCAAATCTGCTAAAATGTTAAATTTATAACTTATACCAACGTTTTGACTTAAAAAGTTTTTAAAATTTGTATGAAAAGTACACAAATGAAAACTTGCTTGGACTTATCTTTTTTTGATTGAAAAGGAGATTCGTTAATGCATTTTTCTCTAGGAGTTTTATCATTTTTATCGAAGAGGGTTTTATGGATCGATGTATTTTAACATTAGCTTTATAATGGCATTTCTAACTAAAATTTTTTTTCCTGTGACTTATCTTTTTTTCCTGTGGATTTGAATGTAAACTCCTCATTTGTTATGTCTTGATTGTTGTCCACTCTCTGATAATTTTAATGAAATGAAAAATGTAGCGTGGTTGACCAGCAGGGTTCACATGTTTCGCGGACTAGCAGAGAAAATCAAAAATTTTTCATTTCCAGCCAACATGTTAGAGGGAATTTATACAAAGAGACTTGTCCCATGAGACTGTCAAAAGTAAAGCTGCGGAGTAGGAAACGAAAGTGATTGAAAAGTCTCTAAGGCTGTGATTTCATGAAACTTTTATGACGTTTTTCTTGCATATTTTCGTTATTGGTTTAATTTTATAAACACAGTCTCTGCAACATAGTTTTTAGATGAAACTTGAAAAGAGAATTTAAGAAAATCTCATGTGACTAGTTTCATTAGTGGTATTCACAATGTAGGGCAACTGGTCTGGTAGATGAGCTGAATAGCAGAATAGTAGAACAAATGGTGAACATACTTTTTAACAATTAGGGTATTTACAAGGTCTCTTAAAGTCATGTGTCTTAAATCAGGCATGATCACAAAAGTGGTCCTTGTGGCTCTCTTATTAAAATTAAATAAAAATCACATTTTGCTTGTGGCAAATTTACGAAGAAATGCACTTGCTAAAATCAACAACAACAACTTATGCATCGAAACACACAAGCTGTGCGGCGCGACCACCAAGCCCACAGCATTGTTGTTGTGCGTATGTGTTTTGTTAGTGGAATAGAAATTCAGACGATCTTGAATATATTCTTTGCACTTGCAAAAAGCAACAAAGTACATTGTCGTCGATGGTGGTGACGCTTGGATGTTCGCCTTTGTTGTTGGTAATGTATTTTGTTGTTTATTTTAATCAGGCAATTATCTTTCTTAATTAGGCTTTGACCCTTTTATTAATTTCGCTGATCAAGCCTGTCTTAAATTGTTAACATGAAAAAATATGATTGATATGAACAACCCTTTTAAGTTCAGTGTGTTATTTCAACTCTCAATCATCTGATGCGAAACAAGCAAAAATAAATTTTTGTCATCAAAAAGGCCAAAATTAAACGTAAAATATAAAATAATAACTATTTTATGCGAAAAGCATATATTCGACGTAATAATAGCTGACTCAAGTAAATAAAATAATACAACACCACAATAAACATAGATTTCAGTGTTGTAATATCGATGGTTAAGCGCACTAAAGTGATAAGTGACTTTTTGACGAAAATTGGTGTATTGCATTTTTCAATCCATCAATATAATATCTACCTTGTGTAAATTTATTGAAAATGCATAGCCAGTAAATGCGTGTCAGTACACAGTTAAAATTGGTATTTTGTATTGAGATGTATTGCAATTTAAAAACAAAATCGACGTTCCTGAACATTTGAAATTTTTCACTTATCACTTTAGTGAGCTTAACCATCGATATTTTAGCACGTTTTTGTATGGAAGGATACGTCAGCAATTTTAAATCATTGTAAAATCCTAGGACAATAAGACAATAAGACGTGATAGCACACCTTGTGAATACCCTAATAGCGTAATAACGAAAGTAGCAAAATAATGCTTTAAAAATACGTTTTAGAGCACACATATATCGGATATATTACGAACTTTTCAGATCTATACAATTTTATGATATTTCACTTCGGTGTATAAGATAACAATGAAATATCATGGAAAACTTTTATATATTATACGAATAACAGCTTGAGTTGTCAAACTACTTGATGACATGTTTGATGAACACTTCGACAATATGAACAGCTCATATGTTAAACAGTCTATCGCTCTTACTGAACGCACTCGTGGCGAAAATATTTCGACATCTTGTGCAGGGCTGACAAGAATAGCGAAACAAAATGCAAATGAAATATTTTTAAGCGCACTTCCACAATTTTTTTCGTTGCGTTCCAGGCACATGAAACACAGCGTTGTTCGCTGTGAACAAAGAAAACCCAAGCGAATTGAACAAAATTGGCGGTAGCAGTGGAAACGAAACACTGAAAGCAACCTACACAAACGCACGCACGCACGCAAAAGCAAGTGCAAAACGAAATGTAGAAAAGAACGAAACGAGCGACAGCGAAGCAAGGAGGAAGAAGAGAAAAAACGCAGCAGCAGAAAGACCGACACGAGCGTGTTAATTATTGTTAAAAAATTAAAAATCAGCATAAAACTCAAAAAGTTTTCAAAACTTTATTAATTCAATAAAAACAAAAGCGGCAATAGAAGCGAAGCACCAATAAAGCAGCCTGAAAGCAACAAAAAACAGGTACAAATTGTAGATTAATTAGAAAGAATTGAAAATTGCTCTGAATATGTAAACTTAACTAACGACAAACGAGTGTACAATTTTATTAATAATAATTTAATATCTGTTTTTGCCTGCTCCCTTCTATCCCCATCTTGTACATATACGTGATTGAAAAATAAAACAACGCACAGGAAAATAGCAGATTGAAACGCGCTGCAGACTGTGAACTTGGAGCGGCAGCGCGACCCACACATACCACTTTGGACTGCAAAGCGTCCATCTAAGTCGTTAACTAAAACCACAGCACACAATCTTACGTAGCCTTCTTCACTTCAGCAAGAATATTGAAATTGATAAAAGTTTTCGACTTCCGGAAATTTTGGAAAACTTCTTATCTCGGTCAGAGTTGTTGGCATTGTTGGTAAAACTCATCCTCAAGCAAAACTTAAACACACACACACATATACAAAATGGAAAAGAGAATAGAACTCGAGAAACGCGCACGCAAGGCCAATCAGGTAAGTCGTGGCGGCTTTTCAAAGCCCATTGCTAGATTCTACCCATTTTTGACTAAATTTGTAAGCAAGTAAATAACAATTGCATGGCTATCTTTAAGAACAAGCTGCTTACATAAGTCGCATCAATAAATTAAGACGCATTACAGCGTCCGTCGTTCAATACAAAACATATTTGCATATAATGTAATTATATTCCAAAGAATTCATATTTAAATGATCAGAATTTTAATTATTTTTGATGTATCAAAAGCCGATCAACCATTTTACTTGCACTGACATAAAAATTGATTATATAACAGTTAATCAACGCAAATTCCAAATCAGCTATAAAGTATTTCAATTAATTTTAACAAATGTTTATATTTATATATATAGTTTTTTTTTTTATTGTTGCAGAGTCTGGGCAGGTACCAAATCCCTTATTTAAAATATTGTTGATTTCATCAGTTTTAATTGCAGTCAATATTGTTTAGTCAATAGCTACACTTTCAAATAAATTCTTAAGACAACTTTATGCCATGCATCTTTCCATTGTAAGAAAATTAACATAAAATTATACATACGTAATAGTTATTGTGCCTAATTTTTCGCTAATACAAACTCGAATAAACCCTTCTTTGTCTGCAATGCTTTATTTTCTATTCAAAAATTATCTTTGTTAAAAATTTATGTTAGTGCCACTCATTTTTTGTACTCATAATTAAGCACTATCATGCCAGAAACTTAAACCAGTTTTTGAAACAGTAAATTAGTTGACTAAGTTAGGTGTCAATCAATCAATCAGATAAATCGATTAAAAAATTTCTTTGTACTACAGGAAAAATAGTTTTCCACTTACAAAAAATGCCATAAGTTAAACAATATTTCAATCAATTTTTTGTAATAATTTATTACGCAAAAGTTTTGTTTGTTACTTCTGCTGATAATTAAACGTAATTGTACCAAATATTTACATCATTGTTATAAAAGTCTTAATACTGCAAACCTATTGTAGAACAAATAACAGTAAAAAAGTAATGAATTTTTCTAAATGTACTTATTGTGCCTTTACAATGCAGTCAAAGTTAAATCAGGTCTGATCTACCCTCAATGGGGATGATACAGCTTTCTTTTAGCCAGCAATTTTAAAGCTGTCCTGATTGTCGATATGGTTAGTTTAAGAAAACTGTCACTTTATACTAACGTGGCACGAACAATGACTTGTGTAAAAATTTCAAGTTGAACACTCAAATTTCAAATTGAATACTTTCCGCGTTAGAAGAAAATATGTCTACTCTTTGCTATGCCTTTTATATGTCAATTTCTTATAGTTTTGTAAACGGTTCTGAAATCACAGCTTGTTGGCGTATCTGCGGAAGAATAAACGGAAAGAATTTAAAAATCTTGGTCCTTACATGATGCACAGTCTGCTCAGACTCGAATCGTTAGATCTAAACTGTCACAGTGGTATCTATATATAAATAGGCGTAGCGAAAACAGTCAAGAACCATTTTCTCACGTATTTCTTAACCGATTTTGATACTTTTTTTTAAATGAATGCGAGTGTGGAGGAGTGCACAGACTTTTTTTAAAAGATTTTTTTTTTAGCCAAATTTTGATGAAGAAAATTTGCTTTCCACATTAATACTGTATCGAATCAACAGAGAATGCATGCGAAAAGGTCTAATTTCGGTCACTGTCAAACTCTAGTGATGATAAAATACCCAAGAACAATCAACTTCCAAGCGTTTAGAAGGAGTGCAAAGAAACACAATAAATCGCAGTATCAGAGCTGTCTAAGCTCCACCTCGCAAATCATATCTTTGTATTTCTCTTAAGATCATGGAAATAGTAGACAGAGAAAATGAGACTGTAATTTTAGTAAAAGGTGAACCTTTTTAGTCAACATCTAATAATAATAATTTTAATAGAAGCTACCCAGCAGTTATTTTGAAGACAGTTGCAAAAACTAACTAGTTTATTTCTAGTGCAATTATAACTTGTTTGTGGAAGGCTCAGTGAATAAAGGCCTAACGAACTAATGCCTAATTTTTCAAAATGAAAGAATGCCTAAACAAGAACGCCTAAGAAGAAAGTGAAAGAACGTCTAACTTTAAAAATGAAGGAAAGTCTAATTTTCCCTTTTACAGAATGTTTACAAGATAGTGTATGCATTTTGTAAAAGGGAAAATCAATTGCTTTAACAATTTTAATGAAGGAATGCCTAAAATATTAGACATTCTTTCATAATGAACAACCGCCTAATTCCTATATAATTTTTTGTTGCAATTTTTAGGCGTTATTTCATTTTTTTTTTTAGCCGTTAGTTCGTTAGGCCTTTATTCACTGAGCCTTTGTGGAACTCGTACAAAAGACGCTCAGCATAGAACTGTTTGACTTTATTTTTATATTCCATATTTTCTTTGACAGCAGAGAGAATCAATAAAACAATTAAAGTTCAAAACGTGTTGTAAAAAAGAACGACTTTTTAATAAGACTAGCAAAAATTATCAGTTTATAACTTTTTATAATGGAACGAACTAGTGCAAATATAAAGAAAATTAATGCTTGTTGGGACAATTGTCTTTTCCTTACATCGTATTGCAATGAGACCAGTACTGACCCTTTTGGAACTAGTTCAGCCTAAGCAAGCTGAGAAATTTCATAAATTCGTGTTAAAACTAAGTCTTCAAGATTGCGTTTTATAAAAAAATAATGGTCTTGAGAAAAGAATATTGTTTTAATCATTAATTTAAATTCTCTCGAGTTGCATTAATTCTGTGTCGACAAGAAATAACAGCTAAAGTCATATTTCAGATTTTCTGGAAAACATTTTTTTTAGATTAAAATTTCTACCTAATATCAGGGATCCCTGGTACTGGTTAATGCATCGACTATTTTCCTTGATGTCAACTGATTATTTTAACATAGCGATGGCCTAGGCAGTAGTCAATTGTATGACTGTGCATATGTTTAAAGGGTCAATTAAAGTTTTCTTAACCCAAGAAATCTCTACATTAAAAGTTTTTTACTCCGCTATACTGAGAGAGTGATAAAAAGTCAAAAATTCAAATACATAGCAGATCATTGATTTGTGGTTTAGTCTCAATTACAATAATGAGGCTACAAAATACCGTAATAATTTTGCATCTAACTTACTTCATCTCTTTGTACTGAGTTTGTTATTAACGCGATCACATAGTGTGCGCTTCTAATATTTTCAATTAGATCAAACGTGCAGTGTTTTTGAACAGCTATAAAATCAAAACTACATTGAATATTTAAAAAAAAAAATTGCAGAAACAAGCATCAGATATAAACTTAATAACTTCAAAAAGTTTGTATTAAACAAAATTAGGGATTAATTTTTACAAGTCGTGTAAAAATACATGCTTAAAAAAAACACAAAAAATCTTGTGTCTGAAAATTTAAGGTTTTAGTTTGTTTTCAAATGAGATCAAACAAATATTTTTATGATTTGCTGCTGCGTTTTGTTACTTTTGCTGTTTTTATTAAGTTTGTAAAACTCTCCGAAATAAATTTTACTGAAATTTAATTTTTGTTGCAGGTCAACTTATGCAATAATATTTTCTTTTCAAGAGCAGCTCTATTTCACATATTGAAAGTAACCACATAACTAGATAAATATTGCTCGTGGAACTACAAAATAGGAAATAATAAAATGATAATTAAAATTAAAAAATTTGAGAGGGTTTTCAAACTAATTTTTAAGTATTATTTTAAATTTTTGACCGATTTCGTTCTTTTTTCGCACCAACTACTTATTTATATAAAATAATTAAGGTGGACCAAATTGCAGTAGCCTGAGATTAATTTTTTGGGAAATATACTAGTTTACCGATTTCGATTATGAGAGGGGGTTGAATAAGCTGACCGATTTGGTTGCTTTTCACACTTTTTTCTATTAAAGAACTAGGTATGAAAAAATATATTGCTCTGTTTTGAAATGCGGTTTTGGGAAAATATTTTGCTGTGATGGTCACGTTACAATGTCTGTGCCCCTCTCCCCCTATCGTTACTTATCGTAGTACATTTTAAAACCTCTTTAAACCTTAAAACCTCGCGGCAATAAAAGCTACTTAGTTCGTTACTAGATCATAACTTCTAAGTGCAAGAAAAAGAATTTAAAAATGAAATTTTCAAAATTCAGCTACTCAAATTCGATTAAACCTTAAATAGCTTTTAAGCAAAATAAAAAAATTAACCATAACCTATTCGTGTGGTATGTGCACGAACTACATCTGTCTGTTTAGTGTTTGTGCAGAATATATTTTTAAATTTGTTATTATCGATGTTTTTTTATGGACAACGAGAAATTAATACACATGTCTTAGCGTATATCAAAAAAAAAAGCAACAAGAATGATGATATTTTGTTTACGATTTGCTATATTTTTAAAATTTGCGCAACATTTTATGCTCCAACTCGATTTCGATTGACTTCTTATCTTTAGTGTCATTGATTCAAGCTAAGCTCATATAGAAGAGATAGCAACTTCAAGCAATGCAGCTGCGCCAAAGCGATGACCATCTATCTATCTATCTTGAGTAAAATTCTTTACCAATTATACATGTTCAATTAATATTTGATCATCTTTAATTCCGCATTAAAATTAAAACTAGCTCATAGTTTGTTTCAATTATATTATGTGTCTAAAATTTAGACTCTAAATCAAGTTAAGCTGCTTAATTTAATCAATTGCAGTTTGCAGTTAATAAAATAAAACAACTTGCTGCAAAGAATTACTGTGCCTATTTTAAGGCGCTTCCCTCCTCACAAGATGTATCTGCTCAAAGAGCTTGAATAATAATTTGTACGTTATATGACACTAAAAAGTATGTACAACATATTTTCTGCAGTAACAACAGAAGTAGCAGCAGCAACATGCACACAAATTTACACTTTCGATATAAGCAATAACCACAACAGCAACAACAAACTGTGTCGTCCTACCCATCTACTTCCCTCCTCTACAGAAGGCCTTTCATCAAAGTCGCCTTCTACCACTCAATCTGCTTACCGATAATATTGTTGTTAGCTGCTTTTCACAAAAAAAAAAAAAAAAAATATACCCTAAGCTCTGCTAAAGAGAGCATAAACCGGCCTAGCATTTTTTCTTTTCCTTTATTACCCACATGAACTAAACCACCGTAGTTGCCGTGGTAGTAGCACTCATTCATTTATAAATACATTCTATACTCATTGCTTTCTGCATCTACTGTCCGTTTGGATGTAAATTGTTGTGTAGAAGAGCGTATTTTATTCGTTGGCTATATAAGCGTCCACCTCTTGTCTATCCTTTATTTATTTCTTTGACAAAATTGTGTCTTCTGGTAGTTTCAAATTAAGCTGAACGAACAGCCCAATCGTGTTCGGTTCTCTTGACAATGTTTGCGTCATCGTCAAAAAACTGCACCAAAGCCACTTTAACTTTACTCTCTTGCACACATTCCAAGAGTTAAAGTCTCGTTTATGCATCAAATGCATGCAATGCTTTTGGATTTCTGAACGTTATGTATGCCTGTTAGTTGGCTAGAAATAACAAAATCATGTGTTGACAGGCAAATCCTCCCCTGCTATAAATCGATTTTCAACTCAAGTTTCCGGTCTAATTTAAAGTTTACTGGTTTTAAATTGAGTTTCTTTATGAGGCTCAGTAAAGCTCATTTACAAGGTCAGTAGCGTTATGGGCTCACAAAAACTCAGAACTCTTGCGAGATTGTGAATTTATAGTAAAATCAAATCAAATATCGACTTGTTGATATGAAAATGTTCATGAAAAATTTAACACTCCTACTACTAAAAACAACAATTTTATTAACAAAATTAACCTTAAAAAAATTTGTCCAAATCAGCTATTTGGTTATTTTGTGAAAATATTTTTAGACTCTGATGTGAAAAGCAGAACAAATGTTTAAAATTTTTTTTTTGTAAAAGCATTCAAAGTAGAAAATGAAGCGGAGGACTCTGTGATACCACAGCGATCCCTTAGAAATGTCTGATATGGTGTTAGTTTTTATTTAGTTTATTGCACAATCGGGCTTAAATAAAGAATCATGCATACATATATTGCACAATATCCCAAGGAAGAGGCATCCATTTCAGTAATTGTTGTGGTCGAACCCTATGTGTCTCCTTTCGAAGACCAAAGACAAGAGATCTTGTCTGTTTACGACTTTGTGAGCTGAGCTCCTCAATAAAGCAGGAGGGCTGAATGACTTTAAATTTTGCACATAAGCCTTCATCTCAAATACGAGTTCGAAAATGAGACAAATGTGATGAAAAAAACCACTACATCCCATACAAAAACTAAAAACCTCTTAAAATTTCATAAAAAATCAATCTAGTGACTTGAATTTGTCACTTGAATATGTTATCTTTATTGTATAACATTTACCTACGCTGAGTTCGAAATTCAGTAAAATCTTGTGAATACTTGCCCTACCTAGTATAAAGAAATAGAAAGTGACGTCATCAAAATAACAAAACCTTCATAAATTCCACAAAAATTAACGTATTAGCTTGATAGCAATATTTCGGATTTTGAAAAATTGGATAAAATCTAACTACGTCAACTCCCCACACAAAGAACGTCATCAAAATAAAATAGCCGATATAAATTCGAGTATACAGTGTAACTTCACTAACTCGAACTTCTCTTTGTTCGAAATTCTCTAACTCGAAGCACTATTCTTGCTTTCTCGATGCATTTTTTAATATTTTGATCTTTTTAACTCGAATTTTCCGTAACTCGAAGCTAAATACGGATCCATACCTTGAGTTCAAGACGTTTCACTGTACTTCAAATTCGAAGATATCTTCTTAAAAAGGCAGGGAAACATGGATTTTAAAAGAACACATTTTAGAGTGAAACAAGAGTACCAGTTTGGAACTATTAATAACGGTGAAGTTCACATATCAGAAAAAGGTTTATTTTTGGGGTGAAGTTGTCTTTATCTCTGATATCAACCCCTAAAAATCGTAGGTTTGATCAATTTCAAAGATTAATATAGTGGAACTAGTACTGTAACCCTTTTTTGGAACTAGTTAGGACTTTAAAACTTGGTCAAATTTTGTTCCGGATGTTATTTTTTTAGTTTTGACATTACATCCCAAAACAGCTATCTCGAAGAAAGCCCCTTGAAACAAAGTTTTGTTTAGGATTATATAAAAATCAGTTAACTCCCCCATAGCAAAAATCTACGCCGGAAACCGTGACAACTGTATGACGTCAATTATTGTCTTGTTTGGTTAGAACCCAACGTCGTACGCCAATTCATGGCATTGCGTTGTTGCTTCTCCTTACGTTTAAGTTAGTATACGTTAACCTTATTCTGCCGAAAAGCATAACAACTAGTTCTGAATGTTGATTGTTTTCTTCAAAATCTTCTATTTTGCTCCAGGAAAGAAATTGTCAATTTGTGTGTAAAGTATGACTAGGATATTGGGAATTGTGTTGCTAAAACTGATATAAAACAGCAAATCATCGATTAAACCATGAACTTGTCAACAGCAAAACATGACAACCTGTTTCATGTGATGAGTACAGTAGCAAGAGCCAACCAGTAAACATTGGCTGACGTAATTAGGTAATAATGACGCCTTTGCAGCCAAGGAATCTTCTTTGCAAATTTTGTTTGTCTTTAGGCTAGAGAGGTGGTTGAAATATTAAATAGTTGAGCATTACCTATAACAAAAGTGTACTTCAACATGGCTAGCGATGGTCTAAGATTGCGCCAATACCGCCCGAGCAGCTCGGTTAACATCCCTTCCTAGCCCCCAACTAACCCCCATCTTTTTTTAAAAATTGACACTGCTTGAAATTGTTTGCAATTTTCTCATTGCATTGCATTTACATGCTGCTGACGCACGCACACAACTGTGCAACATACAACAGCGAACGCACTTGAATTGAAACGAAACATTCCTTATCTACCACAATAAAAAAAATAAAAGTGATACAAAAAGGGAAGCGCAAAAAGCAACAACGTTGCGCTTAAACGTCAAACACCTTGTTTTTGTTGTTGGTGTTGTCGTCGTCGTCGTCGCTGCGCAGCATGTTTGTTGTTTCACACATTCATGTGTTCCTCTGAAATGTGTATAGCAATTTTTTGCTTCTTCTTTTCATCATACGCTGCCATCTTTGAGGTTTTCGTCACCCTTTTTTTCGTATGCCCTGAAATTACATAAATCCTTTTGAATGAGTTGTTACAACCCATTTTACTACATAATTTGAAATCTTCAGCTCCATTCAATACTTTCTGCATGTAACACATTCATTGATTCCAACTATTGATTCAAGTTTAATTTAATATTTCATCATTTATGCAAAATCGATTTTTTGGTTAGTAGTAAAAAAAATTTTTTTTCGTTCACGTTAAATCACACGCTACGCAATATGGCGGCGTCTGTCGTGTACGCTTGTAAAGTAGCGACTAGCTTTATCTTCTTTTCGCACTTGCTTTGAAGTTGAGCAACAAGGTGAAAATTCAATAATTTACACCAGAGATAAAGAGATGGGAAACTTCGTTTTAAATGAAAATAAAAAAATTTTGCTTGATAGCTGTGCTTGTTCTACCCATTTTTTCATGCACTCACGTATTGTGTATATGAATTCACCCCATTATCTGTCAAATTCTGGCAGGTTATTAATTTTGTTTTAAGGCAATATGTTTTAATATGTTTAAAGGTTAATATGTTGTATTTTATCTAAGAAAAACTATTTAAATAAAAGAAAAATATACATAGCTCTATAAGATTTATAATCATATAGGACATAATGGACATTGGCATATAATATAAAATTGTTAACATATGTTTTTTACTTGTTTATGTGTGGTCAGTTCGTATAAGCACACAAAAAGGGTTGCGTTTCCGAAAAAAAGTACTATTAAAAAAAGAGTTGCTTTGATATAATGCCCGTATTTCTTTATTAATTCCGAACAGAACAGAATTCAGAGTCAATTCAGATTAAAAACAGAATTGATTAATCCAGTTTAATAAAAATGCTATGTTTCCATAGCTGCCAACCCACATTCCCACAGAAAATACATTATTCCCACAAGGAAACTAAAAATTACCACACCAATTCCCACGGTACTTTTTCATTAAAAAAAATACCACAGCAATTAAAAAATACCAAAAATATGCCTCAAATTGTCCACAAACATTAAAAATTCCATGTAAAAATGCATCTAGAGTGTGAACTCAACCTTGTTACATACGATTTGTTACATACACGCGGATATAATTAAAAAATGTGTGTGAAAAAAATTCCCACACTAATTAAAAAAACCAACGAAGTACTTAATACTTGGTATTAAGGCGGTATGCGTGGAAGTGGCGATCATTATTTGCATATATCGATGGTTAAGCGCACTTAAGTGATAAGTGACCTTTTGACGAAAATAGGTTTACTGCATTTTTCAATCCATCAATATAATATCTACCTTGTATAAATTTATTGAAAATGCATAGCCAGTGAATGTGTGTCCATACACTGTTAAAATAGGTGTTTTGTAATGAGATTTATTGAAATTTAAAAATAAAATCGATGTTCCTGAACATTTGAAATTTTTCACTTATCACTTGAGTGATCTCTGGTACTTGTTTATGTCATATGTCGTGGTCAGTTCGTATAAGCACACAGAAAGGGAAAGAAAGAATTTTTTTTATATAAAATTCCCACACGAATTAAAAAATACTACGCTGAATTAAAAAATACCTCGGGAATTCCCTTTCCCACAGCAATTAAGAATTTCCACAAAGGGATTTTTCCCACAAAGCTATTAATTTATTAAAACTAACGAATTGTTTGATCGTTTGTATACGAAATCAATTTTATTTTCAGTACAATAAAATATTTGAATTCAAAGGTAATCTGATTTTCACAAACAAAAAAGGACAAGTAATTAACAACAAAGTATTTGCACTTCTATTTCAACACCCCTCTGCGCTGCAAACCCATCTCATACACTTCAGATGACAAGCCTCAATTTTTTTTTCATATTTTTCTTTATGTATTTGGACCTCATAACCTCAAATAAAAAACCCGTGAGGTATACGATATAAATTGTTTCATTGTTATTGTTATCAACTTGCAAATAAAATTCTATATACCGCTTGGTTGCGCTTTGCCTAAATATAGACACGGCTTATGAAGAAGTTTCTCGAATCAATATTTAGTACTAATACATAACATACATAAATTCGTACTTTTGCCATAAAAGCCTACTCCAAATTACACAAAACTACTTTTTTATGCAGCACTGCTCTCAGGTATCTGACCGTGGTAGATTAAACTCAAATACAGTGGCCGCATTCAAGGGACACAATTGTTCAAGTAGCGAAACTTAAGTTAGCGCTGTTATTCTATGATAATGTTTCTTAGTAAAACGCCAGAAGTTAAAAATACAGGACCGTGTGTCAAATTTGTTGGGCTATTAACAACAAATGCATATGTTCTTGCAGTTTAAGAGCATATTTTACTTGCATATCATAGAATTTAAGGTGAAAAATTATTCAATTATATTAAAACATAATTAATTTATTGATCTTTAAGCAGATATGGCTTAATAGTAGATATTGTTTGCTACATTGAATGACAACAGCGACATAAAAATCCTACACATAAGTGACAAGCTGTCAACAATAGAGTCTGCTGAATGTAGTCACTACTTCAAGCTATGGTGGAAGTTTTACGTCTTAGTGGTCAAATTTTACGCGAAAAAGTTTTTTCTTTGAGAATTGTGGTGAAAAATTTACTACTACAGTTAAAGCATTTGCATTAGTATTGACGATTTTTGACATAAGGCGCACATAATGCTATCCCTTTCACATGGAAGTTTCCCATCTCTTTATCTCTGATTTACACCATCTTGTTTTTCTTCTGTTTTGTTGGCTTTTTCGTTGTGTGTTTCATTTTCATAATAAATTGATAAATGAAATGCGGCGAATTGTGGTATTTTGCCACGGTTGAATTTTTTTCCACTAATACACTACTAAAGTGTGAGCCCTAATAACTGACGCACATTTTAAAAGTGCCACTGTGCCTTAAAAAGCAAGTTTTGACATTTTTTAATTGAATGCAAGTATTTTTAATTTTCAGATTACAGAATTGAACTTAGATAACTGCAGGAGTACCTTTATTGTTGGTCTTACAGACGAATACACAGCATTGGAGTCGTTAAGTTTGATCAATGTTGGCCTTACGACATTAAAAGGTTTTCCCAAGCTACCTAACCTTAAAAAACTGGAACTCTCTGATAACAGGTAAAGTTTTGTTTAAAATAATATTAAAATTATGTACTTGATATTCACATTCTCTTACATACAGAATATGGAATGGCCTCAACTACTTGACCACCAGTCCAAAATTGCAATATCTTAATCTCTCTGGAAATAAAATCAAAGATTTGGAAACCCTAAAACCACTAGAAGAATTTAAAAATCTTGCAGTTTTAGATTTATTCAATAATGAAGCAACGCAAATCGATAATTATCGAGACAAAATTTTTAAAATGTTGCCTTCATTAAAATTCCTAGATGGGTAAGTAACATAAGCTGATAAAGAAATTAAATACAGTGTAACGTTCCCCTATAACGAATGTGCTATCAGATATTGAGCTTGGTGAAGTGCCCTTTCACCAGATGAACTTTATTAAGCTTTTTGGGAAAAGTCTTAACTCATTTAATAACAATTTTAAAGAAATTATAGCATGTCTTAGCGAAGCTTATGCCACAACTGAAGACCAGCGTCTACTATGAAATTTCTATTCCGGAATAATTATGCCTTTAGAAATAAAATATCTATTTATTACTACATAGCCATCAACTACTCCTTCCATGACTAATAGAGTGTTTTTTTAGAGGTATAGAACTTTGAAATGGAATAAAACAAGAACGAATTTTTATAATTGACATGATATTGATAATTATTAATTGATATTAGTCAAAAGATAATCTTTTGGCATTATAATTTAAATATGATTTATGGCATATGACTGAACGTAATCTAAGCTGAAGGTTAAATTTTCAATCACTTATTCCAACATTTGTGGCCATATATCGGCAATAACGCGGCGAATGTTGTCCTTCAAGTGGTCGATCGTTTCGGGCTTATCGACGTAGACAAGTGACCTCACATATCCCCAAAGAAAATAGTATTGCGGCGTTAAATCGCGCGATCTATGGCTAATTCACGGGTCCGGAACGTGAAATTATGCGGTTACCAAACGTTTCCTTCAGTAAATCAATGAAATGAAACCACAGCTCCTGCACATCATGATTGTGCAATATAGGAACGAAAAAGTCAGTAATCATTCGTCTATAGCGGTCACCATTGACTGCAACGTTTTTGCCAGAATCATTCTTTAAGAAGTACGGATCAAAGATTCCACCAGGCCATAAAGCACACCAAACAGTCAGTTTTTCTGGATGTAACGGTGTCAACATATACTTGAGGATCATCTTCACTCCAAATACGGCAGTTTTGTTTATTGACGTAGCCTTTCAATCAAAAATGAGCTTCATCGCTAAACAAAATTCTCTTATGAAAATTTCGAACAGAACCATTATTTTCAAAATAAATTTGAAATGCCAAACCAAAATAAACACAACTCACTTGAAAGCTGACAAAATGGCTGCCAGTTAAAACAGTGTTTCCAGCTTAAAGTTTTATACCTCTAAAAAAACACTGAGAAAAAACAATAGCCCAATAATGAACTAAATTTAACTTTAAGGGCCGCACAGTGTGGCTTTTATCAATTCTAGAGAATAAAAAAAATTAGATAACTAATGAAATGGATTTTAATTTCAGATGACGTGGCTAAGAAGTTAGTCTTTAACTAAAGTGTTAATTTAAAAAAATTTGAATTAATTTTGCAAGGAAACTCATTCATTCTCAATTCGTATTGAAGTAGTGGCTTATATGTTGTGGAAATGCAAGCAGTTGATGGTCCCTATGAAGTCAATTGCACTTACAAATTATAAAATATTTTTAAATTTATTTTTTTACTGTTTAGTTAATTTAACTTAACATGTGAAATAGTGTTAAGCGAAAAAGTTTATGGCTTTTTAAAAACACAACCCCTTAAATTAATACTTAATTTGTATACTATTTTTATTAAAACATGTGTTCTCTTTATTCTTGAGGAAATGTAGTGATGTAAAGGGTTATATCATATAAAACAAACAGTGTTCGAAAAACAATTAATATTTAATGGGTCCGCAGATATCCGCAGCTAAAGCTTACTCTTTACTATCAAGAAATGATAAGTGGTTACAACAAAATTATATGTAGACTGAAGTAAGTCGGCGGAATATTCTTCGAGACCATTAAATATTGATTAATAAACAATCAAAGAAATGTTTTGTTTTGTTTTTCGTAGTAAAACTCTTTCATTTTATGAAATAACAAACCAATTTTATAACTAAATATGTAGAAATGTGGACTTACATTCTCATCAGTTTACCATGAAAGATTAAACATCTAGGAAGAATAATCTGAGCACAGCGATTTTATAAAAAACTACACTGATTTCTTATAAAAATTAATACAAAAAATTTCTTCAAAATTCCAATCACTTCAAAAGGATGTAGCGTAAAAACTACTTGCAGTAGACAATTGATATTTTCACCATGGCTTATTCAGACAAATTTTTGCTTATATCTAAAAAAAATTTAAAATCGGAAGCAAAACATTTTGATTTTTTATTCTCTAGAACTGATAAAAGCCACACTGTGGGCCGTGTCGACGAGAAAAATTATATATATTTCACGTCTTCAACCTGACACAACTACCGAAAATGTTATGACGTTTGTCAAACAAAATAATTTAATAAACCCTCCCACGCGTCTTTCATTCTCATAGTTACGGCTGATGAGGTTGCAACTGTTCTAATCCCTAATGTGTGGGGCAATAAAATTCTCGTTTCTGAGTTCAAGTCTCAAAATAAGTCCAGATGGTCGAACAAGACCCAAAAAACTAAATAGGCTGCCAAATTGTAAAGTGATTACGTTTTAAAAGGATATTATTAAGTTAACTGAGACTGAGAAGATTAGACATAGTGGATAATCCATTAACAAAACCATGCTGACTATTTGTTATGACTTTCCAACAGTGAATTTCTTTACGATCATACACAATTCATACGTTGTGTTCCATTTGAACACTTTTAGTATTGATGTTAGTAACCAACAATAATAAAAAAAAAACAAAAAATTAGCGTTCGTTATACAGAACACTTATATTTTCAACCGTACGCTATTTAGAATCGCCAATGCATTTTAAAAAACATTAAACACATTGTACATTATATAAAGATTTCGTTATACTGGACGCCCACTATAATTCAATCATCTATAAAATTTATATTAAACTCGCTGTTTCTTTCTCTTTTAGCTTTGATTGTAATGATGTTGAAGCACCGTCCGATGGTGATGATGAGGAGGATGTAATTGGAATCCAGTCGGATGATGGTGAGTTTGTGTAAAAGCTAATTTTATTAAGATGTTGTGGGCTTATTAACTTTTCAAAGTAAGTCGACTGCATAAACCACAGAGACTACTGATGAGTCGGAGTAGCGTTCGATAAAACCATGGTCTAGTCTGCTCGGTTGTTCTGCTGAAAAGAACATTGTTGTTTTAGCAACTTGTTGCTTCATTTTTAAAAAATATGTTTGCTAAAAATTAAAAACTTAAATGTATCAATTTATAATAAGTTTAATGTATATGTTCCGTCCAAAGGTCTCGGTGAATATTTCTACTTTAGAAAAGAGGTGTTTATTTTGAACACTAGAAAGTAAAACATTTTCGGCTTACAAGTGAAATCCACTAAGTAAATTTTTGACTGTTGTAAGTTAGGTCCACCAAGCTCTTGTTCTTTCGGTTCTCTACATGCTGGTGTAGTCCACAAGATCCTAAGTTAGATCGTAAAAACAGAATTACAGTAGAAGAGATAAAAGTATAATAAAAATCTTTAATGGAAGATTTCTCACGTTTTATAGTTTTTCGATATTTCTATCTCAAAACGCCCACACCCACTTTTTAGTAACGTCTGTTCAATACTTTTAATATACTTGACAAACATCAAAATATTCGCTGGCACTCATCTTCATTATTCCATTCATACTCAAATTGCTGTCACGCATATTAAAATTGTTGTGTTGTTGCATCATCAAGTATTCATTTTATTGCTGAAATATTGTTTCAGAACAACAAAATGCATTTTGTTTAAATGGTATAGAAATTGATTTGGATGAATTAGCTGCATTTGAGAAGCGCGTGCAAGCAAAGAAAGAGGCTAAAATGCTGTCAACAGCAAACGATAGTAAAACGACGTTAGGAACCGAAGATACAGATGATTTAGATGAATATCTAAAAGAGCTAAAAATCAAAGAAGATCAAAGCACAAATGTTGCCAATAATGCTGTTGCAACACTGGCTACAAGCAGCAATGTTGGCTTGACAAATGATGCAGCCAATCGAGTCAACAACAACCAAATCAACGAATCAAAAACTTTTGCCATTTTATTATATTGGTTTTTTGCTATATTAAATCTGGCCTCTGCGGCTAATTGTAAGCATTTTCTGATAGTTTTACATATTTATTTAACCGATACATTTTTCTGCTTTCTCTCTCTAAATAGATTCTGATGATACTGGAGATGATGATGATGATGGTGACGATGACGACGACGATGATGATGATGATGACAGTGATGATGAAAATGTCTCATTAGCTGAGGTATATAGTTTTTACTCCATAAAAGCTAGAAAACGTTATAAAAAACTTTAATTTTCAGGTCTACAATGACGATCTGGAGGATGATAATTTCGAATGGGATAAAGAAGATGGTGCAGAAGACGATGATGATGATGATTCCGATGATGATGAAGCTGATGGTGATGCCAATGAATCGGCCACCGCAGCAACTGAAAATAAAGTTGATGGCGAAGCAGCTGGTGGTGGTATGTTTTTACATTTTACACTTTTTGACTTCTCTGCTTATAACTTTTTAACACCGCCTTTAATTGCAGATGAAGAACCTCAGTCACGGGGCAAGAAGAGAAAGCATGACGGTTAAATTTACATCAACATTTATAATTCACATAGTTTTTTTATGATTTTCAATATTAATATTCTTTTCGTTTTGTGAAATAATCAAAAAAACAAAAACAACCACGTAACACTTAAGAAAACAGGATTTCATAAAAAAAAAAACAACAAGTATAACAACAACAACAAAACAATTACAACTACTTAAAATAAAAATACAAAAAAATTTTAAGAGAAAATAACAACATTTTAAAAGCAAATCAAAACAAAACAAAATAAAACATTACAAGAACTATATTAAGCACGATTTATGATCGTCAAAGCGAAGCAAGTGAAAGAATTATTATGAATGAGAGAGAGCATATAGTATGCATGAACGAACCACTCTTAAATGTTACTCATCAACATCCGTATACATTATATTATAACTGCAAAAGAAAACTAGTGAAACAGAGTGTGTTGAATTTAAAATGTAAAATACATAATTTAATGACTTCGCCTTAAGTTTGTTTCAAACATTTAATCAATCTCATTTAAAGCAGAAAAGATGAATACAGAACAATAAAATTTAATCCATTCAGAGTAAACAAAACAACAAGTAATCTGAAAATACATTTCTCTCTTAACCATTCCCTTAACTGCGCCCCTAGCTGCTTCCAATACATATTTAAAGCTGATTGGTAACCAGAGTAGTTACTCTTAAGATATCCTTATTTTCTGCCCACCTACAAATAAGTTGTTTTACATTTTGTTCAGAATTATTATGATTATTATACATATATAACTTTCTATGGAATCGTCTTTTTTTTATTAAGATAACGGTCACTTTTTCTATTTTAGCTGTTTTATTTTTTTCTATAAAGTGATGTTCAATAATGTTCGAATACATACATAAATAAAATCAATGAATGGCATCGCGAATATTTAGAAAATAAAAAAACCAACTAAAAAGATAATCATTTTCATTTGGAACAAAATAAAATTTTACAACTGACACTGTTTTGTTGAAAATCGATATAAAGTTTAAAACCAGCATTAATTATAAGACATTTTTATTATTATAAAACCCCCGTAAAAACAGTAAAAATTGTATTAAATGACACAAAAATAAAAGTCACTTATCATTACAAAACAAAAAGTTTATATTTTTTATTTTCAGGTCGTCTAAATTTTTAGTATCTTCATAATTTTTTAGAGTGCATCATGGCTAGGAATTTAGTAAATGCTTAACTAGTTCATGGTTAAAATCGATGAATCATTTGATGGAAGAATTAAGAATTAGATTAAAGCGAGTTTTAATTTTGTCATGTTGGCAGAACAATTTCCGAAGCAATCAGCACATATCCTCTAAAATATTGTTTTGTTTGTTTCACTATTCAAATTATCTCCCTGCAGTAGCTACAAGAGCTCAAGTAGCGAAGTAGCATAAAGTGATGCTTCCTGCTGAATGGGTTTTTTTGCGAAATCTCAAATTTCCAACAAACTGATTGTTTATCTGTCAAAATGAAGTGAACGTAAATCGACCGCTCAGGTAACATGTTGTGTAAGCGGTTTATGCTACACACCATTCAGCCCGAAAGTTGTGGAGCAGCTACGGAGCAAATTTTCCGCTGAATGCACTCATTGTAACTGGCTTAATGTTAAGGCGAGTTCACAATATGTACTGGCTATCTACCATAGAAATAAAGGTCTATGCCCACTTACGGCACGTAACGAAACGACACGAAACTTCAAAATATAACTAGCCTGTGTTCTTATACTATGTTCACACTGAGATCAAATTAGGTAATTTCGTGAGATAATTTCGAAATTGTACAAAAGTGTTCACACTGGGCTTAGATAATTTCGTTTGACGTTTGATTTATTTTTTTGTCAATTCATTATTGGCCACATTCAGGATACGCAACAGTTGCTATCTTAAACGTTCAATTAAAAATAGAAAATTTTTACTCAAAGTAAGTTTGCAAAACTATTTCGCACATAATCGTACACCTTATCAATTGTACAACTTTAATTCATTGAAAACATTGCTCACCCAAGTTTCACTGAATGGCCATTATTATGTGTCATGTATAATTTTGACGGCTCAGCTGGGATTGTTAATATGCCAAAAAAAGGGTGTGTTTAATTCACACTATATTTAGATTTCAGGGTTGCAGTGCATTTTTGCCTAATTTCGTGAGTAATTTAAACGAAATTACCTTGTTTGAGGTAATTTCCAAATCAACAAATTGTATGGGAAATTACCATAGTTCTTATACTATGTTCACACTGAGATCAAATTAGGTAATTTCGTGAGATAATTTCGAAATTGTACAAAAGTGTTCACACTAAGCTTGGATACTTTCGTTTGACGTTTGATTTATTTTTTTGTCAAATCAGTACTGGCCGCATTCAGCACTCTCAACAGTTGCCAACTTAAATATTCAATTAAAAATAGAAAATTCTTACTCAAAGTAATTTTGCAAAATTATTTCGCACATAGCCGTACTAATCTTATCGTATCTTATCAATTGTATAACTTTAATTCATTGAAAACATCGCTCACCTAAGTTTTACTGAATGGGTTGCTTAACGAAGGGTCAAAACATCTAAGTATCTGAATGTGGCCATTATCATGTGTCATGTATAATTTTGACGGCTCAGCTGGAATGGATAGCAAGATTGTTAATACGTCAAAAAAGGGTGTGTTTAATTCACGCCATATTCAGATTTCAGGATTGCAGTGTATTTTTGCATAATTTCGTGAGTAATTCAAACGAAATTTCCTTGTTTGAGGTAATTTCCAAATCAACAAATTGTATGGGAAATTACCATAGTTCTTATTCTATGTTCACACTGAGATCAAATTAGGTAATTTCGAGCTTTTATGTAATTTCGGCTGAAATTATCTAAAAACTATGGTAATTTCCCATACAATTTGTTGATTTGGAAATTACCTCAAACAAGGTAATTTCGTTTAAATTACTCACGAAATTAGACAAAAATGCACTACAACCCTGAAATCTGAATATAGTATGAATTAAACACACCCTTTTTTGGCGTATTAACAATCTTGCTATCCTTTCCAACTGAGCAGTCAAAATTATACATGACACATGATAATGGCCACATTCACATACTTACCTTTTTTGACTCTTCGGATAGCAACCCATTCAGTGAAACTTAGGTGAGCGATGTTTTCAATGAATTAAAGTTGCACAATTGATAACATGTACGGCATTATGCGAAATAATTTTGCAAACTTACTTTGAGTAAGAATTTTCTATTTTTAATTGAACATTTAAGTTGGCAACTGTCGAGAGTGCTGAATGTGGCCAATAATGAATTGAAAAAAAAATAAATCAAACGTCAAACGAAATTATTCAAGCCCAGTGTGAACACTTTTGTACAATTGTACAATAATACTATAGTATAATACTATGTTCACACTGAGATCAAATTAGGTAATTTCGTTATACTATGTTCACACTGAGATCAAATTAGGTAATTTCGTGAGATAATTTCGAAATTGTACAAAAGTGTTCACACTGGGCTTGGATAATTTCGTTTGACGTTTGATTTATTTTTTTTTCAATTCATTATTGGCCACATTCAGCACTCTCGACAGTTGTCAACTTAAATGTTCAATTAAAAATAGAAAATTCTTACTCAAAGTAAGTTTGCAAAATTGTTTCGCATAAAGCTGTACATGCTATCAATTGTGCAACTTTAATTCATTGAAAACATCGCTCACCTAAGTTTCACTGAATGGGTTGCTAACCGAAGGGTCAAAACAGCTAAGTATCTGAATGTGGCCATTATCATGTGTCATGTATAATTTTGACGGCTCAGCTGGAATGGATAGCAAGATTGTTAATACGCCAAAAAAGGGTGTGTTTAATTCACACTATATTCAGATTTCAGGGTTGTAGTGCATTTTTGCCTAATTTCGTGAGTAATTTAAACGAAATTACCTTGTTTGAGGTAATTTCCAAATCAACAAATTGTATGGGAAATTACCATAGTTTTTAGATAATATCAGTCGAAATTACATAAAAGCTCGAAATTACCTAATTTGATCTCAGTGTGAACATAGTATGAGATAATTTCGAAATTGTACAAAAGTGTTCACACTGGGCTTGGATAATTTCGTTTGACGTTTGATATATTTTTTTTTTTCAATTCATTATTGGCCACATTCAGCACTCTCGACAGTTGCCAACATAAATGTTCAATTAAAAATAGAAAATTCTTACTCAAAGTAAGTTTGCGAAATTATTTCGCATAAAGCCGTACATGTTATCAATTGTGCAACTTTAATTCATTGAAAACATCGCTCACTTAAGTTTCACTGAATGGGTTGTTAACCGAAGGGTCAAAATAGCTAAGTATCTGAATGTGGCCATTATCATGTGTCATGTATAATTTTGACGGCTCAGCTGGAATGGATAGCAAGATTGTTAATACGCCAAAAAAAGGGTGTGTTTAATTCACAATATATTCAGATTTCAGGGTTGCAGTGCATTTTTGCCTAATTTCGTGAGTAATTTAAACGAAATTACCTTGTTTGAGGTAATTTCCAAATCAACAAATTGTATGGGAAATTACCATAGTTTTTAGATAATTTCAGTCGAAATTACATAAAAGCTCGAAATTACCTAATTTGATCTCAGTGTGAACATAGTATTAGATCATTTCAGTCGAAATTACACAAAAGCTCGAAATTACCTAATTTGATCTCAGTGTGAACATAGTATTACTGCTACAAATCTTTTCATGTTTAACAAATAGCATACCTCGCTGTCATTTGCATTCCGTTGCGTTCCAACAATTGTCTTTAACTTCAACTCGACGCTTGCCAATTCTCTCCCAACGCTAGTGACGGACAATTTTGACATTTCTCCATTAGAAATTCCAACCAGAAGCAAACACAAACAAGCCGAAGAACCATAAGAAGAAGCTACCAGAACCACATCCAAATTAAAAGCAACTTGACTGTATCGGTAGAAGAGGAAAGAAGCAACAATTGCAAAGCGGCTGGCAGAGCGACGTTGGAGCTACAATTTTGCGGTGTTATTATTCTACTCCATGTGTATATGTGTGTGTGTGTTTGTGTGTGAGCTAAATCCAAATCCAAGCGAGATCCGAGAGTAGCTCGTCCGCCAGCAGCTGAACAGCGTGTCGTAATAATTGGTGGGTTCGCTCGCTACTATTTATCAGAGTAGCGCTGAGTTGAGGAATTGCCGCCGCTTGAGTCGCATCGCATCCGTCGTCGCTGTTCGTTGTACGCCTTCGTCGTGTCTTCATTTCCACTGTCTTCCGAGTCGTTGTAGTGCGCTGCAGTAACGTGGACTTTTTAATAAAAAAATAAAAAGAAAAAAAAAATAAGTTATTTATAAAAAGAAGTGCAGCGTGTGTGAATTTGTCTTTTTCAAATTTACAGTCTAAATAGTTAAGAAAGAAAAAAAAAACAAAAAGTTTATTTTAACCAACTAAAATCTATTGAAACAAGTGTTCGATGGCCGAGAGCAAAGGAACCATGTTAGCCAAATCAATGCAAAAACACGCTGGACGTGCCAAAGAAAAGGTGAGTAAATGCTAAAGGCAAGAATTCTCAATAAAGCTGCCGAATTGGGCGAGTTTGATAAAAAACAAGTGGGTGGCCTTTGCGTGTGTCTGTGTGTATGTGACTGGGGTGGAGGCTGTGCATCCAGTGGCCGAAGGTTAAATCCAATACGACATTATGTATAACAATTACTGCATGCAACACCTTGGGCAACAACAACAACAGCAACAAATTGCAAACGCCCTCAATAAAAATTGCATTGCTGAGCAACTCTTCTATGCCAACAGTGAGCAGCAGTTTTTGGATAGGTGGCTGGCTGAGCCTAGTTGATGTTGCTGCTTGCCTTAACTCAAGCACAACAAACACAGTTAAATCGTTTTTCATTTATTCTTCAACTCAACTGAAATGAATTGGAATAGGTAGCATTAGAGAAGAAAAGGATGCTTGGTCGAATATTTATGATGTCAAAAAGTAACATATGGACATTAAAGCCTCAACAAGCCGAATTTGATTTAAAATCATTTCGATTTAACTTATAAACTGTTTTGTTTTTGCAAATGATTTTAAAAACTCTGTTTTTAACTCAAACAATGCAGATGTTCCTGGTCACAAGTGTGCAAAATTAAACTATTTTATTGTTTTTTACACCTTATTGCTAGTATATTTTTCAACAATTGATTAGATATAGAGTGTAGATACTAGAATTACTAATCATGCATCACGTGCCATAATACTTAGCATGAGAAGATCCTAAAGGATTTAAAGATGTAAAAGTCCGACATACTTAGGATTTCGTTTGTATTATGAATGCAGCGAGTTATAGGATTGCTTTGTCTATAATTTGTTCTTTGAACCGTTTGTTTGAAATGGAATTAACTATGAACAGGACGAGATGGAGGCATACAAATTAAGCTTTTCTAGGAGTACAGTGCAATTAACATTGTGGTGGATTAGATCCCATTAAACATTATAGAACAAATTGTTCGCCTTCTTTCAAGCGGATGAAGGTTTATAAGGGCACATCGAGTAACATGGGAAGGTATTGAGGGTAGGTTCCAATTAAGCTTTTTTTCACATGTACCTAATCAAATTTCTTTGAATAGATTAATTTCTATTGGCTTCTATTGATAAAAAGGATTAAAAGAAATAGAGCAGTATTCCAATTGAGGCCTTACTCCCTTCTTAATAATCTTCGTGCACAGTCTAGGTTTCTGGATCGGTAGCAATGAAATCATTTGAAAATCCGTAGCGTTCGAAAAATGTTGCTGACTCGGTGTGTGAAGTAATGGCTCTAATCTTTTTCAATTCCTGATTTTCTTTCTTCTATCATCTCGTTCTGCTCTTTATCTCAGTTATCTCAACGTCATATAACTCGAATTCCTCCTTTTCTTTTTCGGATATACGAATGGCATTCCCCATTCACATTAGCTTTCCCCCCCATTTTTCACTTGATTTCGCAAGGGAACTCTTCATAAAATAAGACAAGTGCTACAGCTTCATCACTGACGTTCCAGAGATGTTCACAAAATCTTTTCACTAATTTTTGGTACACAATCCGGTCAATTCCAATTTAACCAGCAGCTGCGTTTAGAAATTATAAATCTTGATTTTGGAGCTTCGTTTACTTTGATGCTTCTAAATCAAGCTTTCAGATAAAGTGTCTCTTTGAAAATGCAAACATCTCGAAGTGCACTCAATTCATATTTGCCCAAATCGAGATATTTTCGGAACAAAAACATTTTGGACAGTTTATGACTTTGGCCATCCATCAAGCAAGACTGATGAGTCCTGGTGAGTGATGGGTCCTGGTGAACTGAAAAGGTTATAAGAGCAACTTTTTTATAAACTAAGAAATAATAAAACTATTTAAAGGAATTCCTTGTAGTCGTCTCTAGAATGCTTTACGTAAAAAAAAACGTAAACGTAGCCAAGCAAAACGATTTCATTACCATTTGGACTTAACTGGTATTTTGGCAGCGATTTTAACGCCATTTAAGTATGTCAGGAGTGCAGGTGTATCTTTTTTATTGTACCGTTATTCTTTGAAACGAGCAAACATAGACACTCCTATCGCAGGATTAATAGAGGACTACAACAATTTGTTATGCCGAATTGAGGAGAAAAAAATATTTTTGCCAGGAGTCGTCACCGAAAATCAAAAGAATTATTCATTCCATGACAAAATTAAATTGATTTGATGCAAATTTTCTAACAATTATAATTATTATTATCTTGTTTCTTACTTAGGTTAAGGTGGAGATTATCTTTGGTCCTACGGAAAAAATTTAATATTTTCTTATGCAGATTACAAGAACTGCTTTATTACTATTATTTTTGACAATTTTTTTATTTAAATTACCACACTAGCCAATATTTTTACAAAAAACTCGATTTTTAGAGGTTATTTCATACCATTCCAACTCACGGATGGCTACCGCTAGAGTCGAAACATTTCGGGAATCATCGTAACAGAAACCGAAGACTATTTTGAGGAACTGTGCCGAACAACTTTTTTCATGAGGTGCCTAAGGGTGGGTATGCTAGAGAAAAATTTTGGGAAGAAAATTAATGGTGGTCGGTCACTCATTTCAGCCTTTTCAATGGAAAAACAGTAGCGATGGAAGCCGATTTTACAAATTTTTTTAAAAAATAAAAAATTTGTAAAAGAGTCAATTTGCAAATAGATTGTAAGCATGTTGGGATAAAATGTTGGAAAATCAAAACAAGTAAAAAGTCAGTCTCACATTTTCCTCTTTTCTGCTAGGGCTGAACATTTCTCAAGTTCTTATAGACAAAAAGTTTTGTTACAATTTGAGGATGTTATTATAGCTTACTACAGACCGTCTTATCTAATATTTTTCGGCGCTTAAGAGGTTTAAGACAGCCCTGTTAAGAATTTGATATGATTTTCAAAGTATTGATGTAAACCTCATGGATGTGACATGTTTTGTTTTATATAATGTAAGTAGTATATGATGCTTTAAAAAATATTGAAAATAAATCCAGTTAATAAAATCAATATTTAACATTTTTAAATTTGAGCAGCCACTGTTCAGGGAACACTTCAGAGAATCTTAGCTGCAAAACCAATAACAATAAAGTTAAACCTTAAATCACCCAATATTGCTCTTGACTTTATTCTCGCTGTACGTATGGTTAATATTGAATCAACAATCGATACGCCATACGTATGACGTACAAATAAAAGCTGAAGATAAAAATTCCAAATACACACATGCTGCGTGAACAACTCTGTACTTCGTAGGCCGCTTCTTTATAAAGCTACTTCGGAAATTCTTCTGCTTCTTCTTCGTCTAAGAAGAAACAAGTTTGGTATTTTTATTTTATTTTTAAAAAATTTTCTTCATTAAACTTGATTGCTGCACGCTTCAGTGAAAGTCGTCTTCAGTGTAGACGTCGTTGTAAATCGAACGAATTGGTGGTCAACAGATAAAATTGAAAACATCTCAGTACAACTCCACAAAAGCTCTATGTTTCAACTCTGTCGCAGTGTCTACAGAGTAGCTATAAACCAGAAATCAAGTTAGCTAGCAAGATGGACACGTATGACAAATGTGGCCATTGATAATGATGATGATGATGATGCTGAGCATGTTAATACTCTTGATCAGCTGCTGTGAAAACAATAAACTTGATTATTTTTGATTGTTGTTGCTGCGTTTAAAGTTTTGAATTTCTAGAAATTCAAATATTTAATCAGCTATCAAATGCCTAGAGCTTGTAAAACAACCTGCGGGTTATATCTTGGAAAGTTGCTGTTGTTTGCATAATTTTTTTTTGTATTCTTCTCTTTTACACTTCTTCTCTTTTCTATTGACATTACAATTAAAAATACAAATTCTATTTATATTTCTACAAATGCTGCTCACTAACTAAGCTTTGTCTAAATTTAATTTTACGAAATTAAAAAAAAAAAACAACATTCTCTTGCCACTCCACTCGGTTCTTAATTTATTTCCTTCATTTATTTGTGTGAACAACAAACATCACCTATTGAAGTTCAAGCGCCATTGTAATAAGAAATGTCTCGATTTAAATAGCTTCACTTTTAGGCAAAAACAATTTAAAAAATGAGGAAGCTTTTAAATTTACTTTATTTAACTTTACTGTGTCTTTATTGCACTTTGACATCTACATAAATTCATAGGCTCGGCGTTTAAATAAAGTAGCGTACATTGGACATTAATAGATTAGATTGAACTTAGTCGGTGAACATTTGATATTTCGTAAGATTTCTTAAAGCTACCGAAAACTTATTTTTAATAGCTGAAAAAATATTTCTTTTTGACTAATTTACTTCTCTATAAGTTTCTAAGGTGTTGCAAATGAAATTTGCATATTGAATTCTGATTTGCTCCTAAAGGCATCCATCTTTTAATGACGGATTTTTATTGGCGATGGAAAAAATAATGGTTAATAAATGATTCTTGTCCTATTATAAAATATCCACATAAAAATGATTTATATACATATATTTTAAAAAATATCCATGAGTCTAATGTAGAGAAACATGCTTAAAACTTTAAATTGTTTGAAGAAATTTGACATTTTCGATAAATTTTGTACTAATTGTTAAGCCTTTAATGACTGCTATGTCTTCAAATATGCAACCGTAACAAACAATTTTCCATTTTATATAAAAAAATGATAAAAAATTCAGCAAAGTTCGAAAAGGAATTAAAAAAAGTAACTAATTTTTTAGTGCACTTATATAACTTTATTTGCCTAGCCTTCTGACCAAGTTTTGATCGGTTCATTTTTGACTGTACGTCTCTTAAAAAAATTATGTCAATAGTAAATATTGCTACAATTTTCGGGTTAAATCGATTTCGACTATTTTCAGTACATATCAGTTACTGTTTTTGTATAACCTTCTGAGCGAGTATCGTTATTATCGGTTAATTATTGTTTGTACCTCCCATATAAAATCATGTACAAAATTAATTCAGGTCAAAGGAAGGTACCCCTAGGGTCTAATCGATTTCAAACATTTTCAGCACACATCTACTACATTTTCCTAGCTTTCTGATCTCGTTACTTTAAGATCGGCCTACTTTTGTATGTATCTCCCATAAAAATAAATAAAAAAGGTTCAAGAGAGGTGCTCTTAAGGACTTACCAGTTTCAACCATATTTCAAATTTTTTTAGGTAACTTAAACTAACCAAGCATTATCTTTCTTGCAATTTTGTATGGGCTGTGCGGTGTATTTAACGCCTAGATCCTTTTATATCTTGTATTTTTTGATACTTTAAGTCCAAATTCTATATAATTTCGAAATTCTAAGTCAATTTTCTTGAGTCATGGAAAGCGTCATCGATAAAAGGAAATTCAGAATGAATGATATTGAACCAAAATTTGAAAAAAATAACTTGTATCTATTTCGAATTCGAGATGGATTGCTTGTTCGTATATTTTATTCGAAACTGATTCGTTTTCATATGAAATTTCTCTAAAAACGCGAATAGCTTCTTAGACTTCGTTGAATTCGTCTCGAACTCGAAACGAACTTTATACATGAATCCGTTTCGGACAGTTTTCGGCTCTTTGTTTTTTTAGCTTATACCAACGCACAGGGGATGCTACCTATTGATTCAGAAGACGGCTAAAAGTTTAGTTGGAGGGAGGAAATTGGAGTAGGTAGGGATGGTAAATATTTGTTTTAAATTAACATAGATCAAAACTGCCAGGGAACAAATTCACGAGGAGATTCCACAATTTTATTGTGCCCTGAACATTCCCCATGGTAGTACCAGTATAAAAAGCTTAAGCACCTAAAATTGAAAATTGAGAGCGAAGTTCAGCTGAAGTAAGGTATTTTTGCACCGTTTGAGGAAACCTAGGCACTTGGCCGCCTCTTTCGTCATATCTAACATATGATCATTCCAAAGAAGATTGAATCGATATGCCCAGAACGTGAAAAGCGACTTATTTTGCAGGATCTACACCTTTCTTATTGAGGGGAGTTACACTCAGAAAAAAAAGCACATATCTTTCTCCGATAAAAAATTTCTTTATTTTTGATTATAGCTATTTTCTCCTTTTCAAAAAAAATTTTCTTCAATTAGCATAAATTTTCACATTTTCAAAGAAATATTTCTTCACTTGTGGGAAATGGAAATATGTCAATGTCTCTAATAATGATAAGTATTTTTCTCGCACAAAAAAAATACTCCTTTATAGAGAAAAATTTATTGAAAATGAAAAATTTTTCCTATATTTTGATAAAAAATTCACTATGGGAAGTATTTTCTTCATTAAAAACAAATCTTTTCTCAAAAAAAAAGAAATACTTTTCTCTTAAAAACGATATATTTTCATATATTTTTTATTTTCATAGAAGCTTTTTAGAGAAAAGCATTCTCAATGGTATTCAATTCTCTACCATTTTTCTCTAGATATGATGTCTTTTTATCATATTCCGAGAAACTTTTTTTGTGAGTGTAATGAGCAATCCATTCGCTTGTGGCTTTACAAACAACACTGGGTCTTGCTTGCATTAAACTCTACTCTATTAGCAAGATCCCACTCGGAAATCTTTTTCAAGCCGTAAAAGAGTATCAGAAGAACAGAAGGTCCTTGATAAAAAGCAAAAACTATGTAGGTGATATGACTGACTACGACTCGGATCGATCTATCTCTAAGAAAGCACGTGATCCACCGAGCAAAGTTATCACCGACACTAAATGCGACTTGTTTCGAAACTACACTCAGAAAAAAACATCTTTCTTCGGTGAAAAATTTCTCTATTTACGACAATAGCAATTTTCTCTTTTTTAAATAAAATTTTCTTCAATTAAAATAATGAAAAATATTTTTTTCGCACAAAAAAATTTTCATTTATAGAAAAAAACACATATCTTTCTTCGGTGAAAAATTTCTATATTTTCGACAATAGCAATTTTCTCTTTTTTAAATAAAATTTTCTTCAATTAAAATAATGATAAATATTTTTCTCGCACAAAAAAATTTTCATTTATAGAGAAAAATTTGTTGAGTGTACACTCAGAAAAAAGTTGAATTTTCAAGTAAATGGAATGAAATCTTTTTAAAGTTAAGGTTTTACGCCGCAATCGTTCTTTTACATTTTTAATGATGGGTTTCGTCTTTTATCTCAAGCATATTTGTGAGAAATTGTTGTAAGTAAATATACAAAACTTTTACTCTTTAGTAAGATCTCGTGCATTGAGATGAATCTCAAGGCCTGAGGTTCCGCTTTAAAGGAAAATTTTGGTAAGAAAGTTCTCAAAATGTTATGCATAGTCCTAAAATGCAGCTCCATTGTCCTTAGTAGTGAAAATTTTTAAGCCCGGTAAATGTTTTTATACAGTCAAATCGGGTTTAATTGAAAGAGCTGGAACCATTTCTATAAGCAATTTGGACAATAAAATTGAAATTTTAAGCTGTGAAAGTAATTTGCTCATCTGTCAAAATTAGAGAATTTATAAAAGGTCTGTTTCAAGTAAAGTTCGAGTAATAGAGATTTATTTGATAATCTGTCAAAATGAGAAAATTTGTCAAAAGGTACGGAAACGGTTTCAAGCCAATTTCAAGCACAATAGCTGTTTTTTTAATATAATAAAATTTAATTGCTTTGTTTTTGTATTTAAAATACTTTCGTTAGCATTAATTTTGGTTATTTTAACTATTTTTATTAATTTGCTTACCAATTGCATACATGTTTTTCACAACACAATAGGTCTGTTTTACAGGTTTTAGTCCGAGAAGCGTTCCCGCACTCGAAAAAATGGTAAAAGAGAGTGCAATCGATAGAGAAAAAACTTTCCCATCCTTGTCAAAAATTGTAAATTTTAGTCCGAGAAATTTTTTCGGGTAAAAATGGCAAAAGTGTCAAACATCTTAAAATCAGCTGTTTACAAGTTAGCTAAGAAATTCTGATAAAAACAAACAGTTTCTGACAAAACTTCTTTGAAACTAATAAAATGTAAACTATAGCCCGTTTCAAAAGAGAAGAACATTTTTTAGTTACATTTTTCGATGCGCAGTGAGAAATTATTTTTAAAGCTAGAAAATTTTTTAGAGCGTAATTTCTTGCTCTTTTTGTACTGCTCGCTGAACATTATGCTTTTTTTGAGTGTTTTTTACTATTTTTCTATATATTTAAATGCGCAAAGACTCAGAACAAAGCACAAGTACGTTGTTGCACCGACAGCCTGCAGCAACCTGCATCTTGAGAGAGAAATCAAATACAAATTACATAAAAAAATAAATTATTTTCTAAAGGAAAAATTGTGAAGTGAAATTTTTTCTAACAAATTATATTTTGACGCCCCCTTTTTTTCAATTTTGATTGGTTGATTTTGAAAAATAAAATTCAGTACTTCCGCAGCGCGATTGCGATAAACAACAAAAGGAATATATATTAATTTTTTTCATTTATTTTTCTGCTCAGAGAATATTCAATTTTTTTTAATGTCGACCATGATAGAATAACAAGGTAGGCGCATATTGGAGAGAAAGTGAGCTAGATGTCAAAACTCAGCTGTTCGAATTTAAGTTTTCTAATTGTTGTTGTTGCCTTTTCGCTTGACGTTTATAGCACCTCACAGCTTTGTTAGTGTAAAATAAGACATTTGAGCAGCCGTAAAAATATGAGCCTACCTTATTATTCTGTCATGATGTCGACCAATCAGAATGAAGAACGCTCTCAAAATTATTTTCTTATTCTCAAACATGCGCGAAAATTTTCTTCTCTTTTGAAACAGGCTATAGAAACATGCAAAAATGTGTAGAAACTAATATAAATGCTAATCTTGAGAATTCATTTCAATATTATTAAAAATCTTAGGCATTTCGTCTACAATTCCGATGCTCCACATCAAGCCAACGCCGGCTAAACAATCTTATTTGACAGTTTTTACAATTTTAGTCCCAGAAGCATTCCCGTACTTTTTTGTGTTTTTATCTATTTTCGAGAAATTTTTTCTTACTCTCAGACTTTTGACAGTTTTACCAGTTTTAGTCCAAAAAGTACGGGAACAGACCTAATGCAAAAATTTAATTTTATCACTTTGACAATCAGCTGTTTGAAGCTCGATATTCGAGCCCGAAGAAATTTTTCAAGTAAAGTTCGAGTAATAGAGAGCAACAAAAAGTGACATTTTGCTTTTTCTTCTTCTCTCTCGTGCTGGAAAAATGTGTAAAGAAACGCTTTCGAGTAACTTCAAGTTACTTGCAGTGAGTACGGAAACAGACCTAAAAACTTAATCTAACTTAACTTAATTTTATTTTGTATTTTTGCTCATATAACTATAGGATATAACTATAAGATATAACTATAGGTAATAAGGTGGTGACCGTGGCATGCAGGTTAAGTGTGTGGCTTAGCATGCTCGAGAGCCCGGGTTCGATCCCTAGCCGTGGCGAAAAGTTTTTTCAGTAAAAAAATTTTTCTGATCGGTCACCACCTCACTGCAGACAATGGCAAACCTCAGAGAGTAAATAATGCCATGTAAAGCTTCTTGAGAACATGAACTTCAGCCGTTCGGAGTCGGCATAAAACATGTAGGTCCAGTTCTCGGTCAATTGTGTGCAAACATTTAATAACACACACAACACAATTGATCATAAGAAGCTCGGTCAAAGTCCTTTCAAGGGCTGAAATGGCCAATTTGTTTGTTTGTTTTTTAATAAGGAATTTAGGATTGCGACAAACTTAAACCTGATCATAAATGCTATTTCTCTGAACTAAATGTTATGTAATAAAATCATGCGAACGAGTCAAAAACTAAAACTCAAGTGAGTGAAAGTGTGCTCTATAAAAAGAAGAGCACTTTTTCGAAATAATCTGTTACTTTGGCATGCGTTTTACTTCAGGTGTTTGTTCAGTTTTACTGCAGGTGTGGCAAATAGTTCACTTCATAACTGAGTTTAACCTTCAAATGTTGCGCCAAAGATGAAGTTTTGCAAATAAAGATGATATTTTGCAAACTAGGTTGGTTAACTGCGTTCACAATGTTTGAGAAAATGCACAAGTTCAACAGCAAAATGTGATGACATCTGTGCAAGTGTGTCAAATGCAATGTTTACGATGTGATTACATAAAAAAAAAAACTAAATATGGAACAATATTTGTTTAAGAGAGGCGCATAGAGCAGTTGTCATCCAGTCATCCATGTTCATGACACAAGATTTTATGAAATTTCTGAAAAATAAAAACAGTTTTTCCTTAAGTTTTATTTATTTACAAAAAGAGTTCTTACAAGAAAACATGGAGGGGTAAAGATTTTTGAACTTTTTAACAAAATAAAGGAGCTGGCTTGACATTTCTTGAAGTCTTTACTCTGAAAGAATATATGTTATACGCATTCAGCGGTTGTTTATTTTTTCTGAACATTAGACAAAATATATTGAAAATTCGTTGTTTCTAAAATTAAACGATGATTTGATAAAAACCAATATGGTAACAAATTGTAAAAATATACAAAAATTGTTTATAAAATTATTTTTATGACCAAATGAATGTGGGTTTGAAAACAAACAAATAATTGAGCGGAAGTAAAGCTAAGAGTCAAATATTGGACATTGATACGTCAAATACAGCGTTGAGCAATTATTTTAATATCAAACATTTTACGCCTAGAAATCAATGAAAATAGACGGCAGTTGAAGTTGAATAACCGCAGTTTTGTTGCGTTGTTGTTGTTGATGTTGTTTATTTGGCCATTTATTGCAACCACAACTACGAGTTAGGCGCAAAATCCGTCGAAAAAATTCAAACAAGAGCAGCAAGCAACAAAACTTGTTGCAGCTTTATGCGAGAAGTTCAAGCGACAAGTTGAGCTAGCCAAAGGCTGCCAATAAAATAAAATAAAATGTCAAATCCAACTAGATGACGTTAAAAATAGACTGCAGCATTAAGCTGTCAATGGTTTAAAGAAAAAAAGTTTACTCTAAGTTTAGATCAAAACAATGAAGAAAACGCTATTATATTTATTTTTTTGCAAATAAAAAGTTTTCACAAATATTGCAAATTTGTGCGTTTTCCAAAATTTTCTGAAACTACATAAAAATTTGAATTTTTAGCTATACAAATTTTCTGAGTTCTGGCTGTAGCAGTTGTACACAGCATGCATATTTTTAGTTCTTCTCACATAGTACAAGTAGGAAAATCTTTAATTTTTTTCGACATTAATTTTTTTGTTTTTTTTTTTTTCTATGTGTCTTAAGGATGGGGACAAGAAATTGATGAAACAAAAAAACTGCCGCTAGCTATTTTAAGATTGACTGTCGCCATCGTCATCGCCAACTTTTCAGAAATTGTCTCGTTATTTCTTCGTTATTTGTTATGCTTATTTTATTTCTTGCTCATTTCGTGATTTACTTAAGCAATTTTTTTTTGTTTTTCTGCTCGACATTTAGTACATCAAGTATTGAGCATTTTTCTTTACGCTTAGCTGCTGCCTTAAAGTTATTTTCAGTTGGATTTTCCACTCAGCAGCTAGCCAACCAACAAGTGGACCAAGAGGTGGACAAGAGCAGCGTTTTAACCACATTAAAATGAAACTGTAGCAAAATTATCCAAAGTAAAACAAAAAAAAAAAAAAAAAATATTTAAAAATTCTATATTAAAATTGAGTGTGTTGGCTAGAGAAACGCCGCTAGCCAACCAACGCCGCAACGCACTGCCAACATTTTCAAATCTAGCTTACCGGCCGGTAGCCATTTCGTCGCACTGTTGTTCCTTTTTAGTTTGCTATTCGTTGGCTGCCGCTGCTATGAATGTGACAAATGAAAATATAAAACAAAATACGCAAGAAAATGATTTAACATATAAAATATGTGAAAATCTAAGAAAAATATTTCAAAATATTTTATAATATGTTGGCTGGCAGCACATGCAATATAATGAAAACTTTATATTTTATAAGAGAAATATTTATTCAACTTTCAAGCAAACTAATGAACTTTGGCAAGTTGAAATGTTTGCTCTCAAAGACAGTGAGTAGGAGTTTCTTAAGCGTCTTAATGAGTTTTTATTCTTCAGCCACAAAAAAAAACTCATGTTCAAATCGTCATAAGACCCACCCAAATACAATATAATAAGTTTGGCAATTTGAAGGTGTTATAATTTCTAGAGCTGACTTTCTTTATTGATTTCATAAATCTTATGAAATTTGACAGCAAATTGTGTAACTTGGCTTGTGCGATTTTCTCTCGCAGTCAATGATTTTTATTTAGTCAGAAAGACTCAACCATGCTGTTTTGTTTGCATGTGATTCAAAGTATTGAACAAAAATGGTTCTTGTCCTTGCTATGGGAGTATAATAAATTTGACTCTAAATAATGACAAAAATCTCTCAAAGAATGAAAAACAAAATTTAAAAAGTATACCATTAGTATAACACTTAAGTATAAAATAATACTTATGACCTACAAATTGACTGCAGTTAACCCGTTATTGCCAGGAACAAACAATTTTGTTAACCGGTGCATGAATTAGTACTCGTCGTTTTTTTTTTTCGTGAAAATTAATATATGTATCAGGTATACAAAAAAGTTTTTAAGGATTTTTTGACATGTTGTTTCTCTGAAAATTATACAACATAGTTTTTGTGTGTTCCGAATATATAAACTTTTATGTCAATAAAACGCAATTTGCGGGTAGATTAACTTTTTTCACTTGTGAACAGCTGCTCCAACGACAAAAAAGAAAAGGATTTATGCATCGTGTTGTGACTGGTGATGTGAAATGGCCCTATTACACTCAGGGAAAAATTGCTGTTACATGAAACAAATCATGGGTTGAAATAACAGATTTCACTGTTAAATACCATCCAACAAATGAAAGTTTCAAATCAATAGTCGGTTAACTGTTGGTCTATAGATCACGAAACCCACATAAAAATGTACTTATTGAAATTTTATCACTGTTTTGGAAGTTCATGTTTAGCCGAGTATGCTGACGTGTGAGTCTAGTACTTGACTGTCCTAGGTTCAAATGCCTGCAAGACCTACAAAAATTTTTTTTCTTTAAAATAATTTTTTTTTTAAATTAAAAAATTAAATATTAAATTTTTTCTAGATTCTAGATTCTATTTGCAAACTTATGTTGAAGGTTATTTTTGACAGAAGAGTTAATGAAACAGAATTAGAATTTCAATTATAAAATTACAATTTTTGATACTTACACAGCTGGGATACGAACCCACGTCCTCCGCATGACAGCCTAGCACTCTTCCACTGAGCTATATAAATATATAAATAATTAAGATAAATAAAGCAAATTACATTTACAAACCTTTGCTTAGAGAAGACAGACATTTGAACAAAAACATAAAAATATTTCAACAGATGATTTTAACAGCACAAAAATACATCGAAACGTTCATTCAACAAAGAAAACTGTTAACTTAAAGGTAAATTATTCAACCTAACAGGGTTTTCAAATGACAGCGGCCGAGTGTTAACATTACAGTTGATATTTTTCTGAGTGTACGATAACCCCAAGAGCTAAAAATACTCATACTGCCGCCGGCCATATTCCACAATCAATACACGACAAGGTCACATGTTGGGCAGCCGATCAAAACCATTAAGACGTGTGGTACTTTGACTTTGAATAAAAGTCAAAGGGTTCGGAATTTTTCCACAAATTTTATTTTATTTAAAGAGTCACACAATAGGATTATGTGTGAATAATTACTTCGCGAATCTGTTCACCGCGACGATTTCGTAGATATCTCACTCTTTCGACCATATTTCTGATGACATTTTGCAGTATGGCCTCCTGAATGGCCCGTATCACCGATGTAATATTGCTTTTCATGTCTGGAATCGTCTTCGGATCATTCAAATTCACTTTCTCCTTCATGTAACCCCACAGAGAAAACTCTGACGGCCTCAAATCGGATGATATGGGCGGCCAATTTACATCACCATCACGGTTAGGAAATTTCCAAAAGTCCAAATTCCAGGAAAGTCCAAATTGAAGCGAGTTGGGTGTGGCTTAGTGCCATCCTGTTGTAACCACATATCGTCCATACCCTGAGCTTCAACCTGCAGAGGACAAAATAGTCCTCCAATATAGAGTGTTACCGCTCAGAGTAGACATTTTCCAAGGTGGAAATGAGCCTCGTCTGAATTAAAGGGTGATTTTTTAAGAGCTTGATAACTTTTTTTTAAAAAAAACGCATAAAATTTGCAAAATCTCATTGGTTCTTTATTTGAAACGTTAGATTTGTCCATGAAATTTACTTTTTAAAGATAATTTCATTTAAATGTTGACCGCGGCTGCGTCTTAGGTGGTCCATTCGGAAAGTCCAATTTTGGGCAACTTTTTCGAGCATTTCGGCCGGAATAGCCCGAATTTCTTCGGAAATGTTGTCTTCCAAAGCTGGAATAGTTCCTGGCTTATTTCTGTAGACTTTAGACTTGACGTAGCCCCACAAAAAATAGTCTAAAGGCGTCAAATCGCATGATCTTGGTGGCCAACTTACCGGTCCATTTCTTGAGATTAATTGTTCTCCGAAGTTTTCCCTCAAAATGGCCATAGAATCGCGAGCTGTGTGGCATGTAGCGCCATCTTGTTGAAACCACATGTCAACCAAGTTCAGTTCTTCCATTTTTGGCAACAAAAAGTTTGTTAGCATCGAACGATAGCGATCGCCATTCACCGTAACGTTGCGTCCAACAGCATCTTTGAAAAAATACGGTCCAATGATTCCACCAGCGTACAAACCACACCAAACAGTGCATTTTTCGGGATGCATGGCCAGTTCTTGAACGGCTTCTGGTTGCTCTTCACTCCAAATGCGGCAATTTTGCTTATTTACGTAGCCATTCAACCAGAAATGAGCCTCATCGCTGAACAAAATTTGTCGATAAAAAAGCGGATTTTCTGCCAACTTTTCTAGGGCCCATTCACTGAAAATTCGACGTTCATGTCTTCGAAAGTCTATTCATGATGAAATGTCAAAGCATACTGAGCATCTTTCTCTTTGACACCATGTCTAAAATCCCACGTGATCTGTCAAATACTAATGCATGAAAATCATAACCTCAAAAAAATCACCCTTTATATGGGTGTAACTTCAAGTCCAAGCGCAAAATTCGATGCATGGAGGTCGCAGAAACGGCCAATTGTTGCGAACGATAGTGAATAGACATTTTGTTGGACTCGATAACACTTACGGCACTTACGGCAGCAATTTACTCAGCACTGAGCTATGTCCGCACTTTGGTTGGCTTCGGAACATCAAGTACGGACCCAGGTTAATAAAATGTACTCACAATGTTGCGCACAGTTGTTTCACTAATGTGGTGAATCGATCGTAGTTTTTGCATCATCGACTTGGAATAGCCTTATTACGGTTCACAACACAACAGTCATTTCTGGAAGACCAAATCAACTAAAAAAAAAAAACAAATCCACGAGCATTTTCAGTTTACGTTCCTTCGGATAATTCCGATGGATTGGAGTGGTACCGTAGCTGTCTCCTATCTCTGTTCAGCGGAAAATCGTGTTCACGTAACTTTATAATTATTAACATTGTTCAAATTCATGATATAATAATTTTACCAGGTAATATTGACAATTGTTGATTTTCTCAGCTACAAATAAACGAACTCTTGTCAAAAACAGCTGTTCGTTTTTATATGCGTTGGCCACATTCAGCTGTGCCAACTTTTGTGACAGCAACACATCGGGGAGCGCTGTTTTCGGTATTTTAGTTTCAGAAAAGTTGTCAAGTTTATGATATGTCAAGCTTTACCTCATATACCATAGAAATTTTACCGATAAAATAAAAATTTTCTATTTTTAAATGCATTTTAATGTGCAACTTCATATTTATGTGCATCAAGTTTTGACTTAAAAGTTGCCAACTGATGAGTACGCTGAATGTGTCCAGTGCAAATTATTTGTATGCAATGACAGATTGTGAGCGCTCTCTTTCTTGTTATATTTTTTGACAGAAGTTCGTTTCCAACAGAAACGTCAATACTACCTTGGAGTTATTTTATCATGGTTCAAATTCAAACGAAAATTGTTTGTTTTTTTTTTTTTTTACTATTTTGTTTTTAGTGTGAAAAGTCAAAGCAATAATGCTACATACGTATATCAATAATAACAACAAAGTATTGTAATCAGCCAAAATATCACGAAACTCCTGTGTCTTCTTGACTGTTGTGTCTACTCGATAGAAGACACATCAGTTAATTGCTGTAAACCGATTTCAATACGTTGTTCTTTCGAGTACCGATCCATAACTTAAATGCTATAATCCACAATGACAATGGCTCAAAATATGGCGGACAAGGGTCGATAATGCGTTTTTAATCGATAACAAAGTACTACACCTACTATTGGATCACCCTTTACTTTGGAACGCTGAAATGAAAAGTTCTACCCCACGCACCGTATAGGGCAGACATTGCCCCTTTCTACTGCTATTTGCTTTTGTCTATGACGCATTCCCTTGAGGAGCAGAACTTTCGTTCTTTTGAAGAACTCCAAAATTGGATCGATGCGTGGATCGTATCAGAGCGTGGATCGTTTTCAAGATGTATCCGAAAATTGCCAGAAAGATTGGAAAATGTATTGGTTAAAGATTGTCAATACTTTGAAAAAAATTAATTGATAACAAATATTAGTTTATTAGGGTATATTAGGTTAGGTATTATGTTTGGTACACTCAGAAAAAAGTGTCTCGGAATATGATAAAAAAAGCATCATATTTAGAGAAAAATGGTATAGACTTTGCTCCAGAGAATGCTATTCTCTAATTGCGATACTAAAAATTCTCTAAAAATGATAAAAATCTACCATGAAATAGAAAAATATATAATTTTTAGAGAAAAATTCTTTTTTTTTTTGAGAAAATATTTGTTTTTATTGAAGAAAATACTTCTCATAGTGAATTTTTTATTAAAATATAAGAAAAGTTTTTCGTTTTCAATAAAATTTCTCTATAAATGAGAAATTTTTTGTGCGAGAAAAATACTTATCATTATTAGAGACATTGAAATGTTTCCATTTCCTAGAAGTAAAGAAATATTTCTACGAAAATGTGAAAATTTATTCTAATTGAAGAAAATTTTATTTGAAAAAGAGAAAATTGCTATTATCAAAAATAGAGAAATTTTTTACCGGAGCAAGGTATGTGTTTTTTTCTCAGTGTATACTTTTGTAAATTTTATACTTTTTTGTATTTTTGACATCTGACTTAAGACTTGTAAACTATTAGCCCTTTGTTGCACGCATTTTATATAAATGTGTTTTTAATGTAAAACTGACACTTGAAACTCTTTTTCTGCATCAAAGTATCTGGAATATCTCTGCAATTTTTTTCCCGATGACATTCATACTTAACAGTTTTTTAAGGAATTAATTAGCTGATAATGATAGAAAAAAGCAATTTTGGTGACTTCTTAATTATATTTTATGATCATAGTTCATTAAGAAACTTTCTTATCAACTAAAACTTTCTTTAGAATTTATATATTTACGGCTGTATTCATAAAAAGTTATGAGCCTTATAACTTGTAAAGTTTTTATTAGAAAAATATCAAAAAAATTATTCCGAAACGTTCAATAGCAATAAAAACTCTTAAATAAAGATTTCATAAATGAGAAATTTTAAAAAAGATCGTTAGAATTTTCCTCTAAAAATATTTAGATTTTTCATCTCTTCGCCTTTTTATACCCCCACGCGTACTGCGTAAGGGGTATATTAATTTTGTCACGACGTGTGTAACACCCAAAAGGAGGCGTGGTAGGTATGGAAAAGTATATATATTCTTGCTCAGCATCACCACCTGAGTTGATTTAGCCATGGCCGTCTGTCTGTCTGTCGACACGATTACAGCCGTAATTTTGAAGCTATCCTAATGAAATTCGATATTTAAGCTTTTTTTAAAAAAACTAAGATCAAGTTCGAGAATGGGCTAAATCGGATGAAAACCACGCCTACATACCATACAACCCCAAAATTGAAAATTCTACAAAGAAGCTAATATTAAAGCTACAATACTGAAATTTGGTATATATGTATTCTATGTCAAAACTGAGAAGTCTTAGAAAAATGGGCGTCATCCACCCACTAACACGCCCACCTCCCATACAACCCCAAAATTTAAAAATCTATAAAGAGGCTAATATTAAAGTTACAAGATGGAAACTCCGCATTTGTGTATTTAATGTCAAATCTAAGGTGTGTTATAAAAATGGGCGTCATCCACACATTAACACGCCCACCTCCCATACAACCCCAAAATTGAAAAATCTAAAAAGAGGCTAATATTACAGTTACAAGACAGAAACTCCGTATTTGTGTATTCTATGTCGAAACTGAGGTATGTTAGAAAAATGGGCGTCATACACAATCTAACACGCCCACCTCCCATACAACCCCAAAATTTAAAACTTTATAAAAAGGCTTATATTTAAGCTGCAGGAAAACAATTTGATATGTATGTATTTAAGACACATAAAAATAATAAAATCTCTCAGAATCTCATATAAAAAGTTCTCCAATTTAAGATTCTTCCACCCTTAAGAATCGGCCGTGGGGGTATTTTAACTTCGGCCAAGTCGAAGATATACCTTACTAGTTTTTAATGAAATATATAAACATTTGCTTTTATTTGTTTAAGTTGTATTGATTTTTTGTCTACTATTCGGTACTTAGTGGGATTTGAACCCCGAATTTCCCCCTTTGGCTATGGAGACCTCATTTCAACATTTCTGTGGCGATAAGTAATAATAACTTAGGCCAGTTTTTTTTGTTTCGAGTAAAATTGGTGAAAAGTTCTTAAGTTTTATGAAACTTGCTATGCTTTTTGTAACATAACCTGCGGTTCTAGCAGATGTTAAATTAAAACATAGTTGCATCCATAACTCAGTTTAGTTTTAAGTCGACTTAAGCTATTATTGCTAACTGCCACAGAATACATTCAGTAGGGATTCCAGTCCCGGGACTGATTTAAAATTTCGGGATTGTTAGTTAGGAATCCTGGGATCCCGGAATTTGGAAAACAGAGAAAACCCAATTTTTTTAATTAATAAATAAATTCATATCTTTGGTTGGAAAGTAAAGATATTATTTTCTAAAAACAAATTGACCGAAGAAATAAAAAAACGCTTTTGCGTTTCCTCTAAAAATATTTAGATTTTTCAAAGTTTTATTGATTTTTTGTCTACTATTCGGTACTTATTGGGATTTGAATCCCGAATTTCCCTTTCTGTGGCGATAAGTAATAATAACTTAGGCCAGTTTTTTTTGTTTCGAGTAAAATTGGTGAAAAGTTCTTAAGTCTTATGAAACTTGCTATGCTTTTTGTAACATAACCTGCGGTTCTATCAGATGCTAAATTAAAACATAGCTGCATCCATAACTCAGTTTAGTCTTAAGCCGACTTAAGCGATTATTGCTAACTGCCACAGAATACATTCAGTAGGGATTCCAGTTTCGGGACTGATTTCAAATTTCGGGATTTCGGGATTGTTAGTAAGGAATCCCGGGATCCCGGAATTCGGAAAATAGAGAAAACCCAATTTTTTGGATTAATAAATAAATTCATATGTTTGGTTGACCAAAGAAATAAAAAAACGCTTTTGTGCAGAATACATTCATATTTTTCAGTGAAATCTGTGAAAATAAAGACCATACATAAAGAATCATCGTATTGACCATATTATATTTTTCTACTACTATTTTTAATTGCCATTATTTGAAAAAGAGTTGCAAGCAATATTTATAAATACTTTTGATTATTTGAAATCAGTTTTATCAGAAGTCAGTTTTATAAATTCTTTTATTTCATCTAAATTTATGAAAAAGATCGGAAAAATCAACTAAATCCAGAAATTTTAAGGCAATTCCAAAATCCCAAAAATCCCGGGATTTCAGGACTTATCCCAAGACTTTTGGGACTGGAAAAAGTTCGGGATCCTGGGACTCGAATCCCTAACACTCAGCTGAAGCTGAATTTAAGTCAAGTTAAAATGAATAAATAACACTGTGCGACAATTTAAGGCCCAATTGGAATAACCTCAAATATCGCAATGGTTTATAGTAGTACATGGTCTATTTATTATGCCCTCATACTCAGTTTTATCGGATTAGGTCAAATAAGAGAGAAATTCAAGGTCAAATTTCACCTTTAAGTCACAAATTTTTTCTGATAACTCTTAAAGTAAATTCAAATCCTGTGTAGTAACTGTCTCTAAGTATTTGCAATGGATGGTTCTTAACATTTTGAGATCATATTTTGCTCAAAAGGTTACGTAAGGGGGCTAATTGTTTCTTCGAAAAAAGGACTTTTTAAAAATAAAAAGAAATTTTCAATAGTTCAGTTACTTTGTATTTGTCTTTAAAAATAATCAGATTTTGCTGAATTTTTGCATACACCTTAAGTAAAGTAAAATAACCCACCTCTGAAAAGATCACAACAATTACATGTGCGCATCCAAAGATATTCGGATTCAAAGATTACCAATGATGGTAACTTCGTTAATTTAATCCCTAGAGTAAAATCATTCAGATGAAAATTAAAGACCCAACAATTTTCTTCAAAGCTGTTCTTGACATCTTTACCGAAAGAGTAACGGTATTAAAGATATGAGCGTAAATATGTTATTTCAACATATATGAAAAACTAAAACGGTTAAAATAAAAATTATTTTTATTTCTATTTCTTCCCAAGATCAAAATTTTTCATAGCTACATGTTGTTATTACATATTTACGCTTATATCTTTAAAACGGTAACTCTTTCGGTAAAAACGTTTCGGACAGTTTTGAAGAAAATTGTTGGGTCTTTAATTTTTCATCTGAATGATTTTACTCTAGGGATTACGTTAACGAAGTTACCATCTTTGTTAATCTTTGAATCCGAATATCTTTGGATGCGCACATGTAACTGTTGTGATCTTTTCAGAGGTGGATAACTTTATTTTACTTAAGGTGTATGCAAAAATTCAGCAAAATCTGATTGTTTTTGAAGATAAATACAAAGTAACTGAACTATTGAACATTTTTTTTTATTTTAAAAAAGGCCTGTTTTCAAAGACAAAATTAACCCCCTTACGTAACCTTTTGAGCAAAAAATGGTCTCAAAATGTTAAGAACCATCCATTGCAAATACTTAGAGACAGTTACTACACATAATTTGACTTTAGTGTAAGAGTTATAAGAAAAAATTTGTGACTTAAAGGTGAAATTTGACCCTGAATTTCTCTCTTATTTGACCTAATCTGATAAAACTGAGTATGAGGGAATAATATATAGACCATGCACTACTAGAAACCATTGAGATATTTGAAGTTATTTTTTCGTGTCGCACTGTGTAATCAGCTATCTCTGATCTTGAGATTTTTGAGGTCCGCACAATATTCTGACATTAATTACCCAAAATAATGGCTTTGTTGTTGATAACTTCAAATTGATATAATTAAATTAAAGTAATGCTTGAGCAAAACTTTTTGCACTTGAACCTCATGAAACGAACTCATTTAATGCATTTTAAGCAGTCGTTATTGGAACACAAGCAAAAAAACAAGAAAAACAAACACACATACATTCTCAAGATTTACTAGAAAAGCAAATTAAACGCTATAGAGCTAGAGCTTCAAGTCAAGACTAACTAGCCAGCCAGCCAGCTAGCGAGCCAGTCAAAGTGCATAGGAGCTGCTAGACTTGAAATTTAAAAATTTTGCACTTGAGTCAAGAGTGTTCATTAATTCGCACACAATTATTAAGGCTGTATAAAGCTGTTGTAAATGCTATTAAAGAAAAAAAAAACAACAAACAGATACTCGCACACAATGCCAAGATATTTAAATTAATCAATTTTAGAGATAAACACACATACTAATACTATCTATATAATAACAAACAATAATAATCATATTTATAAGAATGAATAACTGAATGAATTGATGAAAAGAGCGAATTGAATAGAATTTGAATGAATTAAGCAGCAGTTTTTGAGACTTGATCGTTCATTAAGATATTGTGCTGCAATCTATGGAGGAGCTATTTGAGCTGTATTAAGCTGTTCACATTTGTTGTCGTCGTCGGCGTCGGGTTACCGAACACCCACCATTTAGCTATTTATTTATTTTTATTCATGTTTCCAAATGTATCACATAGATACACAATAAGTTTTAAATGCATTGAATTTGTTGCTTTTTATGATTTCAGTCAATCAACTTTTAAGTTTCCCCACGCAACAGGTAAATAGCTGGTGAGCTCATCATCACTCACGACGATGTTGCAGGAAATAAATCGATTCGACTCAGACTTCATCAGTCAGTTAGATTTTGTAAAGATGTGGAATTGTTGAAATGCAGCTATAATAATATTAATTAGTTGGTTTTGTTTTTCTTTTCAATAAATTAAAAATTTCAAGCAATCCGAAACATACAGTTCAATAGATAAATAGATACATTTGTATCTAACAGCGCTAGCTACAAGATGCTCATGCATCTTCGTGTCAATGTATAGCGTTGTTGCTAAGAATATTTATTTAGTTTTATTTGTTTTTAAATAATTTATTTATATACGAAACAACACACTTACTCATCGCTCGCTGCTTGAATACACTGAAAAAGGTTGACACACACTGACATCAGATATAATCCCATCACTGTGTTGGTTAGTTAGTTGCTCTGCGCTAACTTGTGTTGTTAACAAATAATTTGTTTGTTTTATGTCTGTTCAAAGTACCATTTGAACAATATTTAAATTGTTCAAAGTTTTCGTTTTTTGCAAGAGCGAGACAAACTGTTTGAGCTCTGAAATTGCGACAGCGTAATTGTCGTCTTAGTGCGAGACTATTTGAAGTAAGTGTGGGAACTGCTCAAGTATTTGAACAGCAACAACAACAATAAATAACACTTAATTTTGTCATTATTTTGAGCTATTGTGTCTAACGTCTAACTTCAAAATATTGCCAGAGATGAACTGGCAAAAACAAAAATATTCTATAACTGTTGTTGTATCTGCCAAAACACGCTTGACATTTAAAAATTTTGGCATGCGGCATGCAAACAAAAACGCTGACAATTGCGTTGCTGCGGAGTGTTTACATTTACATAGCCTTCTTTCTATTGACATTTTTGACAAAGAAATATTTATCTATTTACTTCCTGTAAAATCATATTTTCATGATGCAAAAAAAAAAACTTTGTTAAAGCATAATTATTTTGCTATGTTTTAAAGTTCTTTAAATTGAAATACTTTAGATGAAAAATTACCTAAAATAAAAAAATAATAAAAATCTTAAATTTAAAAAATATTACGTGACTGATTTTTAAACATTTTACTCAGTTAACGTTCGTCAGTCGGCATAATTTAACAATAGCGGTATTCACGATCTGGAGTTTTTGTAGTATTTTTAGTAAATTAAAAAGAATTTTCTACAGACTGTGAGCACTACTACAATGCAGTGCTGCCATAGACCATCAAATCAGCTGTTTGTCAAATACACAAATACTATGCAAAATTTACAATAGGGTTCCACCATTGTAAAAGTAGTATTTATAGTATTTGGAAAATGTACATGTTTTGTTTGTCAAATTTACAATTGTCAAATTTATTGCAAATATCAAACTTATCAAAAATACAGAATACAAGACCAGAAACTCCAGATCGTGAATACCGCTAATGTTAGTGGGCGGCATAGGTTCAATTGTACCTCCATGAAAATGTTTAATGTTTGTATGAAAATGTTTTCTGCTTGTATAAAAATGTTCACTGTTTGTATGAAAAGTTTCACTGTTTCCATGAAAATGTTCACTGTTTGCATGAAAATGTTCACTGTATGAAAATGTTCACTGTTTCCATGAAAATGTTCACTGTTTGTATGAAAATGTTTACTATACTTAGTACCTACTCTTACTCTCATATGTTTTGCTACACGTTTTCTTCCTCATAAAATGAAAACAACAAAAGATTTTTTGAAAATTATTTTTGTTATTTTTTTTTTTGAGCCGTTAAAAAGCTACAAATTGTAGAACAACTTATTTGAAATGGCCATCATTTGCTTACCAGCACGAGCGAAGTCGATCTGACTACGTTCTCTATCGAACGTTTGAACGATCTGAGAACGTTATTGAGAGACTCGATATTTGTGTGTCGATCAGAGCAAGTCATAACCTCCAACACGGACAAAAAATTGTTATACAATGGATTCAGCTCTAGGCTATCCGCTGGCCGCTGATCCGTGTAAATGAAGTCCGGTACATTGTTTTAGAGCCACTTTTAAGTCAAAAATAGCTTTATGGACAGGAACAGAAACTTGATGTTCTTCACAACCTTTACCACAACATCGGATTCATACACTTTCGCCGAAATTTTGACTACTTTTTCAAAAAAATTGAGCTAGGTGCGCACCACCAAAGGCGACTCCCCACCAAACCATCACCGATTGATGATCTCTTTGAACACTCGGCACGAGTTCTGCCGCATATCGTAATAACAGTGCATACACTCTATCATTCTGTAGTCTTTGGCATGTTCTGATCCCGAAGTCATATTTAAGAATGCGAGAGATCGATTGCTTCGAGATATTCATCTCCAGCGGCTAGATTTTCTGCTTTCTCAGCGGTTTTCACTTGATTCGAGACTTTACCTCTTTGATGGTTGGATTTTGAACGGCAGGGTTGCCATTCTGCACGGCCGGTTATTCCACAATACACAAAATTCACCAGCGACTCCAAGGTCCCAACTTTAAGTGGTCGCAAGGTCCCAAAGATATCGCCTTTTTCCATGGCCTATTTTTTTTGTACCAACTATAACACGATTCCCGTGCGCGCCTCCATTCCATGGTTTTAAACATCTTACGCCCAACACTTTTTCGCGTTAAAGAAGGCGTACTAGACATACATGTCAAAACGAAGTGAGTGCGTTCAGTAGTTCACTCGGAGTGAATACATTCAGTCGTGTACCATAACATATGAGAATACCATGTATACACCTTGTGAACTGGTTAAATATGGAATAGAGATTTTCTGGACTTGTGATGCATCAAATTCGTATTCATTGCATAATGAATACGAATGCAGTATAAAGATACTGTGAAGCCAACAGAGTCATCTACAAGTGAATGTGTGTCAACGGACAATATTGGACCTAGGCAGCTCGTATAAGACTGAACGAAATGTCATCACCTAGAACTCCTAGAACATGGCATAAGTGGAACAGTAAGAAAAAAATAGACAGTCTGCCAAGAAAACGCTTGTATACTCAACCAATTTTGCATATCATCATGAAACAAAAGTCTGTTCATATGTACCAAAGAAGAATAAATCAGTCGTACTTCTATCAACAATGCACATGACCAAAAAAATTGAAGAGACAGCAGAGCAAAGTTAGGGTTCATCAAATACTACGACAAAGTGTTAGAAGCATACACTGTGCAAAGAAAAATTGCGTTGGTCCCTGGAATTCTTCTTCAACATAATTGATGTAACAGAGCTAGCATCCTATATTATCTACGGAGAACACAACCCAAAACTAAATGACCAAAAACCAACAAACAAAGTTACTGAAAGATCTTGCCAATCAGTTATGTTTGCCTAAAATCGAAGTACAAACCGAAGTTCATGAGAAGAAATGAAATGCTGCATGGACGACTTATTATGATAGCATCCATCTCATTTCTGGAATGTAGTAAAACTAGTACTACCATTTGAAAGGTATGAAAAAGATCATATAAGGTCAGTTGGTCCTTCATGAATTTTTCAAGAAAATTTCAAGATCATGCAAAATTTGCTCTATACTAATAGTGCAGCTACGAAGTGGAATTAAAAAAAAAAAATATGTGTATGGTCGCCACGCACGGTATAAGTGAAACTTTAACCCAGAATCATTCATATTTGTCCAAATGATCCATGGAATGCATGAAATCGCCAATGACCCGTCTGTGACCTCAGATAATCTTATTGCATGCGATTTGCCATGAATCATACAGGTTGAAAATTCCAGCGTAAGTTGTTACAGTTGGAAGTGGAAGCATTACGTATCTAGTTGAAAATTCCAACTTCAAAAAGTACGGTCTAAAACTTTGTTGATTAATTCGCTTGTTACTTTGGACTCAAACCATTATTTGATAATTTTTTCCTTCGAATTTATAGGGTGTTTCGAACACTTAATTTCAATAAATTTCAATAAAATTCACCTAAATTGACCTAAATTCACTTTAATTCGCCGCAGTTTCATTCGTTTCATTGGTTTTACTACCCGTTTCGTTCGCCGTATGTTGTATACGTGGCTAAAGAAGTTTCACTTCAAAAACTCAAACTTTGATGATTAGGTGTTTTTCTTCGTTAGGGCCGTTTGGTTAGTTTCGTTAGTTTGGACTCAAACCATTTCACTATGGCTTATGGTGAGTTATTTTATTTGTTTAGTTTCGTTAGTTTGAACTAACCATTTCACCATGGCTTATAGTGAGTTATTTAACTGCATGAATTCGCTGCGTTTCATCGGTGTTTCATCGGTTTTACTACCCGTTCAGTTCGCCGTATGTTGTATACGTGGCTAAAGAAGTTTCATTTCAAAATAAAAAAACAAAATATATCAGCTGAAAGATATTAAAAAGTCTAAAAAGATCAGTTAACACCACTCAGTGATAGACATTTTTTTAATGAAATTTTTCAAAAAATTTCAAGGTCATACAATATTTGCTTTCTTGTGCAATCTACAAGTACAATTTCCGAGAACGAATTATATGAAATGTATGAAAAAGTTTAACTAAATTTTTTAGTTTCATCACTGAAAATAAAGATTGAAAAATGCACATGTGCTATCTTTTTGTCGCGGAGTGTGTAGACATGAAATCATTTTGTATAGTATCTATGGAATTTAAAGAAAAAAAAAAAATAAAATGCATTCATCGTTTATTTAAAAGCATTTAAAAACAAAATTAAATACTCCTTGATCATGACATAATATACACTTATAGCTTTTAATCAGAAAGTAGTTATTTTCCGTTAATTATTTAAGAAGAATCATCTTTTATTTTCTTTATTTTATTGTTTTTTATTTTATTGCTTAGATCTTTTTAATTAAAAAATCAACATTTAACTATTTTTACTATTGTAAAATTAAGTCCTTTTGTTGCTACGTAATTTATTTCCAATTTAATTTTTATTTTCAACTTTTAAAATCATTTTTGTTAGATTAATTGACAATTAAAAATTTATAAGCTGAGAATACAAGCTAACCACTTCGACTAGAACACAAGGGGCGCTACTAGTGAGGCCGCCTATGGGCCGTTTTTTTGTGAGTGGTATAAGTTACTTTGTTTTTAGACCTGTCCGTCCCAAAAGTTTTCTGTTAGATTTTTTAATTTTTTGTTTCATATCGAATAAGGAATAAATTAATAAAAATTTTGTAATAATTTTCTTTTACATGTACAGTAGACCGTATCACATTGTATGGGTGATAAGGTAACCTATCATTGACCCCGCCTCAATAGTTAGACATTTCAAAGACTGTTTTGAAAAATTTTTTTTTTAAAATGGTTCCTACACAGAAAGAAATTTGAGCTGAAAACAATACCGAACTAATTAATTTTGGTATTGAGCTAAGCCATAATATGCTTGATATCAAGCCCAAATGTGATTATTTATCAATTAATACTCCCATTCGTGCATAATTTACGCGATTTTTGGATCATTTATAAAAAAATAAATTTGCTCACATGCGTCCAATATAAGAAATTTTTCGATTTGCCCAATTTATTTCATTTTGGTGTGGTTAATAAAAATAAAAATGCTCATTTGTGACCAATGCATGGCATTTATGGATGGTTTTGGGCAAATCCTACCCAATACAAGTAATTTTGGAATTGTCTATCAAAGGATGTGATTTATCAATAATATTTTTATATAAAAATAATTTATGACATTTTTTAGCGATGACAACAAGCATAATAAAAATTATATCTTCATTTTCAAAATCCAAATTAGATATATATGATCCAATTCGGGCAGGAAAATATAATTTTTGAATTAATTTTCTGCACTTGTATACACTTATACTTACAAGAACAAAAACCAACTGAGAATTACGTCGTTTGGTTGCTCATTTGCTATTTGTTCAAAAAACACAACAACAAAATTAATTTTTATTCAAGCAAGCCCAAGATTACACGTATTTAGCACAAATTGACGTGTTTATAAAAAAAGTTCAAGCCCAATTTCTGGCATAAATTGCGCACGTAAATAGCATTTATTTTGAGATGGTTTTCAGCTCTTTTGAGCTGATTTCAGTTACGAACGTTTTGAGCTTGATTTAAGCTCATTTTTTTCTCTCCGTGCATGGTGCTATTTTCTTGTTTTTATTATATTTTCTTTATTTCTTATTCGATTTTAAATATATGTAAGTTTTTGATTATTTATTACGGATTTGTCCTGTTTTTTTTTATTATACCCTAAACCTGAAAGGTCAGGGTATATTAACTTTGTGCAAACGTTTGTAACGCATAGAACGAAGCGAGTCCGGTATAGAAAAGTATATATATTCTTGATCAGCGTCACCACGTGAGTCGAGCTATCCATGTCCGTCCGTCCGTCCGTCCGTCCGTCCGTCCGTCCGTCCGTCCGTCCGTCTGTCCGTCTGTGTGTTGTCCGTATACACAGGATAAGAAGAAGGAGTTGAGATAATTGGATTAAACTTGGTACACGTGGTCACATGAACCCAAGGATCTGCACTATTGAATATTTTTGGAATCCGCCCACGGACACGCCTACCTCCCCTACAACGCGAAAATTGAAAACTGCATAACTCAGCTCATAGTTAACCTACAACAATAAAATTTGATATGTATGTGTTTTATACCAACACAAAGATGGCTTCGAAAAATGGACGTCATCCGCTCACGGACACGCCCACCTCCCATACAACCCAAAAATTGAAAACGCAATAAATAAGCCTCTGTTTAACCTACAGAGCTAAAATTTGGCACATATGTTTTTTGTGACAAAAAAAAGATGGTTTTGAAAAGTGGACATCATCCGCCCACGGACACGCCTACCTCCCATACAACGCGAAAATTGAAAACTGCATAACTCAGCTCATAATTAGCCTACAACAATAAAATTTGGTATGTATGTGTTTTATATGAACACAAAGATGTTTTTGAAAAATGGACGTCATCCGCTTACGGACACGCCCACCTCCCATACAACCCAAAAATTAAAAACGCAATAAATAAACCTCTGTTTAACCTACAGTGCTAAAATTTGGCACATATGTTTTTTGTAACAAAACAAAGATGGTTTTGAAAAGGGGACGTCATCCGCCCACGGACACGCCTACCTCCCATACAACGCGAAAATTGAAAACTGCATAACCCAGCTCGTAATAAGCCTACAACAATAAAATTTGAAATGTATGTGTTTTATACCAACACAAAGATGTCTTCGAAAAATGGACGTCATCCGCTCACGGACACGCCCACCTCCCATACAACCCAAAAATTGAAAACGCAATAAATAAGCCTCTGTTTGACCTACAGAGCTAAAATTTAGCACGTATGTTTTTTATGACAAGACAAAGATGGTTTTGAAAAATGGACGTCATCCGCCTACGGACACGCCTTTTTCCCATACAACCCAAAAAGTTTTAAACTCAATAAATAAGGTTATGTTTGTCATAGAGAAATTAAATTTGGTATGGATGTATTTTATACCAAAACTAAGGTGTGTTCAAAAATTGGAAGTAATCCGTCCATGAACACGCCCACCTCCCATAGCGAAAGCACAATAAAGGCATTAACTGTGAGCTACAGGAATAAAACTTGGTATGTGTAACATTTAAATGCATATAAAATATAGGCTTCATCCGCCCTTGGAGACGCCAATAAAAATTTTTTGTTTCTGGAAAGTGGGTTTAGGGTATTTCATAGTCGGCCTAGACCGACTTTAGACTTTCTTTACTTGTTATATATTACTCTTTTTCATGGAAGCTTTTAATCATTTTTATAAAACTCTATACCATTTTGCTCTAAATACGATGATTTTTTTTCGAGAAACTTTTTTCTGAGTGTAGGAATAACCGCTAAAGTTGAGTAAGGACAAAGTGAGGTTATTACTTTCATGGCATTTCTCGCAACAAAATGTACTAGACGTAAATTTTTGTGATTTTAAGTTGAAAATTAAGTGTTGAGGCCATCAAATTTAAACAGCAAAAGTCAGAGTTTCATGATTTACGGTAGCGATTTTAATCCTAAAAATGTTCTTCTGAAAAACTTAAAAATGACTTAAGCGGTTATTCCTTGTCGACACAGATATTACAGTTAAACATGCTTTTTCTCAAAACTTATAGATTTTTTTATTTTATCTAGTATTTTGATTGGATTTTTTTAACTTTATTATATAGTGAAACTATATAGAGTGAGAAACTGAAATAAAGTAGGTGATCAGTGGAGAAAAATATAATCTTAGATTAAAAAACAAGTAAAGAAAGTCTAAAGTCGGTCTAGGCCGACTATGAAATACCCTAAACCCACTTTCCAGAAACAAAAAATTTTTATTGGCGTCTCCAAGGGCGGATGAAGCCTATATTTTATATGCATTTAAATGTTACACATACCAAGTTTTATTCCTGTAGCTCACAGTTAATGCCTTTATTGTGCTTTCGCTATGGGAGGTGGGCGTGTTCATGGACGGATTACTTCCAATTTTTGAACACACCTTAGTTTTGGTATAAAATACATCCATACCAAATTTAATTTCTCTATGACAAACATAACCTTATTTATTGAGTTTAAAACTTTTTGGGTTGTATGGGAAAAAGGCGTGTCCGTAGGCGGATGACGTCCATTTTTCAAAACCATCTTTGTCTTGTCATAAAAAACATACGTGCTAAATTTTAGCTCTGTAGGTCAAACAGAGGCTTATTTATTGCGTTTTCAATTTTTGGGTTGTATGGGAGGTGGGCGTGTCCGTGAGCGGATGACGTCCATTTTTCGAAGACATCTTTGTGTTGGTATAAAACACATACATTTCAAATTTTATTGTTGTAGGCTTATTACGAGCTGGGTTATGCAGTTTTCAATTTTCGCGTTGTATGGGAGGTAGGCGTGTCCGTGGGCGGATGACGTCCCCTTTTCAAAACCATCTTTGTTTTGTTACAAAAAACATATGTGCCAAATTTTAGCACTGTAGGTTAAACAGAGGTTTATTTATTGCGTTTTTAATTTTTGGGTTGTATGGGAGGTGGGCGTGTCCGTAAGCGGATGACGTCCATTTTTCAAAAACATCTTTGTGTTCATATAAAACACATACATACCAAATTTTATTGTTGTAGGCTAATTATGAGCTGAGTTATGCAGTTTTCAATTTTCGCGTTGTATGGGAGGTAGGCGTGTCCGTGGGCGGATGATGTCCACTTTTCAAAACCATCTTTTTTTTGTCACAAAAAACATATGTGCCAAATTTTAGCTCTGTAGGTTAAACAGAGGCTTATTTATTGCGTTTTCAATTTTTGGGTTGTATGGGAGGTGGGCGTGTCCGTGAGCGGATGACGTCCATTTTTCGAAGCCATCTTTGTGTTGGTATAAAACACATACATATCAAATTTTATTGTTGTAGGTTAACTATGAGCTGAGTTATGCAGTTTTCAATTTTCGCGTTGTAGGGGAGGTAGGCGTGTCCGTGGGCGGATTCCAAAAATATTCAATAGTGCAGATCCTTGGGTTCATGTGACCACGTGTACCAAGTTTAATCCAATTATCTCAACTCCTTCTTCTTATCCTGTGTATACGGACAACACACAGACGGACAGACGGACGGACGGACGGACGGACGGACGGACGGACGGACGGACGGACGGACGGACGGACATGGATAGCTCGACTCACGTGGTGACGCTGATCAAGAATATATATACTTTTCTATACCGGACTCGCTTCGTTCTATGCGTTACAAACGTTTGCACAAAGTTAATATACCCTGACCTTTCAGGTTTAGGGTATAAAAATATATCGATTTTAGAAAATAAGACTTTTTTCTTTTTGAGAAAATATTTGTTTTTATTAAAGAAAATACCTCGCATAGTGAATTTTTTATCAAAATTTTGGAAAAGTTTTTCATTTTCAGTAATTTTTTCTCTATTAGTTAGAATTGTGCGGGAAAAATATTTATCTTTATAAGACATATTAAGTAGATCTATTTCCCTCGAGTGAAGGAATATTTCTTCGAATTTGAAAATTTATTTCATTTTTGTGAAAGTGCAATTATTTTTCTCAAATAAATGAGATTTTTTGTTTTGTGCGAGAAAAATATTTATCATTATTATAGACATGAAATATATCCATTTCCCACAAGTGTAGAAATATTTCTTCGAAAATGTGAAATTATTCTAATTGAACAAGATTTTTTTTGAAGAAGAAGAGAAAATTGCTTTTATCAAAAATATAGAGAAATTTTTTATCTCAGAAATATAGGCGTTTTTTTTCGGAATGTAGTCGACACAGATATGTGCGTTATATGTTAGTTTTTGAGAAATATTTTTTCAATGTTAGAAGTTAAGTTTGCATTTCGGCCGCCATTTTGTTTCACCAAACAAAAAAATTCCGAAACCATCCAGCGTATTTATTTTAAATTCAAACATAGAGATCATGATCGAGAAAAGTTTAAGGTATATAAAGGAATTTTAAAAGAACAAAATATAATTTTTTTTTTAAAAATAACCTTTTTAAAACACCTTTTCAAAAAACACCTTGTTTTTGGTAAATTTGTGATATTTTTTTTTAATGGTCTAATACAGACTGTCCCAGAAATAACTATCCTTTTGTTTTTAGGTTATTTATAAAAAAGTGTTACCTCTATAGCAACATATTTGGTACCTAAATAAAGTATAAATTTTACAGATTAAAAAAAAAATACTCATTAGTAAGATAAAAGAGCTACTGAAAATATGTCCTCTCAACAAGAAGAAAAGCGGAAAGCAATTATTTGCAAATACCTGGAAAATCCAAACACCACGTACAAAAAGATCGCTAAGGACCATAAAACGATACAAACAGTTTTCTCCTTTAACAAAAACGCCAGGCTCAGCGAGAAAAAGTGGTCCAGCGAACCAAGCGGTAGCCCAGAACATTAAGCGGCTATTTACTCAGAATCCAGGCACTTCGGTTCGTGATATGGTAGTAAAAGCGGGAACATCGAAGTCAAGTGTTTAACGGATTAAAAAATTTTACAACCTAAGAAGCTATAAAGTACAAAAAGTACCTGATAGGTCAGAAGAAAAGGACGCCGAAGCCAAGAGGAGGGCTCGAAAACTGTATCGCGATTACTTGCCCAAATTTGATTGCGTGATCATGGACGATGAAACGTACTGCAAAGCAGTTACCTGGACACGGATATTATACTGCGCTAAGAAGGGGTGGAGCATTCTCTAAATTTACCACCGAACAACACTCCAAATTTCCAAAGAAATACATGGTGTGGCAAGTCATTTGCAAATGTGGCCTTCGAAGTAAGGAATTTATGACAGATCGCACAATCAAAACCGAAATTTCAGCCCCAAGGTTCAGTACTATTTTGGCCTGATCTAGCAACATGTCACTACGCCCATAGAATGATGGATTGGTACCAAGCTAATAATGTCACTGTGGTACCAAGAGAAGCCAATCCTCCGAATTGCCCCGAACTTTGTCCTATCGAAAGATATTGAGCTTTAAGGAAAATAAATCTTAAGAAGACCAAACAAACTGCGGAAAACATCGGTCGGTAAAAACCTAAGGAGGACCTTAATCAAAAAGTGCAGTATATTTTAAAAGTGTATTTTTTTCAGTGTAAATAAAATTTTTATTTATTTTCTAATATTCACTTAATAATAAACTGAAAGAATTTTTAAAAAAACATCATTGGTTTTCTTATAATAAAAAACAAAACAATAGTATAGTAATTTCTTTATTATTATGTGTAATTTTTCACCATTACCAATGTGATGGAACACTTTCAAAAACATCACCACAACACTTTGTTTTCGTCGAACTCTTTAAATGACGACACTTCAAACTAAAGTGTTATAATTCAGTCCTCTGAGCTTTAATGGGTTAAACAAGCATTGAAAAATTGGCCCTAAAATCTTTTAGAATATAAGACGCGTCACACGTTTTTAAAATAAAATATATTTATTAAGCGAAAAATATAGTTTCACAGCGAGTTAAACAGATGAGCAGCGCTGCGCATTGTTTACATTTCATAAAGAGATTCATAGAATTTCAACTCAAGTTTTCTCAAGTGCCTGTTAAGAACAAATTTTCTTGTGATGACAGCAGCTTCTTAGAGGTTTTTTTTTTTTTGCTGCCAAACCAGTTTTCCATATTATGAAGTAAAAAGGTAAAAAGAAAACGTACTCGATCGAAATGTTGAAGCTTCTATTCTGGTTACATCGCGTGTTTAACGTCATTTCTAGAGTGATGCGAGCGCATGTGTTTCCCCAACTAAGATACTATATTGTGGATGTATGAAGATGTAGCTGTAGATGTGGCTGTTGGATGCTATTGTTTCTGGTAGACGACACCTTATGTCGCTGTTTATATAATCTAATACATGTAAACATTGTTGTTTATAAAAAAAAAACTGCATTCTATTGTTCTATATTTAAAAGTTGCTAATTGCTTAGAAGAAACTCAGTTATTATAACGTAAATAAGATAAAGTTTTGGAACGTGGTAAAAACAGGGCAATCATAGAAGAAGACGAAGCACAAATTATTATAATTCATCAATATTTTCCATCTGTAAACTAGGCTAATATAAAAAAAATTTAAAAATACTTTAAAAAAATACAAAAAATTATGGTAAATAAATAAAAAAGCAGCTGAAATGTTTAGATAATAAAACAAATGCTTGCTTTTACATTTGTTTATTTAATAGAAATTGAAAAACATACACACAAAAAAAAAACAACAATTTTCCAAAGCGCCATCTACGTATGAAAACGAAATCAGCTCAAATCATTAAATTACAAATTGAAAAAAAAAAAAAACAGTACTACAGTCTAAGCACAAAGTCGACTGGGTCAGCATCAAGGTCAATTAAACAAACCAATTCAATACGGATGGAAACACTTAAAGATTATAAAGCAGGGAGGGCGCGAAAAAAACAAAGAAAAACACACAGACAAACCGGAAAATAGGGTGGAAAAACTTACTAGTTTAATCTCTGAACTCTTGAAAAAAATATTGAAAATTTTACAAAAAAAAAAAAAAAAAAACCAAAACAACTTGAAAGTGCCACAAAGCAGGCCGCCAGCTGATGAGCTGTTGAGGTGTTAATGTTTAAGGACGGACGGTTAAGCGTGTACGAGCAGTTTGAAATATTTGCTCATTTAGAAAATAAGCAGGCATATTTCTATAACAGCAGCGCCATACAGCCATAAAACTAAGTACATTGAATTTACTTTTATGTAACTGTTTATTTTTATTTTGAAAACTAACTACAAATTAAAGCACTTTCGTTGGCATTTTTCTAACTTTTTAACTTAACTGGTTTTTCTTTAAAAACATTTTGCTTTAATTAAACATTTTTTTGCTATTCGAGCCAACTAAGAGTTGCTGTTTGCTGGCACACTTGATTAAACTTGATGTTGTCAACTTTCTTTTTTGAATTTTTTTTTTTTTTTTTGTTTTTTTTCAACTTTCGTATTTACTCAAGTGGGTTTGGTCGGTCTTACTTACTACATCCAGGTTCAGACTCTGTCTAATGAGCAGTCTTTAGAGTTATTATTTCAAAATCTAATGCGTTTTAAAATTATTGCGTCATAGCTTTGTTAGGTTTACGCTGTGCGATGAATCAAAACTGAAATTCTATGAAGCGTGAAAAACGTGAACAAATCATTGAGCAGAAATCATTGACAGCACCCGGCAAATACATGAAATATCTTGTATCTCAGTGATATCGGGTATTATTTATTTTTATTATTTTTTTTTGTTTGCTTTTTTATATGAATAACTCGCTACAACAACGCTGCGTTGACTGCGTTGACGACGACGACCGTAACACGTTTAATTAGTGGGTGGATCTTATTATGGCAAAGCTATAAAAACAAAAAAAGTGCTATAATAAGAAAATCAAATGTGATGTATAGTATTTATATAAAAAGAAGACCAACGATAAAGACAAAAAAATTCATTCAAATTAAAAAAAAAATTTTAGAGTTCTGTTTCTTTTTGGAATGGCTCTATTTTGTGTATCTACAGAGGATTTATTTAATTTTTGCTCAACAATGTTTTCCTAATTTTCATACAAGAATAAATTTATTTCAATAAGACACTTAAAAAATTTTTAACTTATTTTGTTGTTGTACATTCAGAAATAACACATATCTTTCTGCGATAAAAAATTTCTCTATTTTCGATAATAGCAATTTTCTCCTTTTGAAATAAAATTTTCTTCAATTAGAAAAAATTTTCACATTTTCGAAAAAATATTTCTTCACTTGTTAATGATAAGTGTATTTTTCTCGCACAAAAAATTCTCATTTAAAGAGAAAAATTCATTAAAAATGAAAAATTTTTCCTATGTTTTTTAAAAAAAAAAAAAAAAATTCACTGTGCGAAGTATTTTCTTCAATAAAAACAAATATTTTCTCAAAAATAAAAAGTATCCTTCTCTAAATATTAGTATTACTATAACATAATTCCGTAAAATGTGAGTGCGGAACGCTTGATTTTTTTGAAAAATTTCATAGCATATTTTTAGTCATTTTTGTTATGTGATTTATTGAAATTTTCAATTTGATAAAAATTTTTTAAACTTATTTCGTCCTATGCCTACTATGCTTTCCGTTTTTTCTTTAAGGTATTTTATAAATAAATGGTGTTTTTTTATGAGTTTTTTTTCAATATGAATTACCTTATTGTCTGACAGTTGTTTTGACAGTTTAAAGTGACGTCTCTACTCAGTATTGTTTGGCAAATCATCATGAATAGGTTAACTCCAGAACAATGCCTCCAAATCGTGGAAATTTATTTTCAAAAACAGTGTTCAATTAAAAATGTTTATAGAAGAGCACTTCGTGAATTTTATGGTGCACATAATCGTCCGTCTGAGACCACCATAAAGAACGACAAATTATCGTTACCGTGAATGGAAATCGATACAGAACCATGATCAATGAATTTTTGTTGCCAAATCTTCAAGATATGGATGTGGACGAAATGTGGTTTCAACAGGATGGTGCCACTTGTCATACTGCGGGCGAAACAATCGACTTATTGAAAGAACATTTCAACGACAACATTATTTCGAGAAATGGACCGATGAATTGGCCTCCGCGTTCGTGTGATTTGTGGCGTCAATATTTGCGATACTTTTTTCTAAGTGTAGGAACAACCGCTAGTCGATTTAGGACAAAGTGAGGTCATTACTTTTATTGCATGTCCCGCAACAAAATATACTAGATTTAAATTTTAGTGGTTTTACCTTGAAAATTAAGTGCTTGAGGCCATCAAATCTAAACAGAAAAAGTCAGGGTTCTATAATTTAAGGTAGCGATTTTAATGCTAAAAGTGTTCTTCTGAAAAACTTAAAAATTACTTTAGCGATTATTCCTTGTCGGCACAGATATTACAGTTAAAATTTTTTTTCTCAAAACATAGATTTTAGTCGAAATTTTATAAGAACGAAAAAGAACATGGATTTGATCTCAGAAACACCGTAAAGAAATTATTATCTAATATTACATATTCTTCTCAGAGCTTTAAGACTTCCGAAGTCATATTCGACCGATAAGCCTTTTTACCGAAATTTACTCCTACTGAACTCCTTTTTTTTCTCATTAAAATAATCTTTTTAAAAAAATTTTTCACTAATTGTGCTAAAAATTGCTTTATTTTTTACATCATTTCCAAAGATCGGACATAACATGCATAATTTATGGAAAAAGATTATTTAACGGGTTTTTTGGCGGTGCAAAAAAAAACATTTTTGAAGTTATCTCGGGGTTATCTTCAAAATAAGTGGTAATCTTTTCAAACTTTTTTTGTTGTATGAAGACCCTAGGACTTCAAGAATTGTAGATCACAAAAATAAATTGACTTTCTCGAGAAATGCCGATACTGTGGAAATTTTTTAAAGATCCTTATTGTTTGAAATTACCTTATGACAAAGCATATAACAGCTTTTATTGGTCTTAAAAGCAATATTTTATAAAATATTTGAAAAGAAATTTTTTATTACACAAAACACTGCAAAATAATTGAAAAAAAAATTTCCCTATAATTTCCGTATATCTCAAGAAATATTGGCTGTTTTTGTGTAAATTGGATAAAAAAAATTAAATTTTAGCTAAAACTAGCAAAAATTCAAATAGTATACGAAGTATTTAGAAAACACGATCCTCTGGCGCAGTTTATTTATTTGGAAAACTATTCATTTTTTCCACTAATAATAGATCCTAATAAAAATGTATTAAAAACTAGTAAGGTATATCTTCGACTTGGCCGAAGTAAAAATACCCCCACGGCCGATTCTTAAGGGTGGAAGAATCTTAAATTGGAGAGCTTTTTGTATGAGCTTTTGAGAGATATTATTATTTTTATGTGTCTAAAATACATACATATCAAATTGTTTTCCTGCAGCTTAAATATAAGCCTTTTTATAAAGTTTTAAATTTTGGGGTTGTATGGGAGGTGGGCGTGTTAGATTGTGTATGACGCCCATTTTTCTAGCATACTTCAGTTTCGACATAGAATACACAAATACCGAGTTTCTGTCTTGTAACTTTAATATTAGCCTCTTTATAGATTTTTCAATTTTGGGGTTGTATGGGAGGTGGGCGTGTTAGATTGTGTATGACGCCCATTTTTCTAGCATACTTCAGTTTCGACATAGAATACACAAATACCGAGTTTCTGTCTTGTAACTTTAATATTAGCCTCTTTATAGATTTTTCAATTTTGGGGTTGTATGGGAGGTGGGCGTATTAGTGAGTGGATGACGCCCATTTTTCTAAGACATCTTAGTTTTGATATAAAACACACATATATCAAATTTCAGTATTGTAGCTTCATTATAAGCTTCTTTGTTGAGTTTTAAATTTTGGGGTTGTATGGGAGGTAGGCGTGGTTTTCATCCGATTTAGCCCATTCTCGAACTTGACCTTAGTTTTTAAAAAAAAGCTTAAATATCGAATTTCATTACGATATCTTCAAAATTACGGCTGTAATCGTGTCGACAGACGGACAGACAGACGGACATGGCTAAATCAACTCAGGTGGTGATGCTGAGCAAGAATATATATACTTTTCCATACCTACCACGCCTCCTTTTGGGTGTTACACACGTCGTGACAAAATTAATATACCCCTTACGCAGTATGCGTGGGGGTATAAAAATGTCATGCACATGTCTACAAAACTTTATATTCGTTTATCACGAGTAGGGGAGAGTCGTCCCCGTTGTCTCAAGTACTAGTTGTCACAACGCCGATATCTTTTGATTCAACACGTTATCGAGTTAAATATCAATGTCATCTATACGCTATTGCAATTTCTAGCATCCCAAGAAAGTTTAAGAGCCGTTAGTTTTGTTTTGCAAAAATTAAAAGAGATTTAAGAAATTAAGTTGGATTTGTGTATTTTTATATTTTTTAAAAATTTGTGTTTAGACAAATAAAAGTTTGCAATATTCCATTTTAAATAAATTTCCAATACAATTAATATTATATTTTGCAAATACTTTTGAATTTTTAGATAAAACTTTATATTTAAATTTATAGAACATTGTTTACATTTTTTTCCAAATGGTACAGGTTGTCACAGCGCTTGTGGGGCTTGTTGTCACATATAATTTCATATAACCATTTTGAAAGTATTCTATGTTTTATTAGAATTTAAGGAAATATGCCAAGAAATCGCAAACGACTTACAAACCGGGGTCGGACATCTTTAGATATCATGATGCAAGCCGATTACAGCTAGTATCAATAAAAATAACGTGGATTCACTACGTGTAGTTTGTTGTCAAGCGTCAAATCCAATAACAATTGTCGTCAATATATAAACTGCAAACGTTGTGCACATAATGCATTGAAAGCAGGGACCGAAAATAACTGTTATTTATCTATTTTCGAATGAAAAAGACACAATGCAAAAATTGTCCAAGGACATTTTCAAATATACCATTATGATACAAATGGCCTCAGCTTCACGAATAGTTAGAGCCTTTTAAATTTTCGACTGATTCTATAAAAGTTAAAAATTAACTGTTATTTTTTGCCTTTTATTTTTTCAGACAAAAATAACGGTTACCTTTGACTTTTATTTTATCGGTCAAAAATAACAGTTATTTTGTGACTTTTATTTTTTCGGTCAAAAATATCAGGCAATCAGTGTTTTCTTAAAGGCCGCTTGTCCGATTAAAAAACTTTTGATACCATATGTAAAACGTGATCACCGATGAGATCAAAATAATGGTATCGATAGTTTTTTAGTCAGTAAAATGGCCTTTGAAAAAACACAAATTGCCTGATATTTTTGGCCGAAAAAATAAAAGGCAGAAGATAACTGTTATTTTTGACCGATAAAATAAAAGTCAAAAGTAACTGTTATGTTTGTCCGAAAAAATATAAGGCACAAAATAACTTTTATTTCTGTCGGAAAACATAAAAGTTAAAAAATAACAGTTAATATTTGACTTTCTTGATAAAAACCATAACCGGTACGGTCCCTGATTGAAAGTGATTGTTTGATACATTGCTGCTTAAATTGTTCTTCGGAGTGCGGCAGCAACGACGATTAAGAGGTGTGACAACGGGGACTACGCGTTGAGACAACTTACCCCACGGGTGGGGTTACTTGTCCCAGACGAGTTGAATTTTTTATCTAGAAAATTTTTTGATTTATTTTAAAATAATATTCGTTATTCATATCAGGATTGAAGAATAAAATATTGAATTTATTCTTAAAAGTTTTGCAGTGCCATTATTGCTTAATTTGTGGGAGTTACAGCAGTTCATTCAAATTTTGTGACAACTAGTACCACTCTCCCCTACTACAGAATTTATATTTTGATATTTAATTGTTAAGCCTGATTTTCACTAGGTCAATTTCAATGACAACAATCACTGATGTCAGTAGGTATTTAAATCATATGACGTCAAATGCGTTTTCATTACAACCCAAAAACTGACATAAAATCTAATGTCAAAGACTGACATGGAATTTATGTGTCAAATGATTGCCATACTGTTTTCACGTTCGTTGTTATTTGAAATGATTTTTGAAATTATAGAATCGCAAAGCAATGAACCAGAAGCGGACAAAGTTATAAAACGTGTAACCTTGGAACCACCGGAGGATAAGAAAATCACAACGCTTTATGTGAGACCACAAGGAGATACGCTCCATACCACTGGTGTCTCGTCGACAGTGTGCCTTTGGGTACTCATTCAGCGACAACAGAGTTTTTGAAAGCAATTCCAGCTGCGAGTTGAAAGCAACTCCACCAATAACGGGTAGAGGTGGCGTTGTTATATTTTTTTATCCTCCGGTGGCTTCAAGGCTGCCTACGGTTAACTTTTTTTTCCTACATTTTCAACAAAAATATCAACAAAAATATCATACGCAACTGAAACAATAAAATTAAAATAAGCTGTTTCAGGCAACAATTGACACAAAATGCCAACATGCTGGCATTTCGATTTTTTGTTTGTCATTCAACGATATACTGATTGGCAATCAAAAATTATCTGTTCTCACTTGTTTGTGATTTTATATGACTATCAGTGGTCATATATGACAACAAACTAAATAACAAAACGTTTCCATTAGATTGACAACATTTGTCATTGAAAACTGACCTAGTGAAAACCAGGCTTTAGGAACACTTGTTAGGAACACTTTCAGGTGTTCGTACTGAATCATATCCAGGTCACATATTCTGATCATTATTTTTCCTTATCTGTACAGGGTATATTAACTTTGTGCAAACGTTTGTACACCATATTATACTGGGGACCAGGTAAGGTTTGAAAGATCGTACAGCTGCGTCTTAAACGAAAATAGCCTCAAAGCCCGCATTTGGCACCGTCAAGGTGAGACGATGTCACCTTAAAACATCCTTGTCCGAAATTCCCTTTCTCTTCTATATTCTAAAAATGCAATGCGCGTAGGGCTTGGGTACCAAAACTTTATAACCGTTCAATGAAAACCAAACCAGTTTCGGATATGAATGTTAACGACCACCGCAAACGAATATGCACCTGGAATGTTCTATATATATGTGTCCCAACTTTGACCTATAGCACCTACATCAAATATTTTACTATTCTGACAAATAAATTTCAAAAATGAAAATCGATGAACGATTTCGGAGTTTCTGGCAGTTCTTTTTTAAATATTTGTAGGTATTTAAGCACTATTATAAGGTATTTAAGACGGACGCAAATAGATGGCGCCAAAATACTCACCGTTCTAAAAACTTCTATACACAAATTTCCATGCTAATCAGATCAGTTAGTAGTTTTAGGCAATTTCATAAAAGAGTAAAGCCACAGTGAACCCTGGTGTTCTAAATGGTTGAACACAAAATCCCATAAAACACACACAGTATCCAAAAACTTTTAAATACAAATTTAAATCAGCAGTTTTCTAGAAGATTTGTACTACAGCGTCCTCTGGTGATCAAGAAACATAACAATAAATGGTGCCAAAAATCGAACCATAAAACTGTCAAAAACAAATTTTAATGCTTATCGAAAATCCGAATCAGCCTTTTTTTTTGGCGATTTTTTAAAAAATGTTTAGTACAGCGACCTTTGGTGTTCATGATGGACCAAAGTATCAAATACCATAACCCATTGACTTAAATTTTCGAAATTAAATTTAAAATTAAAATAAACACATACAAATGACAACAGAAAATAAATCCGTTTTCGAGATATAATAAAAAAAACAATTTCATACAAAATGTATGAGAAAATGTAGAAGATTTTCTTGAATTTTTCCGATGTTTTATTTGTTATTCTGCTATTCGAGACAAAGACAAAACCAACAAATCAAAGATCATTTAAATTGCTCCTGCCGTGTTCTCAAGTTAAAAAGGACGAAACTAACCCGACTTTGTGTTTATATGAATATAGATTTCAGGACAACATAGAGGGTATTCCCCCCCTGGGGTCTGTATAGTGGAAGATATTATTCGAACATATATCCAAAAAAATAATTTAATTAGTAATATTTGGATCTATCTTTATATAAATGTATCAAAAGTTTGACATTCATTATTATTATTGTATTGTAGAGATGCATTTAGAACATTTTGGGGTTGTGGAAAAAATTAGACGTTGCAACAGTTTCCATTTTCCATTAATTGACAACAATTAGATAATATTTTGCATTATTTATGGGTGACATTGAGAGACCCTCCTCGTGAAATGCATTTCAATAAAACTAACAACAACAAAAACAAAAATTAGAAAATTACATGCTAATCCATGAGATAATTTCAAATATATTCAAAATGGCCCCAAACAGTCCATCGCCGCCATGTCGCTCTAACAAGTAGTAAACAAGCAGAAGCTTACAAAAATATGACAACAAAACAAAATAATAGAAGAGAATAAAGCAAAGCTCATCATAAAAAAAAAAATGCATAAAAAATAATGCATTCGTTATGCAACTCAAGAAAAAAAAAACTTAAATTTCATAAATGATTAGCTGAGTATAAAAAAAAACATTCAAAATTACCATCGTCAAACGTCAAATTTAGACAGAAGAAAATTATTTCGAAAATGTAATGAGCGAGATTTGGTCTGAGATTTGTATTTGTGCACAAATACTTAAATCGCTCAGAAGAATACCTCTCTGGTTAAAGCTTTTTATTATTTATTATTTTGCAGGCCGGCAACGCTTGAAACGATCGCATTCTGTAATTTATATGCAAAGATATGGGGAATGTATAAAACAGCTATGTTAAAATTAAACTTGTCTTGGCTATTGTTGCTGTTTTTGTTGTTGTTGTTGTTTGTTATTGTTGTTGTTGCATGCCAGCAATAACAATAACAACATCAGCACCTTTTCAATTATTTTTTAGACAGGTTCAACGGTTGCCATCAAAATTGTTGCTGCTGTTGTTTTGAGCATTTCAAACGGACGCGAGTGTTGCCACACGCGGCAAATTAATGCAAATATAAATTCATGGATTTTTTTTACAGTTTTTTTTTTTTTGAGTTTTGTTTTTTCCGTTTTCTTTAAAATCAAGCTCTATTTAATTGAAAATATGCAAATATTGCCACAGTGCAGTAGAGTCCAGTTCAGTCCATGCAGAAAATAATTATTTATTTCCCACAACAAGAGAAAGGCAGGAATTCTTTGGCTGAGTTGTGTGGAAATTTTGTGATGTTATAACGTTGTTGATATTGTTGTTATTGTTGCAAAGAAGTTGTTAAATAGATAATCATAACATATTTCCTTTCACTTTCATGTGCGAAAAAAGAAGACGTCAGACTATTTCGCTATAGAAGTTACACGATTGTAGCTAGTAGGTGTTGGAGTAGAAATTTTATTTAGGTGGTTACCTTCACAGCAGTGAAATTATCGCAGTCGAACGATGTTCTTTTTGCTGTTTTAAGTGCAGTTCTGGTCCACTACAAGTAGGTACTTTTGATATATTCAGATTCTTCACAAGTTTTAGAATGACATCCTTTCTCAGCGATACAGGTTGTGTCTCGGAAGACCACTTCAACCAGTTCATTAGCCACCCACACTAATGACTGACATAAATTATTGTGTGTGGTTTTAATAAAAACTACAATCTTTGACTTGAGGGATCTCTGTCTACATTGCCTTTGTGGCGGCCTAAACTGTGCAGACCCGGGTTCGAGTCACCATTTGACAGAAAGTTTTTCAATAGAAATTAATTTTTCTGATCAGTCGTCGCCTCACTGCAGACAAGGGTAAACCTCAGAGCGTAAATATGGGCTAGTCATGATCTCCTTTCATACTTAAGATTTGACTATAAAAAATAAATTTTGTGTCGTTATATGAAAAATGTACTTAAAAACCACGTTTATTTTTCACATAGCTTTAGTAACATCTGCTTAAGTTATAAACACATATTTTTAATAAATATTCTACAAAATGCAGTTTTCATAATTCAAAATTGTGTATAAAATTAATTAAATTAAAAATAATTTAATTATTTTTTAATATTATTTTTAATAATTATATTATCTTTTCTTTCTTTCATTACAGGTAACGTAAAACTTGAAATTTTAAAAACCAAAGAAAGAATACACACGTAAGTTATGAGAACACGGTTAAAAATTTATAACTTGAGTTAACTATTGGAACTAACTAATTTAGCTAACTAATGGAACAAAATTTGTGTATAAACTATTTATTTTAATTATTATAAGAAATTAAATCTTTCTTTTGTGTTATATTATTACATAAATTGAAATGCATATATTATATAAACCTTTTGTATTTGCGAATATTTCCTTAAAATTTGCTTTAAAATATTCGAATTTACATAAACCGTAAAGATAGAAAAATTATGTAAGAATACGTATACAAAAAGCTTATAAAAGAAATTGAAAAAGTATGTTAATGAATGCAAATTTTTAAAATATATATAATAAGTAGATGTTACCTATCTAGTTCGCTACCAATTGGCTACACTAAAAAAAAATTACTTCTATTGTTGAATGCTGATGTCTTTAGAGCAAGGTACACCGAAAAAAACATGCCACAAATTCCAATAAAGAGTAATTTTGTGATTTGGTAAACCGTAGGCCAAGGTTACTAAAGACTTCGTAATAGGAAGTTATAGGAATGGTGTTATAGACCATTTCTATCGAATCGTGTGCATTTACTTGAAAGAAAACAAAATATCATCTCTACCAATCAAAATTTACAACTAAGTTAAGTACGTCCTTTTTTTAGGTAAGGTTGTGCCACCACTGTGGGCAAAAAATACCGGGATATTTGAATTTACATTTTTTGGGAATTCCGATAGAGACAAATGGGTATTAAAAAGAACCGGAGTAGTGAATTTTTAAAAATGGGTCACCAAGACAAAAATCACGAAAATTTAAAACTTTAAGCCCTCTCTATTTTCAAAAACAAAAAAAAAATCCTCGAACACGTGTCTCTTTTTTTCGATATAGAATCCTTAAAAAAATTTCAGGCAAATCAAAAATGTGTCGGTCAAAATAGTGTTCGGTTTTTGTGCGGTGGTCGTGTCCTTGGACAGATTTCAAAAAATTTTTAAAGTTATTTTCACTGCTAAGACATATATCTCTACCCAAATTTATTGCTATTAAAAGTTTGAACGGATTCTATATGAAATTTTCATATGTATGTGCGGTGGGCGTGTCCTTAGTCCGATTTCAAAGAAATTTTAGGTATTGTTGGCATTGCAAACATCTCTACATATAATTCTAATTGTGGATTTTATACCGATTTTTCATTTCAGGATATTTGCATGTTTTGAAAATTGGAAAAAAACGTTATCACAAATGTATTGTATCGGAGAGGACTATTTGGAGTGGTTGGGACTACTTGGAGAGAGTTGAAATTAGTTTGGAGGAATAAATAAAGATTTTTTGATTTATAAACAAACTCACGATATTTTTTGCCCGCAGTAATACACCCCTTTTCGATTTAAAAAAAATTTTTTTTTTTGAAACATTCGTCCCATCAGATAAGACGTAAGTCATTTTAAAATATTTAAATGAAAACCAATTCTTTCAAGTTTGCCGATAAGAAACCTTAAACTCGATAAGTAACCTTTAACCTGTACCTGTTCCTGTACCTCTAACTTAACCTGTAAGCTGAAGCTTCGGTACTCGTTAGAATTTCTTTGTTGATTACGTTAAGAAACTTACGTACTTGAAGCTATCGATTATTTTGTCAATCAGTCAGAATTATACTAATTTAACCTACCAATTAATCTTAAATTGTGCGGAATTAAAAGAATTTAAAAAATTAATTTTAGACATGAAATGTTCTTGTAGCCAGCCTTCTATAATAGCGCGGGGTCACAATGACGCCCACAACATTTTATAATTAATTTCATCCTTTAAACTTTTGAAAACCTGACTACTGGTGCCATCTCTAGCTAAAGTAATTGGGGTCAAATTGACCCCCTGCTATTATCCAGTTTTTCTTGGGAGGTGCTATTATAGAGGGTTAAAGAAAGCACTTTTGAGTATCTCTTCTGTCAAAAAATGTTGGAAGTGTATATTTAATCCTTTTCCTTCCTGAAACTGGCATGTTTTTAAAATCCTGCGAATGATTTTTAGTATTTTCTATTGAATGCAACAAAATTTATGTATCGAAAATTTTCTCAGAGATATACCCGATTCTACATTAACCCATCAAGCCCGGATGTTGCGTAACACTTGGTATTTCAGATATCATATATTAAGCAATTCATTAAGAAATTCAACCTGAAATCAGTTAATTGATTAAAATACGATCCAATCCCTTCAAAACAAGACAAAACATCTTGAGGAAACAATTCTGATATGTTAAGCTAACTAAGTATACGATTTGCAATAATTCTACGGTCAACCTAAAAATCAAAACCAACCGAAATTCAAAAATTTTGTATTTCATTAATCCTAAGGTTCCTAAAGGCGTGTCGTAAGAATTTTTAAAAGATTTTTTCGAGATTAGGCTTAAAAATATGGTAACGGAAAATTGCATTGTAATTGTATTGGCTCTTCTAGAGTCAGGAATTAATGGGTTAACCCTTACTTAACCCTAATAGCTCTATTTTAATCGGTTTGAAGCAAAAATGAAAGAAATCATTTTAAGAGAACATTTTTCATGATTTCACTATCAAGTTATTATTATTGCATTTGTTAATAGGGTGATTTAGGCACAGACATGAACTGTGTTACATAAAAGTATTTAATGAGTAAATTATGTATTTACTGAGTATAAGAAAGTTGTTCTAGCATACAGTACTCATCACAAATGTTCTATATGACTTTATGTAATGGGTCAATAATCTATGTAATACGTACATCAAAACTGTACTCATTACATAAAATTCTTTACAAGAGTTTGTGATGAGTACAGTGTTAATGTGCCCACCACATACATCCATGAATTCACTTCACATATTTATGTTTGATATTTATTGAGCATTATTTACTCAATACAGATTTTAACATGTACTCAATACAAGCAAAATGTACAATTTATGTGTGCAGAAAACTATGTTATGAGTACATAAAATTAGGGTTTTGAAATAATTGAGTACATAAAATTTGGGTTTTGAAATATTAGCATGAAAGCCTTATATTATCGAGGGTGCTCTTTCCTAAGGTGTATAAAAAATCTGAAAAAAATTTATTTAACTCAAAAATTTAATTTAAAGCAAAAAAGTGATTTAATTTTTTTGTTTTTTTTTTTTTTAAACTTATAATAATTTTTATGTTGTGATAAGAGTTTAAAATCTATTTAGATCGTGTTCTCAAAGCTTAATTTTGAAGATGATAATTAAAAAAATTTGATTGATGAAATCAAAACGGCGGCGGAAATGCAAAATTTAAATCAGTTTAAATTTAAATGATTTTTTTACAAAAACGATTAAAAATTTGCTTTTCTTATATATTAATTAATTTTTAAAAAATTTTAAGCTCATATCACAACGAGAATTTTTTGTTATTTTTATAATTATTAATATTATTATTTTTAATTATTTTTGATTAGACAAAATTTTTTTCACTATTAGAAAGAGAACGTAAATGTAAAGTACAATAGGTTTCAATAAAATATTTCGAAACATTATGCAGTACCAACAGTTCAAATAGGGTACTATGAAAAGTATGCGACTGACGTTAAAGGGTTAATGTATATTGGTGCTGGTATATTTATGGAGGTGTGCTTTAATTTATCAATTTGGTTGTTTTCTTTTCCTTAAGCTTGTGACTTATCATGGCGCTTTATTTTGAAAATTATTTAAAAATTCGAAATTGCTCTAAGCTTAAAACCAGAATTAGAAGAGAAAGCTTAAGTCTCACATACATGAACAACAAAAAGCAAATAAATTCACGCAAGTAATGTTTGTCGAAAGCTTATAATTTCAGTTTCAATAACAAATGGTCGGTCATTGATAGCTTTGGTTTGCTTTTGAAGTGGTTTCTTAACATAACTACTCAAGCACTTAGGGCTGGCTACACTGGCTTCGGCTCGATCGACAAGAAAAAAAATCCACTTGTTTTCGACTATAACACGAACTTACACTTAAGCATATTTTTTTTCTAAAAAAAATGCACACAAACCGCAAAATTTCTGTGCCGCTTTACAACAAATTCGTTAATTTTTTTTTTATTTGTTTTTAAAATAGAAAAAGTTGTTAATTTAAATTAGAAACAGCTTATAATAAAAGATTTGCTTGCATTCAATAAGTCGAACAAACAACATTGTGCAAATTTTCACAACAATCGTGAAAGATAAAAGTAATCAATGAAAAAAAAAAGTAGACAAACAAAATAAAACTTCACCTTTGAATATTGATTGGTTAAAAGAGTCAAATGCTACCCGGTAACAATTTGTTGCCGCTTAACTATGTTATCGGCCAACAGTCATGAATGACTGAAAGCAATATTTGCCTAATGCCAGAAGTTGTTAAAAGCTTTAAACTGGCAGAGATTTATTAGTTTGCTTTTTAATAAATTCTTTATTTTATTTTATATGTTTTTATTTTTTTTTTTTGTGCCAAAATTCTCTTTTATATTTTACTGAAGAAAAAAAAGTTGTTTTCACACTTCTTGGCAATCAAAAACAGTTCACTGACTTTTTAGCATTTGTTGTAATTTTTTTTAAATCTGCTGTTGTTGGCATTATTTGCCGTGTTCGCTCGTATCTTACGACAACTACGTGTATTAAAATGAAAATAAAAAAAAAATACAAAAATTATTTATAAACGTGTCTCTCTTGCAGTGGTCATCAGTTTGTTGCAATTGGTTTTTACGTTTTTGTTGTAATGATTTTCTACAACTAGAGCAGAAAAATGCAATGCAAAATTGCGTCCATTTTTAAACAAATCTTTTACGATGCTAAGTTTTCCTTCGATTTTTTTTTTGTCTCTTAAGAAATAATCTCAATATTAATTCGTTAGTAAAATATATATTAATTTTAAATTCTTTATGACCATGAAAAAATACTACTTTTGGTCTCCAGCCTAACTCAATCCGGCCACGGTCAAACCCTAGATAAGAGCTTTAACTGTTTTTTTTTTATTTCTTACACTGATAATAATACTCATTTAACTGTTTTTTTATATACAATATATATTTATATATATATATCACATACCGCTATCTGTTAACCGTAAAAAATTAAATGACTGCGCCTCGGCTAGAAAACTAGATAACGTTATTTTTTTCTTTTATATATATTTTTTTTTCATATATTCTTATTAATGCAGATTAATTTTGGAATTTTAATGGCTCACATACATAAAAAATTATGTATGTAAAAATTCGGCATAAGGTTTAGACAATTTTTTTTTTTTTTTTTTTTTTTTTTTTGCCTTGGCAATTCAGCTCAAAGCTTTCTGCATATCTTTGCTAGTTGATAAGCTTAAAATTTGTTGCGAAAGAACTCATGATAACGATTAGGTTGGCCATTTCGACTTAATGTGTTGTTTTTTTTTTGTTTTTCAGAACACGTGACATTACAAGAGAGAACAAATTTGCAATTTTAACTCGTTTTGTTTTTGTCAACAAGGTTTTGGTTTAAACTTTTAACTGAATTTTTCAATGATTCTTAATAAATTTGTTTAATAAAAACTTGTTTTTTAATAATTGGCAAAATAAAAAGTTAAAAATATAAAATATTAAAAAAAATTATACAATTCTTTAGAATTCTTTTTTTTATGTTATTAAATATGCAATACTACTCGGTCATCTTTAAAAAATTTATGGCTGTTTACTCAAACTTATATAAAGGTTTTTTCAGGTTTTTCCTTAATTTTATTACTAAATCAACTTAATCAACAGTAGTTCAACAGTAAGGTTACTAAGTTTTACTATTTACAAAAATGTAAATAAAATACAATAAATAATAAGAATAAAATAGAAAATTGATTGATAAATAAAATTGAATTGAATTGAATTCAATTAACTATGTTTCTAAATATAAAATAAATTTAAATTACAAAAAAAAATGTTTTTTCTTTCAACAACAAAAACAAAAAGCAACAAAACAAAAAAAAAAATCAAGACGCAAAGGTGAAATATACTAAATATTACAAATCTTAACTAAAAACCTATAATAACTAAAATAAAAAAAAAATTAAATTAAATTAAAAGAAAAGAAAATAAAAAAATTAAACAAAAAATACAATAAAAAAATAAAATAAAAAAATATGCTAGAATAAAAAAATAAAATAGAAAGAAAATACATAAAAATAACAAAAATAAAATTTAAAAAATAAATAAAAAAGCAAACAAAATGAAGAAAAATAAAATAAAATAAAACAAAATAAAAAACAATAAAATTTAATAAAATAAAATAAACAAAATTATATCAAGAAGTATCAAATAATATAAAATAAAATAAAAAATGATTACAAAGTAAAATGATGAAAAATATATATAAAATAAAAAATATATGTATATAAAATAACAATAAAATAAACTTGTAAACAAAAAACATAATTATAATTCAAATACAATAAAAAATTAGAAAAATTAAAAAATTAATAAAGCAATATCGCAAAAAAGCTATTGCAAAACACATTCTTCTTTCAATTAAAAGAAAAAATTAAATAATAAATAATAAAAATATAATAAAAAAAAGTAAGATATAACATTAAACTCAAATAAAAAGTAAAAGAAACAAAAAAAAACAATATTAAAAACAAAATAAAAAATTAAATTAAAAAAAAAAAAAATAAAAATTTCATTAAAAAATAAAATAATATTTAAAAATAAATAAAACAATAAAATTAATATTCGAATGAAAAAAAATATATAATAAAATATAAAATAAGACAGTGCAATCAAATAAACAAAAACTTGAAACACAAACAACTAATAAAAAATACAAAATTAAAAATAAATTAAAAAAATAAAATAAAAATAATAAACAATATCAAGACAAGTCAACTCAAGTCAAGTCAAGTCAAGTCAAGTCAAGTCAAGTCAAGTCAAGTCAAGTCAAGTCAAGTCAAGTCAAGTCAAGTCAAGTCAAGTCAAGTCAAGTCAAGTCAAGTCAAGTCAAGTCAAGTCAAGTCAAGTCAAGTCAAGTCAAGTCAAGTCAAGTCAAGTTAAGTCAAGTCAAATTAAATTAAATTAAATTAAATCAAATCAAATCAAATCGAATTAAATTAAAACAAAAAAAAAAGAAAAACACGAAAAAACAAATAAAAAACAAAGAAAAAAATAAAAATAAGAGGAAAAAGGAGAAGGAAAAGAAAATAAGAAAAGGAAAAAGGAAAAAGGAAAAGGAAAAGAAAAAGAAAAAGAAAAAGAAAAAGAAAAAGAAAAGGAAAAATAAAAAGAAAAAGAAAAAGAAAAAGAAAAAGAAAAAGAAAAAGAAAAAGAAAAAGAAAAAGAAAAAGAAAAAGGAAAAAGGAAAAAGGAAAAAGGAAAAACGAAAAGGAAAAGGAAAAAAAGATAAGAAAAGATAGGACAATAAAAGAAAAGAAAAGATAGGAAAATAAAAGAAAAGCAAAGAAAAGAAAAAAGAAAAGAAAAGAAAAGAAATGAAATGAAAAGAAAAGAAAAGAAAAGAAAGGCAAAAAAAATAAAAAAAGGAAAAGTAAAAGTAAAAGAAGAAGTAAAATGAAAAAGAGAAAGAAAAATAAAACAAAAGAGAGAAAAAATAAAAAAAATTATAAATAAAAATAAATAAATCTGGTACAAATTGATATTAAATAAAAAAGTAACAAAATTTTAAAAAATATTGAAAAAGAAAAAGTATAAATAAAATATTAATTATTTATTAAAATAATAAAAAATTCAATTTTAAATTTTAAATTTTAAATTTCAAATTCAAGATCGAGATCAAGTTCAAAATTAAGATCAATATCAAGATCAAAATAAAGATGAATATCAAGTTTAAGTTTTTAAATTTTAAAGTTTAAATTTTAAATTTTAAATTTTAAATTTTAAATTTTAAATTTTAAATTTTAAATTTTAAATTTTAAATTTTAAATTTTAAATTTTAAATTTTAAATTTTAAATTTTAAATTTCTAATTTCATATCTCATATTTCATATTTCATATTTCATATCTCATATTTCATATTTCATTTCATATTTCATATTTCATATTTCATATTTCATATTTCATATTTCATATTTCATATTTCATATTTCATATTTCATATTTCATATTTCATATTTCATATTTCATTTGAATTAAATATTAAATTACTTTTTTAAATCTTAACGAAATTAGTTATCGTATGACAGGAGCTTTTTCGAAATTTCTTTTCAATTTTGGTGATGTTCCAAATTTGAAAGTGTGTTTTTTCGATAAAATATTGACTTTAAAAATTCAGAAAAAAAAATTTTAAAAAAAGTTCGTGTCATACGAAAGCGAATCAAGTCTAAACAAAATAAAAAAAAAAAAAAAATTTCGTCACAAAATGAACCCGCTAGTGCCGCAACCAGTACGTAAAACATGTTTTCGAGATAAACGCGTTCAAAGTTTGTGAAAGAAAGAAAAAAAATGTGAAATTTTAAATTAATTTAAATTTTAAATTTTAAATTTTATATTTTAAATTTTAAATTAAATTAAATTTTAAATATGAAATATGAAATATGAGATATGAAATATGAAATATGAAATATAAAATATGAAATATGAAATATGAAATATGAAATAAGAAATAAGAAATATGAAATATGAAATATGAAATATGAAATATGAAATATGAAATATGAAATATGAAATATGAAATATGAAATATGAAATATGAAATATGAAATATGAAATATGAAATATGAAATATGAAATATGAAATATGAAATATGAAATATGAAATATGAAATATGAAATATAAAATATGAAATATGAAATATGAAATATGAAATAAGAAATAAGAAATATGAAATATGAAATATGAAATATGAAATATGAAATATGAAATATGAAATATGAAATATGAAATATGAAATATGAAATATGAAATATGAAATATGAAATATGAAATATGAAATATGAAATATGAAATATGAAATATGAAATATGAAATATGAAATATGAAATATGAAATATGAAATATGAAATATGAAATATGAAATATGAAATATGAAATATGAAATATGAAATATGAAATATGAAATATGAAATATGAAATATGAAATATGAAATATGAAATATGAAATATGAAATATGAAATATGAAATATGAAATATGAAATATGAAATATGAAATATGAAATATGAAATATGAAATATGAAATATGAAATGAAATATGAAATATGAAATATGAGATATGAAATATGAAATATGAAATATGAGATATGAAATTAAAAATTTAAAATTTTAAATTTTAAATTTTAAATTTAAATTTTTAAATTTTAAATTTAAATTTTTAAATTTTAAATTTTAAATTTTTAATTTCATATCTCATATTTCATATTTCATATCTCATATTTCATATTTCATATTTCATATTTCATATTTCATTTCATATTTCATATTTCATATTTCATATTTCATATTTCATATTTCATATTTCATATTTCATATTTCATATTTCATATTTCATATTTCATATTTCATATTTCATATTTCATATTTCATATTTCATATTTCATATTTCATATTTCATATTTCATATTTCATATTTCATATTTCATATTTCATATTTCATATTTCATATTTCATATTTCATATTTCATATTTCATATTTCATATTTCATATTTCATATTTCAATTTCATATTTCATATTTCATATTTCATATTTCATATTTCATATTTCATATTTTATATTTTATATTTCATATTTCATATCTCATATTTCATATTTCATATTTCATATTTCATATTTAAAATTTTAAATTTTAAATTTTAAATTTAAAATTTAATTTAATTTAAAATTTAAAATTTAAAATTTAAAATTTAAAATTTAAAATTTAAAATTTAAAATTTAAAATTTAAAATTTAAAATTTAAAATTTAAAATTTAAAATTTAAAATTTAAAATTTAAAATTTAAAATTTAAAATTTAAAATTTAAAATTTAAAATTTATATTAAAATTATTTATATAAAATTAATGATTAATTGAGAATTAATATGAGATTCATGTTTAAGTAGAGATCAAGATCAAAATCAAAATCAAAATCAAAATCAAAATCAAAATCAAAATCAAAATCAAAATCAAAATCAAAATCAAAATCAAAATCAAAATCAAAATCAAAATCAAGATCGAGATGATGTTCAAGATGAAGTTCAATAATATGATCAATATCAAGATCAAAATAAAGATCTTGAAAATTTGAAATTCGAAACACGAAATACGAAATATGAAATCTAATATTGGAAATTTTAATTAAAAATTTCAATTAAAAAATTTATATAATATTTCAAATTTCAAATTCAAACGTCAAATTTTAAATTTCAAATTCAAAATTTCAAATTTCAAATTTCCAATTTCAAATTTATATATCAAATTTCATATTTCGTATTTCTAGTTTCAAATTTCAGATTTCATATTTTAAATTTCAAATTTCAAACTACAAATTTTAAATTTCAAATTGCAAACAGCAAACTACAAATTTAAAATTTAAAAGTAGTACAAGTAACATAAAATTCATTTTTAATATAAAACATTAAAGTTAAACGGCTCTTGTAAAATCACTATAAAAATAATTTTTTTACAAAGCGGCCATTTTCTGTAATCTGTGGCACTTTTTGCACTTGTATCATAAACTAGTTTAAGTCTCTTTCGGCAATAGTAGTACAAGTGCACTGGGACCGGGTTCGACTAAATACTAACATTTTTTGTTATGGTAACAGTAGTACCTACAAGTTCACTTTTTTTCTCTAAAGCTAAATAACCAGAAAAAGTAGTACAACAACTGTTCTAATACTTCTGTTTGCCGAAACAACATTTTTATTTTATTCAGGTGTCCAGTCCAAGTGCACTTGTACTACTGTTTATGCAACAAAAAAATTTAAATACCTTAAGAACAAATCGTGAAATCCGCAGTAACTGGCTAAAATCATTTTCGAAAGTACTGGTATTTTTTTCGAAATACTTAAGAATTTTGTGTTCGAAGAATCACTTGTACTGCTGTTGCCCGCAAGCCATCAAAATTTTGTAAATATTCAGCCAAATCATGAAACAATTTCTCCCGGGAGTTGTTAATGGGAGTTTCCGTTTTTAAGATAAAGTTAAAATACTTGTTGGAAAAAGTTTTTTTTTTAATGCAAATTTGTTCATCAACTGCCAATATTTATGAGTGTTAAATAAAAAATGAGATATCTTTATCTGCTGTCTTAAAACCGGAAACTACCATTTACAACTCCCGAGAGAAAATGTTTCATGATTTCGCTGATGTGAACTCTACTAATATTTCCTTAATTTCTTCCATTATCATTCTTCCATATCATTTCTTCCATATTCGACATTCTATCTTTTTTTAAGGTTTTTTAAAAAATGTTTCAATTGTTTCACGATTGGGCTGATTATGTACTCTACCAATATTTCTGTCATTTCTTCCATTCTCAAATTATTGGGCATTCTATCTTTTTTTAAAGTTTTTTTCAAAAATAATTCAAAAATTTCGTAAGAAAAATCTTTGATTTTATGACAATTATTTTATTGCACAGACTGTCTCACTTTTAAGACAATTAAGTGCGCTCCTATAACATTAAGAAATTTGCTATTATACTATTTTATGTTTATGGGTGCATAAAATAAACACTCTTTGGTGCATAAAATACAACAAAATGAACTCATCATAGTTTTCTTTTTAAAAATTTTTTTTTTTCAGCCCCAAGTTATTTAAACTCTTCAATAAACTTGTCTAAATTAAAATAAAATTGTCTAAACATCAAACAAACTGTCAATATAATTAATTAATTGCAAGTTAGTTAAAAGTATTGCATAAATTTATTCGAATTTCACGCACGATTTCCCTTTCAAAACGTCAACATAGCTTACATTTCTCTGATTTATACACGTGATTATTAGTTAAAAGAAAACAAAAATAACTTTCACTGAAAAAATCTGGACAAAGTTAAAAAAAAAATGGTTAAGAAAAACAAAAAAAAAAACCGCCGATACGCTAACAACTGAACAGCAAATTTGAAAAACTTAAATTAAAAACATAAAATTGAGCTGCACTGAACCATGCTAAGAGGCTTCTCATAATCAAATCACATCAAATTTGGACTTGACCGATATACGCGGCGCGGCCTAAAGTTGATTGTTGAAAAATAATAATAATAAAAAAAATTTGTGCCCGAAAAAAGGCCAACCATCAACACGGTCATTTGCGGTCATTTTTTGTCTCGGTGCTTAGCAAAAACAAAGTAATTTTTGTTGTTTTTTTCTGACTCTTCAAATTGTTTGTTTTATTAATTTTTTTCTTTTTTTTTCCCAGCCTAATGATAGACGACGCGTGACTTGACTTGAAAGCCCCCCAAAAACTTGCCACACAAATTTGCTGAATTCTGTTTTCAACTGAAAACGAGTACAAATTAACACTTGATTAAATTGTGCTTTCCTCCCCCTCAACCACCCAGCTCAAAAAAGCTTCTATTAACCTGAACGATAATCAAAAGTGTAAATAACTTATTTTACTAAAGAAACAAATTCGCTTCATGTGAAATTTGGTAAAAAAAGTAAATCTTAGCAATAAGCTTGTGCTTCTATCTATCTTACCACTAATTAATTCACAAATGATCGTTAATAAAAGCTACAACTTGCTTTTTAATATGGACATGTACACGGCACAACCGCGCAGTCAGCTGTTGTGTTAAATCAAATCTCATGACTGACCGAATAACACGTTCTTCGTAATTTGTTGCTACGTTCTTTTTATGTTTTTATTTGTTTTCAGTTTTTATTTTAAATAGTTAATTCTTTTCAATTTAACACATGCGTTTAAGCATTAAACATTAGCTACGTTAACCTCGACTTAATGGGGCACGCATTAATGGCAAGTACTTAAAATACGAGTACAACGTGCAACTCTTTCGGCCAATGAGCGATTTTATATTATTCACAAACGCAAACTTTTAACCTTTGTCTAATTATGTGAATTGTTTTAGTTTATTTTTACAAATATTGTGTAAACATTTTAGCACCAGGATTTTATTTAAAAGTTACTCGAAGCTCAAAAGCTTTTTGAAGCCTCAAATCTAATTGATTGGTTTTTTAGTTCTAATTCAAAATTATCTACCAATCAATGTTTGAAGTGAAGAATTTTTAAGGTGGGACATAACATTCGCGGCAGAGAAAACAGACCTTTTTTTAAAAATTCATAACTCTGTCAAAAACAAACATTTTTCAAACTTTTTTATTATTGTAGAGAATTGAACAAATAACAATAAAAAAAAATTCGAAAAATATATTTTTCACTCCAACATGGTTTTATAGAGCTCCAAACTCTCTGGAAGTCGCAAAATTTGTCCGATCTGGAAAAAAATTACTTTTTTAAATCTTAACGAAATTAGTTATCGTATGACAAGAGCTTTTTCGAAATTTCTTTTCAATTTTTGGTGATGTTCCAAATTTGAAAATGTGTTTTTTCGAAAAAAATATTGACTTTAAAAATTCAGAAAAAAAATTTAAAAAATAGCTCGTGTAATACGAAAGCGAATCAAGTCTAAAAAATAAAAAAAAAAAAATAAAAATTTCGTCACAAAATGAACCCGCTAGTGCCGCAACCAGTACGTAAAACATGTTTTCGAGATAACCGCGTTCAAAGTTTGTGAAAGAAAGAAAAAAAATGTGAAAATTAAAAATGCGCTCTCACTAATCCGGCTGTAACTTTTGAACCCGTAGGAATTTTTCCATTTTTTTTCTTAGAATCTTAAGAATATTTACTAAAATATAAAATTATAAAAAAAGTCGATTTAAAAAAACGGCCAATGTCAGTCCCCCCTTAAGTTAATGTTAATGTTAATGTTAATGTTAATGTTAATGTTAATGTTAATGTTAATGTTAATGTTAATGTTAATGTTAATGTTAATGTTAATGTTAATGTTAATGTTAATGTTAATGTTAATGTTAATGTTAATGTTAATGTTAATGTTAATGTTAATGTTAATGTTAATGTTAAAGTTAATGTTAATGTTAATGTTAATGTTAATGTTAATGTTAATGTTAATGTTAATGTTAATGTTAATGTTAATGTTAATGTTAATGTTAATGTTAATGTTAATGTTAATGTTAATGTTAATGTTAATGTTAATGTTAATGTTAATGTTAATGTTAATGTTAATGTTAATGTTAATGTTAATGTTAATGTTAATGTTAATGTTAATGTTAATGTTAATGTTAATGTTAATGTTAATGTTAATGTTAATGTTAATGTTAATGTTAATGTTAATGTTAATGTTAATGTTAATGTTAATGTTAATGTTAATGTTAATGTTAATGTTAATGCTAATGTTAATGTTAATGTTAGTGTTAGTGTTAGTGTTAGTGTTAGTCTTAATGTTTATGTTAATAATAATATCACTGTTAATATAAATGTTACTGTTAATGTCAATTTTCATATTTACGTTAATGTTTCTGTTACTGTTACTGTTACTGTTACTGTTACTGTTACTGTTACTGTTACTGTTACTGTTACTGTTACTGTTACTGTTACTGTTACTGTTACTGTTACTGTTACTGTTACTGTTACTGTTACTGTTACTGTTACTGTTACTGTTACTGTTACTGTTACTGTTACTGTTACTGTTACTGTTACTGTTACTGTTACTGTTACTGTTACTGTTACTGTTACTGTTACTGTTACTGTTACTGTTACTGTTACTGTTACTGTTACTGTTACTGTTACTGTTACTGTTACTGTTACTGTTACTGTTACTGTTACTGTTACAGTTACTGTTACTGTTACTGTTACTGTTACTGTTACTGTTACTGTTACTGTTACTGTTACTGTTACTGTTACTGTTACTGTTACTGTTACTGTTACTGTTACTGTTACTGTTACTGTTACTGATACTGTTACTGTTACTGTTACTGTTACTGTTACTGTTACTGTTACTGTTACTGTTACTGTTACTGTTACTGTTACTGTTACTGTTACTGTTACTGTTACTGTTACTGTTACTGTTACTGTTACTGTTACTGTTACTGTTACTGTTACTGTTACTGTTACTGTTACTGTTACTGTTACTGTTACTGTTACTGTTACTGTTACTGTTACTGTTACTGTTACTGTTACTGTTACTGTTACTGTTACTGTTACTGTTACTGTTACTGTTACTGTTATTGTTACTGTTACTGTTACTGTTACTGTTACTGTTACTGTTACTGTTACTGTTACTGTTACTGTTACTTTTACTGTTACTGTTACTGTTACTGTTACTGTTACTGTTACTGTTACTGTGACTCTCACTTTTATTGTTTCTTTTACTGCCACTGTTACTCTTATTGTTAACTATTAGTAACTTTGTTGATGCTAGTTCGTTGAAACTTTCATGTATTATTTACTATTAGATTTTTTTAAAATTTTTGTTGCCATTGTCTTCAAAAAATGTTTTTAACACAGATCTGCAAAATGTTTTACCAATTCAACTGGAATGTCATTAAAGTGGGTTTGTGCACGTACCATAACTTTTTTGTGTTATCACTAGATGCATCTTAAAAAAAAAATACAAAAAAAAAAACATATGCCCAACAATAATAAAATAATCACGAAACCAACGAATGTAAAAATAATTTGCATGTGTTTTTTTTTTTTAATAAAATCGCAGATACTGCATAGCTACACACGTAAACAGATAAAGATACAATTGGCCAGACACATAACAGAGCTGATTATGACATTTTTATCTCATAAGATAAGCGTAGCTCATTATCTATCTATTAGTATTGCTTTATTTTCTTTCTTTCTTCTGAACATTATTTTTTGTTTTGCAATTCTTGCACTGGTCGATATTAGCTCGTAGACCACCATCGCAATGTATCTTAAAACAATAAATTAAAAATTGAAAAATGCAAAACTTTTCAATTGCTCCCCTTGGCTATATTTGTAGCTTATAGATGCAATTGAGTTGCAAATATAAAAATGCAACGAAGCGTGCTGCTGACGTTTTGCTACAATTTTACGTCATGTGCAGCAATAGTAGCGTCTGTATGCATCCCCTAGATACACTCACTAGCTAGCTAGCTTGTATCTGCATGTTGTTAGTTATAGTTATTTGCAGATATTTTCATATCTACCGTTTGCTGCGCACTTGCTGTGCCGAATTTTGCAATTATTTGCTTCACTTTTGCTGTTTATTTATATTTTGTTTTGGTTTTTTTTTTAATTAGTTTTTCATTATGTTTTTCAAATTTTTGTTTTTTATTTTGTTTATTTTTTGTGCTCTCATTTTCATCGCTGCCAGTGGCGTCTGCTGCATTTAATTTGCATCTATTAATAGTGGTCTATGTTCTTCTATGCACCATATGGTGGTGGCACTACTTGAAGCTGTTTATAAATACTTCAATTGACTATAGAAGCGATTGATTGAGGAAAAAATTTGCAATTTCATGTACCACATTTCGTTCGCTTTTTTATATTTACCAATTAAATTGAAAAATGTTTAGTTTTTGTGCCAAAATGTGCTGAAAAATGATCATACTTTGGCATTAGTTAGACTACAGATGTGCATGAAGTAAGCTCTGTAGTTTTTAATTTATAACCATAAACAAATCCGTCAAATATACCAGTTAAATGTACTGTTAAATGCATTCCATGTTTCTAGATGTCACAAAAATGCCACTGTGTATGACTAAATCGATTATTTAATGATAAATTTTCTTAATTTTCTATACCAAATTGTAGAACAACTCGAGCACATGACAGCACAATTGTCAAATTTTGGTCAAAACTTAAAAATTTTAAGTTAAAGAGGCTAACTAAAATTTTCTTAACTGAAAATTGCAGCACAAATCGAGCACATCACAGCACAATTAGAGATTAAAAAAATTACGTATAAAATGCTTCACCTCACAAAAATCATATTCCTCTAAAATTATTTGTTTTTTCAATGCAGCACATAATAGCACAAAACGGGCACATTACAGCACAACAAACTTTTTTTTTGTTATAAATGAAACATTTTAGATTTAGTTGTATTGAAAAATAAGAACCTTTATTTTCTTCAGTTAAGTTGAGTTCAAGCAATAACAAATTTATCTCAATCCTTACATCTAAGGGTTTCACTTTTAAAACAACTTTTTGAATACCAAAACTTTACATACCTTCATCGCCTTTATACGATTACATACATCATCAATTACTTACTTCTGCACCAATTGTTGCAGCAACAACCAACTCGTACTACGTGTAGCTGTACTAAATAACTCAAAATCAATGATTATCAGGCAGCTACTAGCCCCTGCTGCCCAGCACAATTTTCCACATTAAATGCAATTTATTCTGGAGTGAAAATTTTTAGATTTTCTTCGAGACTGTTTTCACACAAACACACATCAACACTTGCATACATACAAAAAACTACACGCAGTGAATGTACCAGCGACCTAACCTACAAATAAAAGTTTCCCTTCATTGAGTTTCTCACCTGTTGGCGCCTGTCTAAACAGCAACAACAAAGCTTTGTATAAGAAACCCGTGTGTGTCTTTATATCTGTATGTGTGTCTGTTTGGTGTAAAGAAAATGCAAAAAAGTAATAGAAAATAGAAACTATAGAATAAACAAAAAAAAAAGAAATGCACACAAACAACAACAAACACAACTATATAAACAAAATAAAATATAGAAAAGCAAAAAACAAAAATAAATAAAACGAAAGCGAATTAAAAACAAGAATCGCGGAATGCGATTCAACACCCAACAACAGGTATTTCCAACAAACTCTCTGAGGGACAGACAGACTATCAGACAGACAGACAGCTAAACCAAGCAATACTCGCTCATAAAGAGACTTACAGACTTGTTGTTTGGCTGCTATTTAATGCATGCATAGCTTATTTTTATTTAATTTTTTTTTCTCTTCTTTTTTATATTTACAAACAAGTCGAAGTTGTTTTTTTTGATATCCAAACAAAAGTGAATATAAATATAAATTTATTTTAAAGTCTAAATATTAAAATTATTATTGTGTCTGTGTCACCCATGTTCGTTTGTATTGACAGATTTTTACATCTTCAAAGCATGGTTTTGAAATTTGATATGTCATTATTATTTATTCCTACATCTCTGAATCGGAATTTGTATTCAATTTCGGATCGTTGAACCTTGCCTAAACTTGTTTAGGACATTTGTTCCAAAAGTATTAAATATATGGGCACCATGTCATCCATTTCATCCATTTCAAAAGTGTAAACCTACCATTTAACAAAAAAATTCTCAAACAGAAATGTCGTTATGGTACTTATTTAGTTGAAGCTCTATCATTATCTGAGAATATTAAAAAAATTCCCAGTTCTTGTTAATTTGATCTTTTAGGGCCATGTGCCTCTTTATTCTTGAGAATTAAGGAAATATTCTTCGCGATGAGGCTTATTTCTAGTGTCTGAACGAAACCAAAATTTCAGCCGAAACCGAAAGCCGAAATATTTTTGTAATATTCGGCCGAAATCGAAACCGAAACTACATAAAAATTTTTTTAAAAAACCATTTTTTTTTTAAAGTTTTTGTTAAAAGCTTCAAAAATATAACAATTCAAACAGATTATAATAACGTATATATACGATAAATATTCTTTGTATATTAAAGTTCAACTTTCAAATAATAAATAAAGAGATAATTTTTAATACCACTTTAAGAAACTTTTTAGTATTTAAAGTAATAGTTATAAACTTAATATTATAATCTAAAAAAAATAGCTTGTCTGCATTTTCAAAATGAAGCAAAATACATTTATTGTTTTGTGCTGGGCCCAACTCACACGGTCAATCAAATGACTGTGAAACTGATTAAAAGGGCCGAAACCGAAACCAAATATTCGGTCAGACACTTATTATTTCTCGCTCGTTGGATAAGTAAATAAACAGTATATTCATTTTTCGGGTTATACCCAAAACTATCTCTGGAGAGGTCAATACTTTTTGGACCTCTTCTGAGATAGTGTCTGACATTCAATTTGTTGAAGTGGCGTCATAGAATTCGTTAGTATCTCAGATTCTATCATTGTTTGTATACATTTTTTTAATAAAATTTAAAAATAATAATAAACAAAAATATCGTAATCACATAAAACACAAATAAAAAAAAATATAATTAATATGGAATAATAAATAAAAAATTATAAAATTGAAAAAATAATAAAAAAGTGAAAAATAAAAAATAATAATAAAAAATATACTAATAAAAATAATATTTAAATAATGCTCTTTTATTATTTTATATAATAAAGATATTTAAGAAATAATACGTTAAGAAATAATTTGAATACTATAACAATACTAGCGATATACTCGGCGCGTTGATGCCGCAGAAAAAATTATTGTTAAAATATCGTTTAAAATTTAAGTTGTTATCATGTTTCATTAGAAATGTTAGAATAAATAATATTAATTTTTGTAGATAAAGAAGAAATATATATAATATTCATATAGAAGATATGCATTAAAAACTTGTTTAAGCTCATTAGTTTTAACTACGCTCCTTGCCCAATGCCTGTTCCAATTTCCCAGTATTCCAGTAGAAGGCCATCAACAAATAGTAGCTCCACTCTGCGTTTCAATATTCTGTCACCATTATTTCCAAAGTTATTCAATATAAAAAATTATCTTTTATGGGCGGAGCCACAGTGTTATAATAGTTCAAATATTTGATATAATCCTTTTTTTTATAAAAAATTTACTTTAAGTTTAGTCAACGAACAATAACATAACATAAACAAAATTGTGAAAGAAACTTTATAAATAATTTTTTGAACACAAATTAAACAAATTTGACGGAGTTTAATTATATGGGAAAAAAAGGAAATTTAAGGGGAATAAATCGGGCTAACGGGGCTCACTAATTGAATATGACCTCAAAAGTAAAAATGTTCTAACAAGACATTGTAGTGCTCGTAAAGCCCTTTTCAACGACATATTTTAAGATCTGACATGTAATGCTTAAGTTATGCAAAAAAGTCCATTTTGGCTGTTTTTCCGGTGGTCGAAAAAAAAATTTTTGTTTTCGGAATCCTCTCGAGGTCAACTTTAAAATAGGGGGTGGTTTTTTCAAACTTTTTTTTTTGTATGGAGGCCGACCCACTCTAAGCCACACTCATTGTCCAATACTCGTTCTAGTTTCTGAATATTTCCGAGTAGTAGAATTTCATTGTTCTGTAACTATTATTTCCAAACCTATTTTAAAAATTTGTCTTGTAAGAAGGACGCCACACCCCCTTTTCCAAAGATAGTTCAAATATGCCAGTCGAAGGGCTCGATAAATAGTAAGTTCGTGCCGAGTTTCATTAATGTGCGACTTATAGGTCAAAAGTTAAACCGAAAACCAGTGTTCTTGAAAATGGGCCACGCCCTTCACCCTTAATAGGGTGAAAAATACTTTACGACCTATACCTCATGCCTACCAAATAAACAAAAATTCATTAAAATTGATCGAGCCGTTTCGGTAGAGAAATATTAGAAACTTATTGAAAATAATATTAAAAAATTTAAAATTAAAATTAAGAATTTTAAAAATAATAATAATAAAAATAATTAGAATAGTAAATAATTACAATAAAAAGTAATAATAAACAAAACCATCACAACCACCTTTAACAATAATAAAAAAATACTGAAATAAAAACAAAATATAAAATATTTTCCATAAAAAAATTTTTATAAATAATAATATATATAAAAATTAACAATAAATATATGAATTGAGTAATAAAAAAAATTTTAAAAATTTTTCAAAACACGCAACCACCTTTAACAATAATTAAAACATTACAGAATAAAAACAAAATTTAAATAATTATTACTTAAAAAAATTTTGAAAATAATAATATATATAAAAACTAATAATAAAAATACGAACTGTGCAATAAAACAAATATAAAAAATACATTAGTGAAAAAAAAGAAATTTTATAAAAATATAAATTCATAAATATAAGTAAAAAAAATTATAATAAAAAAATTAAAATATACATTATAATTTAAAAAAATTATAATAAAAAATAATATTTTAAAATTATTAATAAAACAAAAATACCTTTTCTTGACCACCTTTAAAAAAAAATAAAAAAAATAAAAATGCACACTCAGAAAAATATCAACTGTAATATTAACAGTCGGTCGCTGTTATTTCAAAACACTGTTCGATTGAATGATTTGCATTTAAGTAAACAATTTTCTTTGTTGAATGAACGTTTCAACGTATTTTTGTGCTGTTAAAATCATCTGTTGAAATATTTTTGTGCTTTTGTTGAATTATCTATTTTTTCTAAGCAATAGTTTTTAAATGTGTTTTGTTATATATATATTATCGTTGCCAATAGCTCAGTGGAAGTGCACTAGACTGTCATGCGGGGGACGTGGTTTCGAACCCTAGCTGTGTAATTATCAAAAATTGTAATTTAAAAATTTAAATAATAATAATTCTGTTTCATTAATAATTTGGTAATAAATAACCTTCAAAATAAGTTGCTTACAACCTTGAAAAAAAAAATTACAAATTTAATTTTTTGTTTAAAAAAAAATATTTTAAATAAAAAAAAATATTTTCGTTGGCCTTGCCGGTATTTGAACCGTGGACACTCGAGTACTAGAGCCACACGTCAGCACACTCGGCCACACATGGACTTTCAAAACAGTGATGAAATTTCAATAAATAAGTTTTTATACGGGTTTCGTGTTCTATAGACCAACAGTCAACCGACAGTTGATTTGAAAGTTTCATTTGTTGGATGGTATTTAACAGTGAAATCTGTTATTTCAACCCATGGTTTGTTTAATATAACAGCATTTTTTCCCTCAGTGCAGAAATAAAAAGTAAATATCAAATATAATTTAAAAAATGTAACAAAATAATTATAAAAATAAAAATTAATAATAATAAAAAAATTGGAGCTGAAAAATATATAATTTTAGAAATAAGATGTTTATAAAAATAAAATTATTTTTTAAGCCTTTAAATTGTCGACACAGATCCATTTTTGAATTCGGTGAGTAGTTGAGTTCGTACGGGGACTGGTGGTTCATACGAGGGTAGAACAAAACCTTCGATAACCTGTCTTAAAACTAACTTAACACATCCTTCAATATAAGTTTGCTGTCCAAAAGTACCTCCCATTATTCAGATAATTCGTTCTTCGGCAGCACAATAAAACTGTGAAATTATTGGCAAACATCAAATTTTTCTTTTAAAAAAACCATTTGAAAATATTGTTGAAACTTAATAATTTAAAAAATCGTATGTACTTTATTATAAGCTCTTCACGATTGTAATAAAACAATTTAATTATTTGCAAAGAAATATTATTACATGCTTCTTGTAATGATTGTTTTTCCTCTTTATAGAAATAAAGCCCTAAAGCCTCAATTATAATTTTTTCTATTGATTTTAATTATTAAAGTAAGAATTTGTAGCATATTTTTATATTAACATATCAGCAAGTTTCTTCAAATTGCTACCACACAGCATCACTTATTTGTAGCGACTACATTTTCAACTTTCTTTTCAAATCAAATTTTCACTATTCAGCTTTTATCGAAATAGATGCGCTCATTCATATGTTAATTTCAATCAATTATATAAATTTTGAATATGCTAATGAGGTGTGGCGAACAAAGATGAAAAGAAAAACACAAAAAATATAAAAACAAAAAAATTTACAAAAAATAATACAAGAAAAAATAAATTCCAACTAAACAGTTTTATTATTGATGGAAATGCTAGTGTGAATAAGTCTTTGTTATTTTATTAACGCCATTGTACCGATTATGTTTTAGATAAAACCACAGAAAAGCCGAATTTTTCAGTCAAGGTGTGGCATTGGACACCCGGTTAAAATAATAATAATAAATCTACTTTAAAATACTGTCACTGTCATAAAACACGTGCTTGGTTCTCCAACCAAAACATAACTCAATTCAAATATATGAAATCTTATCCGTTCGTATATTTTGACTTTAACCTTTTTTGTATCAATTTTCTTTTGCTTACTTCTACCTATTTTAACTTATTCTCATAGCCAAAAGAAGAAGTAGTCAACAAAAAACAGCATTTTCCTCCCACACAACACAATCAACATAAAAACACATCTGTTTGAACTCAATCTTTGTGGTTTTGATTTTAGAAGTGTGGGAGCTGCTCTTAAAGAAGATCCAGCCAACCCATAAAAAGCTGACTAAATTTATGCCATCTGCTTAGAAAAAAAAATTTAAATATGTAGTTACGTATAAACAGTTAGTGCAAAATAAGATTTTATTGTGGTATAACAAAAATTTTGGTATTTTGGTTTAAAATGCAAATCAGTACTTCTGTTTAATTTTGCTAAAAATTTTAAATTTTAAATTTTTGGGAGGTACTTTTGGAAAGCAAACTTATACTGTAGGATGTGCTAAGTTAGGTTTTAGACAGGTTATCGAAGGTTTTGTTCTACCCTCGTATGAACCACTTTATATATTGTTTATTGCTAATTTAAGGCTAACATTAGTACACTTAGAACTATGTTCTTTTATAACACAAAATCAATTAATTATAACAACAAGATTGAAAACTTAGAGAATTTGAAAAATTAATCAATGAATTATTAAATTAAATTAAATTTAATTTAATTTAACTAACATTATAACTTAGTTAAATAAATAAGTATTCAAATTAACTACATCATAGAAATATAGTAAGTGGGGCGCTTTATATTAATATTAATGTAACTTAACTTAATATTTTTACTATATACAGGGTGTCCTAGACTTAGAATTCACCATGTTGAAGATGATTGCAAGCGGCCCACTTGGGAATTAGAAGTTAAAAACCAAAAACATGGTTGTCATGACATTTTACTACCTCCATAACCTAAAACATCTCTAAATTCGTTAACAAATTAAGCAGCTTTTTAAACATATAAAGAAATGTTCTTCGAATTAGCTGACAAAACCTCCTATATCGTAACAATTAAAAATCGAAGTATGAATTTTGATTTTTCAGGTCAAAAAGGATATTTTTGTGACTTTTTGTGTGGGAAAACGGTAAAAGTTTATTATTCAAGATTTCTTTTCTTTTTCCAAAATAATAGAGCATGTTTTTAAGAATATTCAGTAAAATAACATCTAAAAATATTCATAATTGAGCTGATGGCAGTAGATTTTCAAAGACGTCTTCGAAAAAATATGATCTGCGGTGGACACGATTCATTATTGTACGTCCAACTTAAATACAAAAATTGCCAAGATTTAGTTAAAGGAAACGTATTTTAAAAAAGGAATATTGACGGACCTTTTTTTGTAATTTTATTTAAAGTTTTAACTTTTTTACTCAACAATAGCTAGATACTATCTCTTTTTTTGGACAGGAAAGTTATAGAAGATAAAAAAAGCGTTTTAGTATCACAAGATATACCAAGTAGTTTATTTAAAAAAGCTCTTTTAAAAAGAATAATAAAAACTGGTCATTTATTGTAAATTAAATTATAGAGCCTGAACAATTTTTTTTATTAATACAAGTGGGAATATTTTTGGGCAACAAATATACCTGCTATAAAAAATTATGTAAAAACTTATTTGAGGGCCATGAAAAGTACACTCAGAAAAAATGTTCTCGGAATATGATAAAAAAGACATCATATTTAGAGAAAAATGGTATAGAGTTTTCTCCAGAGAATGCTTTTCTCTAAATGTGATCTTAAAACTTCCCTTAAAATGTAAAAAAGCTTCTATGAAAATGAAAAATATATGAAAATATATCTTTTTTACAGAAATATCTTTTTTATTTTTGAGAAAAGATTTCTTTTTATTGAAAAAAATTCTTCGCATAGTGAATTTTTTATCAAAATATGGTAAAAAAACTTTCATTTTCAATAAATTTTTCTCTAAAAATACAAAAAGAAACGAATTGGCCATTTCAGCCGTTGAAAGGACTTTGACTGAGCTTCTTATGATCAATTGTGTTGTGTGTGTTATTAAATGTTTGCACACAATTGACCGAGAACTGGACCTACATGTTTTATGCCGACTCCGAACGGCTAAAGTTCATGTTCTCAAAAAGCTTTACATGGCATTATTTACTCTCTGAGGTTTGCCATTGTCTGCAGAGAGGTGGTGACCGATCAGAACAATTTTTTATTGAAAAAAACTTTCAATAAAAAATAAGCGGCTGGGTATCGAACCCGGGCTCAGAGCATGCTAAGCCACACACTTAACCTGCATGCCACGGTCACCACGTTTTTTTCTCTATTGCTTTTCTAAATTTTTCTCTATAAATGAGTGTTTTTTTGTGCGAGAAAAATACTCGCAATCATTATTAGAGACATTGAAATATTTCCATTTCCAACAAGTGCAGAAATATTTCTTCGAAAATGTGAGAATTTATTCTAATTGAAGAAAATTTTATATGAAATAGAGAAAATTGCTACAATCGAAAATAGAGAAATTTTTTATCGGAGAAAGATATTTCTTTTTTTTTCTGAGTGTACCTGTAGGGTCTAACTGATTTCAACCATTTTTAGTATACATCTAATATTCTATTTGTCTAACCTTCTGACCATGTTTCGTTAAGATTGACTTACTTTTGTATGTAACTACCATACAAAATCATTTAAAAATTTATAAGAGATCCTCCTGCTAGGGTCTAACCAATTTCTACCATTTTTAGTACACATCAGTTACATGATTGTCTAGGCTTCTGATCGAGTTTCGTTTAGATGGGCAAACTTTTGTGCTTACCTCCCATACAAAATGTTTTAAAAACTTATTAGAGGTTCCAAGGAAGGTACCTGTAGGGTCTAACTGATTTTTACCATTTTACGTACACATCTATTAATCTATATGCCTAACCCCCTGACCGAGTTTTGTTAAGATCAGCCAACTTTTATATGTACCTTCCATACAAAATCATGTAAAAACTGTAAATTAGAGGTCCTAGGGAGGTACCTCTAGGGTTCAACTTATTTCAACCATTTTTAGTACACACCCATTACTCTATTTGCCTAGCCTTCTCAGCGAGTTTTGTTAAGTTCGGCTTACTTTTATATGTACCTCCCATACAATGTCATGTTAACAAATGATAGAGGCCCTAGAGAGATACCCGTACGGACTGACAAATTTCAGCCATTTTTGAAATTTTTCTAAGATAGCTTTTTTCCTTAAACAATTCTCTATCAGATTGTCACATATTGTTTTCACCTCAGAATCAAAAGTTTTCGAGATAAACAACCAGAAAGGGTATGTAAAATCGGTTTTTGCAAATACAAGGGTGGATCAATAAGTCCGTAATTTTTTTAATTTCCGAATGCCGAAGGTTCGTCCTGCACGAGTTCTTGAATGCCGAACGTGCTGGACGCACATTTGAGATAGCTAGGCCCCAGAAAATTTTAAAAAATTCACGATATGGTGTTGACGATCGGAGATTAGAAGTGCGGAATATAGTGGGAGCCATAGGCATATCATATGACCGTGTTTTTCATTTTAAATGATCACTTGTGTATGAAAAGCTAGACGCAAAATGAGTGCCACGTTTGCTTACAACCGACCACAAAAACCCTATCATGTGAAAACTTCCGAGGAGTGTTTGGCGTAGTTCAACCGCAATATGGACGAATTTTTGCGTCCAACGAAACATGGATTCACCACACTACACTAGAGACCAAGAACCAGTCAAAACAGTGGGCCTCTACGAAGAAGGCTAAGGTTTATCAGCCAATAAAGTCATGGCGATCGTTTTTTGGGATGCACTTGCTATAAATCTTATTGACTACCTTCAAAATGGAAAAACAATCATTGGCGAATATTATACCAATTTATTATTTATTGAACCGAATTGCATCCTAATCCGCCCTTTTCTTCGGATTAAGCCCCAAATGACTATTTCTTGTTTTCAAACTTAAAGAATTGACTCGGCGGAAATGATCCGCCTATCTCCCATGATTAAATCATCTCGCAAACATATCCCTATAATGAGAACCTCAACAAATCTTATTTTTTGGAAAAGATATAAAAAATTAGAGATTCGTTGGACAAAGTGTTTAGTAGAGAGAAGTGAAAGGAGACTGTGTTGTAAATTAAAATGATTTTTGGCCAAAAAAAACTGTATTTCATTCAAAAAGTTATGGACTTATTGACCCATCCTTGTATATTGTAAACGTGATTTTTACAAAAATTAAAGTCAAATGGATAAATAATCACAATTAGATAATTTTACACAAAATTGCCGTAAAATTTTTTGGTTTTGAGTTATGCGTCCAAGAAGGATCGCTTAATTCGAATTTTTAAAAAATTTACGTCAAATGGTTTTTCGTTTATTACAATTTTATTTACAGAAAAAAGGTCATTTACAAAATTTCCGAAGGGTCATTTGTTTTCGAAGGATCATTTGTCCGAAAAGAAATGGTAAAATCGGTTTTTCCTAATATCCGCAGCAAACAAAATTTTCGTAGTATCAAAACTTTTCGGGACATACAGCGAAAAGAGTCGATAAAATCAGGTTTTTGATATACAGTATTGTGAAATACCTAAGCAACTCTATCTTTACATTTAACTGATGTCATTAATTTTTTTTAATGACCCTAAATGGCGAGTTGCCTAGATTTTGCACAGTGTTGTTTCACGTAAGTGGGATTTTTAAAAAATTTGGGTAACATATTTTAGTTTTGATTTGGCTTAATTTTAATTTGATCGTAAGATCAAAAGTTTTCGTGATATACCCCCTTGTAACAACGGTTTTTTCAAATATCTCATAAACGACATTTTTCTAATAAACGGGCAAATATCCAAATATCTCGTAAACGGGAATTTTCAAAAAATTTTGGCCAAATAAACTTTTGTTCCTTCAATAATTCTACACAAAAATATCACCCATTAATTTCCGTAGGATAAGTTTTCGAGATATACTACAAAAAAGTTTAGGTTAAAATCACGTCAACGGGATTTTTCAAAAATTTGTCGCAAAAAAGAATGTGCTCATTCATAATTTTACACAAAAATGTTTTGCACAAAATTTCCCTAAAATATGTATTTTTGAGGTATATTCGAAAGGTTAAAGTAAATGATTCTCTTTAACCTAACGACACTAACTATTATGCGGAATACGGACGAAATTTGTTTATTTTGTTTCTTTCGAAAACAAATTACTAACAATATAATTACATTTTTTTTTTCGCTGACCGCAATTTTTGGGTTAATAAATCAAAATTATTTTCTTTGACACAACCGTTTCGTTACTGAATCACACAGAGAGAAGAGAGCAAAACTCAGTGAGAATATTGTCGAATTATTTTTAACAATTTTAAGAGAATCAATTCTAGCCTTGGCAAGAATATTTCCGGGGTCCAAAAAAAAAAAAAAACACCAATACATAAACGACGCTCGATTTGTTCTCTTTTAATGATGATGAGCGTGTTGAACAAATTCGCAGAAGCACACAGCATGTTAGCTATTTTTTGCACAAGTATGTAACTGCAGTCAGTTAGAATGATGGGAGGTAGGGATGGAGGTCAGACTAGATAGTAAGATGTTGGGATGTTAGGATAGGGTAGGGTAGGGTGAACCAAGTATGCGGTACATAAAGGCAAAGCAACGAAATGCGCGAATGTAAAGAAATGACCTACTTTAAGAGGAATTCGAAATTGACGTTTGGCTTATGATGTGATGTGAATAGCAACAACATCTACAAGCAACATGTTTGGGCTCAACAGATTCGCTTGATTTTGTTGTTGTTTGTTTAAGTTGTTGCTGTTGCAAAAATGTGGCACACACGAAGAATGAAGTAAGCAAAAACAAGCGATTTATTTTGCAAAAAAAAAAAAAATAAAAACAAGTGCACAAAACGCAACACTTAATGTGACTGTCAGACGCACTCAGCAACTAACATAAAGACAGACCAACAGCCAGACACACAGTTCAGAGACATGTGCTTGTCTGCTGGGTTGCTTTGCTTGGCATTAGTTTTAAGTTGTTATATGAAGCCGCTTTACCGTTCCTTTGTCGCCATGCTTGCATTCACTTGCGTGCCATGAATAGCTTCGTAGCTCATTGAAGTTTGGCCTAAAACTTGTTTTAACATTTTTTCTTACCATTTCACCTCATACCCTCCCCACCATACCTTTTTTCAAGCGCTAAGCTTGTGAAAATAAGTCATGTGACGAACTTGTTGCCGCAAGTGAATTTAATCACTCACCTGTTGTTAGTTGTGGTTGTTGTTGTTGCTGTTGTTGTCGTTGTTGCTGTATGTTCAATAGCTTATGTTAAGCACTTGCGAAAAATGCGTTTATATTTAGTGGAATTTAAAATAAAAACAACAATTTAAATTATTTATTCAACAGTTAAGTTCCTTAGAATTTTTTAATAAACTTAAAGCATTTATGTTGAAAAATGTTCTATGGAATTGCTAACATTGTAGCCAGCTTTTCAATTCAAAATTTGAAAATTTTTTACAGCAATGTGTGCAACGTGTGCTATTATATAGCTCCTTTATTAAAAAATCGATTTCAACGGCATGATTTCTATGAGTTGTTGTTTTTTGTGTGCAGAAGTTAGCTTCTTAGTTATTTGAAAAATTTGCAACTTGTGCTGTAACGTGCTCAAGTTGTGCTACGATATACCAGAGAGAGTTTGCTAAATAAACATATTTTTTCGAAATTAAAAAAGCTTTATACACTTTTCATATATTCAAATTTATTTAATTAGCACAAAACTGAACATATTCAGTCGAAAATCAGCAATTGGTATTGTAAATTAAAAAAATTTTATAATATTATGAAAATTGTATAAAATGTAATTTTTATTTTAAATCTCTTTATAGCTTATAACAGCACATCTCTATCACATTATAGCACAAATTTTAAATTCTTGAAAAAATAAGTCAGGGGCTAACTCAGAAAAAAATTTATAAAAATCACGCTTTTAGAAATAATTCTTGAAATTTTTATATGATATATTGTAGCACAACTTAAGCAATCCACAGCACAATTTGAGAATTTTTATAAAAATTAAATATATGCTTACTTTTTAATAAAATGGACTTTTCTCTATAGCCCATTGTAGCACACATGCAGCAAACCACAGCACAATTTGAGAATTTGGGACAATTTAAAAACAAGGTGTTTCTCTAAAAAAAAATGTTTGCATTTTTTTTAAACTTTCTATGGCACTTGTGCAACAAGTCGCGAAAATCACAGCACAATTTTCGCTCGTTTGAAAAAATAAGTGTGGAACAACAAAAACTCACATTCTTGCCAAAGTGTGTGAACCCAAAAGAATCAAATTTTTGCGAAATTTAAGAAAATTTTTGCAAAATTTAAGAAATTTAATCAACTTTTTTAAGTTGCAAAATTTATCAAATCACCGCATAATTGACCTATATTGCCTTCAAATAAACAGGTTTAGCGTGACATCTAAAAAAAGTTCTTTATATTCTTAAATTTCGAAGATCATGAACTTTTAAATCATTTGATGGCATAAAACAGCGCATTCTGAAGGCATTATGACCCAAACTGGAAATCCCTGAACATATGCAAATAAAAATGGAGCTTAATTTACCTTAAAGACAGCAAGAACTCATAAAAATCATACTCATAGCATTTTTTTTATCCATTACCTTATGGTACATTGCAGCACAACTCGAGAAAATAACAGCACAATTTTCAAATTTCGCAAAAATAAAATCTTGCATACTTCACAATGCATATATAAACTTTTTTAAAAAGTTTTGTCAGTTTTTTAAAAACTGTTATTTGCATTTTGCAGCACAACTCTAGCACATCACAGCACACTTTAAGAATTTCGGAAAAAATTCAAAGTATGCTAAGTTTTAAAAAATATTTTTTTTTTCAATGGTACACTATAGCACAACTGCAGTTAATCATACCACAACTTGAGAATTTTCGATAAAATTAAAACCATCGTCAAAAAATGCCAACTTTGCAATTTTTTTTAAAACTATCAATGGTACATTGGAGCACAACTTAATCAAAACACAGTAGAAATTCAAATTTCCTAAAAAATATCAACTTTTTAAGTTTTTTAGAAAATTGTCATTGCCACTTTGCAACACAACTAACTCTAGCACATAACAGCACACTTTAAGAATTTCGGAAAAAAATTGAAAGTATGTTTTGTATTAAAATTTAGTTTTCTATCAATGGTTTACTGTAGCACAACTCAAGTAAATCATAGCACAACTTGAGAATTTTTGGTTAAATTAAAACCATGCTTACAACGTCAAAAAATGCCAACTTTGCAATTTTTTTTAAAAACTATCTATGGCACATTGTAGCACAACTTGAGCGAAGCACAGCACAAATTCAAATTCGAAAAAACTTGCTTCACAAAATATCAACTTTATATTTTTTTAAAAACTGTCATTGGCACGTTGCAGCACAACTCTAGCACATAACAGCACACTTTAAGAAATTCGAAAAAAATTCAAAGTATGCTTAGTTTTAAAAAATATATTTATTTTCAATGGTATACTATTGCACAGCTTCTCTAAATCATAGCACAACTTGAGACTTACGGGAAAAAGTTAAAACCATGCTTGCATCGTCAAAAAATGACAACTTTGCAATTTTTTTAAAAATTCTCAATGGTGCATTGTAGCACAACTTGAGCAAAGCACAGCACAAATTTAAATTCCTCAACGAAATAAGAGTGGGCTCATGTATCTGCCAAAATGCATGCTCTCAGAATCAATATCTATTTTTGGCCACAACATTGTGGCAGATATTTTTTAAAAACTAATAAATCAACAAGTGTGTTGCTTACTTCATGCAAATTGGAGCTGTTTGAAGTTTTCTCTATAGTCTTTGTAGCAATCTTTGTTTTGCTCTTAGCTGTATACTTTATCCCTAATTGTTTTCTTACAAAGCTGTTTCTTTTGATTTGTATGAAAAAAAAGGTTTTTATTATAAAATTTGTAAAACTTTCGCTTGAAGACAAGCCATTCATTTGATGACATAACATTTCTGTCTCTCTCTCCTAAAGTTCGTAATTTATACAAATTGTCTGAAAGCCTTAAATGCCGCATAAGTAACGCTAACAAAAAGTTGTCGTTGTTAACAAAAAGGTTTTAGCTAAATGACCAAATCAGGCACTACTGTTGGGCGTTATAATATATGCCGATTTCTTTGCAATGCATGACTTTTTAAGGCTTTAAGTTTCTTTTTATTGCTGCTATTGTTGTTGTTTTCTGACTGACAACAACTTAATCTTGGCTGTGTGGGAAGTTGGTTGTTGCACTTTTTCCAAATCAGCTTAAAACACTAATTTTAGTAACTTCAACTAATATGAGAAAAGTCAGCTTTGTCTGTTGCTAAAAATTAGTTTAAATTTTTTTTTTTTTTTGCACACATACATAATTCAGCCAAATTGTTTAAATAATTAAATTCTTATATGGCGCATATGATGAATCATTCATTCAAATTTTAAGTTTAAAAACATCTAAATTTAAACTTTTAAGTGAACCACAAACATTGCGATATTTGCTTGCTTGATTCTGTATCAATTTTGTAATTTTATATTTTTTTTTAATACCGAAATTTCATTTTCTTTTTAATTTGTCACCCTGTGCGGCATTTGCCGGAAAACTCGTCGGCATTATTTTGACCATATGTCTTGCAGTCTTTTGGCCATGAATAAATAAATAAAAAAAAATCACATTATTTCATTCCACATATTTATTCATCGCATGTTGTTTTAAAATTTTTGTGATTTTTAAAAGCTTTCATGTGGGAAACAAAATTGGTCAAACGTGCGTATTTGCTAATGATATAAACTCTCTTACACACACACACACGCTCATTCAAACAAAATTCTCAGCTTTCCATGTTTGCTTGTGTGCTAGTTTATGTGATTAGCATAAATCTTCTAGTAGATGTTGCTAGTGGCCAGCTGCTGATGAATGACAAGAAACTCTAAATTTCTCTGCACTCTCTACGTTCTTTATATAGTTTAAAAAAATATTATTTTAATGTTTTGCAATTTGAAAATCTGAAAAGAAATTAAATTTTTCGTAATGAAAAGATGACGTTAATGTTAATGTTAATTTTAATGTTAATTTTAATGTTGATGTTAATGTTAATGTTAATGTTAATGTTAATGTTAATGTTAATGTTAATGTTAATGTTAATGTTAATGTTAATGTTAATGTTAATGTTAATGTTAATGTTAATGTTAATGTTAATGTTAATGTTAATGTTAATGTTAATGTTAATGTTAATGTTAATGTTAATGTTAATGTTAATGTTAATGTTAATGTTAATGTTAATGTTAATGTTAATGTTAATGTTAATGTTAATGTTAATGTTAATGTTAATGTTAATGTTAATGTTAATGTTAATGTTAATGTTAATGTTAATGTTAATGTTAATGTTAATGTTAATGTTAATGTTAATGTTAATGTTAATGTTAATGTTAATGTTAATGTTAATGTTAATGTTAATGTTAATGTTAATGTTAATGTTAATGTTAATGTTAATGTTAATGTTAATGTTAATGTTAATGTTAATGTTAATGTTAATGTTAATGTTAATGTTAATGTTAATGTTAATGTTAATGTTAATGTTAATGTTAATGTTAATGTTAATGTTAATGTTAATGTTAATGTTAATGTTAATGTTAATGTTAATGTTAATGTTAATGTTAATGTTAATGTTAATGTTAATGTTAATGTTAATGTTAATGTTAATGTTAATGTTAATGTTAATGTTAATGTTAATGTTAATGTTAATGTTAATGTTTATGTTTATGTTAATGTTAATGTTAATGTTAATGTTAATGTTAATGTTAATGTTAATGTTAATGTTAATGTTAATGTTAATGTTAATGTTAATGTTAATGTTAATGTTAATGTTAATGTTAATGTTAATGTTAATGTTAATGTTAATGTTAATGTTAATGTTAAGGTTAATGTTAATGTTAAGGTAAATGTTAATGTTAATGTTAATGTTAATGTTAATGTTAATGTTAATGTTAATGTTAATGTTAATGTTAATGTTTATGTTTATGTTTATGTTTATGTTTATGTTTATGTTTATATTTATGTTTATGTTTATGTTTATGTTTATGTTAATGTCAATGTTAATGTTAATGTTAATGTTAATGTTAATGTTAATGTTAATGTTAATGTTAATGTTAATGTCAATGTTAATGCTAATGTTAATGTCAATGTTAAGGTTAATGTTAATTTTAATGTTAATATTAATGTTAATGTTAATGTTAATGTTAATGTTAATGTTAATGTTAATGTTAATGTTAGTGTTAATGTTAATTTTAATGTTAATGTTAATGTTAATTTTAATGTTTATGTTTATGTTTATGTTAATGCTAATGTTTATGTTTATGTTTATGTTAGTGTTAGTGTTAGTGTTAGTGTTAGTGTTAGTTAGTGTTAATGTTAACGACAAAAAGAAAACTGTTAACTTAAAAGCAAATCATTTAATTTAACAGTGTTTTGAAATAACAGCGATCGACTGTTAATGTTACAGTTGAAATTTTTCTGAGTGTTTAAATGGTGATGTGGTGACCTTGGCTTGCTGGTTAAGTGTGTGGCTTAGCATGCTCGGAGCCCGAGTTCGATTCCCAGTCGCGGCAAAAGTTTTTTCTATAAAAATTTTTCTGATCGGTCACCACCTCTCTGCAGACAATGGCAAACCTCAGAGAGTAAATAAAGCTTCTTGAGAATCTGAACTTTAGCCGTTCGGAGTCGGCATAAAACATGTAGGTCAAGTTCGCGGTCAATTGTGTGCAAACATTTAATAACACACACAACACAATTGATCATTAAAAGCTCTATCAAAGTCCTTTCAAGGGCTGAAATGGCCAATTTGTTGTTTTTTTGTATAAATGATACTTTTAATGGTAACAGTAATTTTAATAGTTATCCATCATGTTAATTTAACAGAATTGCTCCATAGGTGCTTACTACTCTCTCTATAAGCTACTAAATTAACTTAAAGAGTTGCTCTTCTTTTATGTTTTTGATGTTTATGTTAAGAAAATTAATTTACGTTTCGTGTCAGAGAACATGTTAGTATAAGAGAACATGTTTAACTTGATTTTGTCGCTCTTTTCTACATATCCCTAGATTCTACCAACACGTAGCCGAACAAGTGTAACACATAAAATGTTCATTCTTTGCTTAAAAACAAAAATTGTAAGTCACAATCTGCTTGGAAAGAGTTCTTTAGTTCATTTCATGGAATTAAGTTATTAAAATGTTGCAACCGAACATCATAAAAGTTTTGAGAATTCTTTTCAACAAGTTTCTAGCGAATATTGCAACCATGTTTAACATAATTCTCAAAGAGAGAATAAAAAAGCAGCAGTTTTTCCTTGACCTGTTCAACTTTTTTTATGAGGGTCAGTGATGTGAAAAAACTCTGGCAAATTGCTTCAACATAGCTATGTATGGTTTTGGGGTATGTGTGTATATGTGTGTGTGTATTTTTATTCTTGTGAATAAAATTGTGAAATTAAACAGATTTTTTTAATATGTCTTTTGGTTATTTTTTGCTCTCTGTTGATTTTTCGTAAGCAAACAAACGTTATTCTTAAATTGTTTTCAACACGCTGTCTTTTGCTGTCATGGAACGTTTTTTGTGCTCTCTCTCTCTCTGTAAGCCCACAGCTTCTTACCGTTTGTTCGCCAAAACTAAGCTATAAAATTAACTTTTTTTTTCAATCTTCGCCAACAATGCTGGCTACTCTGCAGTTTATTTATTTTTTTTATTATGTATAAAATTTATGAATAGAATCAACAATATTTTTTTTTGTTAATAGAAAACATGCGCTCATATCTAATAAAATAAGATAAAATCAAATAACTTTGAGATAAAATTAAAATTGTTGCTAACGCTTTTTTTATCTATTTTTTGTATTTTTGCAGGTAAATCTACTGTATATGTGTAAAAAAAGTGTTATAAGCCTTCTTAGAAGATAAAACGGGGTAAGTTAAGTACGGAGTGCGCAATAACTTCCGTTTGTAGCAGTAGCTAAAATTATTTTAATTTGTTAAATTCGTGCTTATCTTAGAATCTAAGAAAATCTAAGCAAATTCATTAAATTTTCAAACAAAAGTTGATGACATTTTTTTTTGTTTTCGTTATTCTTCCGCCTCTCTGCTATAGACAAACTTTATGTAGCACAAGGTTATTTGGATGTTTGAAATGCTCTCTATTTGAAATTTATTTTGCTTTTCTTTTGCCATCTTCTTTATGTTATTTTTCAATATAAATTTCCTTTGAAAGCTCACCCACTCACTCAACGTTTAATTTTTAATTACCTCTGAGAATAACTGACCTGAAATTCAAGTTTACATGGAACCCTATTCTTAAGGGGGTTTGCCTAAGTTTAAGCTGAGCGAGAAGAAATATTTTTTGCTTCCACTCAGCTGCTTGTCATTAAAATTTACTCAAACAGCATTTCTCTAATCAAAGCAGTTAGAGCAAAAATTAGTTATTGGCATATTTTATACCCATAAAGTTCAATAAAATCTCTCTTAATTCGAATGTTTTAAGAATTTGCACTTGTGTTATTTTGAAATAAATATTGAAAATTTTTAGATGTAGCTCCAGCAAAAATTGAGTTATTTTTAAAAACAACCTGAAAATTGCTTTGTTTGTTTTTTACATAAAAATCTTTTTCCCACAACTAACTAATCGTGAATTTAATAATTATTTTCGTGTCTTTATTTTCTTTTTTGTATTTTATTTTGCCGCGCTCTTTTCATTTAAGGGCTAACAAAGTGTAAAATTGCAATTTATTGCACGCTTTAGCGTAAACTTTTACTTAGCCAACTTAATCAATTTCTTTAGTTAACTGCTTGGTTTTTTATTGTTTATTTTTCTTTTGTTAAACGACTAACTACTATAATTATTACTCACGTACTCACTCACTCGCTCACTCTCAGCTCAGGCGAGATGCACTCAGGCGAGTGTTTCGACTGAGGTCATCATATTTTTGTCGTTTTATTTTTCTTTTTTAAAAGCAGTTAAGTGCAGCCAACAGCTTTAATGTTTCAACATCAAAGCAATACAATGCAAACGCTTTTCATCTAGCTTTTGGCTAGAGCTTCAACCGCGGCTTCGGCAACTTAATCACTTATTTAGTTTAAAGAAAAAAAAATACAATTTCGATTGTTGTAAATGTTGCAAAGTAGCGGTTTAGGTCAGCAGATTAAAGCTAATTGTACCCTTGACATTGGTGCATTTAAAGGTCAGAGCAGAGATTTTTTTTTTTGTTTTTTTTTTCTTTTATCTCTTTTTTCGCTAATTTTCTGCTGTTGCCATCATCTCAACATTTGTAAACTGATCTTTAATTTCTATCTGCATTAACTTTTTACTGTTGCCGTCTACTCTTCGATCAACAAAATTTGATTTTCAAAATTTAATAAATTTTACAATAAGTTAAAGAGGCACACTAATGTTAAAGTTAAAGTTTAAAAAAATATTTTTAAAAATGTATTATAATTTTACAACAGTCAATCCTATTTTTTAGACCTCTGTATTTTGCTTTTTTTCTTTTAAATTAAAGTATAAATTTTGAACCCAAACGCTTAAAAATATACACCTGAAATTACAAGTCGATATCATTTTAGTTTTTTATAGAAATTTAAAAATTTTTGAGTTTAAACACTGGCTTGTCCCAGTTAATTTGAATTTGTAGTACCTCCGGTTTTAAATTGAATACAAAATAACTAAACAGTAGAAATTTTTGGAGTAATTTTTAAACCAATCCTTGGAATAATACATTTTTTCAATGTAATTTTAACATTAAATAATTAATAATATTATTACTATAACATAATTCCGTAAAATGTGAGTGCGGAACGCTTGATTTTTTTAAAAATTTCAGAGCATATTTTTAGGCATTTTCTGTTTTGTGATTTATTGAAACTTCAAAAACTTTATATTTTTTTTTTCATTTTGAAAGTTCAGTTTTACAAAAAATTTTGAAAAATATTTCGTCGTACCTACTATGGTTTCCGTTTTTACTTTGAGGTATTTTATAAGTATTTGGAACTGAAAATTATTATTTGAATAATTTAAAATCGAAAAAGTGGAAACAGACCCGTAATTTTTCTCGGAAAAGAACTAGTAAGAATATAATAATAAAGAAATAACAAAAAAAAAAAAAAATAAAAAACGGTCTGGCTGAGCATTGAACCAGTATCACTCGATTCATCAAATCAAATCGACAAACGCTTAACCAACCCAACCACGGAATAAAATTTTTTGTGCGTTCTAATTGTGTACTTCAATTTTTACGAAATTTTAAAATTAAACCGATAGGAGCTTACATTTAAAACCCATGCGAGACTAAAATTTAGTTTTAGTATTTGACGTAGTTTACATTTTAAACCCATGCGGGACTTAAATTTAGTTTAAGTATTAAACGGGGGTTTAAATTTTTATATAATTCGATTTCGTCATATGTTCTGTACAGGATTGACTAAAATTTAGTCCAAGCTTTTTAACCGTGTATATAAAAATGGAGTTTATATATATTTGTTTTTTTATCTCATTTCTCTGCGAGTGAAAACATTTCATACTTTGTTTGGTGTTGAACTCAGGATCTCCCAATTTGTAGTTACTAGTAAAATTATACAAGCTATTACTTTTTTTAAAACTCTGGATCGCATACTTTTTTCTAACTCCGATGTACTAAGCAAGTCCCAAAATCTAATTGAATTTTTAAGTCCTAACTTGAATTTTTATCTTTCTTCGGCAATCTCATTTTCTTCTATAGCAAGGACAAGGGTGTGACAAGTATTAAGTCAAGGAGTTGGGTAAGAATTAGACAAGGAGTGAGAGAAGTTTATGGGCATTGATTAGTGCAAAGTGTATTGCAAGTACATGGACAAAATTGGGCTAAAAACTCGGGCAACGTAAGAATTGCTGGGATATACCGTCTTGGGACATGGATTAGGAAAATGAGGGCTATGGCAAGAACGAGGACTAAGAATGGTATATAAAGCAGTACAAAGTTTGGGCGTAGAGCTGGTACAAGTACCAGGACAAGAATTAGGAATAAGCACAAGGATTAGGACTGTGAAAAGGTTTAGAAAAAGAATTTGGACAAAGATTGAGACAAGAAGCAGTACAAGAACTAGGAGGAGGACTGAGACAAGAATTAGGACAAGGCTTTTGAGAAAGACTAGGATAGGAACTGAGGAAAGGATTAAAACAAGGATTATGAAAAGTATTTAAACAAATATTAGGACAAGGGTAAGGAAATGAATTAAGAAAAGGATAATTAAGAATTGGGATAAGAATTGGTTTAGAGGTTGGGACAAGAATAGAGACAAGAAGTATTACACTGAAACAACATTACATTAAAATTAAAAGAAAAACTTTCAAACTTAAAGTAAATGTGCACGATTTCTAGACGGCGAAAATTTATTTTTAATTAAAAGAAAATGTTTTGAGTCTTATTTATAAAGAAAGCAGCATTGATTCTAATGGCATGTCTTTTATTTTTTAAATGAAAATAAATTCTTTGAATATTCAGTTGTCATCAACTCAAAAATATTCTTGCTTGAAACGAAAAAACATCGAACTTAATGAAATTTTATCATTAATTTTTAAGTTCAAGTTTAGCCGAGTGTGCTGGTAGTCGAGTCTAGGAACTCGATTGACCTGGGTTCAATCACCAACAAGAACACCAAATATTTTTTTTTAATAATGTTTTTTAAGTAAAACTTATTTTGACGGTTATATTTGACGAAGCAGTTAATGAAACAGAAATAGCATTTCAATACTTAAATTAAAATTTTTGATACTTACACAGCCAAGATTCGAACCCACGTCTTCCGCGTGACAGTCTAGCACGCTTCCATTGAGCTATTGTGAGATATTGTATATATCTTATAAAATATAAGTTTTATTGATTTTTTTTTTTTTATTTTTTTTTCATGCTCACAACCGAGAGAATCGTGCGTTATTGCTCATTCGTACATCATCGGCAAGCAACGATTTCGTTTTGTAGCATCAAAGAACATTACTTTAAGTTTTATTTTAAAGTAAAGCAGATTACTTAAAATTTTTGATACTTACACAGCCAAGATTAGAACCCACGTCTTCCGCGTGACAGTCTAGCACGCTTCCATTGAGCTATTGTGAGATATTGTATATATCTTATAAAATATAAGTTTTATTGATTTCTTTTTTTATTTTTTATTTTTTTTCATGCTCACAACCGAGAGCATCATGCGTTATTGCTCATTCGTACATCATCGGCAAGCAACGATTTCGTTTTGTAGCATCAAAGAACATTACTTTAAGTTTTATTTTAAAGTAAAGCAGATTACTTTCAAATAGCTTTGAAAAGTAAATTACATTAAATTTAAAATTAAGAAATGCAAAAGAAAGAATTGCAGTACATTTTTTTTCTGTGTACAAGAATTGGGACAATAACTGATTAGGATTAGGGCCAGGATTATTACAAATATTGAAAAAAATATTAGGACAAGGATTGGGAAATGAATTAAGACAAGGATCAAAGGTGGGGTAAGGTTTTTTAACTCCTTTTTTCAACCATTTTTTATATGAATGCACAACATCCCAAGAATATTGTGTCCAAATTTGAAGTCGATTCGAATGAAACTAACGGAGATATTCGAATTGCATCCGCTCACGGACATGCCCACCTCCCATACAACCCAAAAATTGAAAACGCAATAAATAAGCCTGTGTTTAAACTAAAGAACTAAAATTTGGCACATATGTTTTTTATGACAAGACAAAGATAGTTTTGAAAAATTGACGTCATCCGCCTACCTCCCAAACAACCCAAAAAGTTTAAAACTCAATAAATAAGGTTATGTTTGTCATAGAGAAATTAAATTTGGTATGTATGTATTCTATACCAAAACTTAGGTGTGTTCAAAAATTGGGAGTAATCTGTCCATGAACTCGCTCACCTCCCATAGTGAAAGCACAATAAAGGCATTAACTGTGAGCTACAAGAATAAAAGTTGGTATGTGTAAATTTTTCATCAACATTTAAATGCATATAAAATATAGGCTTCATCCGCCCACGGACACGCCCATTTACAATAAAAAATTTTTTGTTTTTGAGAAGTGGGTTTAGGGTATTTCATAGTCGGCCTAGCCCGACTTTAGACTTTCTTTACTTGTTTATGATTTAATATTGGAATAGCAGCAAAGAAATTCATTGCCCTGGTGGTTTAGTGTTGTGTTTTTAAAACATTTCACGCGGGTTCGAGCCCGGATAAAACTAAAATATATTTTTTTAATATATTTGTTTTAAACAAATATAAATAAATGTAAATGTTAGTAGTAATAAAACACCATTTCTTGGTTCATAACTTGGCTTAAATTAAAATTAAATAGCAAATACAAATATCTGTATGTTTTTGTTCGAATTTTCTGACGGTTTTTCAGATGAGGACTTCCGTACTTTAATATGTTTAGCTACAGTTAATTTATCGTTACCCACATTTCAGTGGAAGTGAGAATGACTGGCAAGCCGAGAAGGTAGGTTCGTACCCCGACTGTGTAAGTGTATCAACATTTTAATTTAATTATTGAAATTCTAATTCTATGTCTCATTAGCTGCTTAGACAGAAATAACCTCCGAAATAAGATTGCATTTCCATCCCAAACAAATTTTGTTTTATATGTAATACTTTATTTTATTTAAAAAATATAATTATTTAATTAAAAAAAAAAAAAATTCGGGGCTTGAACCTAGCCAGTTGGTCATCTAAAGCAAACACCAGCAAGCCCGGCTACACTCGAATTAAGTTAACCAAACTTTTTTAAAGAAACAAAAAAATTTATTATATTTGCATTTTAAAACAGTTTTGTACGTTCACACATAAATATATGCATACAATAAGCTACGATCTGGCCACATTTTAAGCCCACTTTAATAAGTTTTTAAGAATTTCGCCCACTGCATTAACATAGATATTTTGGCAAGAATTGAAATTGAATTATATTGAAAATGAATTTAAAACATGAAGTTGTTGTAGGTTTTTGACCCAAATAACAACAGCTGGTAATAAATTTACACACACATGCATTTCTTTATGTTTTTCAAATATTCAAATACATTTTGCTTTTTCCGCTTATTTGACACACGATGAGTTGTTCGCCGCGTACAGTTTGCGCAATATTTTGAATAAAATGAATTCAAACGACAAATACGACTATTTTTAAAATGGTACATTTAACAATTTCTGCTTAGCATGATTGTTCGTTCAGCTGCACCTAAAAAAATGCGTGTGCGTATAATTTTGGTTGCTGCTACACTCATAAAACAAAAACTGCTCGCCATGTTTGCAGCTTTTCCTTAAAAGACTGCTCTGGGTTAAGTTTATATTTTATTATTTCTTTCAGTGTTTTTATTTTGTATGTTGACTAGATATAGTTACGCCCACACGTAGTTATACGTATACAACAACATATCTGCAATAAACTAACAACTCTACTCCAGATAGTTTTTATTAGCTTTTTATAAAAACCTACGCAATTCAAGGTCATTTAATGGTTGTTGCTGTTATGTTGTTGTTGTTTCTATACTGCCTTACTTTTGGTATTACCTCACTCGACTTTGCACCACACTCCAATCGCTCGAATTTTGCTTAGTATGTCGCCGCCATATGGTTGGAGCCACTTGTTCTTGTGGTGTTGGTTGTTGTTGTTGTCATCGTCGTGGTTTTTTTGTTTTTTTTTTTTTGTTTTTGTTATTGCTGCAGAAATATTTTTCATTTTATTTACCGCCACCACCTTCTTGAATTTCTTCAATGAATACGAGTTTCTTTTCTTGTAATAATATATATGTTTGTTTTTCATGGTTGTTTTTACTTTTTTTTTTTTTCTCATCAACGTTTTCATTCAGTTTTGGAGTTAAGTTTTTTGGTGCTCCTTTATTGTTCCATTGCTTCCGCCACAGAAGCACTTGAACTGCTTCAATGTTTTATGCTGAAAACGTATTTGTTTCTTTGTATTGTTTTGTCTGAATGTCGGTTTGTCCGATTGTCTGTCTGTCTGTCTGTCTGTTTGTCTGTCTTTCTTGGTGTTGTCATGTTCTAAACAATGACTTCTTTGGTGTTGTCCGTATAACCGGAATTGGTGTCGGCACTTGGTGTTGCATACGAACGAGTAATAAAACGTTTCTTTTAATTTTCTTCTACAAAACCTATTCATATTTACGCTGCTCGAGGCTCATTCTTCCTTTTTATGTTTGACAGACATTTTGAAACTTCTTTGCGGCAAAATCGTTGACCCCAACCGGCATAGCATAAAATGTATTTGCAACATTTTAAAAAAACTACTGCTTTTCCTGTTACTTTGCAGTGCTTAAGGAAGTTCAACTTGCTCACTAGGTTATAATCGAAGTTGTTGTTGTCTTATCACTACCAATCGTGTTAACAGCAATTGTTTGGGTAGAACAAGTGTTAACATCAATTGGCCTAGATGTTCATAAGAGCGAAGATAACAATTTTTATATTGATTGACACTCGTCGTGACAAATATCGAGTTTTACAAAAAATGCTCAAATTTGTTCACAACCATTTTTTCGGTTCACAACAACAACGAGCTGCGATTATCGGAAACCTAATTTTTTTTTTTTATGAACCAAAGCTACATTTTATATCTTGTCTTCGTTAGAAAAAAAAAGACTGATTGGTAGTTGAGGGTTAAGGAATGAAATTGAGTAAAATATTCTTTATTCTGAGAAGAACTAAAAGTTTGGAAGTTGTTCGTATTATAAAGCATGCTTTGATTAACAAACAAGTTTGGTTGCCTCTATTTTGTGTGGAAAATTTTGTGGAAAAAGTGTGTCTTATGGACCGATTATTAAAACAAAGGTCTGTTAAGGAAAGGAACAATTGTGACGGTTTGGAATAAGTATTTTCAGCATGAATAAAATTATAAATGGAACATTCCATTGTGATGGGTGTTACATTTGCACGTTTTTAAACATCAGTATGTTAGCAAGCATTAAATAATTTAGAGTTGTTGCAGTCATCATAAATAACTTAAATAGTTGTCTATCCATATGGAAAACAAAATTTTTAAGTTCATGGTTAATATTTACAAAATTTGTATTAAAATACCTGTCATGGGTGTTACGAGTACACATTGAAAAATCTGCCTTCACTCAAGATGTTTGTGAAATTCAGCCAAACTTCAATTGAATGAAAACAAAAATTATAAATACGTTTCAGAAAGTTTTTATGAAATATGTGACGGGTGTTACATATATTGTGACGGGTGTTACAAGAAAAATCTATATTAAAGTACTCGAGCTACATTACTAAAATAAAAATTTGCTTACGAATCGTGTTTTTAATTTTAATTCGACAATTACAGTCGAAACTTTAACAAAGATACATTTGACCAAAATAAATAGAGTTGAAAATATAAACAAACAATTTTTCATGTTCCACAAAAAAGGTCCAAGAAATCCAAAAAAACGTTAATTTCTATATACAATTAAAAAAAAGACATATTTGTTTTTTTTTTAATTTTGAGTATGTTTTAAAACAACTTTTTCTAAACATTTTCCCGAAGGCTCTATTTGGAGAAATCAAAATTTACGATTTTATGACGTTCTTCCTAGAGCATGTTTTAGAAAACATTAGCTATGGACAGTTGTTTAACTTTTAACTTTTAACTTTTCCTAGAGCATGTTTTGGAAAACATTAGCTAATTTATATGGGAAAAATAACAATTTTTTTTATAAAGTTTCAAGCGTTATTAAAGGAAAAGGAGATTTTTGTTTTATTTCATTTTTGAGTACCTATGTTTTAAATCAACTTTTTCTTAACACATTTCCTTAAAAATCAAGTTAATTTTGTTTCTTCCTCTTTTTACAACTGTAGACATTGATTGCTTTTTTATTGCTTGACTTCAAATACATCACTTTTCGTTTCACTTTCATTTCCATCGTTTCCATCTTGCTGCTCTAAACGAGAACTCTAATTATTTAATAATTTTGAAACCTTTTACAGTAGATTTTCCTCTATTTCTCGCTATTCTGTTTCCCCTTTTCCGTTTTTGGGCATCATTTAAATATTTTCGCGCCGAACTCTTTGTCACACTGTTGTGAAAGCACTGCTAAATATCACTCAACAATTAGATTCAAATATTCTTAAGCAGGGACCGTAATAATTATGAGCAATATCGAAAATATTAAGAAATAATGATTATTTTATGATTTTTATTTTTTTGCTCCGATATAAAAATCGTTTTCTGATTTTTATTTTTTAAATCAAAAATAAAAATTATTTTTAAGTTTTATTTTTTTACTCAAGCATAAAAATCATTTTTGATTTTTATTTTTTTTTTTACTCAAACATAAAAATCATTTTTGATTTTTATTTTTTTTCCTCAAACAAAAAAATCATTTTTGATTTTTATTTTTTTTACTTAAGCAAAAAAATCATTTTTGATTTTTAATTTTTTTTTCTTAAGCAAAAAAATCATTTTTGATTTTTATCTTTTTAACTAAAACAAAAAAAATCATTTTTGGATTTTATTTTTTTTGCTCAAGCAAAAAAATCATTTTTGATTTTTATTTTTGAGACAAAAAATAAAAATCGAAAAATTATTTTTATGGGTTTTTTTAATTTTTTTTTTGGTCAGAAATAGAAAGAATTTTTGATTTTTATTATTTCGCTAAATAAATTTAAAGACTTAAGGATTTTTGTTTTTTCTCGTAAATTAAAAATAGATTTCACGAGCTTTCATCTTGTTAGACATTCTTAATAGTTATGTTTTTTTCAAAACTTGAAAAGAAACTATGATGATATGAAATTTGATATTTATATTATTGAGAATTTTTAAAATGACAGGCATTAATTTTTAAGAATAAAAATTTGTCCATTTGTTCATTGCTCTTCAGTGTATTATAAATATACTTATATACATAAATTATATTTAAAGGTGAAAATGGCAGAGATTTACCTTTGCGCTCAAATTAAAAATTGGCGAATTATTTGTCTTAAGTGCGATTTGGCATACATTATTTTGATTGGATTTTTAATAATTAATCGACCTATTCGAGGGTCCAGATAAATTGAGGAATTAACGGAAGGATTTTCCAATATTTGTTCTTCCCTTTTATCCAAAAATTTGAACAGCAACCGGCTGTTTTCGCTATTTTTCGATTGAACTTCAAGTTAAAGTTGCATTCATAATATAAAAACATCCCCTAAAAACAGCTGACTCGACTGTAGTCTCAACGTTGTTGTATGAACTGGTTTAAGCGTAAGCCCATATTTTCTTTGGATTTCAATTTTTATGAAAAATTTACACATGCCCAAGTTTTATTCCTTTTAAATAATGAATTTTAATTTTGAGCAAAAATATAAAAATCAACAAATAATTTTTATTTTTGAACAAAATAAATAAAAATCAAAAATAATTTTTATTTTTGAGCCAAAAAAAATAAAAATCAATAATAATTTTTATTTCAGAGCAAAATAAATAAAAATTAAAAATAATTTTTATGTCTGAGCAAAAAAAAATAAAATTCAAAAATACTCTTTATTTCTGAGCAAAAAAATAAAATTCAAAAATAATTTTTATTTCTGAGCAAAATAAATAAAAATCAAAAATAATTTTTAATTCTGAGCAAAAAAAAATAAAAATCAAAAATAATTTTTATTCCTGAACAAAAAAATAAAAATCATTATATAATAATTATTTTTAATTTTTATGCTTAACGCTTAAACGCTTAAAGCTTGTCTGAAATCAGTTTAAAATTCAAATTCAAACCTTAAAACTCTTTACACGCAATATAAAAGTATGAACTAACATACAAAATATACAATTAAAATCGTTTATCGACCTGTAAAAAATTCCAAATAAGATCAACATATTGTTAGTTTTGTGGATATCCTAAAAGTATGCAAGCATATTTTTTCTAAAATAAAAATGAAATTTTCAAATTTTTTTTCAAGATTGCAGCAAACTAGTTTAGAAGGTTATTTTTGACCAAACTGTTAACAAACTAAAATTAGAATTTCAATTATTAAAATAAAATTGTTGATACTTACACAGCTAGGGTTCGAACCCACGTCCTCCGCATGACAGTCTAGCACACTTCCATTGAGATATTGATAGCGATAACTTAAATATAGCAAAATACATTTAAAAACTATTGCTTAGAGAAGACAGACATTTCAACATAAATATAAAAATATTACAACAGTTGATTTTAACAGCACAAAAATACTTTGAAACGATCAATCAACACAGAAAACTGTTAACTTAAACTCAAATCTTGCAGCGTAACAGTGTTTTGAAATAACAGCGGCCGACTGTTAATATTACAGTTGATATTTTTCTGAGTGTATTAATAAAGTAAAGAAATACATTTTCGCTTAAATTATAAAGTTTCTTCACACACTGGCTCGGAATTGGAGTTGTTGTTGCTCTGAGAGACATTTATTTGAACTTTTTAAAATTTATGTTTAACCATTTTTTGGACACATTGACTATATTTGAAAAAAGCGAGAAAAACAAACATTTTTTTTTTAAATCTTGCGATAGAATTTTTTATGCTATTTTCGTGTTTACACTCAGAAAAAAAACACCTATCTTTCTGTCATAAAAAATTTCTAATAAAAATTCTAAAATTTTCTTCAGTTAGAATGAACTTTCACATTTTCGAAGAAATATTTCTTGTGGGAAATTCACTTGTGGGAAATGGAAATATTTCATGTCTCTAATTATAATAAGTATTTTTCTCGCACAAAAAACTTCTCATTTATAGAGAAAAATTTATTGAAAAAGAAAAATTGTTGCTATATATTGATAAAAAATTCACTAAGCTAAGTATTTTCTTTAATAAAAACAAATCTTTTCTCAAAAATAAAAAGCTTTCTTCTCCAAAAACGATATATTTTTTATACATATCTCTTTTTCATGGAAGCTTTTAACCATTTTTATGGAAGTTTTAGGATTAAATTTAGGGAAAAGCATTCTCTGGAGCAAAATCTATACCATTTTTCTCTAAATATGATGCCTTTTTTATCATATTCCGAGAAACTTTTTTCTGAGTGTAGAGACCCCAAATATATAAAAAAAAAATAGTGGGATGCCGTGTACAAAAACAGTGGCGCATAGTGTAATTGGAAAAAAGTTTCTGCGTTATGAACACAATTTTGATTTTTCTGTTTTTTTAAATTTTAAGCTATATCTTGTCTTCATATGAAGGATAAACTTTAATTTGAGTTAAAAATTTAAATCTATACATGGCTTTTCTGTATTTCAAAACCTGTATTCTTTCGTATGAAAGAAATTTTAATAATAGAAATATTATTTTCATTTCGGAGTCTCCAAAAAAATGTTCATAGCCCGGACCTCCAACTGTCCTCTGAAAGGCCCTAAACCATTATAGTTCTCAATTAACTTCAACGATAAAAATTTGTTTGAAGCAAAAGCAATTTATACTAAAAATTTATGTTCGCCCACCTCCATTTCCCTATCATTGTCCCTATCCTTATCCTAATTCTTATCTTAATCCTTATCTTAAACAATTTTTTATATACAAAATTTTATTTTGAAACAGGAATTGATGTCAGATTTTCGATACACTCTTTTAAAAGTATTTCAATCTAAATTTTAAAATTTCTTTATAATGCTTATCTCTTGAAAAAATTTAAGTAGAGAACCCTGAAATAATTTTCTCAGTTAAATATAAAAAATTAAAAAAAAAAACTAAAAATACCCCCTAAAAATATCATAATTTATGTTGTAAAAATAACAAAATACATGCAGGACAAATAAACAAATTTTCAAAGATAAAACATATAAAGAAGAATTTATGTGCTTCTTTTTACTTTATGTCTTTTTCGAACTCGTTGACTTATACAAGAATACAAAAAAAAAAATAAAGACTACATGTCTGCCTCTGTGTCTTAATACAATAATTATTTTTAATTTTTAAAAAAAACTTATCTTCCGTTAAATATCGGAATCTTAAAACAAAACATTTGTGAATTTTAATTTATAACAAGTTTTTTCATTTCAAATTCAATTGTAATTGAAAAATTCTTGCTTTTCTCAACTTATTTGTTGAGGCGTTTCGGTGTGTCGGCAGTATATAAGGTACAACAGTTCAGTTCCATTTCGTAGTTTATTTCAGCTTCACAAACGCAGCGAAACCAATTGATATTTTGGCAACGAGTACGGGAAATATTTTTTTTTATTTTATGTTCATATTTTGAAAAAATAGTAAAACAAAAAATTTACAATTTTATAATTTCAATGAAATTTTTGAGTGAGTAACAAGAACAACATGAATGCAATTAAATGTAATAAGTTGTTGGGTGCTTCAAATATAGAACATGCACGAGTAGAATTGCAAATTAAATACTGTGCTCTGAATTTATTAAAATTAAAACAAAAGAAAAATACTGTTATTGTTCAGAAACGAAAAAATTTAAGTGAAAATTTTGACACCAAATTCTCTTAATTGTTCTATTAAAACAAATATTGATCAAACAAGACTTTGAACTTTCAGCTCACTTCATATCTTCAGCGTCAGTTATACCCTTAATAAAAAAAGAGTAATTTTCGAACTTGAACTACTTTGAAAGTGATGCTCGTTACAACCTTTAAGACATAATTATTGCTCTTATGCTAACAGTAAGAACTTGTAGCTGTTGGCAATGCATTTAAACATCTCACCTAGTTTAATTGTAACCACTTTCTAGGTCGTTTAAGTAGCCACTTTGTTAAGAGTTCACAAAAACAAATGTTGGCAAAATTCCAAGCGTGGATAATGAGGCAAAAGTAAGCATTGGACCGTTATGCTAGCAAATATGGCAAAGTGGAGAAAAACTAATGTTGAAATTGGCTTGGAAAGGGGCACAAATACTATTTAAACGCACGCATTTGGGCACAAATCAAGATTTCAAAAATCGTACTCCATTTAAGTTAAATATATGCTTCAACTGTTGTCTTTTTAAACTGTTTGTATTAAGCTTAAGCAATAAATATATTTACCTACGTATTGCTCTCTTTCTCTCTCTCTCTCTTTCCAGTTTGTCTCTTTATAATATTTGTAATAAAAGTTTTTTGATTAATCAACCAATTCTTTTCTCTCTTTAGATATTACAAAATTTGGGCAAAGTCGATCGTACCGCAGATGAAATTTTTGACGATCACTTAAATAATTTTAACCGCCAGCAACTGAATGCCAATAAATTACAAAAAGAGTTCAACAATTATATCAGATGCATCAGAGGTAAGTTAAGCAACGAATATTTTGCCAAATACAATTTTAAACTATTTACTTTTAATTTGAACAGCTGCTCAGACTGCTTCCAAGTCTTTGATGGATGCCATAAGCGAAATCTACGAACCACAATGGACCGGCTATGATGCTCTACAAGCACAAACAGCTGCCTCAGAGAGTCTGTGGCAAGATTTTGCGCACAAACTGGGCGATCAAGTGTTGATTCCACTCAACACATATACTGGCCAATTCCCTGAAATGAAGGTAGAACAAAAAAATTAAAATTTTATTTAAAATTAAAAATCAAAATAAAAATCTAACTCAAATTAAAATTAAATTTATTCCTACAATTAAACTAAATTTCAACTCTTTCCCTACTGCAGAAAAAAGTTGAAAAGCGCAACCGAAAACTCATTGATTACGATGGTCAACGTCATTCTTTCCAAAGTCTACAGGCCAATGCCAATAAGCGCAAAGATGATGTCAAGGTTTGTCGAAATTGAATAATGATTAGATTTATTTTATCCATAAACTTACTCAAAACTATATTTGCTAATAATTCTTTTGACAATTCTAAAGCTTACCAAGGGACGCGAGCAGCTGGAAGAGGCACGTCGCACCTATGAAATTCTCAACACCGAATTGCATGATGAACTGCCAGCTCTGCACGATTCAAGAATATTATTTTTAGTTACGAATCTGCAGACGCTCTTTGCTACAGAGCAAGTGTTTCATAGTGAAACTTCAAAGGTTGGTTGTTGTTGTTGTTGTTTTTAATGCGTCACAATTAATCAAGTTGCTTATTTTTGCTTTATTCACAGATTTATTCAGAGTTGGAGGCCATTGTAGACAAATTGGCAACGGACTCACAACGTGGCTCAAATACGCTAAGAAAGCAAACCCGTAAGTTTTTTTTTTTTTTTAACCGAAATTATTATTTATTTTCAGCACGTATAGCTAAAAAGCTAATATGGTCAGAAATTTTAAATATAAATCTTTCTTACAAAGCCCAGAAGCTAGGAAGTTTTTTAATCTAACGTAATAGTATTATATAAATCGAAGGAGGCTAGAAATCGCTGTATTGCAATTCTATACCAGAACAGATTCTTCTCTGTCCCAAAGGGACAAAAACTTTTAGTCATTCGTTAAAAGATAAGAATCAGACATCTTCTTCGATTGCAACTCTTTTAAAAGATGACCGAATCTTTTCTGATTGCTGATAAGGGCAACCTGTTGGCTGAAATGTTTGCACTGAACTCCACAATCCAGACAAGTTACTATCCACTGGCCTTCATAGAAAGTAAACCTTTCTGAAATGCAGGAGATATACTTTCGAACGACAGCATCTACAAGAATGCTCCTAAACCTCAATATAAATATGGCATACCACCAAATAAGTGTACTTCTACTCTGACTCGGCCTTTGCGTAACCTTTTCAAAATCTCTTACAGGACAGGAGTATTACCATCTTGTTAGAAGGTCGCAAATGTCCAGCCTGAACCAAAAAAAGCGCAATGCCAAGAACCCTACAAGTAACCAGCCCATTGTGCTATGTTCAATACTCTCCAAAGTAATAGAGAAAGTAGTTAACTTCAACCTTATGAATAATCTGGAGCTCAACAAATTGCTCAGTGACCGCAAGTATGGTTTCCATAAGGTCCGCTCTACTGGTGACCTTATAACTTTTCTCACAGAAAAATGGAACCAATGCGTTCACTTATATGGTGAGAGCAAGGTTGTTGCTCTGATAATTTTAAAGGCATTTGATCAAGTGTGGCATAAAGCATGTTTTCTTAAAGCACATGTTTTCTTAGAGACAGATCGATTTTCTTAGAGTCGGCACCTCGTCCAGAAAGCACGCCATTAATGCAAGAGTACCGCAGGACTCAGTCAATCACCTACTTTGTTTTAGGCTTTTATCAATGACCATCTGTTGCCGTTGAATCATAACCCAATCCATTTGCTTGCCGGCGAAAGCAGTCGTTGTCATTCAAATTCGTTCAAAAACACCCGAGATTGAGGGGAAAAAGGCAAAATATGAATGACACACTACTTATTGACTTGAAAAAGTGTCTAAGTGGGGTCCTGATGACAGAGGAGAGTTTAATGCAAGTAAGACCCAGTGCTGTGTGTTTAGCCGCAAACGAATAAATTGCCCTTAGCTCCCCTTAATATAAATGATGTAGATCTTTTGGAATTCAACCACTCTTGACGTTCTGGGCATATCGATTCAATCTGACCTTCGCTGGAATGATCAAATTTTCGTCGAAAGAAGCGGTCAAATGCCTAGGTTTCATTAAACGGTGCAAATAATATTTCACTTCAACTGATATTCGCACTATCTGTGTCTCATATATTAGCCCGAAAATGGAGTGCACTTTGCACATTTGGGCAGGGTCTTCAAGATATTATTTGAAGCTTCTGGTCCGAATTCAATGCCGTGCGATATATTTGATTGACAATGATAAAACGTGTCATCATCGCTCAATTCTCTTGGTCATCGACGCAATCTTGGGTTCATAAGCTTGTTATATAGGTACTATCATGGGGAGTGTTCAACGACCTGACACCACCAGCTCGAGTATTTCCCAGGTCCACTCGGGCAGCTCACCTAGCCCATCCCTTCAGTATTGCCTTGAGGTCCACTGGAACCTCGCATTACCGTGATAATTCGTTCTTCAGTCGTACAATAAAATTGTGGAATAATCTCCCTGCGTATGTGATTCCCGACAGTTTTGATCTGTGCAAATTTAAAAAAAATGTGCTCCGTCACTTCTCCATTTTTCACCCTTCTTGCGAATCAACACAATGCTTTCGCATTAATAAAAAAAATAAGCTAAAAAAAATATATATATAAATTTGGCCGAAAATGGAGTACGATTCGTACTTTTGGAAGGGATCTTAATAAAAATCTTATCTGATAAAAGAAGTAAATGTTTCATTCACTCTCAATTCTTTCTTGGGCACCGAGGCAATGTTGGGCTTTTATATAGGTACTACAAAGGGAGATACACGATCAAACTTCACCAGCTCGAGTATACCAGCAAATCGCAGCTGGTCGAATCTATTGACCAAAGGATAATTATTCATCCTACACGAGTCAAATTAGTTAAAAAATAGTTCCAATGACTCTTCACATCAATGCTTATAAGCTTAGATACGTGAAAGTCATAAAGATGTGAATCCGTGAATCCGTGAACCCGAGTAAACGTGAACACGTACTTGCATACTTTTTCCACTGCACATATATTTCGTGTTAAGCATTCTCGTGTTGTTCAAGTTCGTAAATTTTTAAAAATTTCTTAAATACAATTGATCACGGGTAACACGTTTTCACGTGAAATCGAGCAGTTTTTTAGACATGTTTTAAATTTAACAATAAATTATTTCAGTAAGTTGGTTAAGCATTAAGATCGATCTCAATAAAGCTGAGTCAATTTTATTGAGCTTGAATTCGACTTTATGCATACCATTGCGAAACTAAGGTTGAGCAACGTCTTGTGGCTCACGCCTTGAGTTCGATAGATCTCTGGGAAACATATAATTTTTATGCATAATACCCATTGTAACATGCTGCCTAAGTTTAAAAAAGGGATCTGTAGTAGGTAAACTGCAATAATATCTCGTAAGACACTGTAGATTCCATTTAACATAAGGTAAAGAAATTGTATACTATGGCTTAGTATTTTTTTTTTAAGTATGGCATCACCAACAATGAATATGTTGATACATAAGAATCGCAAAGTCGCCTCTGCACTCTTAACAATAGGTTGGTTATTTATTTTAGGGTCTTAATGCAGTAGCATCATTGCAGCTGCTATAAATTATCTCGTTGAGAGAAACTCATTTAGATGCTTCAAAAGCAAACTTTGCTATTGCCTACGCGAACCGCATTCAGGTTTATTGTAATCACTGTTAAAATCTTTAAGCCATTTTGTTGTTGTTTTATTAATGTTTATCTAATTATCTTTTATCTTAACAATTGCAGAGAATGCCATTAAGTCGAGCAGCCCAGTGCAATCGCCAGTCAAGCAAATGAACAACACAAACATCAACAACACCAACAACTATCAGAATCAAATCACTACAAATGGTTCCAGCAATGTTAATAGTCGTAAGTATTTGGATGCTGCTGTTGTTTTATTGTGCGCCTAGCATATTGAAAGCAACGCCTGCTTCCAAAAAGTATAGAGCAGTTATTAATTTTTAAAATTTACCTTAAATTTTAATAACTTCATTTTTTTTTAATTTTTGTTTGTTTTTCCTTTGCTTATTTCTTTGATTGTTTTGTTATTATAATTTTTTTTCTTTATAAATGCAAATAAACTGTAAAAAAATACATTACATTTTTAGATTGAATTTCGTTGTAAAATATGCAAAATTTCCCAAAACATTCAATTCTATTAAATAACTATATTTATCATTTAGCTTATATGTATTATATATATAGCATAGTTTTTTTTTATGCATAACGTTTTTATTTCAATTTATTTAAATTATATAAAATACTGTTGTATATGTTAAACAAAATTCGATCTAAAATTTTAATGATTCTTTTTTTTTAGTTTAAACGCAGTTTTAGAAAAAAATTTAATTTTTCCAATGATCAAAAATAATGTTTGTATATTTTAATGCTTGGATATGGCTTTGTTTGATGATTAAAACCCTAACTAACCGCATTTCAGAAAAATTTTTAAAAATCCGTTGAAATGTGCTAAAATATTTTGAATTTCTAGTATTTATTTTTTGTTTTTGGTTTTATTTTTTTTTTTTTTATAATTATTAATATTGTGTTTATCTTGATTAAGCCTTTTTTTCTCTAAAAAAAAACTGTATTTAGTCGTGTGCCTTAAGCAGTTAAAGGCAACTTTTTAGCACAAAAGTATTGTATACTTTTAGTTGCTAATATTAAAAATGATTGAAAATTTATTATTTAACAGCAAACAAATTATTTCAAATTTCAAAATTTTAAAAATTTCTTATTAAAAATCAAACTTAAAAAATATATAATTTCTAAAATCAAATTCAAAATATTTAAGCATATTTTGAGCTCCCGCTGCTGCCATGTAAGCAATTTTTTTTCGTTTTAATTGCTTATTATTTTGTTTATATTTATTTAGTTTTGTTTTGTTTATATTCTTAACACGCATGTGATGAGTTCTTTTTTCTCTTCCTTTTCCATTTTGTTTCGTTTATTATGATTGCAACAACTAAACCAATTTAAAAAAAAAAATATGAATATCCATAAAAAAAAACAAAATTGAAAAAACAAAAACGAACAGCAACATCCAGCCCTTCCTCAAGCTCACAACAGCAAGAACCTAGACTTGATTCCGTTTCTCCAACACCAGAATCAACGCCGGAAAATCAAAAGTCAACAACACCAACAAGCCCAGCAACAGCGTCGCCAACAGATGAGCCTTCATATCAAAACACTGCAGCAATTATTGCTGCAACAAATACAACTGCAGCAACAACAACGTCGCCGTCAGAAACGCCTACTACAACAACGACGAACACTGCAAATTCGAAGCATTCTGCCGAGCAGACACTTAACAGTCCAAATGCAAACACAACATTAGCCGCTCATGCTGAAGAATCATCCATCACAACAACAACAACTACTACAACCACAAAAACATCGAACTCAAAGTCAACAAATAACGATGAAGTCATGAATAATGTTGCTGCTGCTGCAAGTGCTGCCGCCGCAACAACCAACACGACCACAACAAAAATCGCGAAAACTATGCCACCTTTGCCAACCGAGCAGTTGAACGGAAACGGAAATGCCAACACTAATGAAAACGGAAATGGAAACACAAATATTGAGGATAATAAGAAATCATTAGGTAATGAAACACTAAATGGTAGTAGAAAAAAATTATTAAATAAAAATCCCTTCGAAGAAGAAGAAGAACAAATCTACGAATTGCCAAAGGGTGAGTAGTAACAATTAGAAATGCAAGACCGAACAAAAAAAAACTCAACTAAACACAAAAACTGAACTGAGTGCAGCGGCGCAAAAATCAAAAGTGTTGATCAATATATTTAGCTAAGCTTTTTTTGTAAGGCATGAAATAGACGAAATACGTTGGCACGGTGAAAATTATCTTTTTGCATTTAAGGCATCGGTGCCTTCCTACTAGGTATTTAACGTACCAAAGCTAGTCTTAAAACAAACAGATAATAGATTCGGTCAATATATTGTTGATTATTAATTTAAAAATTTTTGTGAGGGAAATAAATGCAGTTAATTTTTTTTTCAAATAGAAATATTTTAGTTTCATATTAAATTCCTTTCGAGTGAATTTACTTTGCCACAAGCATTGGTTTAGCAAAAATTTTGAGTTTTCGAACTTTTTCCGGTGAGTAGCTTATAAAAAGTATTTTATATACTAAAAAGTGTATATTTAAAAACGTTATGCACTTATCAACAAATCCTAATAAACTGTAAAAAAATTCCCAAAAAAGTACTAAATTTCGAAAAAATATTAAACATTAAAATATTAAATATTAAAAAAAAAGAATTAACCAAGAACTTCACTTTCAAAAACAGTAAATTTTTGTGGAAGAGATAAAAAGGATAAAATCAAAATAAATCTCCCATTAGCTTTACCCTGGTTACCATGGTTGTAAATATAAAATTTTTGGTCTGTTCGGTAAAATGAATAAAAAAAAATGCAAGTAACATACCTACTATTAATTATGGTTTTTGCTGTATACGTTTACAATAAACAAAAAATAAATATATCTAATTATCGAAATAAACAATAGGTGTATTCACGATGAGGTTTATTTGGTCTTATATTATTATAAATTTGATAATAGTAAATTTTAAACATTCACAAAAACAATATACATTGATACACTCAATGTATCGTTATGCATATACCACTGGCTTCAACCTGTTATAGAGGCAAACTCAAAACTAACCCGAAAACTTATCGAAGCTAAGGACTTGCTTCATATCTACCATCGATTTCATCAGCAACTTGGTGTTTCAAGTAAAGCAGGACCAATAAATCAATTCAATGAAGATCTCGAATCTTATAACGCCCATAGTAGATCTCAACAAAAACTCTCGTAAAGAGCAGTTAAATGATTACTCCTAATCAATACCCTATTCCCAACACATTACTTCTCTCTCGTAACTACCAAAACGTAGACCTTCTGTTGTCAACTAACAGCCCAGTCTATTCGTTTGCAGACGAGCTCATTCCTATACCATTGCTTTGATGACCAATAAAACATAGCATTACCAAGACAATTCGTTCTTTAGTCGCTCAATAAAATTGTGGAATAATCTCCCTACGAGTGCCTTCCCGGCAGTTTCGAGCTAAAACAAATCTTCACTGACTTATACTCTTTTTTCTCACCCTCCCATTAAATTATCACTATCAACACTTAAGAGAACTACGCACCAAAATTGATACAGTAGTGCTTAACTCTCCTGAACTTTCCTATGACATTTTTACCTTTACTGAGACTAATCTCAACTCGGTCATCAAGAACACTAAGGTTTTTGCGTCTTACTTTTTGTTGTGTAGAAACGATGGACTCGATAAAGACGATCATTCCTCAGATTGTTGTGTCCTTCTTGCTATTAATAATAGTTTTGACCTTGCCTTTAGAAAAAATTACCATGCAGTGAATTTCGATATTGTGTATACATTTGATACCATTATATTTCTGGGAGATTTTAATCTTCTGAATTTGCAATGGGCGCTGTCAGATGATGAGTGCCACTATTTTTCTTTAAATCCTCAGTTGAGTGGAGTTAGCAACAACATGGATGGACAACTAGACCTTGTCTTTTCATTAGATTTCGATAATTGTATAGTTTCCGCGAGTAACCATCCACCGCTTTTACCCTATCTTGGAAAAATCTTAATGTATAAAAGTCAAGGGTCATGCTCCGTACCCTAAATCGCTCAAACTGTTCATAATTGTTATTTCTATGCTTTTTAAAACCTGTTTAGCCTGAGCCAGTATCTGTTTCGCTCATACTGTTCATAATTGTTTATTGCTAAGCCATTTAAGTTATGTTCAGCCTGAACCAGAACCTGTATATTATGTATTGCATATCTTATTGTTAGAAGACGAAGACTAGCGTCATTTTCCTCAACTACTAGACATTAAAATGTACATTATTATGTCTTGCTATTACATTGCTTTTTAAGATCTATCCAACAACTGAAGCAAAACCTGTTCAGCCTCAAGAATATATAAGCTAAACAGCAAACTGTGCACAAAAATGTTCATCCTGAAAGTATGCACACAATATTTATTTGATATTTATCAGTAACACCACATTGACGCCAACTGCATCGTAACAACATTCAAGGTGAATGTAAAAATATTGTCATATCGTCTGCTACTTAGTTATTTTGTTTCCTGCCCGTCATAGGACGGGCTTTTGTTCTAGTATTATCAATAACACACACTCCCAGAACGCGTAAAGTTTCAATTTTCGGAAAACTGACTGACGGAAAAAAGTGACGGCCGCGATCATGCGTGTGAAGTGTGTGGCACACGAGCTAACGAATCTCAAGTTCAATCCTCATCTCGGACAAAAGTTTTTTCTCTCTACAAACAATGGCAAATCTCAGAGAATAAATGTAAAGCTTCTTGAAAACATAAACTTAAGCCGTTCGAAGTCTGCATAAAACATGTAGGTCCAGTTCTCGGTCAATGGTGTGCAAAAATTTAACAATGCTCACAACACAATTGTTTTTAAGAAGCTCGGTAAATGTTCTTTCAAGGGCTGAAACGGCCAATTTGTTTTGTGTTTGTTTGGTGATCTTTGTAAAATTCAAAATTCTTATCAGTAGAATTCATTTATAAAATAGCTGATAATGCTGATGTAATTATTGATAATTTTGTTGCTATCTTCTATGAGATTATCTTCGACTGCTGTACACAATCAGTCCCTTTTGCTAGGCAGAAGAAGTTTTCATCATCTCCTCCCTGGTACAACAATACCAGTAATACCACTTCGTAATAAAAGCAACAGACTTTGGCGCGCATATTAAATTTATCGGTCTCTTTTTGACTATCTTAGTGATTATCTTCATGCATATAACTCTTTCACCGTCCTTTTTTAAAATATCTACGAGTCCTATCTTGCCCATATTCAATCTATTTAAGCTTAACATTAAGATTAAACATGAAAAGAAAATCAGATAACTATACATCCACTATTTCTTTGTCAGACTAGAACTAGCCGAATGTCATTGTAAATTCATTTATGAATACTGCGTTTAAACTGTTTTAACTATGCTTAAAACATTGCTGACTTCGGTGAATATTACTCTTGCTGATGTCTTAAGAAAGATACACTATTTAAAAGACGTTTATTCTTCTGAACCTGAACAACCTGAACCTCCGAATTTGTTAGCCTTTCTTTACTTTCTTTCTTTCCTTTGCAAAAAAATTGGTTTTTGGAATCACGAACTCGAACTATACGTAAATTTCAAACACTAAAAACACGTGCAAAAGTGCGTGATGAAGTGTAAATGGATTCACGATCTTAGGTAAACAGCATAAATTTGAAGCGCCATAACAAGTATTTTTTTAAACTATTTGGTCGAACCTATTGGGCCAAAGAATAATTTAATCATCCTATGAGAGAATTGAAAGTCATAAAAACGTGAACCCGTGTACACTTGAACACGTACTTTTGCAACTACATGTGTATTTCGTACCATTCACGTGCTGTTCATGCCATTCACAGGTAATACGTGTTCACGTGAAATAGAAAGCTCTAGTGTAGATATGTTTTTCAAATCGCACGCATAGATTTAAAATCTTAAGAAGCACTTTAGACAAAAATGGATTGAGTCATTATTAAAATATTATCGAGAAGAACCAGGACCAATATAATCCATTATTACTCACATGACACACAAGTGTAAAAACTGGTAAGCAAGTGTAAATATTTATTATCAAAACCATTCGCACAACCTCTCACAATTTAAACACACGATCAACCTACCTATCAACGACGCGCCGCTGCCTCAACTTTCAGTAAATAGTGTGTCAAAATTTGTTGTCGCTTTTTTGATGTTCTTCCAACTCGATGGTGCACGGTTAAAGGGATCTATAGTTATTTTCAAGTATTTTCAAATCCTCTATAATAAAGGGTGCTAAACACAAATGCTTTTGTATTCATTACACTAAAAAAAAAAAAAAAAAAAACAAAATATGAAAAAGTACACAGCGAGATTATTTTATGTTTTTTGTATTGTTTTTGCATTTTACACATATTTTATTTCCTGCTGCTGCTGCCTGCACGTTTATTTATTTTGTTATATTTTTCATTCATTGTGTTTTTTGTTGTTCTTTTATGCCATTTATATTGCCCACGATGCGAAAGCAAACTGTTTTTGAGGACAAAAATAAACGCTAACAATTTTAACAATATCTTTTTTAGTACTTAATGAACAGAAATTCTGACAAACTGACAACGTGAAAAAATGCTTTCAATGTTTTAATTTTAGTTATTTTTTCTTGAAAACACTAAATATTTTGGAAAAATATTCATGTTTTTGCTGTTTTAAAATGTTCTGATTTCTTTTTTTGTTTTTGCTTCTTCTTTCTAACTGCGCAGTTGCAACAACAGCCGATTTACCACCTGGTGTGCTCTATCGTGTTAAGGCCACCTACGGCTATGTCAAGGAGGACGTCGATGAGCTTAGCTTTGAAATTGGCGATATGATTCGTGTCATAGAATACGACGATCCGGAGGATCAGGTAAGAGCTGTACTTGAAGAAAAGATAATGCAGCGCACTTAAATTCAAATTCGAAATAGTTCAAATTTAGAAAATGTTGTCTTTGAGTAACTGACAAAATTACTACAATTTTTCTCTCAACCATTACTAAAATTAGTTCCTTTAGCGTCCTTTAGTGCTGAGTGTGTTCATGCTATGAAATAATTTCCTGTCTTTATTAAACGCAGTTTTTTATTGCCAATTTACAGGAAGAAGGTTGGCTAATGGGACAGAAAGAGGGCACCGATGAAAAGGGTCTCTTCCCCGCCAACTTTACACGACCAGTTTAGGGTAAAGTAACACGAACAACCACAACAACAACAGCAACAAAAGCAACAACATAAGCCAACAACAACGCCACAACGAGATAGCAGCTACAAACAACTTGTGCAGCAAATGAAAATGCAACAACAAGAACAACAATTACAAAATAACATGAAAATACAACAAATTGTTACATTTTTTTTTTGTTTTATATATAAAAATTTCTGTAGAAAAATCTTTTACTCTTTAAAACTGTTATATTTTGTTTTGTCTTTTTACACACACACACACATATATATATATATTAAATTTTTGAAATTAAAACAAAAATAAACACACCAACTAAAATATTTATTTATTAAAGTAACAATGTTCAATAATTTTCAAAAACGAAAACAAGCAAACAAATATTGAGCTTCCATAAAGAACATTTTATTCTTGTAAAAGTCGTTTGGATTTTTGAAATTAGTCGTCTAGCAAAATTTAAAAAAAAATAAAATTATTGTTACTGCTATGTTTGCAAAAAACTGAACAAATTGTATTTAAAATAAAGCAAATAAAGCTATTAAAGAAAGCATTCAATTAACGCTCATTTTAGGCGAAAATGCTTAGATATGCTAAATAAAAATTAAACAAAATTTATGCTAAACGTTCTACAAAATTAAAAAAAAAAATGTGTCGTTTTTACTTTACTTTTTTTTTCTTTTGTTAAGAAATTTTTGAAATAATTTCAACCTGTTTTCAGGCAAAACATATATGTTTTTAAACTGAGGCGCCATTTAAAGTAGAAAAATTATATTGAAATGTTAAAAACTATGAAAATAACTAATGTATTTTATAAAAAAAAAAATATTGTTTTTTTTTTAGATATATTAAACAATAAGAAGCACTTTAGCCAGTGTCACGCACGAATGTTTGATTACGTTTTAATTTTTTTTTATTAAATTTATTAACCAGCATTATTGATTGATTCTTTGCTTTAATTTTTTAAATTAATTTTCTTTAAAATTTTTCTTTTACTTGTTCAATTGTCTTAAGCATAACTTTCAAATCTAAAGAAATAATAAATTACTGAACTTAATTTGTAAATGATGTGAACAAACCCAACCAGTTTTTAAAAGAGTTAGTCTTGCAAGTAAAGAAGTCTTCTTCTATTCAAACGATGCACGAAATCAAACCAATGTATTTAATTTTAATTTTATTTTTATTTTATTATTTATCATTATTAATTAATATTATTATTATTATTATAACTATGATTATAACTACAACAACAATAATTTACAATCAATAAAAACATAAATAAACAAACCACTTGTTTTATTGCTATTTTTAACAGTTGACCCAAGCAAATAGATTTTTTTTCGACACTTGACACAGTCAAATCACTTAGATGGCGCTTACAACCGTTGGTCGATTTTGGCCTCGTCTAGAAATTTGCGCGAGCATCTTTTGTCGAGCCTTTGCTGGCGCCAGCTAGAAATTTCAAGCATCGTCAGGTTATCCAATGCCTGGTCTTTCCAACGGAGGTGCGGCTTTTCTCGTCTGCGTTGACCGGCGCTGGGTAACAAATCGAATAATTTTATATCGATTTCGACATATAGCTCGTGGCTCCATCGTATTCGGTACTTGGTATTGACACAGATTAAAACATAGATCTTGCGAAGGGTTTTTTCTCTCGAACGCTTTTAAAGTCTGCCCAAGTAGCTCCTGTTCGCAAGAATTATGCTTTGTATAATCTTAAACTTAGCATTGGAGGAGTTAGTGCTGGATTCCAGGTTAACAAAGTCCTTCGAATCCTCAAAGGAGGTGTTGTCAACAGTGACATGGTTTCTAAGACGCTGGGACTGTTTGTTTGTTGCCACAAAATACTTTGTTTTATCTGCGTTTACTGCAAGACCCATTCGACTCGACTCTGTTTCTAGCCTGGAGTATGCTGCACTGACTTCATGCTTATTATGGCCAATGATGTCAATATCATCAGCATATGACAGCAGCATAACACTCTTATAGAATATTGTGCCGCTGCGTCTCAGGTCAGCAGTTCGGATGATCTTCTCCATGACTATATTAAAGAAGTCGCAAGATAATGGATCACCATGTCTGAATTCTCGCTTGGTATCGAACGGAAGGGAGAGGTCCTTCTCTATTTTCACTGCTCTGCTGGTATTGTTCAGTGTCATCCTACAGAGACGGACTATATTTGCAGGAATACCAAACTCAAACAAGGTGGATCCTTATAGGACTATCGAAGACGGCTTATCAGGTCTGACGCCACACTGATAAGGTTCGATCAGTTGTTTGACGATGGGCTTCAGGCTTTCACATAATACGGTCGACAGGACCTTATATGCGATATTAAGAAGACTAATCCTACGGTAGTTGGCGCAAATACTGGAATAGTGGAATGGATTTGGCAGATCACACTGAGGTTAAAATCGTCTAGATAACATTCTTCCGACCATATACAGCATAGAAGCTTCGTGAAAAGAACTTCGCCTCTGTTCTTAAACGGCTTAGTCGTAATGCCACCGGCTTCTGCGGCTTTTTTGTTCTAAAGCTAAGATATAGCTGTTAAGACCTCGTTATAGTCGGGCAGCGGAACTTCAACGCTGTTATCCATAATGAGGGTTTCCGCGAGATCATCTCTATTGGCAGGATTCCAATAGAGAAATGATGAAGGAAATAATTCCTTAACGATTTTAAGAGTATTATTTCACCTATTTGTGATGAAATTCGATCACATTTTCTCTCTCACAAGTCATAACACACAGTAGGATAATGTTAAGTAGCTTTTACAAACATGTAAGCCAAGATCTTTTTGCAAAATGGCTGTGGGTAGCACCAATTCTTGTGATCGTCTCGAAATGGACAAACCTGGGTTTTCAGCCACACTCTCAGTTACAACTTGTGTCCGACCGAATATTCGGTTTCGGTTTCGGCCAGTTTCGGCCCTTTTAGTCAGTTTCGGCTATTCGGCATCAATATGGCCGAAACCGAAACCGAAACCGAATAACTCTAAACACTAAAAAGTTCCTTAAAGTGGTATTAAAAATTATCTCTTTATTTATTATTTTAAAGTTGAACTTTAATATTCAAAGAATATTTATCGTATGTATACGTTATTATTATCTGTTTGAATTGTTTTGTTTTTGAAAGCTTTTAATAAAATTTTAACAAAAAAATAAAATTTTTTTAAAAACAAATTTGTATGTAGACTTTCAGTTTCGGTTTCGGTTTCGGTTTCGGCCGAATATTACAAAAATGGCCGAAATTCGGTTTCGGTTTCGGTTTCGGCCAAAATTTTGGTTTCGGTCGGACTCTAGTTACAACTGATATCAACACTCATTTCTACATTATATATTGTATGAATCCCCATAAATAATGCACAAATATTTGAATAAGAGAAATTAATTTTTACCAGATTGCAAATTTTTAATAATAAATACCAACGTTTAATTGAGCGAGGTGGCAACTTGCTGCATATCCTTTGACAAAACTGCATTAACGACACATGAATCGTGCTGCCACCTACGTAAGTATTCAAGAACATTGCTTGCATGAGGGAATTTATATACGAGTCGCGTGACATTTTTTCAACTCTCTTTTCAAGTTTCAACTTTATATTCTAATTAAAAATAAAACATATTATGATGAAACTACAAAAATTATAAAAACACTGGATTGTGCTATCAGAGTATTATTCGAGAAAATGTACACATACATCATGAATTACCAAGCATTTCCAGTTTCATATCTGTGTTTGATCTGTTTCTGTGTTGTTTTTTGTTTCTGTTCAATATTCAAACACACAAAAAAAAAATTAATATTCAAAATCAATTAATCAATTTATCGATAATCGTTAATGGGTCGACAATTGCTTTATTCGATTTGAAAAAAAAATATACTATTTTATGTATAGTTATAACTATTTTTTTATACACCAAATAAAATTCAATTAATAGAAAAGCAGTAGAATGCCTTCATGACAGCTCGGATTTCATGTATTGCTAGCACATATACGATAAAACCACTGTTTCATGCAATAAAACCACAGCAATAACGGGTTAAAATTCCCCAGTAGGTCTTATATGCTTTTTATGGAACTCCTCAAAAATGTCTGTATGATTCTTGTGCTGGTGCTAAGATAGAAAAACCTTGCGAAAAGTATGGCTTCATTAAATACAAACTGTAAGAATCTTGTCCAGTAAAGTAACAGTATTTCCGTCCTTATCTTTTCATTAAATCAAACAATTTTTTAGCGCTTATGTAAATGAGATACATATGAACCCATAAGTGGCAGAAGTAGTTATAACATATTTTCAGATATAATTAAAATTTTCAACTTAGTAAGAAGGCTTTCAAAACAGGTCGTTAACTTTTAAATTGCTAAAAAGATATTTTTTATCACACTCAATAAGCTTTCAAAAATTTACAGCATATCGCACACTAAATACAAAACAGTCACAACTCAAAATTTTTTTATACCGACTTTTTGTTATAAATCAATTCACAAAACACATATCTCACTATCTCTTTCATTATTTTCTTCATCAACTTGACGAATGAAGTTTGTGTGTTTAAATGAAAATTGCTTTTCTTCTCTAATATCAACCAAAGGGTTTTATTTTTCGCTTCTCCTAAAAAGTCATGTATTTTGAGTTGTGACTGTTTTGTATTTAGTGTGCGATATATTGAATCTGATGCAAGCGTTAGGTCTTTACCTCAGTCAATTGAATGCATGGTCTGGATGGGACTCAAACCCATGACCCTGGATTGGCGTCCAGCATGCGGTCAGGGGAGATTACGATTTCCGGGGTGCCGCGATTTGACGATGAATTGGAAGAGTACTCTCAATATAAATAAGAATAGCCAAAGGAAAAGAAGATTAATTCATTTGTTTTCGATTTATCAATTTTTTAATTTTTGTTTTTTGTTATAAGGTCTATGAAGACAATTGGTTATATTATTCTAAATATAAAATCGATCTTAATGATTTAGGTATTATTTAAAAGGTTATATATATGACTTTTAGAAAAATTTAAAATGAACGAAATCTGTTGAGTACTTTGTATTGTATAGGTATTTTTATGCAAAAAAATAATATTTTCTTACACAAAACCGTTATTTTCTAAAAAATTACCGTTACTACTATAGATTAAAAAGAGTAAATTATTAAAGCCTGAAAATTTGTCTTTCATTTGGTATATGATATATATGATTTATTTGAATTTTTGTGGTGTTTTTTATGATTTAATGATTTGCCCTTGTACGGAAAGTTGTTTATTTCACTCATATTTACCTTAAATGTTTTGCTTTCTAACTCCATATTTTCGAATATGGCCAATACAATAAACAATTGTTATTAAGGCAACATTGTAGCTATAATATTTATATTAGAGATGTAACGTTCAGTGATTTGGCCGGATACCGGATATCCGTCGAACTGCTAATCCGCATGACCGTAAATCCGGAATCCGGATAGTGGGTCCATTGGTTGGTTGTTAACAAACTAAATATATTTCTTATTCGAAATGCTACAACCATAGCACAATAATAAAGAAGCTCATATTAACAAAGCAGTTTTATATGCAATAACACTAAAGTTCAGCTACTACAGCTTTTTCGCACTTTCTCAGTAAATGTCATAAAAAAATTTAATAGTAAATGTAGGCCGGCTATCCGGCATACCGGATGGTAACCGGATATCCGTTACATCTCTAATTTATATTAATTAACGGGATTTTCTAGCCAGTGAAAAATTTGTAATTTGAAGTTGATCAGTTTCGGACATTGGTTTCCATTGTATTAAATTGAATAATTGATATATGCTTAAACCATTAACGAATGCAAATGTTGTCACAGTCAATTGCGATTTATATGACCATTTGCCAAAAAATGCATTAATGATAAATTTAAGATCTATTGGATATTGGCAAAAATATAGAAAATTTTTGAACAGATTTTTTAACTAACAAAAGAATTGGAAAATTTAAATTTTAAGTAATATAGTATGAAATTAACAAAAAACATACATATTTTTATATATCAAACAAAAGGTCTAGCTGTAAGCTTTTCAAAAAAAAAAATATATTTTTAGTAACTTAATAACGTAAATTTTTTCGAAAATAACGGTTCTTTTTATTAAAAAATTCAACTTTTGAATAAATTCGCTTATAAAACTAAAAACATTGTAACAATGATGTTTATAATAAATATATTTGAAAGGTCATTTAATGACCTTTCAAATGACATACCAATCTTAAAGATCTATTGAGTACCGGCAAAGATATAGATGTTTCTTTGAACAAATCTTTTAACAAAAATTTTTTTTTTTTAAATCGATAACTCGATAACTAATAAAGCTATCGATTTTTTATGCGATGAATCATATTTTTTGTTGTTCTCTACCAGAAAACACTTTCAAATCGCGGCGCTTCGGAAATCGTATCGTGCCCGCGGTCAAACTGGTCATAAATTAATTTCTAGCCCTTGGATAACTTAGAGAAAAACTAAACAAAGTGACCATTTCCGTCCTTCAAAGGACTTCAACCGAGCTTCTCTGTCGAAATTTCGTTTATTTTTTCACATTAAATTTAATAAAATTTTTTATTATATCATTATGTAAAAAATCGTTTTCAATGCAAAACAAATAGTCGATTAAAAACTTTTACAAGTGTGGCAGCTGTTTCGGTACAAGTGGCAGCACTCTTTGGGTACTGCTGTCGTTCTCGTTCTTTTATGTCAGAGTTTGTCGTTTTGTTTCATTTCGTTTTGTGTGTCTTTTCTCGTCGTGCGATCGTCGTTGTGTTTGTGTGTGGTAATGAAGAAAATTTTCTAAAATAAATTAAGAATTACGGAAAAAATATATAATTTATTAAATATATTTAAGTGAAAAGAAGGAGAAGTACTCAAGTGAAAAACCTTGCAATGTGCTGTAATTTTAATATCCTAAAGTGGAAAACTATGTTTTTCTTGCGGCTGGACTGCGCTGCTGCTGAGTATCAGCTTAAAATTTTAATTTAACTCTTGTGAAGAAGTAATGCAACGGAGGAAAGAACTCCGTTTAATAAAAGTTATGAACTGGTGAACTGGCAATAAGGAAGTAAAACATTTAATATAGAACGGTTTTTTTTTTCGCCGATTGTAAGAAAGTGTCATAAAATTGTGGAAAAATGAAGCGCTTATGGAAAATTCTATGTTAGCCGGGTTTCGCGATAAATGCAGAAAATTTTCCCTACATCTACATCGTAATCTAAGCGGTGGGGGTGCGCCTTGAGTCGAGTCAAGTCGCCTCTGACAATCTTACGCCCTGCTATATGTGCGGTTCATTAACCTATTTTGTAAAATTAACTAACTCATTTTGTGTTGCTTAATTCTTTCGAGTCAAAAATTTTGGCGAATACCTAAAAAATAAGGAAAACCTGTGAAAATAATTGGCATGGTTTTTTCGTGTACATAAATTTGAAAGCAAAAAGCTGTCTAGAGGATTTAGTTGAGTAAAGGATTAGGCTAGAATCTAGTGGTGGTGTTTAAACAATGCTAAAAGGGCAGAAAGTTAACAATTGAAAGTTATTTTCTGCACCTGAAAAAGTTAATTTTTTCATAGTGGACCTCGCCCGTCAAATATACATCGTCGCCGCTCGTCTGCTTGTTCGTGTGTATTCGTTCGTCGGTAACATAGTTTTGCACCTCTGTACCGATCACTGCTGTATACCGAAATTGGAATTTTGACAGTTGCTCTACAAGACATACGTTAAAAAGAGACAACACTATGTCATAGGAGCAAAGAAAAGCAAACGAAACGTCATAAAATTCTAGCTATTCTCTTGTGCACTGTTCGTTAATCAAATTTCATTGATAAGTGCGAAACATGAAAGAAAAAAAAACAAATTTACAAAATCTGCAAACATTGAGCAGATTTTCTGCACAATTTTGCAATTCAACCCGCATTACTCGCGTACACCCTCTATTGATGTACAATTTTTTTATATTGATATTTTATAATTTAGTCTTATGCTATGGCCCTTCCTATTTCTTAATTCTCACTATCTAATTTTTTTTTCTTCTAAACTTTCTTCAATTGCAGAATTCTAATGAAAGCGCAAAAAACGAAATGCATTTTTATAATTTTAAATTGAGTTGAGTTTGTTGTCATTAAGTCCAAATTAAATTATTGGAATTGAACGAAAAATAGTTTTGGAGAAACTCTTTCCAAAAACAACAACAACAACAACACGTTCCTTATATTCAAAATGCTAGAATCTAACTGCTAAGAATAAAGAAATCAACATCTATGCCAACAACTTCAACAAGAAATTACAACAAAAAAAATAATTACCGAACACCAATCAATTGCCGCATTACAAACAACAAAAACAACAAGAACAACAAAGCAAGGATATCCCTGTTTGCCCCATTTTTATACGATTTTTATGTTGATATAAAGTGTGCAACAACCAAAATAGTTTTATTGGTAAGTTTTTTGTAAGCAATAAAAAAACAATAAATAAAATATTGTAACAAAAATATTTAGGTACAAACTTAATGGCAGCTAGCCGACCAAGTTTAGCGAATGTTTGCTTACTTTATGGTGTTAATTGAATAAGACTTCAATTGCTGTGCGAATTCAAACTTTCATAAAGTGCGAAGATTTTTTTAATAATTTGCGTAAGTCAGAAGGTAATTTTTTTCTAAAAAGTACAGAGTACTAAAAGGGTTCAAATGAAATATGCGCACTACTTTGTCTATCTTAAAACTCTTAAGGTTAAACAAGTTTCGACAGAATAGTCAAACATGTTCTACTATACAGTCGATAGCATCCAACACACCAACCTGCTAGCCAAACTCGATCAACTAAGAATCCACTTTCAATTACTGAAATGTTCACAAGAAATATCCTATTCAAAGACTTAGGTGCCTACATCAACTCGAAGCTCAGCTTTGATGTCCAATTGGAATACATAATATCCAAAGCAAATTCAACTTTAGGCTTGGTGAAACGAAACTCTAAAAATTTGAAGATTCATATACGAGAAAAACCCTATTTTCAAGTTAAGTGAGATCAATCCTCGAGTATGCAAACATAATATGGAACCCAATTTTCGAAAACTCTATCAACAGGATCGAAAATATAAAAAAACGTTTTAAACATTTCGCATTACGTCGCTTGTACACATGAGAAAATATACAATTTTTAACATAATGTTTATCAAAGATATAAAAGATGTTAGAATGAATTCCTCTGTACTACTTTTTCTCATTCCATTCCACATTCCCGCTCGTCCTCTCCGGCATTCGAACTATTCCACATACCAAAACACAGAACAAATTATGGTGAACCAATGACGAGATGCCACTTTAATGAAAATAGATACATCTTCAAGAACCAGTGGGAAGAAACCAAAAAAAAATACTATAATACATTTTTTTATTTAAATTGAAGCTCTTTTTATCGTTTATTTCTACATATAATTTAGAATTAACTAAGTAATCTGTAATGGTAAAACTCTATTGTTTTTTTTTTTCAAGGACTAGATGTTTGTATTATTAAAAGTTTGTTGTTGCCTCCTAGTCTCCATAAATATTGGATACAGAGAGTATAAACATATCTGTATGATATCGTCGATGTACTCATCAAAGCAATGAATTGCATCCACATGTACAAAAAGCGACACCGAAGGGGAAACTCAAACCTAAATGGTGGTCTTCTGAGCTGAGTGGCTTTTGAACCAAATGGAAAAGTCTCTTCAACAAAGTAAAAAGTTCGAGAGCTACAAGGTAGCTCTACATTGACAGACAGTGTAGGACATTGAAAAAGAGTTAATTCTGTTTACCAGGAAATATAAAATTCCGTCTTTAACACCAATTCGTCTAAATAAGTGTGTACTATCTCTCAAAGGTAATGCAAAATACCTTATTCTCGATAGGAAGCTCAGCTGGAAGATAAACACTTTAGAGCGAAATAAAAAGCGACAATTGCGCTGTACACATGTAAAAAAGTTATATGCTAGGTGGGGTGTCTCCCGAATAGTTCACTGGCTGTACACTGGAGTCAATGGACTTATATTTCCGTATCGAATTGCAATATGGTGGCCAGCCTTGGGTATGGTCGCTTACTTTAAGATACTCCAAAAGTTTCAAAGAATAGTATCTATATTTTATATTTTCCGACAGCCAGGCTGCGATCAAATTATTAGAACAACTGACCAGTAGGTGAACATGGCAAAAAGCAGCACAAAATGAATGTCGTGTTTTATTGGAGGAAAGATCTAATTATTTATGTATCAACCTAATATGGGGTACCTGAGCATGAAGGCGTTAAGGATAATAAAAAGGTAGACGACCTCGCTAGAAACGGTACCTTGAAGAAATCAGTCGTTCAGAATCCACCAGAAATGCCACTAGCTTCTCTCACGCTGCTGTTCAGAGCTGCTTAACTCTCTACCTGTAAGAAATCTATTCTAATTTGGCCGTCTCTTGATCTCAAGTGCTCTACAGCGCTGCTCTCGCTGGATAGTTAAGACCTATTCATTCATCGTAACAGAACACTGCTTCATAGGCAGACATGCTACCCTAATAAACCTTTTTGGAAATAACTTCTGTAGAAGCTGCAAAAGACACACAACTCGAAATTTTCAGTTTTTAGGAAATGCTCTAAATTTACTTATGTTTTTTAAACGACTTCCTAATAAACAAAGATGTTGATATACTCTACATTTTGTCTCTTGTCTCTTTTATAGTTAGGTTGTGATATGTTAACTGCTCACTCACATCTAAAGATCTTAAATAGGCCACCATAATACAAAAGACATGTATATAAATATATTTATTTCAAGAATTCTACTTTGATATTGCTATTTTTATTGTTCTGCTCCCATGCATTTTTAAGATAAACTATGTCTAGTTGAGTAGCTTATCCCACAATGTGTGCGTACTTAATCACTTATCTACATTTTATCTGAGTCAAATGTAAACTATGCGCCATGTTCACCTAGTAGCTACTACTTTACGTCTTGACGTTAAATTAAACATTATCTTAGTCACACTTTATTAAAATTAACACATGTATCTCGTCAACAAATAACAATAGCAGTACAAAAACGAATTAAATAATCATAAAAAACCCGCATTTGTCCAAAGAAAATATAAATTGTTCTACTCAAAATATAACACAGCTCCTACACACTCTCTTTAAGCAGCGAGTTTAAACCATAAAATGCAGTTTCCGAAAACTTCTTCGCATATTGTACGCATTTAAACTAAAGCATAGTTAAGATGTTGGTGGGATTGTTAGGCGTAGAGGAAGTGTTGTTGTAACAACCACAAAATTGCATTCATTTATGTAGCTTTAGTCTATGCGCTGCAGGCTGGAAATTATTCAACAAACAATGTCAACTGAAATCAATCAATATTCCAACAATGCAACATTCTAAAAAATCAAAGTCTTTGTCAAAGACTTTTAAGCATTAGTTGTGCTTTGCCATAGGCTTATGTTTCAAACCCACCCTTAGCTGTACTTATAGCAAAAAACCTTAATTAAAAGGCTAGTCATAATAAAGTTAATAAAATGCTTTTTATTTACTTTTGAGCTTTTGTGTGAAGCGGCAACTGGTTATGTATGTAATTCTTGGTTAGTTTTTTTCTTCTATTATTTCCAGAAAAATTCGCAACTACACGCTAAATTAGTTGTTTTCCTTTCGCATAGAAATTGAGATACTCTTCAATAGAACATTTTTGCCAACAATGTCTTGTGTCGTTAATTAGATTTGGCTGTAACTAATTTTGTGGGTCACCTCGTGCAAAGTGTTTTTTTTTCTTTTGCTTATGAAATGCGCTGAAGTGAAACAAGAGTTACTGGATCATATTACACTGTATCTGGCTTTATTAAATTCTATAATAAAAAAAATAGCCATCTATATTTATTTGTAAGAAGTACTTTTTTGCGAACTTTTGTTTGTAACTTCTTATGCGACAAATAAACGCAGCTTTCATGGCCCTATTTTATAAAAGTTAATTTAAAGCAATTTGTTTTAATAGAGTTTCGTACTTGATATATTTATTTGAAAAATATCTAATATTTATTAAAAACAAAACAAGGCGTTAGTAACTTTTAATATACATAGAACGTGTGTACGATCCGATGTCCAAGTGCACCAATTTCTTGTTGGTGGTTATATTTACTAGTATTTTCCCACAGTTCTCAAATTTTAAACTGCAACTTTCAGTAGCACAAAGATATTCCATTATAATTAGGGTAAATATTTGACCACCAGGACCTATCAGAGAGTTGCAAGTGTTAGGTCATTTTTATTTAGGCCCATCATTTAAATGCACAGGATTATGAATAAAAAGTCATGGGAAAAAATAACTATTGTAAAGAATACTTTCTGAAAAAAATAAATTATCCTAAAGAAACACCAATATTTTTTGTATTCAATAGGAAACCCAAGAATTTTTTTAATTTTCTTAAAGTAGTACCAGATTTGACACAAGATCTGCGGATTTGATTGAGTTGTTATAAAAAAATCTTAACAAAATTTTAACTTCACGATATTTACCGATATTTCAAATATAAAGAAGAAAATTTCAATGAATTATACTCTTTTTAAAAAAAAAACACACCTAAAGAAAAACAAATTTTTCATCTGAAGCAAATTTTGAACTCATATCAAAACTTGACCATCCTCCTGTTTTGGAATGAAGTATATATGAAGTTGTATATAATTAAAAAAATATTTCCTTGAAAACATCGGTTGTCATACGTGTTAGAGTAACAAAAAATCACTCGAAAACAGAGAACAACACAAAAAGTACGGGAACGCTTTACGGACAAAAATTGTACAAGCTGTCAAAAAAAATTGTTTGTCCAGCGTTGATTTGATTTGAAGCATCGGCAGTGCAGACGACTTGCTTAAGTTTTTCAACAACATTGAAATTAATTCTTATTTATATTAATATTTTAATAGAATAATATTTTTTATTTGTAATTTCTTTGCTATCTTATAAACAGCTGATTTTAAGCAGTTTGGCACTTTTACCATATTTGTCAAAAGAAATTATTCGGACTAAAAGTCTAAAATTTTTGACATGGAGGGGACATTTATTACTCTCTCTATTGCTCGGACTAAAACCTGCTAAACTGGTAAATTGGAATAAAAATTGAAAGGCCGGGAACAGAAATTTGTATAGATCAAGCAAGGAAAAGTTCTTGTGCGTTTGAAAATGTGCACTGATCGGCTTTGGATTGAACTCGATGCATTGTCCGTTATTTCTTTCAAAACTTTAAATTTCGTAGGAAAGTTTTCATTAAATAAATTTATATTTTTACTGGGAAGCATTTACGAATTTCATGACCCGAGCGCACCCATATTTTGTAAGTTCATGGGTGCCTTCTTGTGTTCTTCAATCCCGTCCATATTTGTTTTTACAACAAAATCTTAAACATTTGTTTTTCTATATTTAAAAATATTTCTAACTTTAAGGATATAGTTTTTCCAGTAGTCTAAAATACCAGATTCCATACTTCGTGTCTTAATATAATACACTTTGATACAAGTAATTATTTCCGGATATATTTAACCCTTCAACTATGGCAACTGCTTCGATTGGGATGATCTTTTGTTTTTTTTTTTTTTTTAAGAAAATTGAAAATAAAAATTACGTTTCTTCATGGTTTCGCAAATTTATTTATTTGAAACATTATTTCAATGTTTTTCTTTAAAACATAGTATGATGCATATCTGCAACAAGTGTGTTGAAGGGATGATAAATTCTTGGTTTAAATACAATTTAAGCTATTGGTTTAAATAGATAAAGCAACGCCACATTTATTACACTCTGTTTGTGAGAAGCCTGTGCAGTTTGAAAACTTACAACGAAGTTATCTTTCGGACCAGACAGGCCAATGCCCAAACTGATCCTGACGAACCATTTGATTCGGCATTTGTTGTGGCGGTCCTTTTTTAGACTTAGCTTGCAATTCATTTTAAAGATTAGAGTTTAGTTTTCCTTTTTTTACTAATGAGTCCATTTTCGTCAAAACGTCTGTTATCTCGAGTCGAAAATCAGCTGAGTTAAGAAGTTTGCTGACTGACGGCTTAGCCTTGTGCAAACATTTATATAAAAGCCAAGCATTGCTTACTGATAGGCCCAGAGGTGGTAAAAAACTCTTACCTGCCACCTTGTGCTTCTAATTAAAATGTTATATCTTCAGATTATACTATCGATCAGATCAACGCCTCCCATGTAGCTATTATATTCTGATATAGTAAATAGACCGTTCAATTTCAAAATATTCCTTTTTATTTATGTCATATCGACGCGCAATATCCTAGGGAAGAACACCGTCGTAATTTGATGCCAAAGATACAACTTTATTGTCCACCCATGAAGTGAACGATATATCAGCACCACCATAATCTGCGACATACTCGATTGAAATACCACGAGCACATTTTTTGAAGTTTGTATTTTCTGGCAGTTTACAGTTTGGAATTCTGTTCTTTCTTATTGTACCCAAAGCTAAAATTCCATCATCCGATAAATATTTTAAAAGTGGTAATGAAGTAAAATAATTATCGAAAAACAGGCGGTAATTTTTATGCTTTGGAACCATAAAGCCTGAACTACCGCTTAGCACATACATTTTGTATCCCCATTCTTGAGGCTTGTTCAGATTATCACATATCTTTTCATGTGATGCCGAGCTTTGGTTGAGCAAATCTTTTCATCAACAGTCAAGAACTGCTCCATTGGAATTCTAGCGAAATTGTTTTTTAGTTCTTTTACAAGCGGTCTTATTTTGAATAGCCGATCATGACGAGGTTCAGAAGCAGACAAATGGTTCTCATTATTGTTGAAGTGTATGTGGCGTCTGATTTCTTCGAATCTTTTTTGTGACATAACGTTTTGAACTGCAGACATACCAATATTTTTTGACCAGTATTTCGTAACCCTGGGCATGTGTGCAACCGACATAAAAAATAATGCTAACAAATTGCCGGATTTCTTCTCCGTCTGGCTAGTACTCTCTTTCGTCATCTCCTGAAAAGTCTAATTCATCTTCGCTATCCAGACTGTTTATAATCCCAGCAATTTGCGATGAAGATAACCGATTTGCTGCCAATATAGCTACAAATAAATGAATATTGAACATAAAGTATTTTACTATTTTTCAACTCAAAGATACAGCAGAAACGCACTAAGTAAAAAATTTCTGAGAAAATTAAACATATGCTAAGTATTGAAGAGATTTTGGCAGCACCCGAAACAATTTAGAAAACATAAAATGCCGAAATACATCAAATGCAGTTAGAATAGTTTTTGAATATAGATTGCGAAATAAATAAGTTGAAACGGTATGATGCAGAAATGCATCACCGCCATACAAAGGGTTAAGTTCACCTCAATTTTTGGATTTGAGATTCCGTTAATGCCATGATATCAAGATAATGTCAAGATAAGTTAAACAAAAGAGGTAATTTTTATAGTTTATTTATGATATAATTTATTTAATAAGAAATGCATACTTAATATTCTGTATGCATAAAGCACCATGTTTTTAATATATATCCCTTGTATATGTCAAAAAACTGAATGAACAACTTACTTCTCATGAAAAGATTCTAGTTATTTTGGTACAAGCTATCAGAAGAAAAATACATTTCTTTCCTGCCAGTGACGATGAAATTACTGAACCACTCTAGTATATTGTTTTCGTGGTTTTATTAAATTTCTTTTCTAATAACAAATAACTTAATTTTTAACTCATCAGTCCAAAGAATATTGCTCTTTCTTAATGAGGCTTATGCAGCGACTATTATCTTCCTTGAACGCAAGTAGTTTTTAAAGAATATCTTCATACGGCGTGCATCCAATTGCAATGGAAGGAGGTAAAAATAGTTTTTATTCCGAAAGCGGGAAAGAACTCGAAAGATCTGGTCTAAAAGATCTATAAGTCTATCAGTCTTCCTGCTGAAGTCTTTGAAAATAATGATAGATGAATATATTGGCTATAGCGTTGATTCCGAATTCGAGAAGGCACGGCCCTACACTCTAGTAAGCTATATAAAACAATTTTTTAACTATAAGATATATATTATGGTGGCATTCTCGGATCTCGACGGTGCCTTTCACTATATCTTTCCGGGGACAAATCATAAATACGCTAAAAAGGCTTCGGATTGATGAATCACTGTGTACACTGATCAACAACATGCTGACCAGTAGATTTATCAATGCTTTTCTAGAGGCTTCAAAGGCTAGAATGTTTGTTACTAGAAGCACCCCTCAGGGGCTTGTTTTATATGCTTTGCTACGGCACTACTGCTAAAGATCTCAGTAAACGAGAGATGCAAGGTGATTGCTTATGTCGACGAAGTTGCTATTGCTGCAAAGGGAAAGTATCCTAATTCTTTCTCGGAGCAAATCAGGTCAGTACTCTCTGATCTAAAAACTTAGGCCAATAGCCGCGTTTAATGGTCGTGCGGTTTAAAAAACGCGCTAGTTCTTTTCACGACGAAATATAAGATTCCGCCCATTACTTCTCCACGTCTAAGTGCCACTGAGCTATCCTTCGCGGACTAAGCTAAAGATATAGGAGTTATTTTGACAGAAATTTAAGCTGGAAACCAAATATTCTTGAGCATTATAGAAAAGACAACGTCGCTCTGTATGCCTGTAAGCAATTCTATTCTCGCTCCCGAAGTATCAGTTCGTTTCAACACCGATTACGTAACTGCCAAGCCCTTTTTTGATGACATTGGCAGTCATGTTTTTATTGAAGGAGCCATAAAACTCGACAACAAGTTCAATGGAGACGTCTTTTTGTGGATCCAAAAATTAGAACCTAGAAATAAGGGCTATGTTTAAAGCTACAGAATGGCTGAGGTATAATGAGCTATTGACACGTGATATCTACATTTTACGGACATTCGAGCTGCTATAAAATCCCTTGAAGGAGTTTTCCTAACATCATCGGCAGTTCTCAAATGTCGGTTGTTTCTAAAAGAGATGGCTGAGAAGTTTGACATTCATCTAATCTGAGTGCAGGGCATAATAGAGATATTCCTGGAAACTGTGGAACTGATGGGATCGCTAGGGAAACGCTCATACCGAATATGAAAACACTAGGAGATTCACAATGCTGTAAATTTAACAAACTCATGCTGTGACCCAGGTTTCCTTTTGCAACAAGTTCTGGGTGGTTCTCAATAGGTTGGTCTATTGGGAGTTGTAGAGCAGATCCTTGTGGTATCACAATGGACGATTCATGAAACAAATTTCTCTTCGACTTTGAAATTGTAATATTGCCTTCAAAAGGCATTCTCTTTCAGTAAGAGTACTTATTATTTAATTCAAACCCTCTCTTGCTTCAACCGAAGGTCACTTTTGTATAATTATTAATCTGTCTGATCTGTCTGTCTGTTTTCCTGGCTTTATTTACTGTTTTGTAAAATAGTGCTTTATTATTAATAAATATATGAGGTAGGTACCAGAAGAATTCTTGCCATTCGCCATTCGTCAGAACCTTGTTCCATGGACTTGAAGTTCAAGACAATTAGATTATAATCAACAGCACAAAAAAAAAATAGTAAAAAAAAAATGAACAAATCAGTCAATAGTTTTTGTAGTAGTATGGGTCATGTTTGAGCCACGAAAAAGAGAAGCCCTACAGATGTGCATCATGACGGCAAATTGAAAAAAAAAACACCTTTTAAGATAAAGCAAAAAAAAACAATAAAAAAATCGCGCCACACAAATGTGTTCACTTTAGTTCGCAGCAGATTATTTGCCACTTAAGATGCGAAAACGACATGGAAATTTTTAATAAATATTTTTTTAATTTTGGCATTAAGTTGAGAACTTCGCTAGAGTCAACAACGGCTGGGTTTGTGTTAATCTTGGCTTACCTAAAGTTTATCTTTAAAATATATTTTAAAAATAAAATCTAACTGCTTTTATCATTACTAACTCATTCTTAATTTTTGATTTTTATTTCAGATATTTATGGAATTTTTTAACAAATCGTTACAATATAAAAACCGTAGTCATCAGTCGTACGTTATACTGTTCAGCGTTATATTCTGGTCATAAAACTAAGTAATTTTTTACTGCTCCTGGATAAATAAATATAAACTAAAATAACAAAAAAAAAAAAAAAAAAAATAATTAAAGACTTTAAAAGCAAATTCATGAATACGTAAGGCATAGAAGTTTGCATGGACAACAGCTCCCGCAACAACTACAACAACAGCAACAACAACATACAACAATTTTATACTATAATTTTTAGTAGTCCAAAAATAAGCAATTTGCATGTTGAAGTCCAGCAGTAGCCACAGCAGGAAGAATACAACCAAATCAATTGCAGCAATAATACACTGGAACACTACTACTTTTACAACAACAGCAACAAGAACAACAACAGCAACTGGAACCAGTAAAACACGCACGCACTAGTTGAGCAAAGAACTCGAAATTTTATTCAACTTCTACTGTTTTTCAAAAATATTTAATTTATTGAATACCAGCAGTCGAAGTAGAAGAAATTGAGGAAGCAGTTGAAGCTGTCAACAGGCGGGTGGATAAACAGAAAAGTGTGGCAACAGGGCGGCAGTAGCAGCAGGACATTGTAGCAAAGTGTTTATTGTCTCGAGACCAAAGTTAAAAGCAGCGAAAGCAGCTAAAAATTAAGTTAGTATGGAGTGCTGCCTATCGGAAGAAGCTAAAGAACAGAAGCGCATCAATCAGGAAATCGAGCGTCAGTTACGTCGCGACAAACGAGATGCTAGAAGGGAACTTAAGCTACTGTTACTGGGTAAGCTACTGATGTAAAACTGAAGGTGCTTTTATACTTAAAAGCAAGTTTAAAGAATTTGAACTAAATTTTGAGAAGTTGATATATCCCTTAAAAATTTTGATGAAAAATTTCTATTTCATACGTTATAAGCATTACTTAATAACTGTGTTTTGCAACTTGCTTTTGTCTGAGTTAAATCCAATAATGCAAAAAATCCATCGAATTATTCCAACGTTAGTTCAAAACAAGGGTTGGAACTAATAGCTAAGGTTCGCAATTATGCCTTTTTTCCAGTGCACAATACTATTTTTTCCCTCCACTCAGAATAAGACCTCATGACTCAAGCTTGGCACAAACAATATTTATTTTTCAAATATGTTTATGAACCATCTGATGCTTATGTCATAAATAGCCTATTCGTGTACTTGTTTTCTTTGTTCTGGGAAGGGGCTAGCTTGAACGAGTGGCTAGTATCTGCGATCATTTAATATCTAAACCGGATATTCGGTCTTTCTGGCATTCTCGAACCATGTAATTAGGATTCAAAAATCCTACTGGCTGTTTCGTCGTTGAATATGTGATCGAGCCATAGTAATCGTCGGTTTTTGCATTCCGTAGTACGTCTACGGCTCTAAAGAGCTTGTAAACTAAATATCCGTCGCAATATTTTTCTTTCAAAGATGCTGAAAAACTTATTTATTTCATATTACCAAGCATGTCTAATAAGTCGACGAAATTGCTATGGAAATTTATTAAAAAAAATTTTACTTCTATCATCCATCTCCTCTGGGTGAATTTTATACACTCTTGATACCTATTGAAAACAAGATTTTAATAAGAAATAACAACTGTTTGAAAAATTAAGATACATCTTAACCTTACTTCCCTCCAGGTACTGGTGAATCCGGCAAGTCCACTTTCATCAAGCAGATGCGAATTATTCACGGTAGTGGTTACTCCGAAGATGATAAACGAGGTTACATCAAACTAGTGTATCAGAACATATTCATGGCCATGCAGTCAATGATCAAAGCCATGGATATGCTGAAGATTTCTTACGGCAACGCTGAACATGGCGTAAGCATAAACATATATAAACATAGCTATTATGAACAAATTAATTTATTGCATTTTCCGACTAGGAATTCGGCGAACTTATAATGAGTATTGACTACGAAACAGTTGCAACATTTGAGGATCCCTATTTGTCAGCAATTAAGGCGCTCTGGGCAGATACTGGCATTCAGGAGTGCTATGATCGAAGAAGAGAATATCAATTGACAGATTCTGCTAAATAGTAAGTATTCGTTAACCTCTCCAAAACATTACGAAATAACTACAAAACGACAAGAGACTTTAAATATCTTCAAAGAACAATAAACAAAAATTAAGCGTACGAATATTTCATTTAATCTAATATTGCTAAATGCTAAATAGTTATCTCATGGATCTCGATCGAGTGGCTCAACCCGATTACTTACCAACTGAGCAAGATATATTGCGAGTTCGTGTGCCGACAACGGGGATTATTGAATATCCGTTCGACTTAGAAGAGATACGATTTAGGTACCTTATGAATTTCTCTCAAATTATCTCTCTGTTGAGCTGTGCATGTCTTTTATATGTTTCTTTAAATAATTACAATTTACTTCATTTGGAGTTTCTTTTAACCTTTCATTGATTTTAATAATTTAAGGCATGTTATGATGAAAAAGTTAAGCTTATTTTTATTAATATAGGATAACATTTTTGTTATTATTTTAAACTAGAAGTCTAGGTTTTCTTTTGCATTACATTTTTTTTTTCAACATTCAAACTAACACAATAACTCATAACTTAAAAACAAACCTAATTTTTGTTTCCTTTAGAAAAAAGGGTATGATTTTTTAATTAATTAATGTTCAGAGATGAAATTATACTTTTAATTCATTGGTTCTCGCAGTTCATTAAAGTTTTGTTGCAAAGTCGGAGTCAAAAGTTGATGTAGAAAAATTAGTAAGAAGTTGTTTTTAGGTGAAGGTTATTCATTCACAATAAAAAGAAGGCAATACTAAACGAGGTAGAATGACACAATGCAGGGCCTGATTTAATTAATTGACGCAGTCTTCTGTGGTATAACTGATGGATACAAGAAAAGCTGCGTAATACCAAAGAAACTGGATGTCGTGGATGCTTTTCAGTTAATTACCGAATTCAGTTAACGTATTTCAGGCTGAATTCCTTGCTGTAAGAGTAGCCTGTCGCTCTTATCGTGTATTTAGCCTCATTAATTTACCATCTGGGACTTACCACAGAAACATTTATTACAATGAAAAAGTGGATAAACTGGCTAGGCTAGATTGTTTTTGGACGCTTCAATAGAGAAACCAGTCACAATTCCATCGAATACAGTCAAGGAAATGATTCACTCTTACTGCTTTGACATTGTTGATGATGAGAAAGATTGTCAATTATGTACCACAGTCAACAATCTTTGGAAACAATCAACCGGATTCAGCTTAAGTATTTTAGGCAGAATTCCTTGATATAAGATAAGCTTGTCAATCAATATATCATGTTGTTGGTTCGATAACATTACCATCTGGACTTTACTGTAATATAAGTTCCCGGCCACATGAACATTTATGACAATGGAAAAGGTTATAAACTTGCTAGGTTAGATTGTTTTCAGTACGCTTCAACAGGAGAACCAGTCACAGTTGCACTGCATGTAGTCCAGGTAATTAATCACTCTTAGTACTTTTTCATTGCTGATGATGGGAAATACTATCAACCTATACCACAGTCAAAATTGTTTGGCCTACCTACAACTTATAGAGAACTCTTGAGCTGTTATATCTGGACTGACAAATCCATGACTACACATCACTACGGCATCACATGACAGTGACTCACTGGAGTATTCAAATCAACAACATTCTACAATTCCTTAACTGCACTGGATGGCAGAATACGATAAGAATACCAACCCTGTGACGCATCACACTCCCAAACATACAGAACAAAGAGGTTATGTTATCAAAAAGAGCAAATAAGATACACTACTAGGAGTTACCCTGTTAGAAAAATATATACCTATGCCAACTAAATTTGTAGGTTTGGAATCACAATCAAATGAAACTTAACCTCTTAAAAGTCCACAAATTTTGTATTAAAATTGTTCATATTTGATTGTGAATATCTCTATAAAGATTTTTAGAATTTATTTCATATACAAGTATGTATTTATCTGAAAATATATGACTAATATTGTTTTTTCTTACGACTACTTAAGTGCTACCCAAAGCATTTGATTTGCCTATAAAAAATGTTTAAAATATTTGAAATGGCATTCCTTGTGATTTTTGGGTTCGTGGAGTACTAAAAATATATGACTAATATTGTTTTCTTTTTTAATGGCTACTAAAGCCTTACCCAGAGCTAATTATGTATCGATGGCTAAGCTCACTAAAGTAAAATAAGTTCACTAACCTAAAATAGAAAAAAGTGAAATATTTTAAATGTTCACGAATGTCGACTTTGTTCTTAAATTTAAATTCATTACAGTAAAAAACATTAATTTGAACTGTGTACTGACGACCAGCATTCATTGCTTATGCATATACAATAAATGTAGGTAAGATAGAAATTATATTGATGATTTTGGAAAATACAGTGAAAACCTATTTTCGTCAAGAGCTCACTTAACACTTAAGTGAAGTTAACTATCGATATAGGTTAGTTCTAGGATTTGGTTCAATTCATGGTACAAATCCAACTGGAATATACATTTATTTTTAATTATTCGATACTTTTATAGAATTTTTAAGTGATCAATTTTTATACCTCGGGAATGTTATGACTTTTTGAAGAAGACGATGGTTTGGACGATTGGATTATGTTGCATTTTATTCATAATATAAAATAAAAATTAAATGTATCTTATTTATATTGACCCAGTTATCTTAGCGACTTGGAGCGTATTGAACAAGCTGATTATCTGCCAACAGAGCAGGATATTCTACGTGCTCGTGTGCCGACAACTGGTATACTCTAGTATCCTTTTGATTTAGATGGTATTGTCTTTAGGTATTTCAAAAAAACCAAACCAAAAAAAGCTGGGTTAAAAAATGCAGCATGTATTGCTAAGCTATGTCAAATCTTGTAGTTTATATTTATTTTCTTAAAAGCTATACTTAAGTAAGAGGCTTGTATGTAATACTAACATTTTTCTTCTAATTAACATTTTATTTTATTAATTGTCTCTGTGTTGTTATTTAAAATGCTTTGCTTTTTATATTTATAACTGCTTTTGTTATCAAGACGTTTCTTCGTCTTTCCTTCAAAATTAGTAAATAACGTTTTTTCTTTATTTTATTCTTAAAAACAAAATATTTATAAAAAATAGAATGGTAGATGTTGGCGGCCAGCGTTCAGAAAGGAGAAAATGGATTCATTGCTTTGAGAATGTGACATCCATTATTTTTCTGGTTGCATTATCGGAATACGATCAGATTTTATTCGAATCTGATAACGAGGTCAGTATTTCTTCTCACTTTTTCTCTACATTCTAATAATCTTTGTTTTTGTTTCGCTTTGCTTTGCAGAATCGTATGGAAGAATCAAAAGCTTTATTTAGAACTATTATCACGTATCCGTGGTTCCAAAACTCATCGGTTATTCTTTTCTTAAATAAGAAAGATTTATTAGAAGAAAAAATAATGTATTCGCATTTGGTAGACTATTTTCCCGAATATGATGGTAAGGATAAGCATTGCTCTAGCCTTTATTGCAATTTAAATTTATACATTTATATTAAACTTATTTATAATTGTATTGTATACATTAAATTTATCGCAATTGTCACAAGGTGCAAAATGTGATATTCCTGCGGCCAAAGCGTTTATTCTAAAAAAATATCTCTCCGCGAATCCTGATCCGGATCGCCAGTGTTATTCTCACTTTACAACAACAACAGGTTACCTTCACGAATATTATAATTCATGAAATATAAAAACAACATCACAGATTTAATGCTAACAGCTAGTTTAAGAATAATTAGTTTGGTTGCAGACACAAGCGTATTGTTAGCTAATCTTTTCCAAATATTGCTAGATTTATTTTTAGTCTTAAAATTATTGCTATACTATTGCTTTCGAATATTTTTTTACTATTTTGCTTTGTTGTGTATTTCTTTGCGCTCTCTAGGTCCACAAAGGGATGCAATAGCTGCCCGTGAATTTATACTTCGTATGTTTGTAGACTTAAATCCCGATTCCGAAAAAATTATCTATTCTCATTTTACTTGTGCTACAGGTAAGTCATGTTTTTTATTTGAATCTTTAATCTTGTTGAATGTTATGAATGAGCAATTTGAACTGTGCGCGAAACTTGGGTTTGTGGTTCAATGAACAGACTCATAACGATTGTGAATTGAATAATCGTGTGTTTTTGTATGAGAAGGTGATAACAAGAAAGCATTATTATTATTATTATTATTATTATTATTATTATTATTATTATTATTATTATTATTATTATTATTATTATGATTATTATGATTATTATTATTATTATTATTATTATTATTATTATTATTATTATTATTATTATTATTATTATTATTATTATTATTATTATTATTATTATTATTATTATTATTATTATTATTATTATTATTATTATTATTATTATTATTATTATTATTATTATTATTATTATTATTATTATTATTATTATTATTATTATTATTATTATTATTATTATTATTATTATTATTATTATTATTATTATTATTATTATTATTATTATTATTATTATTACTATAACATAATTCCGTAAAATGTGAGTGCGGAACGCTTGAGTTTTTTGAAAAATTTCATAGCATGTTTTAAGGCATTTTTTGTTTTGTGATTTATTGAAACTTCAAAAACTTTGTATTTTTTTCATTTTGAAATTTTCAGTTTTAGATACATTTAAACTTATTTCGTCGTACCTACTATAGTTTCCGTTTTTACTTTAAGGTATTTTATAAATATTTGGAACTAAAAATTGTTATTTGCACAAATTAAAATCGAATATGTGACCATCGCTGATTTCTAATTCAGCTTAAAGAAAATCAATATTTCATGTTTTTTTGTTTATTAAAACCGGGTCCGTCATTTTTGACGGGAAACAACTAGTTATTTTTCTAAAAACATTCATATTATATTATTTCATTATGAAAATTAAGTTTTGGAGTTGGCTGTCAGGTAAGACTAAATGTGCCCTCTGGTAATTTTATTCGCACACACATTTTTCGTAACTAAATAAATTGATTTAAAGAACCTCAATATTTTCTAACATCCTTTATAAAATTTAATCTCCTCTCTCCTTGGCGCACAACATTTGGACTTTTTGGATAAATTCTTGCACAGACACTGAAAACATTAAAGTTGTGTTATGCACCGTCAAAGATACCATCATGCAAAACGTATTGAAGGAGTTCAATTTGGAATAAATTTTCCTCACCACCACCTATACACGAGTATAAAACAATACATTCACAAAAATGTATTATTATAACAAATTTCAGTCTTCATATTATTTTCCATTGCATTTCAAGTAACACAGTTTAATTAAATAAAATAAAGCGCTATTAAAAAAAAATAAAAATAAATAACAGTTAACGAAGAAATATTCGTTTGTTCGGTAGGAGTTTTAATCTATTTTCTTTCATGAAATTTTCATTTTTATTATTATATAATATATATACAAAATTATTTATAAATACTTTAAGAAAAAGAATTAATATTTTCAACTATTGGTCTCTGTTGTTTTATTTCAACCTAATTTATATTTATAATAATTTATATTTTTTATAATTTATATTTAAGCTTTTGAGTTTTAAAATTAATATTGTGGTAGGGAAGTATCAGGTTGTTCCATACCAAATGTTGGATTTTTCGTCAGCCTAAAAAATGTTTTCATGGTGAACAGACGTGTTTGGTAAAATTCAAATAAGTTTAGAAATTTTTAATTAACCATCATGTTGGCAACGTATAATAGATGTCAACGGTGAATATTTTCAGTAATTTCTTAACCCTTTAAAATTCGACATTTGGTCAACATTTGGTAGAAATGATCTTTCAAAAAGATCATGGAGACATCGTGATGACTCATTAATGGCTTCAGCCAGTCTTCTACAAACATTATTTTATGTATTCATTCATACTGCAGATAATTTGACAAACAAGAAATTTTGACTGCTTCTTGGTCTTAAATTTATCAGCTACATTACCTCAAGCAAGCTAGTAAAAATACAAGAATTTAATGTTTTGACACGTTGTTTAGTCACATTTGTTTTCTTTTTAAAAAAGGCACCGATTTGTTAACTTTTTCCTTGTTGTAAAGCCATTTTTTTGCCAGAACTAGGCTTACGAAAAGTTCAACTCTATAGTCGAACTCAGTTTTTGTTGAAATTATTAGTTCCTGAGCAATTTTTTTATAAGTTCAATTAGGATTGTCTTTAAAAACTTTAACAATTTGTTTTCGCGCTTTCACCTCGCTTGCCATTTTTAACAGAACTAGTGCATTTAAAGGAAAAAATTTCAGTTGGAACTTCCAACATTTTTTCCAAATTTTTTTAATGGTATGATTTTTGAAAAATTTATCGAGTAAAATGTAGTTCGTGCGCGGTCCTTATAAATGTTCATGTTATAATGAAACGCTAGTTGGTCGTTGAGCTCTTCTGCAGAGAGGTCTTCAAATAAATTTAAAAAGTTTTTTCTTTTTACTTATGAAATTCAAACTTTGATGGCATAAAAGTTGTGGCAGAATGAATTCGTTAAAATTTCATCAAATGAGAGAACATTTTGGCCAGTGAAATGAAGATATTAACAAGATCCATGTTAATATCTTCAAAATTAAGCACGCATGAAAGCTTCTCGCCGGTCAACATATCATCAGTTAAAGGCATGATTAAAAACTTTTGAACTCAAAAGATGCTAGCGGTTTCTTCGGTGACTTGCAGAAAATTATCGCGAATACATTATTTTTTTAAAATTAAAGAATTCTACCGTTGAGAAAATGAAAAAATAAAACAAGCAAAACCATAATATATACCCAGGAATATTCAATAAATCTTTAACAAGGTCATCATCCTATTGGGTTGTGGTGTGCGAGAAGGAGTTTCACCAAATTTTCCAATTTTTCTTTGAAAAGCCTTATCAAAGCTATATTTTAAGAGGTATGGTTATTTATTTTAGCATAAGAATGTCCCACGGGTGTCCGAAACATAAAATTAAATTTTCACCTAATTCTTTTGGCAATTAATAAGTCCATGGTATCACAGCTATTTGAAAAGTAGCACAAACAGTCGTCAAACAGTGTTGGAACTAAATGTCGTCGAGCTCACGGATGTCAATTTCATGCATCGAATAGTCCGTTTTACGGCGCGATAAATGGCGCCGTTCACAGTTACGTTTAAGCCGGTCTTCTTTTTGAAGAAATATGGGCTGACGATTTATTCCACCAGACCATAAACTACACTAAAAATCGTTGTTTTGCTTACATAAAACACCATTTGGCTAGTTCCGCCCTTGAAAGGATTTTAACCGAGATTTTTATGATCAGTGCTTTTAAATGTTTGTACAAAACTTATCAGAAACTGGACCTACATGTTTAATGCCGAAACCGAATGGTTCATCTCCATGTTCTCAAGGAGCTAATGGCAGATGGCAGAGAGGTGACGACCGATCAGAATAATTTATTTCTATTAAAAAAACTTTCTGCCAGATGTGGGGATTGTCCTCGGGCTACTCTGAGAATAAAAAAGAAAAATATTAATTAAATATTGCTTCAAAATATATTATCTTAGAATTTTTGTCCGTGTTATTTCTCTTAAGATAAATGGTAACGCCTTGCACCGTCATACGTCATTAATGAAGAAAATATTAAAGGAAGTTAAAGAGTTATGCCTAGGAACTGTAAGTGCATTACATTTTTTCCATGTGCTGTGTGAAAAACTGCAGTTTATATTTAAGGTATCTACCCGAGTATCGCATTTCTAATGTTTGAGAGACTGTGAAATTGTCTTTAGCCCACTAGAAATCCCGTAGCATACGAGTACTTAGGATTTCAGGTGTGTCAAACCAAGACAGCCTTTGGTTCTAATTCCAGCCAATGGAGTGATGGATAAAAAGGAAAGAAAATTAAATCAAGTGAAACAAGTTATACTGCTATATTTGTGGTAAAAGGCTAAACAACATTCACAAACTACTCTACCATCAAGTAAACCATTTCAAGTCTTATATAACGTATGCGGAATGAAAGCACAAATTGTGCAACGCTGGGAAAAAAATTTCACATCTGTTTTCGCATTTTTACCGTTATCTGTGCTTTTGTTCATGCTTTGTTAATAATTGAAGTAATTGTTAGGTTAATTGAAAACAAGTTGCCTTAAAATGTTGAAGAAAGAGGACCAACGTCGAAAAACTATTTATAAGTTTGTTGACTCTCATTCGCAGTGGCCAAAATCAAGTGTCGTTGCTCATTCTACTGAACAGGGAGAAAGCTGGAGAACTTTATAATACACTTCCAAGTTGCAAGAGCTTAAAAACTGTCCAAACCACGCTCAGAAATCTTTGAACTCATGCTCGGAACTCATGCCAAAGATGAAATAGTACGGAAATTGACTGCAGGTAAAGTGATAAAATCCTAGAGGCAGCTCGGTGAAAAGTTCCAATGCAATCGAAGAACAGTCAAGAGGCATCTTCAGTCAATGGGGATACATAAAAAAAACAAGAAAGAGAAAATCAGCAGTCTTAGAAGCTCAGGAAAGAAACGTATTTTACTTTAGACGGTAACAAATGGCAAGATGAGGGCATTATTATGAAGACAATAAGGATGTTGATAGCAAAATTAAGTATGTGGAGCGCATATATTGTGGCTGGCAATCAGTCCGTTTGGCATGTCAGAACCAGTGTTTTTTTTTAATCCGGTTAAGCTGTCAATGCTGATAGATATATAGACCACTGTTTTATATTAAAATACAAACAGTTGAAATGAATTTATTTTTTAATTAAAAAATATTTTTTTAAACTTGATGCAAATTTCATTCGGCATATGTTATGATCATGATTAAATAATTTATAAGGCTATCCCGATATTTGACATACCCTTATTTTTTGTAAACAAAAACTGTTCTCTCTCGAAAATGAATGACAATCAGGGTTTTGTGGTTTCCTCAAAGAAAAATGTATGTTTCATTGTTTTGTTGCGTTTTTTTTTTATAAAAAAGTATGTGCTTTGAAAATTTTACTGCTTAGAACAAAAAGAATAAGTATGCATTGAATTTTTTAAGGAAATTAATTCGTGAAAATATTTCAAGCTTGGAAGCTGTGAAGTCGCATAACCTTTACAAATCATCTGATGGATGCTTCAAAATACAAAAGTAGTAGAAAATGTATTGACTCAAAATTCTTAAGATATATTGTACTAAGAAATAGTAAGATATTCAAGCAGCTGTGGGACTTTTGTTTCAGCTTTGGATTTCAGCTGGGTTAAAATGTGAAAAGAATTGAAGAAAGGTTGAAGCGTAGGTTTAAACCTGGAACATCTAGTTTGACAGCGAAGCACACTTACCACTCGACAACTGAGGCCACATTTTCACATTAAAGAATTCGCATTTTCGTAGGATTTCACGGAAGAATTTAAATTGGAGGAATTCATTAAGGGGTGCGGAGCTGTGAGTCACTCTGTTTGTAGGGGCACTCAGGAGAGTGACAGATAGGGACTGGGTATTTCCGAACGAAATGTTGGAGGTGAACAAATAATGGGCTCCGTTATACATTTCACTCCTCTTTCAATTATTTTGTCAAAGGCTTTGACACATCGGCCCCTAAGTTTTGTAGTAGGGCAAAAAATTTGACAAAAATAATTGAAAGAGGAGTGAAATGTATAACGGAGCCCATTATTTGTTCACCTCCAACATTTCGTTCGGACATACCCAGTCCCTATCTGTCACTCTCCTGAGTGCCCCTACAAAATCCATATATTTTTAAGAATCGTAACTGTGTGGCGTTAACCACTACATGAGTCAAATATATCACAAGCTCGAATTCATTTTTATTCCCCATAATTTTGCGTAACTATTCAGAAGATAAATCGATTTGGGGTAGGTATGTTTGGAGGGAATGTTGGAGGTAAAAAAATAATAACACTTGGTAATAAATTTGACCCCCTTCTAGGAGTCAGTTCGGAGGAGCTATGAAGAAGTTTTCGTAAACTTTTTGCCTTTCACCTAAATTCAGGGCCGAAGGCAAAGGTTAACACCCTCCGATTTGAATCGAACTTTGACTTAATATTTTTTTGCGTAACCTTAAAAAATAGACCCTGACAAGTTCGGTTTCAAGTTTAAAATTGGTAAAAAGTTTGCGAAAATTGTTCATAGCTTTCGATATTGCAAATATTGGAAAAAATTACCTGGCCGCTGCGTCAATTTGAACTTTTGTTCAGTCATACTGCTGCATGACTTCTTAAAGATAGGTACTCATCTTAATAAAACCCTGAAGATGGGTCTCTAAGCTGTTCAGAAAGTCGTTATACCTCTTCATTATCAATGATCATCAACAATTTTTATCCTTTTACTTCATTTTCTGTTTTATCAGACAGATACCAAAGTTTAAGTTGACCAAATTTATTGAGTGAGTGCATTTATGTTGTGTGTGAGTGTGGGAGATTTTTAATAATGTAATATAATTTCAGTACAAGCACATTAATACGTATTTTCTCATCTTTGTTTTTCTCTAGATACTGAAAACATAAGATTTGTATTCGCAGCAGTTAAGGATACTATACTTCAATCAAATCTTAAAGAATACAACTTGGTCTGAACTGGATTTGGAACGATAAACTATTTTTGTGATTTTATTATATGCATAATTCCTTTTTCGCGTAAAAGAATATAAGTGAAAAATATTAATATAAAGCAAGAAAATAATAATTATACTATAAAAACAACTAAGAATTATAAATCTTAACAATTTTATAACGCAACAACAAAAACAAAACAAAACAAAACAAACAAAAAAAAACAAAAACTATTTAATATATATATTATATTAAAGAGAACAACAACACAACAACAAAAAAAAGATCTTTGAACTAGAACCACGAATGAAAGAAAGTATAAAAACAAGAGCATGTTGATGAGATAACGATGCAGAGCAAAGCAAGAGCTAAAAACAAAAAAAATTAAATGAATAATAAGTTGTAAGGCATATACTAAATTTTATATATGTAAATTATTTTATATTATATTGACAAGAAACATGCATGTAAAATACTTGTTACTAACAACAACAACAATTACAACAACAACAACTGAAAAAGTAAGACGATTTATTTGATTGATTAAAAAGTAAACAAAAAGTGAATAGTTGTGGTTAAACCGAACACCAACAACAACAACAAAAACAACAACAACAACCACCACCATAAATAGTAAACAAGAGCGTGTTTTTTGCAAAAACATTGTTTATAAAAATGAAAAAAAAAAAATAATAACAAAAAAATTTTACTTTGTCATTTTTACTGTCTTGTTTTTACTTTGTTTGTATTTCTAAGCATCTTCTTTCATTTAACTTTTTCAAAACAAAATGTTTAAATATTCAGAAGTTATGCTGCAGAAATATAGAATGTATCAAAGAATGCAATGCTTACATAAAAGTTTTTGAATAAAGCTTTTTTTTATAAAGCAAACAACATCAGCAAAAAGTAAAACCGATAACAGTCAGTTGTTACTTTTATGTTTCCTTCATTATTCTTTTCTTTTTGTTTCCTTTTTAGTACACAAAGAACACTTAAATTAAGCATAATTATAATAATGTAAAAATGTTAGATTTTTTATGAGAACTTTTATTTTACTTTATTTTATTTTATATTTTTTTAAGTTTAATTATGCTATAGAAAAATGTTGTTTTTGTTTTGTTTTTCTTTCCTCTAACTGTCCTAAGTTCAAAAAGTTGCAAAATTCAATTTCAACAAACAAGAACAAAAAAATTATGCCATAATAATTGTGCCTGCGTAATGGTAACATTCTTAAATATTAGCAAAATTGTTTAATTTTATAATTTTTATTAGTGTTTATGGCAAACAAATCACAATATGTTGTCAAGTATCTAGCAACAAAAACAAAAAAAAAAACAAAATATATATACAAAATATTTGGTTTCAAAAATTGAAATTAAATGCATCCATCATGCATGGCAAAGAATGTAGTGAGGAAATTTATTTTTTCTAAAGCTTTTTTAATGTATTTTATTCCATTTGATTTGTACTCTAATAAAATACATACATTAACTTGCGCCATTCCTTGCCAGATGTTTCAAAATTTTGCAAATCACAAGATAACTAAAAGCATATATAAAATTGAAATCAGAAGATGTAAAATTAAACTTAACGATTATGTGCTATAGTAGTTGACGCTGGAACTACGCTGCGGCAAAGCGCAAAGCCATGCGCACAATAAACAACAAAATCTTTCTAACGTTAATCTTTTACAGAATTTTCTGCAAAACAAAAAATTAAAAATAAAATTAAACTCTACAAATAATAGTTTTTAGTAATGAAATATACAACTTTTAGCCATGCAATTAAACCTTAAATCCAATAGATTCAAACGAACTGCTTCGTTCTGAATTCTACTGACCGAGGGTTTATTTGTTGTGGCAAAACTTGCATACATGCGCACATTTGTATAGAAAAAAAATTATAATGAAAATTATAAACTAGCTACTTTAATGTAAATGTAAGCGCTCAATGAAACCTTGTTGGCTATAATGAGTAGAAAGAATTTTTCTACTATGCTTGTTACACTCAACGATGTCAATTTGTTTCTAGTTATTTAAATTATTGTGCTGATTTAACACACAAACAAACAAAGTCTTAAAATGTAAACCTATTTCTTGTGCTCTTTCTCTACTTAAATAATTTTGTTGCAAAACTCAATATTTTTTGTTCTATACTTTTCCGAAATTTAATTAAATTATATAATATATAGATATTTTTCATTTATTACTATTTATATATACATATATAAATATATATATTTTTATGCATATAGCTCACTCTCATTTAGTCAAATACATTGAATTAAAGCACATAAGCTGTAAAAACTACTGTTTTAAAATATGTTGTAATTCTTTGTCTACTACTTAGCTATTTCTTACTTATACAGGGTGTTTTTGTTTTGTGCAAGCTCCACACTCATTGACGTTGTTAACGTCATGTAGTATTTGATTAGTTTTGTGTCTCAAAAATTTAAGCCTCTTCGCTCTACTACTAGCACCCTGCGTAAATAGTTTTATTTACTATATATATATATATATTTATATGAAATTAAATTAATTTAACGAAATTTTATTTAATTTAAATGTTCTTTTTAAATTTATTGTTTTTATATTCTTTAATTGTAACTTAAGTATAATAAAAAACATAAATAAATAAATGCAAAAACACCATCCATTAAACTAAAAGAAAAAAATAATAAAAAAGATTGTCTTGTTTTTATTTCTTATGTTTTTTTCCTTTAAATATTGATTTTTTTTTTATTTAATTTTATGTTTCGATGTTTTTATGCAGCCCTAAAGTTTAGCAAACTTTTTTGATAAAAAAATTTTTATAAAAGTAAAAATATCATACACTGATTTTTTTCAAAGAAAATTTAACACTGAACTCAAATAAAAAGTTTCCAAAAATATATATTTTTTCTTAAAATAAGAGCAAGTGGAAGTTGTTCACTTTTGGTAAAAAGCTAAAGAATATATATAAAAATTGTCTTAACACAATAATTGGCGACGAGGATTGGATGGATCCATCTAATGCAGATGCGAAAGCAAGTCAAATAGTTAATAGTTAAAAAATTACAATCACATAGAAAAGGATGCTCTCGAAATAACTTGCGGCGTAAAAAATTTCATGACTATCTGTTTGGCACGAAATTTATTTTATTTACAGATCATTAATTTTTGCAAAAATGTATGCAAAGAAATTTTGCAAGCTAAATAGCATTCACCATTGGACATTAGCACAATTTCATCCAACGTCTAATGGACAAGATGATGCAAATAGAAGCTTCTCAAATTATCTATGACTCTTAACCTCCATGTTCCCTTTTATGAATTGATCACACAAATTTTACTATTAAACTCTTTTATTAGTTTAAAATTATATGTGCATCTTTCAACTTCGATTGGAAACAATCCAACAACGATTTTAATTCGAGATCAGTTTGTAATTTATGACATAATCAGACCAATTATGAAACATTTTCTGCATCAGAAGTTGTAAAAGGGAGTTTCCGGTTTAAAGGATTCCGGTTTTTTTTCGCTAGCTTCGCTGTTGTTCGTTGCTTGTTCGTAGCTTTAAATAAAAAAACAAAAATTGTGCCTGATACTCCGGACTTTTGTACCTGAGCACTTTCGTACGGGCACAAATTGTTTCTCGGGTATGGAATAAGACTTCGATTTAAACAATTTTCTCGAAATGTGTTAGAAGCTATCATTCTTACTGACCCAGAAGCTGTGTATATAATTCGTATATAATAATTCCAACCGAAGAACCCTTTCAGTACAAGCGTCTTCAAGTACCTTTCAAGACGAATTTTTCATATAGATTTTGAGAGCAAAACTTAGAATATAAAAACAAAGTAAAACTATTCTATGCTAGACGTCTTCTGTACTAACTTAAAGAACTATACATTTTTTCTTTGAAATAAACTATATAGTTAGTTTATCCAATTGTCTCCAAAATAACTGCTGAGTATATAAAATGCGTTTCATATTTATAACTCACTGTCATAATGTTGATATATTTGAGTCCTACGTTTCAGAATTGTTTTATTCTAATTAAAAAAGATATAGAAAGAGATAAAATCAGTATTCAGATCATAATAACTGAATATATGTATATAAAATCGAGACCAATTGAATTAAAATAGCTTGTAACCCAGGCGTCATTTCTTTGTATTTTAAAACTTCAAAATAAAAAAAAACAGCATTTACGTTAGTATGGCTCCCTTTAGGCTTTATTACTTCAAAAATTCTTTTACGCATCGAAGAAATTATGTTCTGCAAAATATCGGCGTCCAAACTATACCAGGCCTTAATTATGGCATTTTGTAACTCACCAACGTTGTTGTAGTGGTGATTGTCATCATAAATGCGATGAATCAGTATTGCCCATAGGTTTTCTATTGGGCTTAGGTCTGGGGAGCACACTGGCCACTTGAAAGTGTTAATTTTTTACGCGCGAACCAAGCACTTGCTTCCGCGCTATTATGTATTCGGGCATTGTTATACTGAGAAATCCAGTTTTGGTCATGATGTTCGTTAAAATTGCAGTAAACTTTGTAACACAGTGATGTACTCAGCACTCCCCAGACCATTACTGACCCACCACAAAAGTTCCGCTTTGAGAAGTAGCGAGGTTCTTTTCTCAAATCTCGCCAATAAAAGTGTGATCCATCTGGTCCATCAAGGTTCATTTTTTTCATCAGAAAATATGACCTGTAAGCAGTCAATTTTATGCATATAAAACTTCTGTAATACATTTAACTTACAGAGGGTCAATCACTATCCATATTTTGTTCCAGTCTTGCGGCCTTATGTCGTTTAAGGAGCCTTGGAGTTGCTTTCATTTTAGCTTGACAAATACCAGGGCATCCTTGCAACACACGCCAAAGTGCTATTTTTGATACTTCGCTGTTGCAACTTCTATCCAAATGAGAACAACGCGCTATCGAGTTACTTGCCTCGCGTATGATTGCACGCTCCTCCCTCTTGCTTATTTTTCTCTTACGTCCGGATCGCTTTATTATCATATTCTTCCGTTTTTTTTTTAATTAGCGATCACGCGTCGGCCGCGTTCAAGTTTTCTTGTAATTTCATTCACTAAAATGTTTTCAGAAGCACAATCCAAAATTTTGCCTTTTTCAACTTCTGACAAAGTTTTACCACGCGGCACACTTAGGTCAAAACAGAGCTGCCATCGTAAACTACTAGCCTTATAGTGCTTACTTTTTTGATCTTTGTTAATCGGAAACTGATTTCTAAATTTTTATAAAAGAAATCACAAAAGTGTATAGGGTGGGTTATAAATATGAAACGCACCTTATGTTTTTAAAACCACCCAATTTTTACTTTGAATATGTCTCTAAAAATTTAACTAGGAGTGTTTTTTTTTCAAAATGCACGAAATATAGGTCAACATTTTTCTTGAGACATTACTTTAGAGCTGTACAGAAAGGTCTGTATTATTACTTTTATATTTTTAAATATATAATTTTGCAATTTTTTTGTAAAATTTTCTTTTAAATTCTATTTTGAAAGAAATATAATTTGCCGAATTTTTTTTTTAACATCTTTTTTTTTGTTTTTTGTTAGAAAATAATTTAGCAAAATATTAGTGAGCATTTTATGTTTCTATTATCATTTGAATTTAAGATCAATATAAAAATGTTAACTAAATCATACTTTAAAGAAAATACGCACATATTTGATTTGAAAATTTTCAAATAAAAAAAGGGAGTTTCCATCTTCATTGTGGGCATGTCTGCAAAGCAGATTTTCTGCCTCTGTTATACGAAAAGCACAACTTCTTAGTTTTTATTTAAACGATTATTCTTATAAATATGCTTTATTTCACACTCAACATCCGTCCGTCCGTTGTACCAACTCTATATATAAAATATTTAGGTCTTGGATTTTTCTTTCGAAATACTAGATAATTTGAAAACGCAACAATTAAATCTTACTATAGTTTTGAAGTTTTGCAAATGATTTCTGCATTTTAACAAATTTTATAACATGTAGTCAGTCATCTGCTGCGCCTTTGTATGCGGCCAGTAGAAATTTTTAAGCAACAGCCTTCACTCTCTTTTTCGCTTAATAAAAATGTGTGCAGTTTTGAGTATTTATTAATAAAAAAAAATTAAAACTAAATGATGACATAAAGAGAGAAAAAATAGGTATTTTTTTATTTTTCGGCTAATGATGAAAAATAAAAACCAAATTTTTTAAACTTTTTGAAAATAAATTGAATTCGTATGACAACAGTTTGGTCGAAATTGAAGACCAATCAAACGATGTTTCTTTATTAATTTAAAGCTGCGATTTTTTTCATTGAAATAGTTTGCTAAGATAAAGTTTTGTATTACATTAAATATTTTATCTGAAAAAAATAACGATAAATTCAATTTCGTCTTAACAGAGAACTAACAGAGCTACGAATAGGTCACGCATGCTCTTGTTGCATAAATCACAACATTTCGAATGAGCCAAGTTTGAAATATGCAACTTACTATGTGTGTGTGTGAGCCGGTTTGTAAGTTTCTGTTGGCCTTTTCTGCAATTCAATGAAATAAATCGCATGCAATTCATTTATGTTTAAGCATTAAAACAAAATCGCATGCTACTTTAAGCTTAATTAATAATATTAAAATAATTTAATTAGCAAGTATTTAAAAAAAAAAAACAAAAACAGCAAAAAAAACCTAAATGATGATGCATTACTTTAAGCTCAAAATTTACAATATTGTAAGTTTTATGAAAATGAAAGCAAAGCAAACACATTAAAATAATAAAAACAAAACAAAAAAAAAGAAACAGAATTCATCATGAAAAAAACACAACATTTATTGCATTCATTGGATTGTTTATAATTGCATTATTATAAATAATTAATCCACCTATACCACGAAAACACACACAAGCATGGCATTTACTAATCTATACCTACATAACTACATACATATAAATCTTCAACACTAGTACATAAAAATATATATGTACATTTAATATATAAGTACTACATTAAAAATAAAAAACAAAAAATACTATATAATTTTTTATTATAGAAAAAAAAGAAGAAAACAAAAAAAATTTAAATACTTATTATTACTATTATTTATTATTTACTTTGAAAACGTGTATGAAGTTTAAAAAAAAAAAAAAACAAAACATGCATACATAAACCTTAGTTATTAAATAATATGTATAACATCAAAACCAAATAAAACAAAACAAAAATATTGATAAATAAGTCAAGAAAACACTGAAGTTTGTAAAATGATTCAATATATATATATGAATAATGAGAATAAAATCGAGTAAAATAGTCAATGCTTTTTTAATAATTCATACTTTTTTTCTTAGAATGGATGAGCATGGGAAGTAGTTGCCAAAGTTCTACTAAAACCTTCTACTTTAAAAGTTTACAAAAAAAAACTATTCAACTCACCTCTGCATATACATATATATCAGGAATGGAATTGGACCTTTTTTGATTGTGCCAAATCAGAGAGAAAAATAGTACTTTTTAGAAAAAAATAGTGCCGAATTTTAACATATCGCGCTCATTTCGTAAAAAACCGTCAAAACTCAAATTTATCATTTTGAAGGAAAATATATAGAAAAACACTAGAGAGCTCTATTGCATATTTCAAGATGATCTTATTTGCATTGATATAACGGTTTTCGAACACTTTTAACTCGTTTTCTCTATAGAAGATAAATTTAAAAAGAAAAAAAAAAAGGTCTTAATACAAATTTCAAATTCAACAATTTTCATATTTTTCAAATTTTATTTGATATACACATAGTACAATAAACAAGGTAGCTGCAGGGCTATCAATCCTCTCTCTCTCAGAGTCGGAAATGTCAAACTCAATACAAATTATTTGATGTCTCTTTTTGTTGCTCTAATTCGTTCAGTACTTTTTGACAATTCTGACTTTCGGCTCTCAGCCCTGCAGCTACCTTATTTGTTGTACTATGGATATACATATGTATATGAGATTTAAGTGAAATTGAGACATTTTCCATACTATTTATTGTAGGATATTCAGATAACTTTCTATATTAATTACTTAAATACTTCAGCTCAGGCGTGGATACAAGGGGGGGGGTAAAGGGGGTAATTACCCCCCCAAGAACTTTTAAATACTTTACTTTTTAATACTTTATTTGGAGAAAATAATTGTGCTCACAGCTTAAGGGTACTTTTATGCATACATAAGCGATTCTGAAGACGTTTTTTGAAAGAATACTACAAAAAAATGGTCAGAGACATTGTTAAACTTTAGTTTTTTTATTGATTTCAACGATTATTAAAGTATTAAAAAAAAAATTTTGTTTTTTTTTGTTTTGTGACGTCATTTGCGTGTAGGTGACGTTTTTATGAAGCGATGCGAGACGAGTAGGACCATTTTGCTAGTAGATTAACACGATCTGTAGTCATCTTCAAAAAACAAAATATAATTATATGTAAAGCAAACACTTAAGTCGAGGTAGTAACTTTGCCTTTTTTAAAAATGATCCTGAAAATAAAGTTACATTTCCTTAAGTACTAAAATTTATAGCCATGTTTTAAACAATCAACTTTTAAGACGCGTTGTTTTCTTACAAATAAAAATAAAACAAAAAACCTGAAGTCACTACCTCAGCGTAAGTGTTTGCTTTATAATAATTATATTTTTACAAAACATTAACGATTAGTTTAAAAATGCCCTTTATATGAAATCATTGAGCAAGTAACATTGATTTTGATTTGTAATGAGCGCAATTAAGATTTTGGCAATGAAGACCATAGTTGCCACTTAAAATATTTTATTCTTCTAAATTTTTAGTGAAAACCTGCCAAACTTTTTTGCAACCTGTGGGCCAACAAATTTTATCATAAAAAAACAATACGTGCATTGTTATTTTCAGATTTCACTTTATAAATTTTCAAAAAAAAAAAGTTCAAACAATGTAAAATCCAGTAGTCTGTTTTTACTTCAATTATTTCATCAACAGTTAAAATATTTTTCAGAAATATTTCAGCTATAGTCTTTATGAAAATATTATAAACATCTGTAATACTTTTTATCATATTTGATATTTATATAACAGTGTTTTTTTGAAGTGAATTAATGTTAGGTTATAGTTGCTGAAATTGTATCAACTGCGCAAAAAATTTGTTGCATACATTTATTTTTGTTTGAGTTAATTCTTAATTTTTTGTAATTCTGAAATTTTTCAAGCCTACCTTAACTTCATCATAATATAAATAGGCGTAGTGAAAACAACTAAGAACCATTTTCTCCCGTGTTTTTCAACCGATTTTGATAATTGTTTTTTTAAATGAATTAGAGTGCGGAGAACTCTATGACTGCACCGACTATTTTATACAACTATAAATAAGCAAACAAAAATTGGTCGATTTTCGACCCCAGGCGGTACTAGTAATTATAATTGCAACAAACCAACCCAATTACCACAACCGACTTTAATGAAATGGAACTGCCACGTTTAGTCCACTTTTAGTAAGGAACTAATTCAATTATTCAATTATTTCATGAACTTTAAATTTGGCAGTGTAAAAAGGTGAGCGAAACTAAGGTTATTGATATGAACGCCGTTTTACTCTTTGTAATAATGACATTTTTCCACTAATTTCTAAAACGTTTGTTATCTTTGCCACGCTTCCTATCAGTGTAGCAACAGCTTAGCGAAGTTTTTCTACACTGCGACGATTAAAAACATGGTTACGTTCAACTATGCAAGAAGAACGATTGAATGGACTCGCATTATTGCATATACTTAGAGACATTAACATAAATATTAACGAAGTTATTGATAATTTTGCGATCATTTTGTCATATAATTTGTCTCTATCTAATGACTATCTAATAACACAGAGTAACAAAATTAAGCTTTATAAAAAGTGCAGAGATCTCGATAAACAATTCCGAATAAATTTTGGCTGCCCAATGAAGTCAAAAATGGACTTCGTTTTTCTCCATCAGCTTGAGTTTTTGAGTTATAGGCAAAAACATGAAAATCAGTTCTTTTTCTGATAATTTTCTTATATCTATTATATTGATCTACCGATGTGTATAACTATGACTGATTTCAATGAAGACATACTAGACTTTAATTTTTACAAATTCAATAACAATATATTCGACAGTTTCGAAGATATCGACGAAAAACGTTCAAAGTCGAAAAACTTTCACAATTTTACGTAGGCTGCTCTTTTGAAACCCTTCATCTTTGATATTTTTCAACGAATTTACAAAAACTTTTTTTAATTTGTAGAAAATCTCTGAATTTTAATAAACATTTTATTTTTTTTTTTTTATTATCTTGCATATTTTCAAACAAATTGAAAAAACAAAAATTTTTGTACATTCAATTTTATTAAAATTCACTTCAAAAAGTTCCTACGTAAGTAGAAAATAATTTTATACAAAAGTAGTGTGCATTTGAATAAAATTTAACGTACAAAACTGTTTGTTTTTTCAATTTCTTTGAAAATATGCAAGATAATAAAAAAAACTAAAATGCTTATTAAAATTCAGAGATTTTCTACCAAATAAAAAAAGTTTTTGTAAATTCGTTGAAAAATATCAAAGATACAAGGGTTTCAAAAGAGCAGACTACGCAAAATTGTGAAATGTTTTCGACTTTGAACGTCGATATCTTCGAAACTGTCGAATATATTGTTATTGAATGTGCAAAAGTTGAAAGGTCTAGTATATCTTCGTTGAAATCAGTCATAGTAATACAATTCGGTAGATCAATATAATAGATTTAAAAAAATTCATTTCAAATTCAAGATCATTTTGTATTGAAACAATGAGTTTCAAATTCCTTTAATTTTTTTTTTAATTGAAAAGAACTATGTTTTTTCATTGCACATACTTGAAAATATAATTGTGCAATTTTTTTATAATGGAATGAATGTGAAAAATTGGAATAAATCAACCTTAAATCTAAAATAAGTTAAAGTTAGAGTTTTTATTTACTTTTCGCTAAGATATTATTCCAGAAAAAGGGTGAAATAAATAAATACGGAAATGTGCGTGTATGTGTCTGGAAAAAATGCCTTTTAAACAATTCAATAATTTCAATTCAAAAAAGTACAATTTGTCTATATGTAAAAAGACAAAATTTTCTCAAAGCAAAAATGTGTGTCTTTGATAATTTACCCCCCCCAAGATTTTTTCCAGATCCGCCCCTGCTTCAGCTTCATAAATTTCTTTTTCTAGAAATAATTGTAAAAGTAATGACAAAATGCTATTCGTTTCACTAGAGATACATGTTGTGGAGAAAAAGATGGAATCATGTTTAATGCTTCATTATTGAAATCAGTTCTTTTTCTGAAGTCCAATTACCGTTTGCAATTTTTACCATAGTGTGCTTCTTAATCTGTTAGTCCAAAATAATAGTCAAGCTTAGCTTAGTCCACTGCTCCATAATTCTATCGACTGCATTCTAAATGATACAAAAAACTGTTATATTTCAATCCATATTTTATAAATGGATTATAAAACCTGCCGGGAGAGCCATCGCGTCAGGGGCGGATCTGGAAAAAATCTTGGGGGGGGTAAATTATCAAAGACACACATTTTCGATTTGAGAAAATTTTGCCTTTTTACAAATAGATAAATTGTACTTTTTTGAATTGAAATTATTGAATTGTTTAAGAACCATTTCTCCCAGACACATACACGCACATTTCCGTATATATTTATTTCTCCCTTTTTCTGGAATAATATCTCAGCGAAAAGTAAATAAAAACTCTAAATCTAACAAGAGCAGCCCACGTAAAATTGTGAAATTTTTTCGTCTTTGAACGTCGATATCTTCGAAACTGTCGAATATATTGTTATTGAATGTGCAAAAATTGAAAGGTTTAGTATTTCTTCGTTGAAATCAGTCATAGTAAAACAAATCGGTAGATCAATATAATAGATATAGCAATATTATCAGAAAAAAAACTGATTATCATGTTTTTGCCAAAAACTCGAACTGTTGGAGAAAAATAGAGTAGAGTAAAGTATTTGATATAAGCAGCCAAAATTCATTCGGGATTGTTTATCGAGATCACTGCACCTTTCATAAACCTTAATTTTGTTACTGACAAAATCATATGACAAAATCATCGCAAAATAATCAATAACTTCGTTAATATTTATTTAAATGTCTCTAAGTATATGCAATAATGCGAGTCCATTCAATCGTTCTCAATTCGAACGGAACGTATTTTTAATCGTCGCAGTATAGAAAAACTTCGCTCAGCTGTTTCTACACTGATAGGAAGCGTGGCAAAGATAGCAAACGTTATAGAAATTAGTGGAAAAATTTCATTATTACAAAGAGTAAAAACGGCGTTAATATCATTAACATTAGTTTCGCCTCCTATTTACACTGCCAAATTTTAAGTTCATGAAATAATTGAATTTGAATTAGTTCCTTACTAAAAGTGGCAGTTTTATTTCATGAAAGTCGGTTGTGGTAATTTGGTTGGTTTGTTGCAATTATAACAAACCAACCAAAGAGTCCTTCTCCGCACTCTTATTCATTTAAAAAAGAATTATCAAAATCGGTTGAAAAACACGGGAGAAAATGGTTCTTAACTGTTTTCCCTGCGCCTATTTATATAAAAAGTAAGTTAAGGTAGGCTTGAAAAATTTCAGAATTTCAAATAATTTAGAATTAACTCAAACAAAAATAATTGTATGCAACAAATTATTTGCGCAGTTGATACAATTTAAGCAACTTTAACCTAACATTAATTCACTTCAAAACAACCCTGTTATAAAGGGTGTTTTTTTAAGAGCTTGCTGATTTTAAATTTAAATAAAACACATGCCAAATTATGAAATAGCCAAAAAAATTTTTGTTTGGTATATAATTTCTTGGCATTTAACATATAAATATAATTTTGGGCATATGGCTACCACGACTATTTTGCACAAAGGGCATTCTGGAGGTCCACTTTGCGACCCAAAAGTCTTTGAGGGCGTATTTCAACATCCATATCTTGAAGATTTGGCAACAAAAATTCATTGATCATGGTTCTGCATCGATTTCTATTCACGGTAACGCGTCGTCCTTCCTCATTTTCAGAGACAAATCGATAAATTAACGTTTTCTTCGACACTGGCCTCAACGACAGCAATATTTTCTTCTGTACGCACTCTTCTCATTCTTCTCGGTGGCTTGGAATCCAAAAGAGTGAATGTAGAACGAAATTTGGTAATTACGTTCTTTATGGTAGTCTCAGATGGACGATTATGTGCACCATAAAATTTGCGAAGTGCTCTATAAACATTTTTAATTGAACACTGTTTTTGAAAATAAATTTCCACGATTTGGAAGCGATGTTCTGGAGTTAACCTATTCATAATGATTGCCAAACAATACTGAGTAGAGACGTCACTTTAAACTCTCAAAACAACTGTCAGACAATAGAGTAATCCATATTGAAAAAAAACCTCATAAAAAAACACCCTTTATATCATATATATCAAAAAGTATTACAAATGTATATAATATTTTCATAATACTGAGTATAGCTGAAATATTTCTAAGAAATAATTTAACTGATGATGAAATAATAGAAGTAAAACAAACTATTGGATTTTACATTGTTTGAATTTTTTTTTTTGAAAATTTATAAAGTGAAAACTGAAAGTACAAGCACGTATTGTTTTTTATGGTAAAATTCGTTGGCACATAGGTTGCAAAAAAGTTTGGCAGGTTTTCAGAATAAAATATTTTCAAATTTTGAAGAATAAAATATTTTAAGTGGCAACTCTTGTCTGCATTGCTCAATTATTACTTGTTACTTGCTCAGTTATTTAATAAAAAGGGCATTTTTAAACAAATTGTTAATATTTTGCAAAAATATAATTATTGTATAGCAAAAACTTACGCTGAGGTAGTGACTTCAAGTTTTTTATTTGTAAGAAAATAACGCGTCTTTAAAGTTGATTGTTTAAAAAATGGCTGTAAATTTGAGAACATAACGATCTGTTACTTTATTTTCAAGCTCATTTAAAAACAAAAGCGAAGTTACTACCTTAACGTAAGTGTTTGCTTTACATATAATTATATTTTGGTTTGTCATACAAGCAAAGGTTACAAGGTTACAAGTAAAATGGTCATACTCTTCTCGCATCGCTTCATAAAAACGTCATCTACACGCAAATGACGTCACAAAACAAAAATAAACAAAATTTTTTTTATATATGCTTTTATAATTGTTGAAATCAATAAAAAAACTAGAGTTTAACAATTGGTCTGACCATTTTTTTTTAGTATTCTTTCAAAACACGCCTTCAGAATCGCTTATGTATACAGAAAAGTACCCTTAAGCTGTGGGCATAATTATTTTCTCCAAATAAAGTATTAAAAAAAGTATTTGAAAGTTCTTGGGGGGGGTAATTACCCCCTTTACCCCCCCTTGTATCCGCGCCTGCATCGCGTTGGAGCTAATTGCAAAATTTGGTGCAGCTGGAAGCCAAAATCTGCTTGAAGCTCGCTGAAGTCTTCTTTTCTGCTAACGCTATGACCAAAAATGTTGACTGATGTTTATTATAAGTCTCTCGACAGCTTTCGAAATTGTTGCAACTGCTGCTTCAGACGAAAGACTTAAATTGTGGCAAATATCACCGTTGATAAAAATTTTGGGGCAATTTCAATTTTCTTTTTTCAAACTTTTTCAATTTTGGGATTTTCAAATTGTGCCGAAATGAAAAAGAACGTGCTTAAAGTGCCGTCTAGTCTCGAAAGTACCGAAAAAAGCACAATTGTGCGTAAAATCCTGATATCCCTGATATATATCCTTTTAATATAAACTAGACAACATTTTAGGAAAACTTTTACGAATAATTTATTAGAAGATAATATTTTATAATAACTTTAAGAGTTGACTTAATAATATCTTAGCATACAAAATTGAATTAACAATAGTCGATTATCACATGTTGCCATATCGTCAGCTTGTAAAGCAGCTTGGTACTTGTTTTCAAAAATAAGCGAATTGTTAATAATAATTTATGCATATAAAAAAACACTCACTTTTTTAAGTGCATTTCTAACATACTTCAGCGTAATATTCAAGTTTTGCCTTTTAAGTTTAAGAGTCAAGAAAAACAACAAACTTTTAAAGAAGAAAATAAATCAAGGCATATTCAAATTCGCGCTTAGATTACTTTACTTTACAGATAAAGTTGCAAAATATCGTTGTTATGCTTAAATTGACATTCGCTTATATGAAATATACGCAAAAAAACAAAAACAAATTGGCCATTTCAGCCCTTGAAAGGACTTTGACCGAGCTTCTTATGATCAATTGTGTTGTGTGTGTTATTAAATGTTTGAACACAATTGACCGAGAACTGGACCTATATGTTTTATGCCGACTCCGAACGGCTAAAGTTCATGTTCTCAAGAAGCTTTACATGGAATTATTTACTCTCTGAGGTTTGCCATTGTCTGCAGAGAGGTGGTGACCGATCAGAAAAATTTTTTTATTGGGGATCGAACCCGGGCTCCGAGCATGCTAAGTCACACACTTAACCTGCATGCCACGGTCACCACCGTACAATATATGCACTCGCACAAAATCAGCTCACATTTTCAAATAGTTATAAAATCACTTAAATTATGTTCGGGCTGCACCATATGTTCTGGCATTAGTCGCTCAATTTTATTGAAAAGATATGCGCGACGACTTTTAATAGCATGAGTATTATCAGATCGAGAACGTTTCTCAGCTAATTGTCGAAATTGTTTATTTAAGCGACGCTGTCGGACATGGAAGAGGTGGAAGTATAGCTTTCGGAGGAATCAATTGAAATATTATTGGCGGCATTTGTAGCATCAGTAGTATCTAAAGCGCAAGAGCCAGCTAAGGAATCAGCCTCGATGTCGCCGCTGTGCGTGCCTATAGGTGGCGTGGTTAAAAAATAACGCTCAGCTGTCAATTCCTCCGGCATAAACAACTTGTGAAACTTGAAAAATAATGAAATTGAAAAACAGCAATCAAATTAATTGGATTAAAAAAAATTACCTTCTTAATTGTTCGGCATTTGAGTGATCAATAATTTCAGATAAATTCTTGGGTAGATATTGCATGGCTTTTATGGGATCAACTTTTGTCATTTCCTCATAGTGTAGTTTTCGTGTCAGATAACGACATTTTTCCAAAATTTCGCAACATTTTGGCCTTCAAGCGATTAAAAAATAAATTTCGTTTGTTAAGTTATTGAGTCATTTGTATGAATTCCATACTTTTCTAATGCCAGAATGCAAAAATCATCTAAACGTAATTGAGTATTGCCGCAAAAAAGATAATGTATCTGCGGTGGATTAAATAAAATGTTACTCATTGAATGGTAATAGCAGCAGAAACTCATACTTTAACTGCATCGTCATAAACCAGCTGATGAGCATATCGAGGACAGGGTTCGAGTGAGTCTTTGTCTGCAGATGCTGCTCTCTCGCCATCGGGAAAGCGAAAATTTTTAAAAGTTAAGTATAAAATCTTTTATAACTTTAATAAAGGCTGTTTTTTTCTATTTGTTTTTTCAGTATGCCTTTTTTTGGCACCTCATACGTGATTTTTAACATGTGGCAAAGCCAAAAATGCTCAGTAAGGCTTGCCATTTCATCATTAATAGACTAATAAACGAACAGCGCTTGCAAATCATAGAATTTTATTATTCGTGCTCTGTGAGAAAATATAGGTGATGCAAGATCTGAAGCCGGGTGACTTAACACAACGTCGTTTGTTTGGTAAATGGGCCTTAGAAAAGTTGCATGAAGACCCGCTTTTTTATCGAAAACTTTTGTCTTTAGTGACAAAGCTAGTTTTTGGCTCAATGAGTGACCAAAAAAAATTGCCGAATTTGGTTTGAAGAGCAGGCAGAGCCAGTTCAAGATCTGTCAATGCACCCTACAAAATGCACTGTTTGTAGGCCGGCGGTATCATTGCACCGTTCTTTTCCAAAAATAATGAAAATCGCAACGTTACAGTCATTGGAGCAAAGTACAGTGCGATGACCACCGACTTTTTTCTTGCCCAAAATGGAACCGATGATTGCATAATCCGGCGGTCCCCAAAGAATTCACCTGGGTTAACTTTACTCTTTACTCGTTTTATCAACGACTTACCCCAAACATTTAATATAAGAGAGAGCCTTCTCTAAGCAGATGACCTGAACATTGATCACATAACAGAATCTACAAGCGGCTGCACTGACTAACAAGAAGACATATACAAATTGATAGATTGGTGTAAACTTAAAGACCTCATATTAAATTTTTCCAAACGCTATCTTGTTTCATTATTCCGAAAAAGGCTTTCTATCGAATGTGACAACATTTTCGAATTCAGCAAAGTATTATAAGAAATACCTTATTAGGTGTCTACTTCAACTCAAACCTCAGCTTCGATGTCCCTCTGGTGTTTAAAGCAAATTCAACTTTAGGCTTCGTGAAACGAAACTCTAAAGAATTTGAAGATTTATATACGGCAAAAACCCTATTTTCAAGTCTCATAATATTGGTTTCCTATTTTCAATAATATATAATCACAATATGGGACCAAATTTACAAAAACCCTACTAGTAACATTGAAATTATGCAAAAAGTTTTTAGAAGTTTCGCATTACGTCGCTTGTATACATGAGAAAATATTCCTAATTATTGGGTGCGCTGTCACAATGTGACAAAGGCGAAACATTTATAACATAATGTTTATCAAAAATATCATAGATGGTAGAATAAATTCCCCCGAACTCTGTGACCTCATTCCATTCCACATTCCCGCCCGTCCTCTCCAAGCATCCGAACTATTCCACATACCATAACACAACAAATTATGGTCTCAATGAACCAATGACGAGATGCCTCATAGATACTAACTGTATTGCTGACGTTTTAGATTTTAATGGAAATAGATACATCATCAATAAGCAGTTTGAAGAAACCACAAAAATATTAGAATAAGTTTGTTTTAAAAATGTAATCTATATTTTTCGTTTATTTGTATATCACTCATTCCATGTTGTGTAACGGGGACATTATTGAGCGTCTTGATTTACATAAAAATACGAATTCATAATAAAATGTTTATTTTTTATTAAATGTTTTTACAGTTTTGTTACTTGTTCATTAACCTTCATATATGAAAAAAATAATTAGGATTAAATAATATTGTAAGATATTAAAGCAATAATATAATGTGGCGTAGGGTGGACACAGATTTTCCATTGCTTTAAGCTAACTCTAAAAGGTGCTGCAATATATTACAACAAATTTTTCCTGCCATAAATTAAATTAATACTTCAATGAACTTAAAATGCATTTCATTATATTATTTTTTTACACAGAGAAAAATAAAGCAGTTACAATATTTGTTGCATACGATGTCCCCAGTGTTGCGTACCGTGGACACTTGAAAAAATTAACCACATATGTTAATTACATTTACAGACTGCAGTCAAAATTTTATCAATTGTGTCTTCTTGGAACCTCTACTATTCCATGATTGTAGAGATCCATCTTTCGTTGCCTCAAAATGATGTCGATTTCAAATATGTGGAATTTATACCCTTAAACCTGAAATGTCAGCAGGCGCGGATACAAGGGGGGGTAAAGGGGGTAATTACCCCCCCAAGGACTTTCAAATACTTTTTTTTTCATACTTTATTTGAAGAAAATAATTATGCCCACAGCTTAAGGGTACTTTTATGTATACATAAGCGATTCTGAAGGCGTGTTTTGAAAGAATACTAAAAAAAAATGGTCAGAGACATTGTTAAACTCTAGTTTTTTTATTGATTTCAACAATTATTAAAGTATATAAATAAAATTTTGTTTATTTTTGTTTTGTGACGTCATTTGCGTGTAGATGACGTTTTTATGAAGCGATGCGAGAAGAGTATGACCATTTTGCTTGTAACCTTGTAACCTTTGCTTGTATGACAAACCAAAATATAATTATATGTAAAGCAAACACCTACGTCAAGGTAGTAACTTCGCTTTTTTTTTTTAATGAGCTTGAAAATAAAGTAACAGATCGTTATGTTCTCAAATTTACAGCCAGTTTTTAAACAATCAACTTTAAAGACGCGTTATTTTGTTACAAATAAAAAACTTGAAGTCACTACCTCAGCGTAAGTTTTTGCTTTATAATAATTATATTTTTGCAAAATATTAACAATTAGTTTAAAAATGCCCTTTTTATGAAATAATTGAGCAATTAACAAGTAATAATTGAGCAATAATTGAGTTGCCACTTAAAATATTTTATTCTTCTAAATTTTTACTGAAAACCTGCCAAACTTTTTTGCAACCTATGTGCCAACGAATTTTACCATAAATAGATGGTGCACATAACCGTCCGTCTGAGACCACCATAAAGAACGTAATTACCAAATTTCGGTCTACATTCACTCTTTTGGATTCCAAGCCACCGATAAGAATGAGAAGAGTGCGTACAGAAGAAAATATTGCTGTCGTTGAGGCCAGTGTCGAAGAAAACGTTAATTTATCGATTTGTCTCTGAAAATGAGGAAGGACGACGCGTTACCGTGAATAGAAATCGATACAGAACCATGATCAATGAATTTTTGTTGCCTAATCTTCAAGATATGGATGTTGAAATACGCCCTCAAAGACTTTTGGGTCGCAAAGTGGACCTCCAGAATGCCCTTTGTGCAAAATAGTCGTGGTGGCCATATGCCCGAAATTATATAAAAATAAAATAAAACTGCCACTTTTAGTCCATTTTTGAAATTCAATTATTTCATGAACTTCAAATTTGGCAGTGTAAATAGGAGAGCGACACTAATGTTATTGATATTAACGGCGTTTTTACTCTTTGTAATAATGACATTTTTCCACTAATTTCTATAACGTTTGCTATCTTTGCCACGCTTCCTATCAGTGTAGAAACAGCTGAGCGAAGTTTTTCTATACTGCGACGATTAAAAATAGGTTCCGTTCGAATTGAGAACGATTGAATGGACTCGCATTATTGCATATACTTAGAGACATTTAAATAAATATTAACGAAGTTATTGATAATTTTGCGATGATTTTGTCATATGATTTTGTCAGTAACAAAATTAAGCTTAATGAAAGGTGCAGAGATCTCGATAAGCAATCCCGAATGAATTTTGGCTGCTGATATCAAATATGGACTCTATTTTTCTCCATCAGTTCGAGTTTTTGGCAAAAACATGATAATCAGTTTTTTTTCTGATAATATTGCTATATCTATTATATTGATTTACCGATTTGTTTTACTATGACTGATTTCAACGAAGAAATACTAGACCTTTCAATTTTTGCACATTCAATAACAATATATTCGACAGTTTCGAAGATATCGACGTTCAAAGACGAACAAATTTCACAATTTTACGTGGGCTGCTCTTGTTAGATTTAGAGTTTTTATTTACTTTTCGCTGAGATAAAGGGAGAAATAAATAAATACGGAAATGTGCGTGTATGTGTCTGGGAAAAATGGTTCTAAAACAATTCAATAATTTCAATTCAAAAAAGTACAATTTATCTATTTGTAAAAAGGCAAAATTTTCTCAAATCGAAAATGTGTGTCTTTGATAATTTACCCCCCCCAAGATTTTTTCCAGATCCGCCCCTGAATGTCAGTAACACCTTCTAGTTCATTCCATGGCGCTTTTCATGCTGATAAAAACTCCGTTTTCAGAAAAAAAAACAAAGAACGGGGTTTTTATCAACATCAAAACCGCCATGGAATGAACTAGAAGGTGTTACTGACCTTTCAGGTTTAAGGGTATAAAACATCGTATATATTATTTGTGAGTTTTATATGAGTAATATTAATAAATATAAAAAAAAAACAAAAATATTTATGAGACTAGTGAAAAAATTATGATATTTTTTTGTCACCCCACCCGTACTACGCATGTGGTTATTTACATTATGACGACGTTTTTTACGTCCATAAGGAGGCGTGGCAGATATAGAAAAATGCATATATTATCCTGCAGTATCATCTTCTAAGTTCTTTGAACTATGGCGTCCCTGTTTTTGTATGTCCTCCTATCTGTTGACATGATTACAGCTATTACTATTATGTTATCGTAATGAAATTCGATATTTAAGCTTATATCGTAAAAATAGAGATCATGTTCGAAAATAATTCAAATTGGATGGAAACCACGTATACCTCCCATACAAATTGACGTTCTCAAATTGGAAAATTTCTTAAAAATCTATTAAAAATCAATCCAATGTCTTGAGAATTAGCTTATGAGCTTTAATTTGAACTATTAACACTAAGTGAAAAATTCAGCAAAATCGAATTAAACCTTTCCATACTTCCCATATAAAGTGTATTTAAAAAACGGCGCATGATCGCGAATGCGACACACTTTGAAAATCAATATTAAATGTTTAGTATGATTTTTACCGGCAGTAACTTTTTTTTTTATAGTGAGGCAACCAAATTTGATTTAAGTTACAATTTTCAGACACTTGCTTAGAACGATCACGAAGTTCTGATAACAAATGATGATTTAGGTACAAGAACGCAACATTCGAATAGTATTTAAAGCAATATAAAAAATTTACCGTAAATCGTGCTTTGTTTGATATCTTTTATTTTTTTATTTTTTATTTGAAGGGCTTATTGCAAAAAAATGATATGCCACACTGCTTCAAAAGTTCATATTTTATGTTCATTACGTTCTTTGATGCATTGTCAATATCTACTGAAAATATTGCTACCATTAACCGATCAATTTTGGCCGTATACGTAATAGTTCTTGTAAGCATTTTAATGATTTCATACAAATATATATTTTTTAAAAACTTTAAGGTTGATTATTCCGAAATATTTTTTATGTGGCATATCATGTTTTTACAATAAGCCCTTCATTTGTAGTTTATAGATGGATTTCATAAGAAGAGTGCAAACATAACGTTGATAAGTAAACGAAAAATACTAAAGGGATAAAGTCCTTAAAAGCAGCGAAAAGCAAGAAAAACATATTTCTCAGATATCAGGCCAATTTTCTCAGAATAAAAACTGAAATAAGTTGAAAATGCAGTAAATTCTAAAAATTCAAGCATTTTTTTTTTTAAATAATAACAAAAAATTATTAGTTTATTTAACATTTTTTTTTTCGGTCTCGGTAGCAGGGCTGCCACTCTTAAAGATTGTATTCTACCAAATTTCATGCAAAAATTTACCAAAATGAAAAATAATTTACCAAACACAAAAAATTGTATTTTTAAGTTAAATTTAAATATATTTTTTTATTAAATAAACATTTATTAAAGATTTCATTCAAAAGACAATAAATAAAAAACATTAACTTAAAACGTATTCAATACTACAGAAGACATTTACGGAATAATATAACATATTATTAAACTAACGTTAACAGTACCTACAAAAAAATCATAATTATATATATATATATTAAAAGTTAATGTAATCAACTAAATTAATTAATTTACTTACCAAAAATGTTAATCTACAAGTAATTTGTTGGCAACCACACCTAATAAGGTTTATTTTTTACCTTATTTTAGAATCTAATTTAACCTAACCTGATTTTTATACCCCTACACGTACCCGTAGGAGTTATATTAATTTTGTCACGACGTGTGTAACGCCCATAAGGAGGCGTGGTAGGTATAGAAAAGTATATATATTCTTGCTCAGCATCACCACCTGAGTTGATTTAGCCATGTCCGTCCGTCTGTCTGTCTGTCAGTCCGTCTGTCTGTCTGTGGACACGATTACAGCCGTAATTTTAAAGCTATCGCGCTGGAATTCGATATTTAAGCTTATTTTTAAAAAACAAAGATCAAGTTCGAGAATGGGCCAAATCTGATGAAAACCACGCCTACCTCCCATACAACCCCAAAGATTAAAACTCCATAAATAAGCGAATATTTAAGCTACAAAACTTAAATTCGGCATTTGTGTAGTCTATGACAAAACTCAGATGTGTTAGAAAAATGGGCGTCATCCACTTACTAACACGCCCACCTCTCATACAACCCTTATATTTAAACCTATATATGCCGGCTTGTGTCGAAGCTATAAAAATAAAATTAAATATTTATTATTTTTATATAAATTTTATGACGTGTGAGAAAAATGAGTGTAATCCACCCACGAACACGCCCACCTCCCATACAACCCCAAAATTGAAAACTATATAAATATGCTTTTGTTGAAGCTACAACAGTAAAAGTAGATATTTATTCTTTTTATAATAAAACGAAGATGTGTTAGAAAAATGGGCTTCATCCACCGATGAACACGCAAACCTCCCATACAAACCATAATATTGGAAACTCTATAAATAGGCTAATATTTAAGCTGCAGACCTGAAATTGGGTATTTGTGTGTATTATATCAAAATTGAGGCGTGTTAGAAAAATTTTTACGTTTTGCTTTTCGTTCATTCGTGCAAGTTTCACTTGATGCGTTCGTCTTTATTTGAAAGATTATTTTCAATCATAACGGTGGTGCTGCACAATGAGCATGGTTGATATAATTTTTATACAATAATTTTTATACCCTAAACCTGAAAGGTCAGGGCATATTAACTTTCTGCAAACGTTTGTAACGCATAGAACGAAGCGAGTCCGGTATAGAAAAATATATATATTCTTGATCAGCGTCACCACGTGAGTCGAGCTATCCATGTCCGTCCGTCTGTGTGTTGTCCGTATACACAGGATAAGAGTTGAGATAATTGGATGAAACTTGGTACACATGGCCACATGAACCCAAGGATCTGCACTATTGAATATTTTTGGAATCCGCCCACGGACACGCCTACCTCCCGTACAACGCGAAAATTGAAAACTGCATAACTCAGCTCATAATTAGCCTACAACAATAAAATTTGGTATGTATGTGTTTTATATCGACACAAAGATGTCTTTGAAAAATGGACGTCATCCGCTTATAGACACGCCCACCTCCCATACAACCCAAAAATTGAAAACGCAATAAATAAGCCTCTGTTTAACCTACAGAGCTAAAATTTGGCACATATGTTTTTTGTAACAAAACAAAGATAGTTTTGAAAAGTGGACATCATCCGCCCACGGACACGCCTACCTCCCATACAACGCGAAAATTGAAAACTGCATAACTCAGCTCATAATTAGCCAACTACAATAAAATTTGATTTGAATGTGTTTTATACAAACACAAAGATGTCTTCGAAAAATGGACGTCATCCGCTAACGGACACGCCCACCTCCCATACAACCCAAAAATTGAAAACGCAATAAATAAGCCTCTGTTTAACCTACAGAGCTAAAATTTAGCACGTATTTTTTTTATGACAAGACAAAGATGTTTTTGAAAAATGGACGTAATCCGCCTACGGACACGCCTACCTCCCATACAACCCAAAAAAGTTTTAAACTCAATAAATAAGGTTATGTTTGTCATAGAGAAATTGAATTTGGTATGCATGTATTTTATACCAAAACTAAGGTGTGTTCAAAAATTGGAAGTAATCCGTCCATGAATCCGCCCATCTCCCATAGCGAAAGCACAATAAAGGCATTAACTGTGAGCTACAGGAATAAAACTTGGTATGTGTAAATTTTTCATCAACATTTAAATGCATATTAAATATAGGCTTCATCCGCCCTTGGAGACGCCCATTTACAATAAAAATTTTTTGTTTTTGAAAAGTGGGTTTAGGGTATTTCATAGTCGGCCTAGACCGACTTTAGACTTTCTTTACTTGTTTTATATGTAACTTATATTAATTTTTCATTAATTTTAAATTTACCAAAACGAAAAAAAATTACCATTTTACCAAGTCAAAATATTTTTACCAAATTTGGTAATATTTTACCAAAACGGCAGCCCTGCTCGGTAGACCTTTCTACCTTAACTTATATTAATTTTTCATTAATTTTAAATTTACCAAAACGAAAAAAAAATTACCATTTTACCAAGTCAAAATATTTTTACCAAATTTGGTAATATTTTACCAAAACGGCAGCCCTGCTCGGTAGACCTTTCTGTGGAAATGCCCATATTGGTATTGCTAAGCGTAGAGGAAGTGTTGTCGCAACAACCATAAAATGTTGCTTTAGTCTATACGCTGCAGGCCGGAAACTATTCAATATACAATGTCAACTGAATTCAATCAATATTCCAGCAATACAAAAATCTAAAAAAATCAAAGTCTTTGTCAGTGTCTTTTAAGTATTAGTTGTACTTTGCCACGAATTGATGTTTCAAACCCACCCTAAGCTGTACTTATTGAAAAAAACCTTAATTAAAATGCTGGTTATAATAAAGTTAATAAAATGCGTTTTATTTACTTTCGAGCTTTTTGGGTGAAGCGGCAACTGTTTATATGTATGTGATTCTTAGTTAGTTTTTTTTTCTATTATTTCCAGAAAAATCACAACTACACGCTAAATTAGTTGTTTTCCTTTCGCATAGAAATCGAGATACTACTCTTCAATAGAACATTTTTGCAAACAATGTCTTGTGTCGTTAATTAGATTTGGCTGTAACTAATTTTGTGGGTCACCTCGTGCAAAGTGTTTTTTTTTTCTTTTGCTTATGAAATGCACTGAAGTGAAACAAGAGTTACTGGATCATATTACACTGTATCTGGCTTTATTAAATTCTATAATAAGAAAAAATAAAATAGCCATCTATATTTATTTGTAAGAAGTGTTTTTTTGCGAACTTTTGTTTTTAACTTCTTATGCGACAAATAAACGCAGCTTTCTTGCTCCTATTTTATAAACGTTAATTTTTAGCTATTGTTTTAATAGAGTTTCGTATTTAATTTATTTATTTCAATAAAGTCTGGTAGTTTTTTAAATTAAAATAAGGCGTTAGGAACTTTTAATATGAGACGTGTGGACGAGCTGATGTTCAGCTGGCTTGCCTTTTGGTGATAATATCTATCCTGCAAGACAAGTCTACAAAGTCGGAAAGATCGTAAGGTGCTTACTAAATAATTTAGTATTGTTTAGCTTATGGTGGTGAAAACAGGATCATGCTAAAGTAAGTATGTTGTTTGTTACATTAAGAGCACCTTACGTCTTCGCTTACGACTGCAACTGCAAAAGAAATGCACGTTTAAGCCGATCATGTCTTCGTGTGATCATTTCCATGTGTAGATTATTTCGTAAAGTAAGAGACATTCAGCGGTATGATGACATAACGGTATTTGACTATCGTTACGAAGATTTTAAGTGTAGCAAAAAACCAAAAGAAAAAACGAGTAAATAACAATCTTGTGGTGAACGGCGGTGTAGTAAGATCATTCGTCGTTGCGCATACAAAAATAGCTATGTGTAAAAATAAGATTTTTTATTTATTTTACTGTTCAATAGCCATATGTATATTGGTTCAAGAGTTAGGAACACTAGAAATTTTAAAATAAAAAATAAGGTTTGCACATAGCACCAAACAACTTTTTTCATTGTTGTCTAATAATTATATATCTTCTATATAATAATTACGATTTAACCCTTCATTTAAACCTTCTTCGCAACGGAAATTGTAAGCACTGCTTACGTTTACACTTACAAAAGAAGGTGAACGTAAGGCCACAGCTTACAATTTCCGTTGCGAAGAAGGTTTAAACGGATTATATGCATGTCGTATATCAATACAGTACGGGTGCCTTACGCTTTCATGCATACATCCTGCTTATTAAATAAAGTGCATAAGCATGGAAGCCCGATTGATTCCGATTGCCAAGAGTACACAAATTTATAGTTCTATGATTACACTGGTTTACAGCCAATATGTACTTTGAATGCCACTCCATTGAACACAACTTTTTCATTTCTCAATAGATTTTCTTGAACAATAGCTTATTTTTTTGGAAAAATAAAGGCTTTTAGTAAAAAATATCAAAAGTAACAAAATATTTTGATTTCTTAACGAAATTTGCAACTATTTTGTCTTTTTTTGGAAATTTTTGTGAAAAATAAAAAAAATCCCCGAAATTTGAATTTATTCCGCCAAAACTAACAGCTCGACCAAAAAATGATGTTGGCATTGTTTGTAAGAAATTTTATTAGCTTTTATTTGATATATCATTTGTTTGATTACTGTTGTTGGTTCTGGAGATATAAGCAATTAAGTGGAACCAACTTTTTTTTTTCGTTGAAAACCCTACAGTGGGCAATATCTCGAAAACGGAGTGACAGAAAAAAAAAAATAATTTTTTTTTCGGAATAAGCGAGTGATTTTACATGAGAAAAGGATAGTGGCATTCAAAGTACAAACAACTTTTCGTTATTTGTAAACCAGTGTTATTAATGAGGCAAGGAATATTTCTTCAACTTTGAAGTTGAACTTATAATATTGCCTTTAAAAGGCAATTTTTTTTTCAGTTAAAGCATTATTATTTAAAACCCTCTCTTTCTCCAACCGTAGGTCACTTTTATATAATTAAATCTGTCTGAAATTATTTTTTTTTTCCTTTCTTTATGTACTGTTTTATAAAATAGTGCTTTATTATTAATATATCGCACACTAAATACAAAACAGTCACAACTCAAAATTTTTCGATACCGACTTTTTGTTATAAATCAATTCACAAAACACATATCTCACTATCTCTTTCATTATTTTCTTCATTAATTGGAAGAATGAAGTTTGATTGTTTAAATGAAAATTGCTTTTCTTCTGCAGTTTCAATCAAAGAGTTTTATTTTTCGCTTCTCCTGAAAAGTTATGTTTTTTGAGTTGTGACTGTTTTGTATTTAGTGTGCGATATATTAGTTAGGTACCAGAATAATTCTTTCCATTCGCCATTCGACAGAACCTTGTGCCATGGACTTGAAGTTCAAGACAATTGGATTATAATGAACAGCAAAAAAAATAGTAAAACAAAAAATGAACAAATCAGTCAATAGTTTTTGTAGTAGTATGGGTCATATTTGAGCCACGAAAAAGCAAGAAGCCCTACAGTTGTGCATCATGACGGCAAATTGCAAAAAAAAACACATTTTAAGACAAAGCAAAAAAAAAAATAAAAAAATCGCGCCACACAAATGTGTTCATTTGTCCTGCACTTTAGTTCGCAGCAGATTATTTGCCACTTAAGTTGTGAAAACGACATGGAAATTTTTAATAAATATTTTTTAATTTTGGCATTAAGTTGAGAACATCGCTAGAGTCAACAACAGCTGGGTTTGTGTTAATCTTGGCTTACCTAAAGTTTATCTCTAAAATATATTTAAAATCCTAATTCCCTAGTTTTTTTATTTTTATTTCAGATATTTATGGAATTTTTTAACAAATTGTTACAATATAAAAACCGTTGTCATCAGTCGTACGTTATACTGTTCAACGTCATATTCTGGTCATAAAACTAAGTAATTTTTACTGCTCCTGGATAAATAAATATAAACTAAAATAACAAAAAAAAAAAAATAATTATAGACTTTAAAAGCAAATTCGTGAATACGTAAGGCATAGAAGTTTGCATGGACAACAGCTCCCGCAACAACTACAACAACAACAACATACAACAATTTGATACTATAATTTTTAGTAGTCCAAAAATAAGCAATTTGCATGTTGAAGTCCAGCAGTAGCCACAGCAGGAAGAACACAACCAAATCAATTGCAGCAATAATACACTGGAACACTACTACTTTTACAACAACAGCAACAGGAACCAGTAAAACACGCACGCACTAGTTGAGCAAAGAACTCGAAATTTTATTCAACTTCTACTGTTTTTCAAAAATATTTAATTTATTGAATACAAGAAGTCGAAGTAGAAGAAATTGAGGAAGCAGTAAAAGCTGTCAACAGGCGGGCGGATATACAGAAAAGTGTGGTAACAGGGAGGCAGTAGCTGCAACAGCAACAGCAGCAGGACATTGTAGCAAAGTGTTTATTGCCTCGAGACAAAAGTTGAAAGCAGCGAAAGCATCTCAAAATTAAGTTAGTATGGAGTGCTGCCTATCGGAAGAAGCTAAAGAACAGAAGCGCATCAATCAGGAAATCGAGCGTCAGTTACGTCGCGACAAAAAAGATGCTAGAAGGGAACTTAAGCTACTGTTACTGGGTAAGCTACTGATGTAAAAGTGAAGGAGCTAAAAAGCAAGTTTTAAAAATTTTAACTAAATTTTGAGAAGTTGATAGGTATGTTTCCGTACTCACACTGTGTATCTTGTGTGTTACTATTTTCTGTTTCCGTACTTTCTGTGCTTAAAATGTGAGAAGTAGAACAAGCATAAATCGCTCTCTCGAGCACAGAAGTTTACCAGATTGTGCTTGAACTCAAGACTGCGAGTAAATTAAGAAGAAGGATCAAGAAGAACAAGCATATTTCAAATTGACGTTTGTTTATGTTTTGCTATTATTAAATTCAAAAGTTGTGCGACGATAAGTTGATTTTCAACTGAAAATTGTCAAAATTTACAAATTCAAAAGAAATATTTTTGCTTTAAACAAACAAACTGACGATAATTTCAATTGGCGCTATTTACGTTTGACACGTCTGCTGTCAGCATCAGCTGTTTTGTGCTCGAAACCTACTAGAAGCTGTTTCCGTACTTTTGCCACTATTCTTAAATTTCATTTTACTCTCGCAGCCCGAACTTTACACAGAACTTACACAGTGTAGAGTACGGAAACACACCTGATATATCCCTTAAAAATTTTGATGAAAACTTTCTATTTCATACGTAATAAGCATTACTTAATAACTGTGTTTTGTAACTTGCTTTTGTCTGAGTTAAATCCAATAATGCAAAAAATCCATCGAATTATTCCAACGTTAGTTCAAAACAAGGGTTGGAACTTATAGCTAAGGTTCAAAATTATGCCTTGTTTCCAGTGCACAATACTATTTTCCCCTCCACTCAGAATAAGACCTCATTTCTCAAGCTTGGAATAAAGCCATAAGCAAAATATAATATTTTGGAAATTAATTTTCCTTCCTTACAACGCAATAAATCAGCATTTTTTTCAAATCTATTTCTGAAAAAAATTTATTTCACTTCGTCAATTCAATTATGGCTGTTTTGACGTCAATTGATGGCAAGAAAAATAACGTATAGAACAATCATTCGAAAAATAACGATTACGTTAAACATACTCGCAATAAATCAATAGTAGATACTGCTACTGAGTACTGCTTTAAGTGTGGTGAAAAGAAAACCTCACTCCTAGTGACACATAATGTTGAAAGTAATGTAAGTACAAAATAAAAGAGCTCTGGATGGAACAAATGGGAGAGTACTTCATGCTGACTCTTTGGATAATACTTTTTTCCACTGAAAGTATTTCAAAACATTATTCTAAAGAATCTATTGATTCGCATGAATGCAATGTATAGTCTTTAGAATGAATTAGATTACATTTTTGTAAAAGTTAAATATAATTTTAACGCATTTTGTTAGACAAACAATAGATTATTTAATTTCAAAAGTATTTCGCATGACTATTCAGTAACCATATAATTAGGATTCAAAAATCCTAATGGCCGTTTCGTCGTTGAATATGTGATCGAGCCATAGTAATCGTCGGTTTTTGCATTCCGTAGTACGTCTACGGCTCTAAAGAGCTTGTAAACTAAATATCCGTCGCAATATTTTTCTTTCAAAGATGCTGAAAAACTTATTTATTTCATATTACCAAGCATGTGTAATAAGTCGACGAAATTGATATGGAAATTTATTAAAAAAAATTGTACTTCTATCATCCATCTTCTCTGGAACTTTTTGAAAAATTAAGATACATCTTAACCTTACTTCCCTCCAGGTACTGGTGAATCCGGCAAGTCCACTTTCATCAAGCAGATGCGAATTATTCACGGTAGTGGTTACTCCGAAGATGATAAACGAGGTTACATCAAACTAGTGTATCAGAACATATTCATGGCCATGCAGTCAATGATCAAAGCCATGGATATGCTGAAGATTTCTTACGGCAACGCTGAACATGGCGTAAGCATGAACATATATAAACATAGCTATTATTAACACATTAATTTATTGCATTTTCCGACCAGGAATTCGGCGAACTTATAATGAGTATTGACTACGAAACAGTTGCAACATTTGAGGATCCCTATTTGTCAGCAATTAAGGGGCTCTGGGCAGATACTGGCATTCAGGAGTGCTATGATCGAAGAAGAGAATATCAATTGACAGATTCTGCTAAATAGTAAGTATTCGTTAACCTCTCCATAACATACCGAAATAACTGCAAACCGACAAGAGACTTTAAATATCTTCAAAGAACAATAAACAAAAATAGAACGTGCGAATATTTCATTTAATCTAATTTTGCTAATTGCTAAAAAGTTATCTCATGAATCTCGATCGAGTGGCTCAACTCGATTACTTACCAACTTAGCAAGATATATTGCAAGTTCGTGTGCCGACAACGGTAATTATTGAATATCCGTTCGACTTAGAAGAGATACGATTTAGGTAGCTTATTTTTTATTAATATAGGATCACATTTTTGTTTTTATTTTAAACTAGAAGTCTAGGTTTTCTTTTGCATTAAACTTTTTTTCAAAATATTTCATTTCACCATCCAAACTAACTCATAACTTAAAAACAAACCTAAAAGAATTTTAGTTTCCATCAGAATTAGGCAAGGATTTTCTAACTAAATACTGTTTACAAACGAAACTATACTTGTAATTCGTTAATTCTCGCAGTATATAAAAGTTTTATTGTCAAGTCAGAATCAAAAGTTAAAAATGAATCAAAAAGGTATAGAAAAATTTTGCGAGAAGTTGTGTTTCGTAGAAAGTAACATAATTTTATTAGAAAAACACTACAACCACCAACCGAAACAAGTGCTTAAAGAACCATCTTATACTATTCGCAAAATGCAATGTATCAATTATTGACCTCTTTTTGCTAGTGCAAACTACACAAGGAATAGTCTAGTCTTGCTAGAAAACATTCGGAAAAAATGGGGCCTTAAACCAAAAATACTCTTGCAGTAGTGTTTCCTCTCTTCACGTTTAGGGCCAGCACTAAACTAAGCTAAGCATGCAATATAGTAAAATTACACTGGAAAAAGCAATCTGTGTGCATTGACAGGCGGAAATCCGCTCATGACTATGAGCGAATATAGAATCATACGAATATAGCAACATACTGAGTTCGTTGCAACTGAAACTTCTGGCTAACAATGCAGATTATGCTAGCCATAGGCTTGATGTTTTAAAGACTAAACAGGGTAGAATGACGCAATGGAGGGCCTGATTTAATCTTTGATGCAACTTTCTGTGGTACAACTGATGGATGCAAGCATAGTTACGGAATTGAAATTGGCACAAAGATACTCAAAGAAACTGGTTGTGGCGTATGCTTTATGCTTATCGGATTGTTACTTTTGAAATTGTTACTTTTGAAAAAAATTCAAATTCAATAAACTAGAACTCTCTCCCAACCAAATTTCATATTAATCAAAGAGCAGATTTTTTCTCAAAAATTAAATTTCTCTCTTAGAAGGGTGGGAACCCCCTCTATCAGATATATCATTTATATATACATCTGGGCAACATAACTTTTCGAATGATAAAAGTTTCATTTATTTTGAGTTTTAATTAATACCAAAAAAGCGTATGACAAACTTTAATGTTCACGTATTAATATATACGATTAGATATAATATTGTTGATATATTGATGACATGGAAAATGTAATGAAAACCAATTTTCGTCAAAAAGCCAATTAACACTTTAGCGAAGTTAACTACCGATACAGGGTCGAAAATATTCGACCCTTTAATAGAAGAATTTATGGTGCAAATCCAACTGGAATCTAAATTTAATTTTAATTATTTGTTACTTTTAGAGCATTTTTAAGTGAAAACTTTTTATACCGTAGCAATGTTATGACTTTTTTAAAGAAGACGATGGTTTGGACGATTGGATTATGTTGCATTTTATTTATTATATAAAATAAAAATTAAATGTATCTTATTTATATTGATCGCATAACCAGTTATCTCAGCGATTTGGACCGAATTGAAAAACCTGATTATCTGCCAACAGAGCAGGATATTCTACGTGCTCGTGTGCCCACCACTGGTATACTCGAGTATCCTTTTGATTTAGATGGTATTGTCTTTAGGTATAACAAAAAAACCAAACCAAAAAAAAGCTGGGTTAAAAAATGCAGCATGTATTGCTATGCTATGTCAAATCTTGTAGTTTAGGATTATTTTCTTAAATACTATACTTAAGTAAGAGGCTTGTATGTAATACTAACTAACACTTTTATTCTAATTAACATTTTATTTTATTAATTTTCTGTGTATTGTTATTTAAAATGCTTTGCTTTTTATATTTATAACTGCTTTTGTTATCAAGACGTTTCTTCACCTTTCCTTTAAAATTACTAACTAACGTTTTTTTTTTATTTTATTTCATCATTAAAAACAAAATGTTCATAAAAAATAGAATGGTGGATGTCGGCGGCCAGCGTTCGGAAAGAAGAAAATGGATTCATTGCTTTGAGAATGTGACATCCATTATTTTTCTGGTTGCATTGTCGGAATACGATCAGATTTTATTCGAATCTGATAACGAGGTCAGTATTTCTTTTCCCTTTTTTCTCTAAATTCTAATAATTTTTGTTTTTGTTTCACTTTGCTTTGCAGAATCGTATGGAAGAATCAAAAGCTTTATTTAGAACTATTATCACGTATCCGTGGTTCCAAAACTCATCGGTTATTCTTTTCTTAAATAAGAAAGATTTATTAGAAGAAAAAATAATGTATTCGCATTTGGTAGACTATTTTCCTGAATTTGATGGTAAGCATTGCTCTAATCTTTATTGCAATTTAAATTTACACATTTATATTAAACTTATTTATAATCGTATTGTATACATTAAATTTATCGCAATTGTCACAAGGTGCAAAATGTGATATTCCTGCGGCCAAAGCGTTTATTCTAAAAAAATATCTCTCAGCGAATCCTGATCCGGATCGCCAGTGTTATTCTCACTTTACAACAGCAACAGGTTACCTCCACGAATATTATAATTCATGAAATATAAAAACAACATCACAGATTTAATGCTATCAGCTAGTTTAAGAATAATTAGTTTGGTTGCAGACGCAAGCGTATTGCTAGCTAATCTTTGCCAAATATTGCTAGATTTATTTGTAGTCTTAAAATTATTGCTATAATATTGCTTTTGAATATTTTTTTACTATTTTGCTTTGTTGTGTATTTCTTTGGACTCTCTAGGTCCACAAAGGGATGCAATAGCTGCCCGTGAATTTATACTTCGTATGTTTGTAGACTTAAATCCCGATTCCGAAAAAAATATCTATTCTCATTTTACTTGTGCTACAGGTAAGTCATGTTTTATATTTACATCTTATATCTTGTTGAATGTCATGAATGAACAATTTGAACTGAACGCGAAACTTGGGTTTGTGGTTCAATGAACAGACTCATAACCGTTGTGAATTGAGTGATTGTGTGTTTTTGTATGAGAAGGTGATAACGAGAAAGCATTATTTTTCTTAAAACATGATTTTATTTTGTTAAAATATAAAACTTAAGTTTTGGGGTTGGCTGTCAGGTAAGACTAAATGTATAATCTGGCTTTAGCCTTGCTTAATACTACCTACAAGTACTCAGTAACTGCTAGTCGTCGTCGTCTTATCGTTCTTCGTAGTTTTATTCGCACACATTTGTCGTAACTTAATCAATTGATTTAAAGAACCTAAATATTTTGTAACATCCTTTATAAAATTTAATCTCCTCTCTCCTTGGCGCACAACATTTGGACTTTTTGGATAAATTCTTGTACAGACACTGAAAACATTAAACTTGTGTTCTGCGCCGTCAAAGATACCATCATGCAAAACGCATTGAAGGAGTTCAATTTGGGCTAAATTTTCCTCACCACCACCTATACACGAGTATAAAACAAACATTCACAAAAATTTATTATTATAACAAATTTCAGTCTACATATTATTTTTCATTGCATTTCAAGTAACACACTTTAATTAAATAAAATAAAGCGCTATTTAAAAAAAAAAATTAAAATAAATTACAGTTAACGAAGAAATATTCGTTTGGTCAGTAGGAGTTTTAATCTAATTCCTTTCATGAAATTTTTATTTTCATTATTACATAATATATATAAAAATTATTTATAAATATTTTAAGAAAAAGAATTAATATTTTAAACTGTTGGTTTCTGTTGTTTTATTTCAACCCAATTTATATTTATAATAATTTATATTTAAGCTTTTGAGTTTTAAAATGTATATTGTGGTAGGGAACAATTAAGTATCAGGTTCCATACCAAATGTTGGATTTTCTGTGAGTCTAAAAAGTGCTTTCATGGTGAACAAACGTGTTTGGTAAAATTCAATAAGTTGAGAAATTTTTGATTTACCAGCATGTTGGCAACATATCATAGATGTCAACGGCGAATATTTTCAGGAATTTCTTAACCCTTTAAAATTCGTCATTTGGTATGAAACTACCTGATATAATGATAGAAGCAGTGGCGTAGCTAGGGTTGGTGGCACCCGGGGCGGAAACTAAATTGTGCACCCCTTAAGAAGGTTATAGTAAACCTCAAAAGAGTAATGTTTAAAAAATACCACGAAATTAATATAATTTTTTTAAATAATAGTTTACAGGTTTGATTAGTTTGTTAAAGTGCAAATAAATTTATAAATATTTTAATTATTTATATAGTTTTTAAAATTCGGTTACAATAGACAAAATTTAAAAATAATCTCATCGATATTAATATATTTGATCATTTCAAAGATATGTTATTGGGTAAGTAACACAAAACTTAAAAAATTTAATTTAATTTCAAATATGAAGTATATCTTAATTTTTTTAAAGCAGGATTTTCCGCAATCAAGGAATTTTTGAAAAATATTTTGTTTACGCAAAATTTTGATTAAAATTTTTCACTATTTCCGTTTTAATTTTATAATAATTGTCGATGAATCCGACTACATATTTTTGAATCAACCTCTACAAAAATTACATATTTTAGAAAAGATTTGGAAAAAAGCTTATAAGGGCTTATAAGTTATGCGAGGACAATTTACTGTCAGTAAACCACACAATATCAGTTTTAAATAATTGGAGAACTGGGTGAAGTTTTAAATAATTGGACTTTATGAAGTTATAAAAACTTAAGCTAGTTTTTTATAGAAAATTGTGAAAATTTTACGAAAAATTGTGCATAATTGAAGAAAAAACAGGACCTGGAAGCAAACCGTTGGCAAATTTTCCCTCATTAACCCTGAATAACTATAAAGTTGAATATTTTTTCGAAATCAATCCATATCTTCTATATAAAACTTAAGTGAAAATTAAAATAAAGCATTCAAATTCATTTTTAATCTTTTTCCTAAATTTTATCAACTTCTTTATAGTATTCTATATTCATCTCAGCTTCGACTTTGATAGACAAAACTGAGGTCTGTAAGATTTGACTGCCCTATACTTGACTATTAATATCACAGTATCACTACATTACAGTGATACCAAATAATTATCAGAAATTTGTTTCATACTCATTATGTACATAATTCCCAAAGCAAACTTGCCCTGGCTGTACAAGGTCAAGAGTCATGAATGGCCAAAAAAGAGCTGACAATTACAAGAAATCTGTCCATGCTTCACATTCGGGGACTGAGAACAAAATTTAATTTAAATAATTAGAATAATTCTTAAGGAACTGTGCATCGTCTGTTAAAAACTGTATTTTTGACAGTTTTTGTTGGTTGATTTAATCATAATAATGATTACTTTAGTAAAGTTAAGGAGTCAGAAAACCATCTTAGAGCTTTTAATAGACATCTTCTACATAAAATAAAAAAAAAACGTCAGAACGTCTTAAAATTGTTATAAAACGCCATGTATTTAATTAAATAAAAAATTTAATGCATTTAAATCATAATTTAATTTTTTTATAAATTTGTTAAGCATGTAATAAGTTGAGTATTGATTTTTAAATTGTTTCATGTAAAAGGATTCCCAAAAACATATTACTATTAAAAATAATATTCTAGCAGATTAAGAGCTGTAAATAAGGATTGTTTTATGATGTATTATCTCAGAACTTAGCAATCACAAAATCATAAAGCATATTTTTATTCTTGACATTTATGTCATGGGCACGTTTTTCTGAAAAGTTCTGGAGAAATGTGTTGCTTACAAAATAGCTGACGCCTCCATTCATCTGAAAATCATGCAGATTTGCGTAAAATATTCGTAATAGAAATGTAAACTATACGAGTAAATTTGAACACTTCTTAACCTGAAGAAGCAAAAAAAAAAAACGATTTTTTAAAAAATTTTATGGAATATAAAAAGAATGTAACATTATAATATAACATTTTTCTTTGTGTACTCTATCTTACTGTCATTAAAAATTGAATTGCATTTGTTTGGCAATTGCACCCCTAACCAACGACAAATTAAATTCCGAATTGACTTAGGTTTTAGTATGAGCGTTTGTTTATATTGATGCAAATTTCATATTAAGTTGAAGTTTTAATAAAAACGAAGAAAAAAAATATTTGCATTTACTTTTGCACCCTCTTTATATTCAAAACATAAAACCGCAGTCATTAAAGTATTCTTATTATTAAAAAAATCAAAAATTGTGTGGTGAAAAGTTGTTTTATCAAATTTTGCACCCCATTTTAGCGTGTACCCGGGGCGGACCGCCCCCCCCGCCCCCCCCGCCCCCCCCTTGCTACGCTACTGGATAGAAGGCTTAGTCTAACCAAAAGATCATGGAGACATGAATAAATTTTCACATTTTCGAAGAAATAGATAAGTATTTTTCTCGCACAAAATAAATTTCTAATTTATCGAGAAGAATTTATTGAAAATGAAGAAAGTTTCTTATATTTTGATAAAAAAAAAAAATCATTATGAGAAGTATTTTCTTCAATAAAAATAAATTTTTTCTCAAAAATAAAAAAGTATTTTCTCTAAAAACGATATATTTTTATGTATTTCTCTTTTGCATAAAACACATTAAAACGTACTTATTGAAATTTGATCACTGTTTTGGAAGTTCATGTTGAGCCGAGTGTGCTGACATGTGAGTCTAGTACTTGACTGTCCTAGGTTCAATTACCGGCAAGACCTACAAAGATATTTTTTATTTAAAATATATTTGTTTTTTAATTTTTTATTTTTAAAATTTTTTTCTATGCATTTTATCATTTTTAAGAGAATTTTTGGATCACATTTAGAGAAAAGCATTCTCTGGAGCAAAGTCTATACCACTTTTCTCTAAATATGATACCTTTTTATCATATTCCGAGAAACTTTTTTCTGAGTGTAGGTATAGCAGTGAATTTCCAAGCCGTGGGGATACGGCCCACTTATTCAAATAACTGTCATCAAAAAGAATCTGTTTTCATTGTTTTAAATACACCATCATCCGTAGGCTTACATTTATAAAACCTTCAAGTGAAATAGTGTACAGAGTAACAATGGTAGGGGAAGAGTGTCATGAAAGAGCCAAGTTTTGAAAGAGCCATCTTGATTTACGCGGTAGTTTTCATACGAATGCTTCTTAAATTATAATTTTTAAGAAGCAATACTCGCCATATGGCACCCTCGAACATTTGACAGTTCACTGATAATAAACGACGATGGTGTATCGTATTTTGGATTTCTTCGTCATTAAGTAAGTTTTTCAGAACATTTTATTTGTTTTGTGACGTCTTCACCTTTAAAACTAACAGTAATATTATTATACGTTAATTTTATGGATATATTAGGCCTACCAATAACATATTTATTTTGCCGGAAAAATCTTGATTTCATACTAATTTTTGAGGTTATGTTTCTTTGGACAATATGTTTTGAAAGAGCTGGGTTGCGGTGGTATGAAGAAGCGTAAAGGAAGTTTAAATTATTTCTTTCAAAAATGTTTTTAAGTGTTTTAAACCTCTTATTTTGTTTTTGGAATAGGTCTTATTATTATAGATTTTCTTCAAAGCGATTTAATATTTTTGCTAAAAATATTTTTAAGTTTTTTAACTATTTTTTGTTTATAGTTTTGAATTTTTTTATTTATTTAATTTGTTTTTGTAAAAACAATACTTTTTATAATAACAATTAATATTTTCAATAAAATATTCGTTATTTTTCGTGTTAAGTCTTGTAATAAGAAGATGGCTCTTTCAAAACTTTGGTTGGCTCTTTCAATGCCCATGTGTTATGAAAGAGCCGAATTTCATGTTTTTTATAAATGGCTACAGGTCCAAGAATATTGTTGATTTTAGAAAATATTTCATGGTATTACGTTCATAAATGAATGAGAAAACACTTTTGATACAAGAATTATAATTTTATTAATTATTTTTAAATATTTTGTAACTTTTTAAAAACTGGCTCTTTCATGCCACTCTTCCCCTATTTAGAGTTCATATTCGCCAAGCACTACCTGATTGTTGGATACAGTGTTCATTAATCTTTGCAATGGAACCAGGCTTTGTTAAGTGCAAGTCTAAAGGCGGTCTTGGTAGTTGAGTGATCAGCGAATACCAATTCAGACGACCTTGATTGGAATTCCGGCCAAAATAGATAATATAAATATAAAATAAAAAAAAGGATTAGCAGTTAAAAATTTCGCAATTTATGCGAGGAAATCCTTCCAAAGCTGCTTAAAAATTCATTATTTTTGATTTCCTTGTAAGTATTGTTTCAAATATTAAGCACATCCTGCCAATATCGTGACTATCAAAAATAACTTCAAACTGTTGACTGCGAATGATACAAAAACAGTTGTCATAAAGTTACTTGTTTTTTTTTAAGGCCAGTATCACTGGGCTTGGTAACACTTGGGCCCAACTATAGGCATGGGTGTTTATTTTTTGTGAGATCTTTCACGTAGTTTCTGTCTTATTGCCTCTTTTTTATAAGCTCACCTGGAGTCTAACCTGCGAATTTCATAATGGAAAAAATAAAGTTGAGCGAAAAGGGTGCTTCAAATTGTTTTTTACCAACGGAATTTATTGTCCAGATACATTGAAAATGTTGCAAAAAACCTATGGGCAGTCTGATCTATCACGTACGCAGTCATTTGAGCGGTACAAGATTTAAAAGTTGTACATAATACAAACATTCAAGTTGTACATAAGTTGACAACTTGCCTCACCCTTCTTCAGTGAATTTAACTATTTTCTACGATTTCCGGAGTGTTACTCGGTCGATTCCTTCCATTAAGTCAAATGGTAAACGCTCAATATTATTCGAATGGTTTGAAACGCTTGCGCGAGAATATTCGGCGAAAAAGACCAGAATTAGGGAAAGTCATGGATTATTTATTCATGCTTTTACAACACGATAGTGTACCAGTTCACACATTACGCATTGTACGCAATTATTTGTACCAACACTATATATAAAATATTTAGATCTTGGATTTTTCTTTCGAAATACTAGTGAAAACGCAACAATTAAATTTTAAAGTTTTGAAAATGATTTCTGCTTCTTAACATATTTTATAACATAGTCAGTCATCTGCTGCTCCTTTGTATGCAGCCAGTAGAAATTTTAAGCTTAGATAAAGCTACAGCCTTTCCTTTTTTTTCGCTCATTAAAAATGTGAGCAGTTTTAAATATGTATTAAAAACAAAAATAAAAACTTTATATGATGGCATAAAGAGAGAAAAAAAGGTATTTTTTATTTTTCGGCTAATGATGAAAGATTGAAAACAAATCTTTTTCAACTTTTTTAAAATTAATTAATTTCTTTTGACAACAGTTTGGTCGAAATTGAAGACCAATCAAACGATGTTTCTTTATTAATTTAAAGCTGCGATTTGTTTCATTGAAATAGTTTGCTAAGATAAAATTTTGTATTAAATTGAAAATGATTATAAGTTATCAAGTGTTTAGCAGAAACAAAAAATTAATGAATTAACGATAAATGCAATTTCGTCTAAGCAGAGAACTAATAGACAAAAAAAGAACAGGTCACGCATGCTTGTTGCATAAATCACAACATTTCCTTTTATGCAATTCAATGAAATAAATTGCATGCAATTCATATATGTTTAAGCATTAAAAATAAATCGCATGCTAAAGGGTCCGCCATCTAATTTTTTTTTTTCAACTAGTGCTTATTTCGTGAATGGTAACACTTAGCACATGTCTGATTTGACAGATAATTAGTTTTATCCTTCTGCTGAACGAATATTACGCTTGAACAACGCTGGGAAATATTGCGACATTACTTTGAAAATCATGGTCATGTTGCAGAATGTGTGCGAAAATTGCGTACGGATTTGGAAGAACAGACTGGCAAGCACCGTCAGCTCCTTATGTTCGTTATCTTGTGAAAAAAGTGAAAGAAACTGGCATCCTCATCGTTAAACCAAATCATGAAAAGCCAAAAGAGTGCGTACACCCGAGAATATTGCTGCTGTGGTAGAAAGTGTGCGTGAAGCGGCATCAACATCAATTCACCGTCGTTTTCAACAATTGAACATTTCGGAGACATCATTGAGACGAATTTTGCATAAAGACCTTGGTATGACGCCATACATAGTCCAATTGGTTCAGGAGTTGAAGCCAACTGACCATCCAAAACAAAGCAGCACATTAAAATAATAAAAAAAAAAAACAACAGAATTCATCATGAAAAAACATCACATTTTTTGCATTCATTGGGTTGTTTATAATTGCATTATTATAAATAATTAATCCACCTATACCACTGGTGGTGACCGTGGCATGCAGGTAAAGTGTGTGGCTTAGCATGATCGGAGCCCGGGTTCGATCCCCAGCCGTGGCGAAAAGTTTTTTCAATAAAAAATTTTTCTGATCGGTCACCACCTCTCTGCAGACATTGGCAAACCTCAGAGAGTAAATAATGCCATGTAAAGCTTCTTGAGAACATGAGCCGTTCGGAGTCGGCATAAAACATGTAGGTCCAGTTCTAGGTCAATTGTGTGCAAAAATTTAATAACACACACAACACAATCGATCCTAAGAAGGTCGGTCAAAGTTCTTTCAAGGGCTGAAATGGCCAATTTGTTTGTTTTTTATAACACGAAAACACACACAAGCATGGCATTAACTAATCATAACTACATACATATAAATCTTCAACACTAAAATAAATAAAAATAAAAAAAAAAAAAAAAAATATTATATAATTTTTTATTAAAGAAAAAAAGAAGAATAATGAGAATAAAATCGAGTAAAATAGTCAATGCATTTTTAATAATTCATACTTTTTTTTTTAGAATTGATGAGCACGGAAACTAGTCGCCAAAGTTAATTCGTTAATACCAATCCACCACCCTTGTGGACTTTCTGCTTTGAAAGTTTACAAAAAAAAACTAATCAACTCACCTCTGTTGTTGTCAACTCACATATATATATCCTTTAAACATAAACTAGACAACATTTTAGGAAAACTTTTACGAATAATTTATTAGAAGACAATATTTTATAATAACTTTAAGAGTTGACTTAATAATATCTAAGCATACAAACTTGAATTAACATTAGTTGATTATCACATGTTGCCATATCGTCAGCTTGTAAAGCAGCTAGGTACTTGTTTTCAAAAATAAGCGAATTGTTAACAATAATTTATGCATATAAAAAAAAAAAACTCACTTTTTTAAGTGCATTCGTAATATTCAAGTTTTGCCTTTTTAGTTTAAGAGTCAACAAATACAACAAACTTTTAAAGAAGAAAATAAACCAAAGCATATTCAAATACGCGCTTATATTACTTATTACATATTTCTTATGTTATGCTTAAATTGACATTCGCTTATATGAAATATACGCACTCGTACAAAATCAGCTAACATTTTCAAATAGTTATAAAATCACTTAAATTACGTTCGGGCTGCACCATATGTTCCGGCATTAGTCGCACAATTTTATTGAAAAGATATGCGCGACGACTTTTAATAGCATGAGTATTATCAGATCGAGAACGTTTCTCAGCTAACTGTTGAAATTGTTTATTTAATGCGACGCTGTCGGACATGGAAGAGGTGGAAGTATAGCTTTCGGAGGAATCAATTGAAATATTATTGGCGGCATTTGTAGCATCAGTAGTGTCTAAAGCCCAAGAGCCAGCTAAGGAACCAGAATCGATGTCACCGCTGTGCGTGCCTATAGGAGGAGTGGTTAAAAAAGAACGCTCAGCTGTCACGTCTTCAGGCATAAATAGCAATGTTGCCAGCTTGTGGAACTTGAAAAGGAATTAAATTTAAAAAAAAAATCTAATTTATTGGAATACAAAAAACATACCTTCTTTAATTGTTCGGCATTTGAGTGATCAATAATTTCAGAAATATTCTTGCGCAGATATTGCATGGCTTTTATGGGATCAACTTTTGTCATTTCCTCATAGTGTAATTTTCGTATCAGATAACGACATTTTTCCAAAATTTCACAACGTTTTGGCCTGCAAGCATTTTGAAAATAAATTTGGTTATTTAAGTTATTGAGTCATTTATAAGTATGCTATACTTTTCTAATGCCAGCACCCAAAAATCATCCAAGCGTAATTGAGTATTTGATTTACCAGGATTACCGCCAAAAAGGTAATGTATCTACGGTGGATTAAATAAAATATTAGTCATTAAATAGTAATAGCAGTATAAACACATGCCTTCACAGCGTCGTCATAAACCAGCTGATGAGCATATCGTGGACAGGGTTCGAGTGAGTCTTTGTCTGCAGATGCTGCTCTCTCGCCATCGGCAGTATGGCGACATGTATAGATGCGAGACCATTTATTTTTTCTCAAAGAATACATCCAAAAGGAGTTGGAGGAATCAATTTGAGGTATATCACGACGATCTTTCTGTTTGCTTAGACTCTATGAAAAGCGGAAAACTTTTAAAAGTTAAATATAAGATCTTATACATGATGAACACATGTTATTGTATCATGATCTTATAAAAATTTTATAAAGGGTAATTTTTTTGGCTATTTGCTTTTTCAGTGTAAACTTTTTGAAACCATTTTTTGGTCATCATGATAGGTCTGTTTCCGTACTCACTTCAAGTAACTTGAAGTTACTCGAAAGCGTTTCTTTACACATTTTTCCAGCACGAGAGAGAATAAGAACAAGCCAAATGTCACTTTTTGTCGCTCTCTATTACTTGAACACGAATCTCTAGCTTCAAACAGCTGGTTGCCAAAGTGATAAAATTAAATTGCTGCATTGTATTGCAAAAAAAAATGTATGCAATTGGTTAGAAAATTAATAAAAATAGTTAAAATTACCAAATCAACGCTTAAGAAAGTGTTTTAAATATAGAAACACAGCAATTAAATTTTATTGTTTTAAAAAAACAGCTGTTGTACTCGATACTTACTTGAAACCGTTTCCGTACTTTTTGACAAATTTTCTCATTTTGACTTATAATCAAATTACTCTATATTAGTCGAACTTTACCCGAACTTTACTTAAAGTGCGTACGGAAGCAGACCTAATATTGTGACCAAATTTCAAACGCTTAAAAAATCACTCAATCGACAAGAGTAAAATTAAATATGCCCAAAATTTACCGAAAAAATATATATCTCATCACGATCACAGTCGATTGTTGCTCTTAGTGTGTAGCCTGGTGAGGGTTCGTTTTTCATTTCACTAGCATTTTGATCTCTATTTATGGCACAAACAGCTTGTGTATCAACGTCATATGTGATGAACTCATCAATATCTTCTTTGCCACGCTGTCCGCCGTATATATAAAGTTTACGATTTTTCTAAAAAGTAAAGCAAAATATATTAATACAACCACAAACAACGAAGCTTGTTATTTAGTGTATTTTTTACTTACATTATGAAAGACCATACAGTGCGTGATACGCGACTTAATCGATAGCACATCCTCATGTGCTGCACTTGGATGATGACAATCTACCAAAATTTGTGTCCATGTATTTGTAGCAATGTGATATGCAAATAAGCCCGAATACTCGGGATCACTAGATGTTGTGTCTGTAACGCTACGTGGTGTTAGAATTTTGCCACCAAACACATAAATTGTGCGTTTGAGAACATCAATGCACATCTGATGATCGTAGACTAATTGTGGACCAGCAACCTGACTTGTGTCATCGCATATTTGCAGCCAAGTACGTGCGCGAGTATCATAAAGAAAGAAATCACTCTGAAGTGAAACAAATATTTTTTTAAATAAGTGTTAATTTAAATTATTTTTAAGTAAAACCTTTATATATTCCGTCCGGCGTATCGAGTTATCCAAATATCGGCCAAGCATAAAAATATTCTCGCTCACTGGATCGTAGATCATTTTATGACAAGATCTTGGTGTTGGTCCATTGAATTGTTCGCAATTTTCGAAAAGTAAACTCCAAGTGCAACTCTCAATATCGAATACCCATAAATCGCTTAAGTCTCTAAAGCCATCCCAACCACCGAACAAGTAAACCAGCCGTTTTTGTGTATCGATAACAAGTTGATGACCACCACGGGTGCCTGTATAAACGATATACATATTGAATTTTATTCAATAAACAAAACAATACATTTTATAAGTACTGTTTTTCAAAATATTTTTGCTTTAAAACAGTTATTTTGTACTGAATAGCTCCATTTAAGCGTTGAAAAAATAATTCATTGGAAAGAATAAAACTTTTTGAACGTTGAAAAACTTTGTAACGTTGAAAAAATAATTCATTGGAAAGAATAAAACTTTTTGAATATTTTCTAAATACATTTTTTTTACCTGGCTGCTGACCGCCTTGAGTATGTTGTAAGCTCCAGACATGTTTATAATCTTGTCTATTCAGATAATCATCCATAAGTCCCTCACTGATGTAATCCGTTACAATTTCCTCAGCCTTATTGAAATTACCATCTGCCACAAGACACTGATGCAATTCACTGACGAGTGCATTCTCAAGACAAACTTTTGTTTCCGCTTGAAGAGCCTTAAAAGCAGTTTCATAGCCTTGTTGGCGGAAATGTTTTAGGCAAAGTCTAATAATTTCTACCTCACGCAACTATTAATGAACTCCATTGTTTAGCATTAACATAATTATTTTATGAACTTAACATAATTATTACCATGTTATATTTTCTCATACTGACACTTGTAAACATAGGATCATCTTGACCAAGCAGTTCAATGTACCATATGCTAAAATTGAATGTGGGTCCCCAGGATAGGAGTGGTACAATTTTTAAGTAAACAATCGGCAAATTACCAGAACCGTCTTCTGTTATGCAGCGCAAATTGAAAACTTCAGATTTTGAATCGTTCCTTAAGCCACTTTTGTAAAGTAATTTTAAGAACAAAAAGAAACAATAAGTATATAGTAGATAAGCTGTATTAATAAATGATTTACCTCTCTAACAGCAGCACCATAGGTTCTTCTTGCAGACCACCGTATATGCGAAATTTCTTTAAATTACACACATGCGATTTTTCAAATTTGCCAAATTTTATCTTCTTAACTACAGAAGGTCTCTTCAATTTCAATGTAAGATATTGCGGTGGATTATTTGTCTGCGCTGACCAGCGCGATGTCTGATCACTGGGACAGTCTACGAGAACATTTCTAAAAAGTTAAATGCATTTAAATGAAAAATAATATAATTGCTTACAGATATCGGCTGGCTTAAAATAAGCTGATAAAAATAAAAGAAAATAAATGCTTTACCAGCTAATCAACAAAACAATTATTGGTTTTTTGACACTGCAGATAGAGAACCTTGAAGGTCTGGAAGGTCTATCAACAACGTATCAAATTTTTTGCAAATATATTTATAGGCATGCATAATAAATATGCACCCAGGTTAATTCAGTTGAATGAATTTTAAACATTGTCGAATTTTTAAGATACGTATGTCTAGAGAAAATTTAAGTATGTTTGGTTGTTAAATAACTGCATGAAGCTTAGTTGCACAAAGTGGAATTGGTGCCCATCATATATGGATGGTTCAGAGATGAAGTGAACCAAGTCAAAAAAATTTTGCTTCGTTTTTCAATGCGATTATATGTAACATTATGCGCAAAATTCATTTCTGTACTGAAAATAACTAAAAAAAATATGAGTAAGTTCTCTATAGGACTTCATATAAACCATAAAATTTAAGTCGTTCTATCTCAAATCAAACGTTTTATGACTTGGTTTACTTCATCTCTGAGCCGTTCATATGATATGAGCTCTGAAGTTCAGAAAATGATCAAAAGTTATATCAAACATTTGTTGGCAAACTTTGAGATGTGCTCATAGCGCTTTAAACTAAAAACATACCACGTGACTTTTTTATTATAAACAAAATTTAATTAATTTCAGCTCATAACGCAACATTTCGCAACGATTTTACAGTCATAATATAATGTTGGGATAAGATACGTTTTTGATTAAAGTATATTAATGTCTTCAAAAAATTTTCTTAAAAAGTAAACTATAGACTATTTTGACTTTTTATTTTTTTTTAAGCCTTTTTTTAAGATTCATAGGCCAATATTGCATTTTATTTATTTATTTTATCTAGTTATTTAGCTTAATACAAAGATTTGAATACTTAAGAACTAAACCTACAACTAACAAGAAGATTTTTTGAAGAAGACCAGGACAGTACATACCATAAGGAGGTAGATTTCGACTGTCAGTATAAGGAAGGGCACTTGGAGCGTAACGCAAAGGAATACCAGACTTGGCTGTCTGGCTAACATATTCGTGGATGGGTCTAACAGAAGTAATGTACAGAGATTCTGTGTTGGCTGTACTTATAATATTATCAATATGAGATCGACAATTTAGTTCCTTATTGCAAATAACACACAAGTCCCTCAAACAACTTAACGAGAAAACAGGAACACCACATATGAAATGAAAGTGCTGAAAGTTCTTAAGGGGACTGTGATTTCTTACGAAAATATGTGAAAACTTTAAATTTACTGACGTTAAGCACTTGAAAGTTTTTAGTGAATCATATGGAAAAACTATTTAAATCATCTTGAAGAAAGATGAAAGATGTTTTTTCATATCATCAGCATAGATAGAAAGATTTGTGTCCTTAATGGTACTTACTACAATGTTAATTATCAAAACGAATAATAAAGGACGAGTAATATCACTAAATAAGGGCCTTGAGGGACACCGGAAGTAGCTGTGAAGGACTCGGTTTGAGAAAATCTAAAAATGACGATTTATTCACTTTCTTTAAAGTAAAATTTAATCCAAGAAATAAGACGTGATTGGAAGCCAATAGCTTGAAGCTTGAGATCGAATGCATAGAGTATTGGATACAAATTCTGTTAGGTTGGTATCCAAAAAAGCCATGTTGATTGGAGGGAAAAAAGAAATTTGCAGTGAGAAAACATTATATCATAAACAATACTTTCAAAAATTTTAGATGTACACGACAGTTTTCTTATTGGTCTTTAATTTGATAAATCATTCTTAGGTCCAATCCATTCCAAACTTTTGGAAAAACTGATTGTAAAATAGAGAGATAGAACAAAGCTTAAATGTAACGAGCCCACGTGCTCGCGAACTTCTTCAGATCAATAGCTTGTAGCCCATCTGGCCCAGAAAAATATTCATCCTTTAAATTCCGTTACTTAGCGATAACACCGTCGAGTGTTATATTAACCGAATTAAAGGGCGTTTGGCCTTTGGAGTTTGGAGTAACTGTCGAAAAATAAAATATATACAGTGGCTCACAGCTTATTTCGTGCAGACGATGTGTTAAATTTTGAAATGCTATAACTTGGTAACTAGTACTGGTAATGAAAAAATTTAAACGACATTTGTATCCTAGTAATTATATATTTTTATAGAAATTTTCATTTCTGTATATAAAAGTCTACTAAAAAGATAATTAACAAAAAACTGAAAATACAGCAAAATTCAACGCCACAGCTTATTTCGTGTACACTGTTTTTAAATGTAAGCTCTTAAACGTGATGCCGTTAGTTTATTGTTTTCTTTCGCTGTTTTTTTTCTTTACTATATCGTGATTCTTCTGATCGCAGTTAGCAGTTATTTTTAGTGTGAATTTAAAACAGTAAGTGCACAAATTAGTTTGTTTTAAAAATGGGCCATCGCACAACAAAAGAACTGCGCGAATTAGTTTTAATTCACTTTAAAAAAGAAAAAAGCCAACGGCAAATAGCTAAATTTGAGACTCTCTACAGTGTAGTACATCATCCAGCGCTTTTGCACGAAAATCATATTGCTTATAAGAGCAAAAATGCTCCAAATAAAATATTTACAGAAGCGGACGAATGACTTTTCTGCGAAAAATCAAAGAAAATCCGAGGCTTTCGGCTCCTTAATTGGCTTGAGGAGGTTGTGAAGGAGTTGGGCAAGAAATGCTGTGCCGAAACAATTCGTCGTCTGCTGCGGGAAAACGAGTTTAATGGTCGAGTAGCACGCAAGAAACCTTGTATTAATAAAAAAAAATCAGCTATGTCTACTGAACTTCGCTTAACAACACGTTTTATATCCTAGGGCATTCTGGAATGGACATTAATTTTCTCGAGGGAGTCTAAGTTCAATATTTTTTGCTCCGACGGAATGCAATATGTGTGGCGTAAGGCTAATACCGAGCTGAACAATAAACATCTCAAGCCTACAGTAAAACATGGTGGCGGCAGCGTAATGGTTTGGGCCTATATAGCTGTAGGGGCGTTGGAAAATTAGTTTTAATTGAAGGCATTCTGGGCAAGGCAATGTACCTTGATATTTTAAAAGAAAATTTGCTTCAAAGTGCCGACAACTTGGGCGTAAGAGAGTCATTTCGGTTCTACCAGGACAACGACCCAAAACATAAATCAGGAATCGTCCAGTCATGGTTGATTTGGAATTCCTCGCATCTTATGAATCCGTCGGCACAGTCAGCCGACTTAAATGTAAAAGAAAATTTATGAGCAATTTTGGACAGTGGCATTCGCAAGCGGAATATTTCCAATAAAAATGATTTAAAAATGCCTTAATGGAGGAATGGCCACAAATACCCCCAGAGAATACAAAAAAGATGAAGAAGATGCTTAAAAACGTAATTAAACAAAGTGGTGGCCGCACAAAATATTAAAAAATACTAACATATAACATTTTCTTAAGATTCAGTGCAGTGCACGAAATAAGTTGTGACGTTGAATTTTGCTTCATTTTCAGTTTTTTGTTTATTATCCTTTTAGTAGGCTTTTATATAAAGAAATGAAAGTTTTTTATTAATATATTATTACTAGCATACAAATGTCGTTTAAATTTTTTCATTACGAGCACTAGTTACTAAGTTAAAGCATATCGAAGTTAGAAGTTTCGTCTACACGAAATAAGCTGTGAGCCACTGTATTTCTCACTTCATTCATCAAATTTCAAAACACATCTATTCCAATCAGAATTATAACATTTCATGTAATCACATTAGAAAACAACTCTGTACCAAAATTGTTTTGTTAAATATTAGTTTACTTTAAATTAAGACTCTCATCAATATAAGTTATAAAATCGATGAATATTCAACATCTTTTATGTTAATATCCCATTATCTTGGACCAACAGAATAAAAAGTTGAATACGATATATTTGATTGAGCAAAGCACGTTTGTTTCCTTGAAGAAGTGGTTAATATCCGGCTATCTGAACGAATTGCATTATTTGCTTTGCAACATTGGATAGAAATAAATTTTTTAATAGTTTTGAATTCGGTTAAACGGATACTATAAAATATTTGTAAGTTGAAACAATTTACACTGAAAAATTATGGAATATTGTTGAAAATTTATTTTAGATTTAAATATAAAGTAACCGGCGTTATAAACAAACAAAACTGTTTGGTTTCAGTTCATATTCAAGGTTTCTTTACGGTTATAAGAATTCAAAAACAATGAAGGCGCCAACGACATAATAATTTTGTTTAATTATTAATTACTTAGACCGATACAAAGTAAAGCATGGCTCGGGAGAGATAAAAGAAAACAAAAACAAGTAGGCAAAATTAATAAAATTGATAGCTGGAAGCTCTAAACAGACTTGTTCATAAACAACCAAGTACCCTGTACCTGCAAACTACAAAGCCTAATTTCAACCCACTCTCAAGTATAATTTTGAAGTTTATTGTTTTAATCACTATTCATAATTTAAAAAATAATTGCAATTTTCTTAAAGTATAACCATGCTGCACTGCAAATAATGCAAAAATAATGACTTATGCAGCTTGGCATGTTATGCAAAAATTTTATCTGCGCGTAAACAGTTGACGGTACAGGGAAAGCGGTTCCAACTTACTCTGGAAAATAAGATGGTGAGAAACTGGAGTAGCGACAGATTTCATACTCCAATGTTTCATATTCGGCCAGTGGTTTCCTGCAACGAGTGAAAGATTCATCCTGGAGCACAGCCGACATTTCAAGTTTTCTTTTCCCTGAATTTACAGTGATTGAAATTATTCTTTTACTATAAAAATTGAACTATCGCTTTGGAAAATCAGGAAATATTAGGAAAATAAATTTATTCCACAAAGCACAGCCTGGATATCCTTCCTCAGCAGGATTTTATTTTATTTCTTCGACCACCACAAAAAAATTTCTTCAAGAAACGTCAAAACAAACTTGTTAAAAATTTGACATAAACTGCATTACCGATTCGTTTGAAGTGTTTCTGCTTTCTGAAGGAAAAAGGGCAATTGTAAAACTATAAAATGGGAGATTACGATTTCCGGGATGCCGCGATTTGACGATGGATTCGAAGAGTACTCTCAATATAAATAAGAATAGCCAAAGGAAAAGTTGATTTATCGATTTGTTTTAGAGTTATCGATTTTTGTTTTTTGTTATAAGCTCTATGAAGAAAATTGGTTATAAAATTCTTAATATATAACCTATAATAATGATTAAGGTATTATTTAAAAGGTTATATATATGGCTTTTAGAAAAAATGAACGAAATCTGTTGAATAATTTGTATTTTATAGGTATTTTTATGCAAAAAAAAATAATATTTTCTTACACAAAACCGTTATTTTCTAAAAAATTACTGTTATTACTATGAATTATAAAGAGTAAACTATTAAAGCATGAAAATTTGTCTTTCATTTGATATATAATATATATGATTTATTTAACTTTTTTGCCCTGATACGAAAAGTTGTTTATTTCACTCATATTTACTTGGATGTTTTGCTTTCTCACTCCATATTTTCGAATATCGCCAATACAATAAACAATTGTTATTAAGGCAACATTGTAGCTATAATATTTATATTAGAGATGTAACGTTTAGTGATTTGGCCGGATACCGTATATCCGTCGAGCTGCTAATCCGGATGACCGAATATCCGGCATCCGGATAGTGGGTCCATTGATTGGCTGGTTGTTAACAAATTAAATATATTTCTTATCCGACATGCTACAACCATAGCACAATAATAAAGAAGCTCATACTAATATAGCAGTTTTACATGCAATAACACTAAAGTTCAGCTACTACAGCTTTTTCGCACTTTCTCAGTAAATGTCATCAAAAAAATGTAATAGTAAATTTAGGCCGGATATCCGGCATACCGGATGGTAACCGGATATTCGTTACATCTCTAATTTATATAAGTAAACGGGATTTTCGAGCCATTGAAAAAAATTTGTAATTTGTAGTCGATCAGTTTCGGACATTGGTTTCCATTTTATTAAATTGAATAATTGATATATGCCATTAACGAATGCAAATGTTGTCACAGTCAATTGGGATTTATATAACCATTTGCCAAAAATGACATTAATGATAAATTGAAGATCCACTGGACATTGGCCAAAACTTAGAAAATTTTTTTAACAGATTTTTTAACTAACAAAAGAAATGGAAAATTTCTATTTTAAGTAATATAGTGTGAAATTAAAAACAAAACATACATATTTTTATATATCAAACTAAAGGTTTAGCTGTAAGCTTTTCAAAAAAATATATTTTTAGTAACTTAATAACGTAAATTTTTTAGAAAATAACGGTTCTTTTTATTATAAAATTCAACTTTGGAATAAATTCGCTTATAAAACTAAAAATATTGTAACAATGATGTTTTTAATAAATATATTTGAAAGTTCATTTAATGACCTTTTAAATGACATACCAATCTTAAAGATCTATTGAGTAACGGCAAAGATATAGATGTTTCTTTGAACAAATCTTTTAACAAAAAAATTTTTTTTAAAAAATCGATAACTCGATTACTAATAAAGCTATCGACTTTTTGTTCCGCGAATCATATGTTTTTGTTGTTTTATACCAGAAAACACTTTCAATTCGCGGCGCCCCGGAAATCGTAATCGTAATTGAAGCAAACTTTTTGTTTTTTTTTTAACATTGCATCATAAAAAGTTTGCTACTTTGGAGCAAACTTTTTGTTTTTTTTAACAGTACATCATAAATTTAGTCAAATGTATATTTTGAAGCAATTTAATGAGTGACGAAGAATGCAAAAATGTAATTTTCAGTAAAATATCACCCAATGAAAATAGAAAAATTAAGGAATGAGAACATCATTTAAGTCTATTTTTATAAAAAGTTGCATTTTCAAAGAACAACTTATCGTTATATGTAATTAAAAAACCCTAAGTTATAAAAAATTCAAAATCGACTTTTGATTGGTTATGATGCACCATATCAAAATACATGTTCATGCAAAATTACGCTCTTACTACTTTTATATGCAAAGTTAACGTGAAAAAATGTTGAACATTTTTGTTTTTTTAGTTTAAAAAGTTTTTTTGCTTCTCCTGTAAAATTTTCAAATGTAATTTAGGGCCGTTTTGTTCTCAGAGGGATAAATTTATCTCCGAGATAATTCCATTTTTTCATTTGTTAATAACGAGTTAAGTATTTTATCTCCTGAGAGGGAGATAAAATCGCGACGAGATAGTTTAACCCCTGAAATATTGAACTTGCTCTTATCACTTTAACTTTTATAATTTTTTTCATTAAAAAAATAATTTTGAGAGTATTCTTGGAAACAATATGTATTCTTTGAGATTATGAAAAAAACAAAATAAATATACTATAAAAATATATGAAAAAAAATGTATATAAATTCCTGGATTTTGTTGTTCATCGCAACTGCGCTGCGGAAGTACTGACTTTTATTGTTCAAAATGAACCAATCAAAGTTGAAAAAAATCTATGTGAGAAATAATTTGTCAGCCAGAATTTCACTTCACAAATTTTTTCTTAAGAAAATAATTTATTTTTTATGTAAATTGTTTTAACTTTCTCCCCCAAGCTCTAGGTTGATGCAAATCGTCTGTGCAACACCGTACCTTTGTGATCATTTATTCTTAATGTTTGCGCATTTAAATATATAGTTAAAAAAAAGGATTTAATGCTTCGACTGTGATATCCTGTGACGCAAAACGGGTTTCGTAATAAAATGTTCTTCTCAAAGTTATGCTCTCAGCACAAATCAGGTATAAAATGTGAACAAAATCAATTTTTTATCTCACGATTTATATGTCTGGAACAAAAATAACCTACTTATCCTTGAGCTAAATGAAATTTATTCCTCTTGTGAACAAAATGGGGCTTAGGGGATTTTTTATATCATATGACGATGTATTATTAATAGCCGAAAACTATTTTTTTTCTACTCTTACATTGAAGAAATAATAATAAGTAATAAGATTTATACACAAAACAAAAAACCTTATATATGAAAACTAATAAGGAATTTTTTGGCTTGTCCGAAATTGAAATACTAAATTCAGGGGCCAAATTACCGCACCGTGAACAAACGAGCAATCGATTAATTCCGTTTTGATAATATTTTGGTATAACAGCGCTCCATCGAGCACGAGTTGAAAATTTTTGTTTGATTGTAATCGAAATCTTGTCAAAGAAGACTATCTCAATGGCAAACACATGAAAAAATAAATAAATGAAATAAATTTTTATTCAATAGAACTTTATGTTTTTGTAAAAAAAAGCTTTTGTCACTACAATGAAGACATGTGTGATTGCATTGAGACTAGGAACTTCATTCCAGCAGCAACAATATACCAACATTCTTTAAAAAAAGCTGAAATTACTTGAAATTCACTAGAGCTAAAGCAACTGCTGCTGCCATGCAATTTAAAAAAAAACCCAGCATAAACTTGATCGCATCATTCTGCAAAAATTTTGCCGTTGTGCCAATATCTCTTCGTGCAAGATTGTTTTCTACGTTTACCCAAAAGGTTTTAACCTCGAACACGTGGTTAGCGATAGATATTGGGCTTTTGTGGATGATACCACAACGTATCATCCAGCTTTAATCTGAAAGTTCATTCGATGCATTTGCGTTTTCCGTCCGCTTACTCATGATATAATGACCAGGTAGTATAAATCGCGAGGGCTCAACTGTCATTGGAGGCATAGAATGTCAAAATGACGATTTGACGCCAAAACAATGATGCTTTTTGTGCAATAATAAATGAAAACAGGGATATTTCTATTTATGTGTTTTCCTTGAAGGTGGAAATATTTTGCAATATGAATTATATTTTTGCGTAAATTGTATAATTATATTATATTATTATTAAATTTTGTGAAATTTTTTAACCTAATACTCCTAATTATTCTAAAATAAAAGCGGAATTGTTTTAAAATAACGACAAACAAATTTTACTTGTTTTCTCTAGTTGGAAAATATTGCTGTTTACCTAAATATAAGTGTTTACCATTTATAAAACGTCTCCCTTTCCCTTTCTTTTAGTGCAAAAGTAACCAGAAAGTGCAAGACCAAAGACGAAAAATCCCTATTTATTTCTTCTTATGATTACACTACTTGTATTTGACACATCATGCCTCCGTCTTGGCAGCGCAGTCGCTTTTTATAATACCTGGTTTTTATATCATGCGCTTACTCGCTAGAGCAATTTACGCAAGAAAATGATGGCAGAGTTCAATCACTGCGTTTTACGTTCAGAGCAAGCAAGGGCTGCAACATTATAAAACAATTTGTATGTTCTTAGAGTCATATTTCTTAATAATTTTTATTAATTTTACACAAAAATACTCAAAATGTTTTCATTTATAATCGTAAAAATTTAAATTCTAAGTATTAAACATGTCCTGTTAACAAATTATCAACAAAAAAATCTAAGATATTTCAAATTTTTAAGATCTATGTGCAAGAGCCATCCCTGAAAGTAACTGCTTCTGACTCGTTACTTTACTTTCTTCTCGCTTTTCGTTATAAGTAACGAGCTGTCAAAAAACGCAATTTACGCTGCAGCTACACGTTCAAGAAATTTCTTTCAAGTTGATCACACATAGTGCTTGTCAAAATTCATTCGAATTGATAGCTGTGACGTAGGCTGTGCGCAACTTGATAGTCAATTTTATTTTCAAGATGCCATCGTCAAGGCAACAACTCAATTTATTTACGCTGCAGCTACACGTTCAAGAAATTGCTTTCAAGTTGATCACACATAGTGCTTGTCAAAATTCTTTCGAATTGATAGCTGTGACGCAGGCTGTGCGCAACTTGATAGTCAATTTTACTTTCAAGATGCCATCGTCAAGGCAACAACTCAAATTTCACAACAAAGCACGAGAATATATTTACAAACTGTGATCAGCTGTTTAACTTGACCGTCAAGTTGCCTCACGACTTGAAAGGAAAAATTTATATCAAGTTGGTTTTCAAGTTCGAAAAGTTTGAGTGTGTTAGTAAAAAAGTGTGAATGTGTTGCAACTTGAAAGGCAACTTAAAAGAAAAATTGAACGTGTAGCCACCAAATTACAAAAACTGTGATCAGCTGTTTAACTTGACCGTTAAGTTGCCTCACGACTTGAAAGGAAAAATTGATATCAAGTTGGTTGTCAAGCTCGAAAAGTTTGAGTGTGTTAGTAAAAAAGTGTGAATGTGTTGTAACTTGACAGGCAACTTGAAAGAAAAATTGATCGTGTAAGGCCATTTCCTCACGGAGCAATTCAAAAGTAAATTACTAACCCATGTTACTATACCGAAATCTTCACATGGAGCAACTTTTTCAAAACTAGTTGGCAAAATGTTTGCGATAAGTTTTATGCAACGCAGCATGCTGCAATTTATATCACCAACTTGTTATGTTTTTCTTTGGTCATTCTGTACAATGCTAAAAATTTAGCATCACTTTGTTGCAGCTCCTTTATTGCCCCGAAAAATCTGCTGTTTATGTTATTTTTTAATGTACGGATGGACCCAAATCTTTTTTGCCATTTGTTTTTCGCGTATAGTAAAAGAAAAGGAAAAATTGTACTTTGGGGCCCACGCCGATTGATTTTTTTGGGCCCTTTGATAAAATTATGCATATTTCAATATAAATAATCAATGTTGCGTTGCAACATGGGTTGCTCTCCTGAAAGCATTGGTTGCAATTATGTTTTGAATTGCAGTGGTTTGAAACTTTATAAACAATTGTGTTGCAATTGCATTACTTTTCCATTGCTCCGTGAGGAAAAGGCATAACCACCAAGGAAAGACCCTACAAGAAATGGATAACCGAAACTCCAATACATTCACATAAACTTTTTTGTTTACGATCACATTCTCATATTCATTTCAATGTCAAAATTTGTGAAACAAGGGAAAAAATTTAACATTGTGGCAAATGCATACGAAAAAAAGAGGAGGTATTATAATTTAAACGAATGTCAAATTTTCACAGTCAAATTGTATTTAATAATTTATTTTCATTGTGCAGCTCCCGTTTGGAATTTTTTGAATTAAATATAAACAATAAACATATATAAATAAATAAAATATAAGCAATAAAAATATATAAGCACCAGCACTAGCTCTAGCACCAGCACTAGCTCCAGCACCAGCATCAGCACTCAGCTTGCAAAAGCTCCAGCTCTAACACCGGCACTAGCACTAGCACTAGCTCTAGCACCAGCACTCAGCTGCAAAAGCGCCAGCTCTAAGCTCAGCACTAGCACCAGCACTCAGCTGCAAAAGCGCCAGCTCTAACACCAGAACTAGCTCTAGCTCTAGCACTAGCACAAGAACTCAGCTGCAACAGCATCAGCACTTGTACCAACACCAGCACTAGCTATAGCACCAGCACTCAGCTGCAACAGCATCAGCGCTAACACCAGCACAAGCTCTAGCTTTAGCACCAGCACAGCTGCAACATCACCAGTGCTAACACCAGCACTAACTCTAGCACTAGCACCAGCACTCAGCTGCAACAGCATCGGCGCTAACACCAGTAGCTCGTTCTTGTAACTCGTACCGATCGCAGTTACCGATCCATATCACCGATTTGACGTCACTCTGACGTAATTCTCACCTACAGTGTTCGTGTAATAATCTGAATCGATTTCTGTTCAATTCTTTTGTTCCAAATCGACAAACTGTCAGCTGTTCCGATTCCACTTCAATAGAATCCTTCAAAGAAGTGTTTGTGTAAGAAAAGTGAATCGATAAAAATTAAAGTTTTTATCACTGACTCTGAGGAAAATGAGAACACTGCCGATTGTTATTTATTTACTTTGTACCATTAAAAAACGCTTACAAAACCGAAGAACTGAATACAAATAATGAGAAGGTAAGCTTAAGTAATGTATAAATATATATAATATTAAGGTTAAGTATATTTATTTAATAGCAAGTTAAGTCCGAGCGAGTTTTCAAATCACAGCATGTCTTATGGCATACATAAAAACAAAAGTTTCATTCATCTCAATTTAAAATATTCACTTTCTAATAACAAGGAAATAATAACAATAATAGTAATATTATAATAATTTACAGCTTGAAAAATAAAATAAAAACAAACGAACATCATTTTTTCTCGATTTGTGTTCTTTTTCATCACGGACCGAATTTTTAACGATCTGAACTTACACAAACACTAGTTCTCACGAAATCGGTAAATAAGGATCGATACAACGTGACGTCATAAAAATCGGTAACTTGTCGATTTATTTACAAGAACTAGCTACAGCACTAGCTCTAGCATCAGCACTCAGCTACAACAGCACCAACACTAACACCAGCATTAGTATCAGTACTAGTTCTAACACTAGCACCAGTGTACTGTTAAAAAATTTAAACAATAAATTTAAAACAATTGTTTTCATTAACCAATTGTATGCATTCTTATTTTAAAAGAAGTACGTTAGATAAAACCGATATTTACGTTTTATCTAACGGTTAACTATAACTTAGTTTTCGGTTAGACCTATCTGATGAGAGTTGGTTACCTATAACTAGTGTCCGACCGAAACCAAAATTTTGGCGGAAACCGAAACCGAAACCGAATTTCGGCCATTTTTGTAATATTCGGCCGAAACCGAAACCGAAACCGAAACTGAAAGTCTACATACAAATTTGTTTTTAAAAAAATTTTATTTTTTTTTTTTAAATTTTATTAAAAGCTTTCAAAAACAAAACAATTCAAACAGATAATAATAACGTATACATACGATAAATATTCTTTGAATATTTAAGTTCAACTTTAAAATAATAAATAAAGAGATCATTTTTAGTACCACTTTAAGGAACTTTTTAGTGTTTAGAGTTATTCGGTTTCGGTTTCGGTTTCGGCCATATTGATGCCGAATAGCCGAAACTGACTTAAAGGGCCGAAACTGGCCGAAACCGAAACCGAATATTCGGTCGGACACTACCTATAACCTGTATTTAGGTTATCCTTATCTAGAGAGAGCGAGAAGGCTACATTCAGTTGGTATCGGAAATCGATTTAAAAAAACAACCTGTGAGAAAGGGATGCCAGTTCACACGTATACACGAGTTTCGGTTACTTTCTTCCCGAGGCTCTTCCTAGCATAACCGAAACTTTGTATGAAGAAGTAACCGGAATTTCAGTTAAGAGAAACCGTTTTTTTATTAGTTAAATAACCGATAGTCTTCTTGTAGGGGAATATATTTTGACACATAAGTCGTCACTAGAATTTTAAATTTATACTTTGAATAATGTAAATTAAATATCACAGTCATCATTCAGCGTTCACTGTCATCGCTTTGAGTGAATTGTGTAAATTCGCTTTTGACATTATTCTATTGTTTGGCTTATGAACATGATTTTATTTTGAGAACCAAAAATTTTGTTCATTTGTTATAATTTTTATTTGTGATTGATATTTGTATATTGGACTCAATCGGTACTCCAATTATATATACGACTACGAAATTGTCATTATTTGGCTTGTTGGGAATTGAAGAAATTTGGAAGAAATGGCCAAAAACGCAGTTTTCATGTTTTTATCGATATGGCAGTTCGATTGACACTTGTATTTTATTAAATTTAAAAAATGATCATCTGGCAGTGCTGACAATAAGTGTCAATGCTCGGTTGCAAGAAGTAATCTGTCACTGTAATTTCGACTGTTTTGCTCGTATAAAACAGTAAAATCTAAGGTACTGTAAAGTACCGTGAAACCTGTTTGTGCAACAAAGTCAACATTCCGTTTATTCGCCATTTTTGTCATTCGCCAATTGGGCTGGTTTGTGTGTATATCGCGTATCATATCGAACGAGTAAAAGCAATAAGAATATTTGTGTAAAAAAATCTTATTTGGCAAAGAATTTTGATAAACGTGAAAATAGCTTGAGAAATATTCTTATTGGTCACAAAATTAAGCAATTATAATAAATAGAAAACAGTTATATGAAACTCAAAATAAATTAGTGAATTATAGCAAAGTGTTGGTATTATTAAGGAAAAAGTTTAATAAAATCTAGCGCAGAGAAATTTAATTGATTATATTTTTACCGAAGTGAATATCAAGTGAATAATATACAAAAATGGTAAATTATATAAATACTCCTATTGAATTGTTTAATATATACGCATTGCAGCACTCGTAATAGGCAAGAAAATATGAGGAAAATTTAGACCCACTGGGGGAAAAATGAAAAAATGTACACTGTTTTAAGAACAAAGTATGTGGTTGCCCTCCTACCCTCTGTCGCTCGACAGCTTTGTCTACGCTTAGCGTACAACATAAAACGATAAAACCCTCACCCTTTACACACGTTTACAATATTTTTATTTCGATTGTTTTAGTCAAATTTTGTATATCTATTTCTTAAATGCTGCAGTACTATATGTTATCCCTCAACCATGCATAAACTAAAGTTAAGGCTTTAAAATACTGTAAAATATATTTATTTTCCATGCAACAGTTGTAGGCAAATATTTAAGGGTTCAATCACTTTATGCTCAAGCACTTCTTATGACATATAATAGACACCATATCTTTACCCCTGACCTCGTTTAGGCATTATAAAACAGTTTGTGAAAAATTTATATTCACTGCTCTTTAAAGAATGGTGTTGGTCAGAGGGTGGTAGCCTCCTAAGCTGGCACTCTTAGGTCATTAAGACCAATGCTTAACAATTATTTTAACGTGATATTTTTCCTTACAGGTTGCAGTTTGAGTATTGAAAGATTGCAAGTTTTTACTTTGAAATACGAGATAATAGAAGTAAACAATTTATTTTAAATTTGTACTTAGTTTTTAAATCAATTTTCACCTATAATACAATTAATATTTTGTTTTATCCTTTCAGGGTAATGAAACTTCTTTGCCCATGGAGATGTGCTCAAATTGTAAGTAAACATTTTAATTATTTTTATTGTATAAGTTCTAAAAATATTGATTTGGACGATCAAAATTAACCTTATACTTAGTAGTTAATTTTGCAACTGGTTCATTCCATAGACACGGATGTGAAGTTTTGATTCTTTATCGTGTTAAAGAAAAAAAATTATATTAACTGGTTAAAATTTATGCTAATATATATAGGGTCCATTAGGAGATGGACAAAATTTTCATGAGCTTATGCAAATGTGTATTTGTTTCAAATTGTAAAGGCAGTTATTTTTAACTTTATTCGCTGAATGCTGTGAATCCATCAATTATATTGAAGAGATTTATGAATCCAAAATAGAGGCAACGTTGGATATTGGAAATTTTTTTGTATTTTTCCCATCTTGACATCAGAATATCATTCAGCGGAACCTTTTTCCAAGACTAACATAAAAATTTCGGACAGATTTTGTGGTTTTACCAAGCTTTTGAAGAACTGTTCTTTTTGTCACATGTCCATATTTTGTAGAATGGCATAGTTGACCCTTGGCAACCTCTCTAAGGTCGATCACAATACCTGAGTTTTTGATCAATGGAAATAAATAAAAATTATTTTGTTTCATGTTCAATAATAAAAAAAGTTCAAATAAAATTATTTATTAATATACAACAGTTACACTATAGGATCAAATTTTAAACATCGTGTCGGTTGTGTTGAACTTCAAATAACAAAAAATACGATTAGAAAAGTTGGAAGTAGATTTGAAGAAAAAAATGTTTCAATAGAAATACATTTTTCTGATCGGCCGTCACCACTCTGTCGATAATGACGAACCTCCTAGAGCAATTATTGCTACGTAAAGCTTCTTGAGAACATTAGCATTAATTGCTTGGAGTTTGCATAAAACATGTAGATCTAGTTCACGACCAAATGTGTGCAAACAGTAAATAACTCACCACACATAAGAAGCTCGGCCAAAGTCCTTCCAAGTCGTTCATTTTTATTCGACACTTTCGATTATTATTAATACTACTTGTTTTTCATTCTCGTTTTAAATAAAGAATATTTTCTAATTATATTGCAAAAAAAAAAAAAAAATGTAAGATAAGGATTAAGAAGATTTTTTTAATTTTTTACTAAATGCATACATCAATATTTTCACACTTTATAATTTCTAATTTGTTTTATTGAATTCTAATACTGTAAACATTGCCGAAGATTCAAATAAGGCAGATGTTAAGATATTTTATTTAAATATGAATATTATGGAAGCTATTTTGCTTACATAAAGTTCAACTCAAAAATATTTTTAAATGAAAAAAGTGAAAATTACAACTTTTTTGATAATTAGAAAAAAACTGTTTTTTCATTTTGTCGAATTTATGACAACACTAACTTACTTATTGTTTATATTTGTTTTAATGCTATCTGAATAAATCACATCATTATTATTGATTGTTAATTATAATTGGAATTATAATGTCCAAGTTTGTTTAAATAGAAACAAACCTTATGGTCAATCTTTTTAAACCGAAACAATGTTAGTGTCCTCAATCAATCAGATGGTGGGCTGTGCTTCTATTATCTTTTCTTCACAATGAACAGCATTGGCGGCAGACCATATAACATGCAATACAGAAAAATCCATATTAATTTTTTCAATATTTTTTATCGTTACTTGAGTGTTAATTAATGCATATCATAGCGTAAACATATGACACTTGAAGTGAATTACTTCTTTGAGCGCAAAACACAATCTTTTCAATGATATCAATACAAATTTAAAATTGCAAAACTTAAAACTGGTTAGAGGCAAAAACTTCAATATAATCTATATTTTTTTTGTTTTCAACAAAAATAAAAACCATGTGCATAACTAAGTACAACAGTATTTAACTTTAAACGTTTACTTATATGCAAATATTTATTTTCAGCCTTGCAAACACCTGTATTTGTTTTTTTCTTCTTTCTATTAAATGAATAAAATTGAGTAAAATAAAAAGAAATAAATAAAGAAGCTGGCTAAGAGACTTTTGCCTATTTCATCGTTGCAAACACTCAAACGCACCCCTACTTCAAAAAAGATGCCACTCAAAAATAAACGAAAATCAAACGAACTCAATTATCTAAATACAAAAAACACAAAACAAAAGAACTAAGCATTGCGTCTGAGTATTTTAACAGAAAAAGTAAAATTTTTTGAGATTTATCACATACGATATAAGGAGGAGGTCTGAAAACGCACACACAAACACACACGGAGTCACATGTCTTCAGCATAGCTAAAGCTTTTGATTTTGAAATTTAAAATATATTTTCCTGTATATTGTTTTTTTTTTTGTTGACGTTCTATTTATAATCATTTAAAATTCATACAAAGCAAAAAGTATACTCGAACTTTTGCGTCCATGAGGTGGAGGAGACAAACAGGCAGACATAAAGAAAAAAAAAGAAGAGTGTTAAGTTAACAGAATGTTTTTGTTTGTTTTTAAGCTGTTAATCTATTCACTTTTCATGTGGACAAAATCTTTTCCATAGCCTGGTGACACATACAAAGGGCAAAAAATGTATTTTTTTTTTGTCATATAAAAAAGCAAAATAAGTATTTAATTATATAGTACATATTAGCTATATATGTACATACATGTCAAATCGATTTACTCCAATGCATTTTTTTTTTTTCATTTATTTTTAAAGCACTTAGTTGAGTTCTCTAATAATAGAAATACTTGACATCGAAAGTGCCAATATTAAGAGCAATCGAATTTTTGTAAACTTTTGGGAGGATAACATTAATGATATCAATTAATGTGTTTAAGATGAGACGGAATGTTGAAATCTATCTGCCCTTATTTGGCTTAACTTGATATATTTTTAGTCAAACAATTTGCTTTTTAAGACATTTAAACATTTGTGAGATATTTAAACACTATGCAAACGGGTTAAAAGCAACAAGCTTGTTTGAATGTAATGTTAAATTTTTAAGAAAATAAATTGGCAAATTGATTAATACCAATAATCAGAAATTGGTAATAAATTTGAACGACTGCGTCGAATATGTCCGGCACAAAAATTATTAAATCTTTTGAACCAGTACATAGTGCGTTCATCAATCTCACTACCTTTATCCCTAATTTTTTTATAAAATCTTTTCCGAAAATTCATATTTTGAGTTGTGACAGTCTTGCACGAAATGCGCGATGTCCTAAAATATAAACTCGCCTCAATCCCCAAACAGTTTGAAAATGGTCTACGCAAAACTAATGTTTGCTGGGAAAAAAATTATGTCTTCTCGGCAACAAGGTTTCCTGTGTAGCATATCCACTACTTTCAACCTTACTCTTTTTTATAAACAATATAATACATAATATGGAAAATCACGTGCAAACGTTTGTTGTTTTTTTCAGGTCTTGGCAAAGCCTTCGATTAGGTCAATCACACTACCTTATTACTTTAACTTCTAACTGTTGTGTTTCAATCCAACCTGCTAAATTGGATAAAAACTTATCTATCAAGTCGGTATCATCGAATCCAAATGAACAACTTTGCATCTGATAGACCGGTTTCTGTTCTTTCTATTCATCATGTAGTTCCCAAATGAAGTCAGTTAATGACTGTCTGTCTCCTTCTTCAAGAGGATTTAAACTCCATTTTGGATTAATGCGCAGCAAATCACTTTCATTCCAGCATCTACAAATGCCAATATCTAATTTTACCAGGTTGATGTTCTCTATTGCGGGCAACTGCCATATAATTTATACACCACTAAAGTGAATCCTCTCCAAAACAAATTTATTTCTTTTAATCAATTATTTGATCATTATACTAACCTGAAAGAATGTTCTCTTTATCAGTTGATGCCGATGAAATACGTCGTATGGGCAAACTTGATTCTTCATAGAACTGTCAATAGACTGAATGAACCTTTATTGCTTTGCATTACGGAACGGGGGAAAAATATTGTAAAAAAATACCCTCAGTACTGTCCTCATAAGCCTTGATGCGTTACTTATGCCGTTTTCGTTTCTACCAAAAAATGTTGCCCTGTCGCAGTGCAAAATGTTTTCAATGTTGCCCGCAACCCTGTAAAAGTGCATGTTTTTGCCTACTCGAAAAATGTCAACTTAAATAAACGAATATAACCATCCTTGTCTTACGCACGCATGTCATAATATTGTCGTTTTAAAAACAGCTGATATGCAGGGCAATCATCTACCCTGAGAAAGTTTGCAGGGCAGAAAATGTGCCTTTTTTGCCATCTGTGAGTGTGACATTTTAAGAAACGAACACAGAATTTACTCACCCGTTTGCACTTATTTTAGAATCGAACACAAATAAAAGCAAGGGCAATGAAAAGGCAACATTTTTTGGTAGAAACGAAAACGCCATTAAATACCTCTCACAATGTTTTTACTTCTATTCTTATAAAAATTGTTATTGTTACTACCAACAAAATTGACGATTAATATCAAAAACTCCCTTTTTGATATCTTCACAATTTTTTGTTTGTAAGATTAGGTTATAAATTAAAATCAACAACAAAATTTCGTCAAAATTCTTTATTATACCCTAAACCTGAAAGGTCAGGGTATATTAACTTTGTGCAAACGTTTGTAACGCATAGAACGAAGCGAGTCCGGTATAGAAAAGTATATATATTCTTGATCAGCGTCACCACGTGAGTCGAGCTATCCATGTCCGTCCGTCCGTCCGTCCGTCCGTCTGTGTGTTGTCCGTATACACAGGATAAGAAGAAGGAGTTGAGATAATTGGATGAAACTTGGTACACGTGGTCACATGGACCCAAGGATCTGCACTATTGAATATTTTTGGAATCCGCCCACGGACACGCCTACCTCCCATACAACCCGAAAATTGAAAACTGCATAACTCAGCTCATAATTAGCCTACAACAATAAAATTTGGTATGTATGTGTTTTATACCAACACAAAGATGTCTTTGAAAAATGGACGTCATCGGGTTACGGACACGCCCACCTCCCATACAACCCAAAAATTTAAAACGCAATAAATAAGCCTCTGTTTAACTTACAGAGCTAAAATTTGACACATATGTTTTCTACGACAAAACAAAGACGGTTTTGAAAAATGGACATCATCCGCCCACGGACACGCCTACCTCCCATACAACGCGAACATTGAAAACTGCATAACTCAGCTCATAATAAGCCTACAACAATAAAATTTGATATGTACGTGTTTTATACAAACACAAAGATGTCTTTGAAAAATGGACAACCCAAAAATTGAAAACGGAATTAATAAACCTCTGTTTAACTTACTGAGCTAAAATTTGACACATATGTTTTTTATGACAAAAAAAAGACGGTTTTGAAAAATGGACATCATCCGCCCACGGACACGCCTACCTCCCATACAACGCGAAAATTGAAAACTGCATAACTCACCTCATAATAAGCCTACAACAATAAAATTTGTTATGTATGTGTTTTATACAAACACAAAGATGTCTTCGAAAAATGGACGACATCCGCTCACGGAAACGCCCACCTCCCATACTACCCAAAAATTTGTTTGTTTTTGAAAAGTGGGTTTAGGGTATTTCATAGTCGGCCAAGACCGACTTTAGACTTTCTTTACTTGTTTTTTTAATATTTACGTATTTTTTAATATTTTTCCATATTTGCCATTTAACGCAAGAACTCACTTTTTAAATTCTGCATAGCTTTCGTGTTTATGAAAAGGGGCAGATAATATTTTGGCATAGAACCTTGGTACGGGATATACAACTCGGGCTTTGAAATCACGGCTCAGCTTCCCTTACTTGACATATTCTGGCATGTGCCTAACGTTATCCAGCCGAATATCGCGTAACGGTAGCCGAGCAGACAATGGGATAACGTATCGCACAAATTTCAACATCAAGATTACGTGGTTGACCTTATCCTATTCGAATTTGAGAATCAGATTTCGTCAAACAATGACCAACTCAGGCACGAAATGCTAGGATATTTCTTCAAGCCGACTACAACTTTCTTCACCTTTTTCTTGAACGTGTGACCTTTTATTATTTAAGAATCTTTGATCTGTTTATGATTCGGATCTTGGTTGAATTAATTCTTAAAATTCTTTAATAAAATCTGTGTCGACAAAGAATAACCGCTAAAATCGAGTTAGGACAAAGTGAGGTTGTTACTTTCATTGCGTTTTTTCGCAACGAAATACACTAGTAAGCAAATTTTTATGGTTGTACCTTAAAAATTAAATGTTTGAGGCCATCAAATCTAAACAGCAAAAGTCCGGGTACCCTTATACAAGGCTGCATTTTTAATTTTAAAAAAATCTCTTCTTTAATTTTGAAAATGAGTTTAGTTGTTATTCCTTGTCGACACAGAAATATACTTTGTGGCCAGAAGAAATAATCGATCGTCTAAGTCGACTTAAGACATACAGAATTTATTTATTGTTGCAGGAAGATTCCATTATTAAAGCTCCATATGAAACAAATGTTATGACAAAAAAATCGAAAAAATATTCATATAACTTATGGAGTTTTCTTTTCTCGGCAAAAAATTTTAACCTCTGAGAGTGCAAATTTTGTTCTAAGTCGAGAAAAGATTAAAAAAAAATGCAATATGTTTCAATGTTGTGTTGACTGACCTGCTCGTTCTTGAAAGTATTTTTCATTAACATTAATGCTGATACTGCTTTTGTGTTCATATCAGCGATTTAACGACTGGTTATAATATTTATTTTGCGATCTTCAAAAAATATAAATGATAATGTTCAATATTAATTTCTTAACATGGCACTTTTTGTTCCTTCAGTTGTTACATGAGGGCGGAAGTTTAAAACAGTCGATCTTAGTACAAAAATTCTGCATATTTTGTACTCTTGAGGTAAAAATTTTCGAGTAAACACGATTAAATTTCAAAGTTCAGAACTTTTTTAAAAATAAAAAACACAAAAGTGTGGATTTCTCAAAAAGAGCAGAAAAATTTCAGAAATTTTTCGAAAAACAAAACGCCAAAAGTAAGAAGTTATAAGATCTGTTCTAAGTTAAGAGGAAATTGAACACGTATTATACATATTTAAACATATATTATACAAATTATTATTGACAAATTGGAAATGCTTATTAGTACTTAATATTTAATTTTTGCCTTGAATATATTTCTTGCATTTACACATTTACATATCAACAAACGGTCATGAGAAAAAACATATAAATTTCATAAAAAAATCATTAACAAGTTGAAAACATGCCAAGTTGTCTGTCATAAATTTATTTGTTTGTTTGAACTTTGATGCAGATACGAAATTTGTCGCACCTAAAACTTAATTTGATACATATTTTATTTAACCAAACCCACTGTGCAGTATGGCAACACTTTGCCATTTGACTAATAATAGCAGAGCAAAAACTGAAAGAAAATATAAAATAAATACTTAATTTTGTAATTATTTAATGTTCATTTAATGCCCAATAAATAATGAGGTGGTGTAGTATTGCGATAAAAGCAATAAAAGTATACTATGTTAAAATTATGAAATATATCTAATTGGCAAAGATTTCAAAATTGCTGAAAATATATTTTGCAATTGAGTGAGTACACCTTTAATTAAATAAAAAATAAAGGTGAAAAACAAAAACAACAATGTTAATGCAAAAACTGTGCATGTTTTCTTTATAATCTCGTGGTTCTTCAAAACGTGGTTCTATTTGGAGACAAACAAATTCTTTCTTAATTGTGGTTCATTCCGCTTCGCAATTCAAGAAATGTTTCCGCTTCGCCACTTACAAAAAAGTTAATTCGCATAAGTATGAAGTGGCAAACGGTGCTAGGGATCTTAAAGCTTTCCTTGTCAGTTCTGGACATTCTATTTTTCGCTTAATGCAGAAGACGCCAATTTTATGTGAACTAAATTTCATTTTAAGCATGCCGTCAGCGGCTAAATTCAAGATATTTTCTTTTAATTATGTGGACAGTTTTCGAAGTTGTACGGAAATTTAAAAAAAATTTGAATATGACTGTGTTTTGAATCATGTGACTGTGTTTGTGGTGACCGTGGCATGCAGGTTAAGTGTGTGGCTTAGCATGCTCGGAGCCCGGGTTCGATCCCCAGCCGCGGCGAAAAGTTTTTTCAATAAAAAATTTTTCTGATCGGTCACCACCTCTCTGCAGACAAAAGCTTCTTGAGAACATGAGCCGTTCGGAGTCGGCATAAAACATGTAGGTCCAGTTCTCGGTCAATTGTGTGCAAACATTTAATAACACACACAACACAATTGATCATAAGAAGCTCGGTCAAAGTCCTTTCAAGGGCTGAAATGGCCAATTTGTTTTTTTTTTTTTTGAATCATGTACGTTCATTATAAGTAGACCTCGGATTTTGCATATTTTTGAAGGATTAAGATAGGTAAATTCTGATGACACCAAAACTCGTTTCATTGAAAATAGAGTGGAAAACGAAATACATATTTTAAATTTTTTTGCATATTTGCATAAAATGCATATGCATACTATATGCCAAAAATATGCAAAATATATGCAACATATGCAAAACATATGCAAAAACTTCCTATGTTAATCAAATCGAAAAATAGTATAAAAGCTACTCAGAGGATAGTATACATATTGAAATTTTGTATACATTTTGTAAGCGGAAAAACTTCTTTCAACGTCACAGAAAATAATTGCAGCAAATTACATTTAATGATTTTTTTCATTTGTGACCGTTTCAAGTCCAGACACATCATCTTTGGGATTTAATATATTATTTATTTTTGAAATGATATTAGAAGTGGATTTATTTTCAAAATGGCTTATAATCCAAAATCACCAGTTATGTTGTGAACTACATTTTTAGCTTCGTTAAATAAATTCATTGAACTTGCTAATGGTAGACCCTTTACTTCCAAGGAAGTTAATTTTTCGGCAACTCTCTCGAAATTCGATTTTTTATATATAAAATCCCGATATAGTTGGGGATTTTTTATCAGCTCTTTTGCTTGCTTTATAGATTCAGCATCTTCTGGGTTCAGTGTTTTAAGAACCTGAAATGCAAATTTAGAATTCTTTTCTTTACCAAACTGAAGTAAATGCATATCGTCGTTGTCCAACAACAATGGGCTATCCAAAATAATTTGGAAAATTAAGTCAAAGGTAAAATATTAAAATATTGATTACTTTAAGAGCCCATTAAAGTTTTTTGTCGACCAAAAATAAATTTTATGTTTTTCTTCATTTACCAACGCGATGGTAAAGCGTTGGAAAGCAAGGTAAAGTAGTACATATACATTATATATTCTTCTGCATTGCTCGCAGTTTAATATTTAACGATTGAAATTCAATATTTTGGAAGAAACTCGTTTGCATATATTTTGCATATTTTGCATGTTTTTTGCATATGTTGCATATATTTTGCATATTTGTGGCATATTTTTTTGCATATTTTTTGCATATATTTTGCATATTTTCGATATGCTTAACAATTTGTTCTATTTGAACGATAAAACGTCTAGATACAAAGTTTGGTATCAATCTGATCAAAAATATGAAAGTATGCAAAATCCGAGGTCTAATTATAAGTAGTAGCCAGCTCTAGAAATTATCTTGATAGTTTTTATAAAAATAGACGGAAGATGTTTTAATAAAAATATTGCTTATTTTTGTTCTTTTAATAATTGATCATTACACTAATCTGAAAAAAATTTTCTCTTTTTCAGTTGACGCCGATGAGATACGTCGTTTGGGCAAACGTTTTCGTAAACTTGATTTAGACAATTCTGGCGCACTCAGTGTAGATGAGTTTATGTCGCTGCCGGAACTGCAACAGAATCCACTTGTACAACGTGTTATCGATATATTCGATGCTGATGGCAACGGCGAAGTGGATTTTAAAGAGTTCATCCAGGGCGTTTCACAATTTAGCGTTAAAGGTGATAAGCTATCAAAGTTGCGTTTCGCATTTCGCATATACGATATGGATAACGATGGCTATATATCGAATGGAGAGTTGTTTCAGGTACAAACAAACAAACAAACAAACATAAATTAATTAGCAACAAAGTTGCCAAAAAAAGATAATTTAGTAAAAAATACTATCCTCCCATATTAATTCCTCTCACCATTATCTGCAGGTGCTGAAAATGATGGTTGGAAATAATCTTAAGGACACACAATTACAACAAATAGTTGATAAGACTATTTGTTTTGCAGACAAGGATGAAGATGGCAAAATATCCTTTGACGAGTTCTGTTCGGTTGTTGGTAACACTGATATTCACAAAAAAATGGTTGTTGACGTTTAAGTGCATAAAATTAATTGTAGTTTTCCCCTTCCTCGCTCTGCCCCAACAAACCTTTTTTATTTTTATATATCTATTTTTTTCTATTAAATCTTATATATATTTTATAATTGTTTAAGTTTGCAATGGTTTATTTTAACGAAATCCTTAAATTTAAGTTAAAAATTTTATAGTTTTCTTCTACTAAAAAAAAGAACACTTATTTATAAGTTACAAAAAAGTAAATGAATAATTGAGAAATTTAACAATAAACATGAACTGCAATGCTAAATAAAATACAAAAAGGCGGTCAATATACAAAACATCTTAATTTTTAAAACAGTTAAATTTATTGTATATCTTCGGATAAATGGAATAGTGAACGAAGTCAAATAAACACACTTTTGAAAATATATTAAAGATACCACTTAAGGCGGATTCACTGACTTTTCACTGAACTTTAATAAGTTTTTTGTGGAAGCTCTTCAGCTCTTTCTGTGGGAATATTCGATTCACTAACATGTAAAACGATCTACTAGTTTTACTGAAATTTCACTTTTTGAAAGATTTTTCTATCGTCTATTGAGCAATCAATTAAATAAAGAAAAACTTTTTAGTAAAACTAAAGAAAAATGACCAACTGACAAGAGAGCACTTAAAAATAAGCGATTCCAATCAGGAAAGCTAACTGAAACAATTATTTTATGTGGAAAAACAGAAATTTTGTTGATAAAGTTCTGGACAAAACCTTACACAAAAACTTAGTGCAATTAAAATAACTTCAAAAATTGAAAACATGCTTACCAGACCAGCACCAGACAACACAAAAGTTACTGAAATTAAACTAGTTGATAAACTTGTTCTATTACTTGTTCCATTACTCTTGTACTTAACATTTTATATCATATTTAAGTTATGTTAGAAAGAAATTTTATATTTGCAGTTTTTTGTGAGAATTTTTTGCAGTTGTTTGTGGGAAAAAACTTAAAAAATACTGGCAACACTGGATTCAGTAAGAAAATTGAAAATATTCCAGAAGAAAAGTGTGGCATGTATTCTTTGAGAAAGAAGATGTATGACCGTGGAAAGTATCATATAATACGAACTTTTTTTATTTTGAACAAAAGTTTGGTTTTACTTATAAGAAATCAGGTGGCAGTGAAACAAACACTGGTAATTAGAAACTGAGGATTTTGAAAATAAGAAAGCAAGACAGTAACTCGGTGCAATTTGCGTTGGCTGTTGTAAATTTTGCGAGTATAAAAAATTTTATTTATCTTTAATTCTTTAGTTCAAGAAATCTACAACGACAGACATTGGAATCGCTTAATAGAGGAAAGATTGTCTCATTTATTTTAAATTACAGAAAAAGTTTACTACAAATAAAATAAATTATAAAAAAAATCGACTTGAAAAACATCCATTTTTCATACGTTCTTTAGTCATGTAAAAAAAGTACATATTTTTTAACAAGGATTTTATTCATGATAAAAACATGTGATATTTCTTACATTCTTTAGGAATGCAAAAAGGATGCATGATTTTCCTTAACATCGCCGTGTAAAAAAAATCATGCGTTCTGGAATGAATAGTAATTTTCTTCTGGGGTGTTAATCAAGTGAAAGAGAGTGCAGTCAGTTTTTGATACTGTCTCATTTAGAGTGGAGAGTGATAGAGCTCAAAAGCTCTATATAAAAAAATTATGATGAAGATGGTCAGTGAATCCGCCTTTAATGAACTGGTCTTTAAATCATTCGCGGATAAAGTTTTTTAACAATTTAATTTTACGATTATTTTTGTCATGTCCCAGTCACAATTTCAAATTGGCAATACAGTCGACGACACGTCGGGAAATCCCGTCTAGACTTGTCTCAATGATTTAAAACATTTTTGACGGTATATGCCGTCTTGTCGCAACATTTTGCTCTTAATTTGACGGCATATTTTTGGTTTTTGCATAAAAAGGAATCAATATTTTAGAAAAATTATAGAGAAATGTTTCTTATTACTCCACTTATCAAGTTTGTATGGTAATGCGTGTCTTTTAAAAAAAAATACACACATAAAAATTGCTCCATTTGACCACTTCAAATTTGTATTATGACCAAAATTATTTTGTTCTCAAAACGTGTTCCAATATACTGATTCATTCAGTTAGGAAAGAATACTATAAAAAAAAAACAAATCAAACACGCCTGTGCTTTGTAGTTCGGAGCATTGCGATTTGATTACTGATTAAGGACAAATCTTCACTTTCAATTCGATCGTCCATTGCAACGGTTGTCATTTTGCCATTATTTCATATCAACTTGATAATTGTACTCTTACTATTCAAAACTGCTAAAAGAATATTTGTTTTATTCGAAAATCTTTATTTATACTTTTTCTCATGCAATAATTTGTTTACTGCAAGTTTGCTCATTTTAATAATTTTTGTTTTTCCCTCTACTTGTAACTGTTAAATGTACTATCAAATTCTTTGTGATTTCATGGGAATTTGTCTTTTTTTTTTATTATTATTATTATTATTATTATTATTATTATGCTGTGTTTATTCTTTACATGTTTATACATTTTCTACTGCTGTAGATTTTATACTAATTCTATAAGAAACACGTAGCAAATATAAAAAAAATTAAAACAAAAATACTAACAAATTCGGCTTACTATAGTTAGAAGTTTGTTAAATAAAAAAAATATGATCTTTATATAAAAACCATTATATGTTAGTTAAATAAATATAAAGAAAAAAAAAACAACTCAGAAATATATTTTAAAAAAAGTACTTTACAAATGCGTACTTAACTCCCAAAATGACACTTTTTTTAAAACTAAAATTTAAAGTAAAAACATTTCTAGCAAATGTTTTCATATTTATTTTTTATTATGTGTAAACTTTTTATATTAAAACTAAACAACACTTATGAATAAAGGAAATGATAATTTTAAATAAAAAAAAAAAAATATAAAAATCAAACCACAAATGAACATTTATATACTATACAACTTTAATAACATTTTATGAAACTATTTATTACACACTCGTTTTTTTTATCAAACAAATCCCATGTATATAAAAAGCATATGCATAAAATATATCTTATATTTTTAAGTTAAAGCAAATTGATATTTATATATTAAAAAAAAACAAAAAAAAATTAAACTATGGTTTAAATGCATAAACAATTCAAAACAATTCTCTTCGCAAAAATGCGTTAAAAAATTTATTAGAAGTAAAAAAAGAATACGTTATTAATCGCTTTATAAATTGAATAAATCTAATTAAACTGTTTAGAAACCTTAAAACATAACTAGTTAATAAATCGAAACAAAAAAAAAACAAATTTAATATATTGTACCTCTTTTTCAAAACTTGACACTGTTTGTCGAGCAAAATCATATAACAAGAAACAATTTTTTAAATTTAATCAATCTAATAAATTATTTGACAAGCTGCTTTGTTTAACAAAACCTTTTTCAATGAATTTATAGATAAATATAATAAAACTCCTTGACAATTGTTCTCAATAAGACAAGCCAAATTCATATATATTAGCAGTCTAAGGCGGATGTCAGAGTGAGCGCTATAAGGCGAAGCGAAGGGATACTCGAAGCTTTGCTATTAGATTCTTTATGCAATGCTATTCTATGTCAGAGTGAAAGCGTTTTTTGATTACTAGAAATGCTAAGTCATTCAATTTTATATTTAAAATTTCTTACAAATCATTTCAAACATATATTCAACGTTTGAGGCTTTCAAAGTAGCTTAAAGCATCGCTTTTACTCTGGCATCTTTTGTGATATCACATAAAAAAAAACACAGACAAAGGTTTTGTAGCTACGACTAGCTTTAAGCATCAGTCTAACATTAACGAAAAATAACCAAGAGTATCAAAAAATGAAAAAAAAACTTAAAAGTCGCAGTGAAATGTTTATTTTTATTGTATTTGTCAAACATTTCGTGAAGAAAAGTAAATCTCCAATATTCGCAAATGAAGCAATTCTGTATCATCCGATTAACTAAAACTGTACTTTTTCTCATAAATGAGTTTTCTTAGGTATCCAAATTTATTTAAAATACTTTTATGAAACCAAAAAATAAAAATCAATTTATTTAATAAAAGTTTCATTTATGACTTATTTATGAAGTCCTTTACAACCATTTAAAGTTCAATTTTCGTTTTGAAAATGTTGAAAACAAACTTTAAATTTTTGGATGTACATGTTATATATTTTTTAAAATCTTATCTTCTTGTCGCAATGCAAGAAAAGTTAAAATTTTAAAACAAAAATTTATAAGGGAAAAAATTTCAATCATCAGTTCTCGTCAAACTTTCATCATAAATTCTGCTTTGCATTAACTGTGAAATCAATCTAAGTACAGCCAAAATAAGTGAAATATCTTGGTGAGAATACTTTAGGAGCTTTTTTATCACTATCATTGACAATTGCTTCATTTTGAAACCATAAAATAACTTGAAAAAATTATTTAGTACGAAAGAACCTACAAAACAAAATTAAATACTTCAACTGATTTCTTCTATTCTATAAAATATTAGTACTTGTGCCATAGAACTACTTAGTAAAATAACTATTAAACAGCAACAGATACTTTTGCACATAAATTTTGAAAAAAAATAGAAAATAAAGATAATGAAATAATTATAATTGCACACGCATTAAATAAATACTTTAAATTTATTAATAATACATGTTTAAAACGGCACCAACACTCTCACACACACACACACTCATACATAAACTATAATATTGTCAAAATATGAAAAAAATACATAGTAACGACTTGTCATAGTTAATCTTCCCAAAAAAAAGGTGCAATAATTTAAATAAATACTTTTGTAACAAACGATAAATCTATCCGAAATAAGTAACAACCAATTGTTCAAGATAAACAAAACATACACACAAACATACATGCGAACAAAATTTTTGATCTAATTTAAAGCATTTTTGTTTTGTTTCGCAAATCATCAATACTTTAAATTAGTTCAAAATTACAAGCCATGCCGAAATTAAATTAAATTTAATAAATTTTCTTATATCTAACTCTAATCTACTTCATTAAAAATAATTAAACAAATAATGAAAAAAAAATAAAGTGTTAAAAAAACATTTAATTGAAAACAACATTTTTAAAAAGCTTTTGACAAATGAAATAAGCCTAAACTCATTGAATGAAAAAAAAATAAAAAATATTTGAAATCAAGAAAACAACACAACGCATTTTTATTTAAATTTGTTCACTGCGCTGCTGGTGTTGCTCAGTGTCATCTTGTAAGGACGTATTATTTTTTCAGTAATACCAAATACCAACATGGTGGAAAATAGGTGATTCAATTTTTAAACTTTCCAAGACGGCTTTGAAACCGACAACAAGACGGTGCATGTCGTTTTGTTTTTCTAGAACTATTTCCAAGATTTGCTGTAGCGTAAATATCTGGTCGATGGTAGATTTCCCAAACCTGACACCTCACTGATAAGGTTCAATTCGTTGGTTGTCGATTGGATTAATTCTTATACATAATACACTCAACAGAATCTTATATGCGACATTAAGAAGGATTATCCCACGGTAGTTTGCGAAAATGGTGAGCTCGTCATTCTTGTGGATTGGAAAGAGTAAACTGAGGTTCCTATCGTCTGGAATGCATTCTTCCGTGAATGTATTTAAACAGAGCTGCGTCCGTTCTTAAACAGCGAAGCCGGTAGGCCTTCGGCTCTTGTGGCTTTATTGTTTTTTAAGCCAAGCTGCTATGAGCTCGTATCTCCGTTTCCGGGAGATTACTCTATTGGCAGGTTTATTGTCAGCGGCGACATTTAGAAGCCTAGATAAGTGTTCCATCTACAACATCAGTGTACTCTAGATATCTGTCATTATATTCTGATATTCATCCTTGCAGGCCATGCGTCTTATCTTTTCGAAAAATGTGGGTCTCATTCCCGTCGCCATGCATCTCAATTTTATCTTTTTCCCAAAGGGTAAATATAGCTCATAAATATATGCAAAAATAAATTTTTTGTTAATCTTGAATTGTTTCAAATAAATTGTTTACTTTAGGTCTGTTCGCGTAGTCGAATGCAAACGAAATATTTCAAATTTGTACTAGAAAGTGCCTGAAAAGCCTCTATAGCAACAAACTGACTTGTTGTTTAAAAAAAAGTAATTGACAACATGTAATTGATAAATTACTTTGAATCATATTAAGGAGAACCTACTTTGATTTTTACAAAACAAACATTTGAAAAAAAAATTAAATGATGTTCTATTTATTTTGTAAAATTTTATATTGGCTCTCTTTTTTCGAAAGTCTTATCCGAATTTGGATAATGTACGCAATAAAATATGCGACAACGCTTAATGTGAGTGCTGAGTTTTCAATAAGAGAAAATTTACCAGTATTTAATTGATTTTTTAAATAAATTCTTAACTAATTTAAAATTAACTAATTTTCAAGTACATAGTTGCAAATATATGCAGACGAGAGTCAATTCAGTTATTATGCGGACACTGCCATACAAATTATGTCAGTTTGTTCTATGGAAAAGTCAGAATTTTAACATATTTTGGTTGAAAAAAAAACTACTTTTTCAATTAATTTTAAATTAGTTGGTTTTCCTATACGGGTATTAATTAACTGTAAGGATTGTGAAATAAAGACGAAATTACATTTCCTTCTGTTCAAGTTTTTTAAAGTTTTTAACAGAAGAATTTCATGTTGTTAAAAGTTGAAAACTATCAAATGGTAGGTGTGAGAAGAAAATAGTAGAAATAGAAGTATTCACGATTAAGTGCACTTGCCGGTGCAGTTGAGAACTTGTTTACTTTAACAAAAACAAACAAAATAATTGTTTGGTCAAAAATACACTTGCCATACATTTTTACTATAGCTCACCCAGTTGAAATATGAATCCTCAAAGACGAAGTCTTCAAAGCCTTCTCGAGGACCAACTACTATGCATACTCAGAGCGAACGCTGACATTCTGAAAGACGAGTCATTATATTTTCAGCAACAAGTAAATAAACAAATTTCAAGCAATGTCGCAATTTTCTGAGAATTGTTTGTTTTATAAAACTTTGTATTTTCGACAATTTTACAAACTTATCAACCGTTCTATGAATCAGAAAATTGGAAATTTACAAATTTTGACGACAGATAATTGTCGGTGACAATTGTCAATTTTTATGAAACGGGTTCCTGAAGTCCTCAACTACACTGGCAAGTGCACTAAATCGTGAATACCCCTAATTTATTATATAAATATTACTATAGTACGAAATTATGAATTCATAAGCAACACTACACAAAGGTTTCAACAAATAGTTGGAGTCGTTATATGCATGATACGCAGTTAGTGTTTGTTCATTTATCTATTTTTTAAAAAATTGGGGTCATCACTTCTTTTTTAAATTAGTAGTTAAATGTATTCATTTGAGTGTAGCTCGCTCGCAAACTATAGATCGGACAGAGACGAAAGTGGCACCAATAGAAAGGCCATTCGCTCAGCTTGGGATATAGCCCCACCTTGGCCCCAACTATAGATCGGACAAAGACGAAAGTGGTGCAGATCTTTGCGATCTACATTGGTAATAAATTATAGCATAAAATATTATGGTATGCAATATATGTTTTGCAATATTTCTTGACATTTATGTTAAGCAATAAGCTGTCATTTTTGCCCTCATTTACCATCAGTAACATAAACAGAAAACTTTGCTGTGCAATTTTAATTGTAGTACTTTATTTGTTAGTGGTCCAAATTTATCCATATTTATTTTAAAAATGATAGGGTATAACATAGAATGCCCATGCAAAAAAATATTGCTTGCAATATTTATGGTAAGAAATAGAATTTGACAGATGTTATAAAATAATTTATTTCCAGAAGGGACCGTGGGTAAAGCATGACAAAGTAACCATAGCTATGCTCCACCCCAACGATAACAATTGCTGCACAATCGCCTATAGTGTTATCGCTAGTTCGATAAACTTTTGTATGTTTTTAAAGCATAGGTGCACCCTGTTATTAAAAATTGAAACAAAATAAATTTAAATTTTCTATTTTAAGTGGTGCTTTAATTTATATTCCAAAAAATTAAATAAGTTAACTGCATCCGTACCAATAAATGGATTATAAAATATTTTTAGTACAAATACTTCGATTAGATATCATATGAAGCACAAATAATACACGCAATATAAACAACCACAAGTAAACAAATACTTATCAGTGATAAATGCCAACTGTTAAACGAGGCTGCCGCTCCCGAAGCACGTCTTTAGCACCATATTATATGACCTTAAAGAGTGGATGACTCACGACAAAATGACTATGTTTGCTTGTGGAATTGGGAGTTTCTCTTCAGAACCACAACGATTGTGCTCAGTACCTGACGTGTGCTGGCTGCTGTGGATTTTGTGAAAGTTTCTTTTTTCTTATTGACATTCGGTTCAATTTATTTAAGTTTAAAAAACCATCATAAAGAAATGTTCGATTTTAACTTACAGTTTGCGCGCAATGGTGCTGACCTGACTGTTGAGCTGTTCCGGCAATTGGCAGAGGGCGGAGTAAAGCAGAACATAATATTTTCGCCGTTTTCGGTACAGACCTGCATTGGTTTAGCCTTTGCCGGCGCACAAGGTGAAACCGCTGAAGAAATAGCAAAAGGCCTACAACTCGTCTCGGATATACCAAGTGAAGTTGCCGACTGTTTTCAGTTTGTGTTGGAACAGTACAAAAATAGCGAACTAGTCAAAATTGCCAACAAAGTCTATGTACAAGAGGGTAAAGTTATTAATCCTGAATATGAGACAGCCATTACGGAACAATATATGGCTGAAGTGGAGAACTTGAATTTTGGTGAAAATGTTGCGGCAGCGCAAGCTATTAACACTTGGGTAGAGCAGAAGACTGCTGGTAAAATCACAGAACTTATTTCGTCAAACTGCCTTAACGGGTATACACGCTTGGTGCTGCTAAACGCAATTCACTTTAAAGGCGATTGGGAGAAGAAATTCAATGAAGCTCAAACAGAACAAGATGACTTTTGGGTCGGTGAAGAAGCAGCGGTTAAATTGCATTACATGCATCAAAAGGCAAAATTTGGCTATGGTCACTTTGAGGATTTAGATTGCACTGCTCTGGAGATGCCCTATAAAAATTCGGATCTATCTATGTTTGTTTTATTACCCAACCAACGCAATGGCTTGAAGTCACTGGCGGAGAAATTAAAAAATGTTAATCTAATCGATTTGGCTGAGAATATGAACACAGAAGAGGTGCTTGTAAAATTCCCGAAATTCAAGGTAGAATATTCGGTAGAATTGAGCGAAACGCTGCAAAAGGTATGTGTGATGAAATGTTTATGAGAGAGTATAACAATAATTATAGGTTGATTAGTCAGCGCTGAAAAGACCATTAGTTGTTAATTAAATATTTGTAGAATTATAAATTAGTTCAAACTTATGTCAATAGGCCTTTTTTCTAAAAACTAATTATTGTCTTCAATGTGTTTCAGATGTTAAATTTCAACGTATATGCTTTAGGCAATCAGAAGTGTTAATACGAAGTTAAAAGAATCATTTTAATAACTTTCAGTAAATTTTTTTAGTAAAACAAATTTAATAATATTGCCAGGAACATAAACAATTTATAAATTTCGAAAAAACGGTGGTAAATGACATTGATTTTATAGCAAATTTAAGGATGTATGCATAAACAATTATTAGGCCGAATGACGTAAAAATAAGTATCTTATCTTAAATCATAAATTTGGTAAAAACTGAACTTAGTTCAAAAATATAAAAATTTTAAAAATACAAATTTCTTCGTTATCTGAAATTTTTTTTGGTAATAAGTCCATATTTAAGATTATTTAATATTGTTATGGTTATGACTTGGTTCTTGGTTGTCAAGGTAATAACTTATCTTTAAGTATCAAATTTCTGTCAAATTTTCTTTGTTTAAAAAAGTGCGTTGAGAAGCGAACGTAATATGCGTTCTAAAATTAGTGTCAATCAATGATTGAAATAAAATTTCCCCCGAAGATAGTCATACAATAATTAAATGACTCATTTTATGTGCGTTATCTTAAAATGGACATTCCAATTATTTAGGTTGAAATTATAAATTCTTTAAATTTTTCATTGATAAAAAATATAATGAATGAGAATAATTGATAAATGAGAATAATCGAAAACTCACAGATAAAATAATTTCATTCATTCATAAAATAAAAATAAAAAATTCATATAATCTGGTGATTCCAAACACATTAACTTTAAAAAGAGGCGTCATAAAAGTGGTTTATTTTTACTCATTAAAATTGCATAGCTGGCTTAAGACTCCGATAATACTTAAACAAAGGACTGAAGTTACTTAAGCTTGAGTCCATCCAAAGTTAAATGCTTGCTTTAATTCTATTAGTTATACAGAAAAATTGTTTCAATTTATATTTTTGAAATAAAAATGAACAAAAGTAATTCTGTGAGCAAAAGTTGAAAGTACTATACATCTATTAATAACATATAAGGTATACATCTATTTTTGTACCGAATTTTCGAATTTTGTGGTTTTCTATGGCTGTGAACCCATTGATTATATGTTATGTGTTTTGAAAACACAAAGTAACTTAAAGTTGTTTTTTTGTAGATGGGCATTAACAAAATGTTCACCGAAGATGCTGAGTTCAACAAAATGCTGGAATCACCAGAAAGTATTTTTGTCTCGAAAGTTATGCACAAAGCCAGCATTGAAGTTAATGAAGAGGGTACCGAAGCTGCTGCGGCAACAGGTAATGCACCATAAATCAGACAGTTTGTTGTAAATACTTTAAATTTATTTATTTATTATTTATTTTTTAATTAAAGGCATAATTATGATGACACGTATGATGCTTATGCCATTGGAATTTCAGGCTGATCATCCATTTTTGTATATGATTTGGAATAAGAAGAATATCTTGTTTGCTGGTGCTTTTGTTAATGCTCCAGTAGCTTAGGAATAAGTTTAAACACATTCTTAAAGTTTTTGAACTGATTCTGTTTAATTATTTATAATCTTTTTTTATCTTTTTCAAAATGTTAACTGTTATTGCATTTAAAAATATCAATGTTCAAAAATAGTACTGAACAATACAACACTTTACAACGGAAAATTCAAATTTAATTTTAGTTTTCAGATACTTGTCCAAAAATTTAACTTAAAAATTGAGCGCGTTGTTAACCGAAGGTAAATTATATTTCTCCTATGTTTTTATAAATACAGAGTTTTGTCAATTACATCAACTCTAGCTAGAAGCTAGAAATTGATAAGTTCAATGTTAACATTTCGCTTAAATTTTGTTTTTGTTTTCGTGGAGGATCGATTGAATCGAAATAAGAAACTACAGAACTACATTTTCGTTTGATTTTTTTCATCCCACATATAAACGTAAGCCTGAAAGCATGCTTAAGATTTTTTGAATAAATGTGAAATACCGTCAAAATTTTCGTTTGGTTTATTTTCAAATTCTGTATTTTATCATGATGCAAGAAAAAAAACAAACATTTTCATCAAATTAATTTCTTGCTATCGGAAAATGGTTTGTGTATCTGCTTTATGTTGCTTGAAATAAAATTATTTTTATCCCCTCCCCACATATTGGGCAAAAAAACAAAAAACAGTAGGATTTTTAACTGTCTACGGTGAATTAAGAGTTGATTCGACCACAAACGGAACCAACCGCACTTAGGGTCATTTCAAGGTCAAGGTTCGGAATGATTAAAGCTTTCCTGGGACTTATATTCAATAAAAATATAGTTTGTTTTGGGATGTTGATTTCAAATCCAAGGTAATATTGTTTGTATTAAAGTCATTTCAAGATCATTGTAAGGTTAAAAAAAAAAACGGAGTTACAATGTTAGACATCCTGATACATAGTTTTTTTGGCTCGCTGATTCAGTATCCGAGTTCATGTTGTTCTCTATTAACGTTATTTCAAGGACATGCCAGGATCAAAATGAAAATAAAACAGAGATACGATGTGCAACTTCCTGAGGTTAGTTTGTCTGTATTAAGATCATTCCAGGGTTAAAATAAAATAAAACATAGATACTATGACCGATAACCTGTAGCCGAGGTTAGTTTGTATGTATTAAGGTAATTTGAAGGTCATTCTAAAGGTCAAAATGAAAAAACACCATAGATACGATGTTCAACTTTCTGCTACATAGATTTGAAGTGAGTTTATCTGTATTAAGGTTATTGCAAGGAAAACAGAGATACAGAGATGTTCAATATGCTGATATATTTATAGGTTTTTGGGTCGCTGATTCTGAATCCGGTCATTTGCAGGTCAAATTATACAAATTTTTTAGAGTGTTTTAATATTTTTTGTCAAATATGAGGAGGATCAATCTTCAGCCTTATTTACCCTTCCTATGTGTTCTTGTGTTCTTCAATTCACAAAATTTTAGATGTAACTTATGCTTTAAATGGTAAAATTTTAAATTTGAAATTTTGAGAAAATTTTTTAAAAATTAATAAAACTAAATTTAAAATTCAACATAACTAAATTAAAACAAAATACTGCAACTAGAAATGCAAAAGTAACTGAAGACTTTACTAAAAACCTTATTTTTCATATCAAAACTTACAATGGTAGGAATTGAACTCGTGCCTTTTGCATGTTAGTTCAATGTTCTATTCACTATTCTAGTTTGCTTTTTAATAAAATAATTTTGTATTGGAAGCACCCAGCAAATATTTGGAAGACGATTGGCAGAGAATATGACTTTGCGATGCAATTGAGGTTCGCCCAAGGGTTCTTTGGAAGATGAATCGCTTTTCGATTACACAAGCGATTTTAAAAAAGTTTTCAAAATATTCCTTTCGAGGATCGTTGGAAGATTACTTTTTAAAAAAATTTCAAAATTTTAAACTAATAAAAAAAAAAATAAAATAAATAAAAAATTTTCAAATTTATCATTGGAATATGATGCAGGCTCTGAAAAATGGTTAAAATTAATCAAAAAGAACGCTCGACGCCTGTCGAGTCCACAAGTTTAAACTCGAAATCAACTTGTAACGTTCAATAGCGATTCGTTTGTCATCACTCTTTCTGTTGAATCTCTTAAGGTCCCTCTCGGCGATAAGTTCGCCATTCTTCCCGGCGAATGGCTTAAGAACCCTATCGGCGATTTGTTGGCGGCTCTTCTCGGCGAATCGCTTTTATGGCTTCACCTGTTTGCAGTTGCTGACGATTCTGAGGCGATTCTTCTTCTTCTTCTTAAAATACTATTCTTTGCCGAGTAGTACGTATACTTAGGAAAAGGCCATCATGAACACGAAGTTCTTATTATGGCCTTTGTTAAAATTTATTATCAAATGTGTGTGATTGCTTATCGAAAACTCGAACGCTCTCACTATGATTTATCATATAATGATAACATCTCAAAAGATCGAAATGGGACTCCCGTGCCACTGACTGTATTTTTACTGAAAACACTTCGATACTTTTTATGATGCTTTTAATTAAAATGAATTTATTTTTTTAATTGGAGATTTACACCCTCCATGGTTAAGAGATAAAACGGAAGTCCTCTGAGGCGATTAAACATGCTTGCAGCACATGTATCATGATTCAATAATGTAGAAGAAGGTTCGAGAAATCGATAAGTTAAGCTACCATTGTATCATCATCCGGTTCACTTACAATTAGTAAGCACACACTATTGCTGCTGTTGCCGATAGTGAGTGCATGAACCCGAGCACATCAACTCGCTGCAGACCTGAGCAACTCAACACTAACCGCCGAGGACGAATTCTGTAAAAAACTTCGGCTTATTCGTCTTTAAGGTTCAATTAACAGAAAGGATTGTCGGAAAATAACCATCCACTCTGAATGGGCCCAAAAAAGCATATTTTCAGTATTAAGTATTATCATCCCAGCAGCTAAATAGCAAGTCTCAATATTTGATGCTCGAAAAACCCACACGAAGTCATAGAGAAGCCAGAACGTCTCCACTTTAACACAATATTGTTTACGATATTGCTGTATGAATAGAATGAATAGCATGGACTTCGGTGAGGTAACTGAGACTGCCATTTTAATAAGGTCTTTCTAATCTCCAAGCAAAAATCATTAAAAAATATGGAACGATAATTTTTTATAGTATTTCAGCAAATAAATCAGCCAATGCGCCTTTATAGCACACAACGCAAAATAAAACACATTAATGTGTTTTTCAATACATTAATGCACTCGTAGGTTGCAAAACACGCCATGCTTGTCCGGAACCGGTATTGTGTTGTCACATGGTGAATAACTATAACATCACGCCAAGTCTTTCAACTAAACATACAGACATATTTGTTTTTATTTATTTTTTTAAGTATTCTTTATTATCAAAAACGACCTCATTTAGACATTCAAAGAGTATAGAAGAATAAATATATAAAAGCATAGATACTGAAAAAATAGAATAACAGAGAAGGAAAAATAAAGAACTCCCTACAATCTACAATGAACGCATAAACCAGTTGAGAAATTCAATTCAACGCGAGTGGTTGTTCCGAGTCAGAAAAGAGGCAAACTATACTCAAATAGTACGTTTGTAAAACAAAAACAAACCAAAGTGAAAATTATAAAAAAGCCGGCTATCAAAAGTATTTGGCTTGCGATCAGAAAAAATATTGTGAACATTAATAAAAGAAAACCCACAAAAACTACTCAAGACATGTGAGTAGAACTAGAAATTACTTATGAGAAGAATTAATATATTTTCTATATATATATATGCGTATGTAAATTGTTAGTAAGATGTTATGGTCACGTAAGCCATACAGACTAGTAGAGAAATTAATATTTAAAGTTTAATAATAAAGTTAGAATTGAAACTTGACTGTGATGTGAAGAGCAAAAGTAATGAATAGCTCGTCAAGAATTTATGTGAATTCATTGAAATATATTTATTGGTTCTAAACTATATAATCACGTGCCTCGTTAACTTTTTTAAGAAGCTTTCAAGAAAGTTCAAGCTCTACCCCACTTTTTATATTAAAAGATGTTATTGCGTTTTACCTATCTAATTTGTTTTGACATAGAATATATTATATTGGTTTTTTATAAAAAAAAAAAAACAAAAACCGGACCCATACTAGAAAGTCTCGAATATTCTTCCAACAACATACATATATTGCTGTATGTTGCGCTATAAAATGTGTTGAGCGGCTGTTAAAAAGAAAGGCAAAACTAAATCAGCTGGCGGCTGGCACTGATGCAAAGCACGTATTTTAGGGATGGATGAAGTTTAACAAATATCGATATAACATATAATAGTATGTGCAAATGTAGTTCTAATAAAGTAAAGCATGCTAAGTTAGTTAATATTTTTAAAGAACTACATTTATAATTATATTAAAAAAAATTTCTGCATATAAAAATTAATTAAAATATTTCTTCTTTAACGTTAAGGTTATAAGGTCTTAACTGCAGACGGTAACAATGTCATTGTTAAGGGGGCCTTTCATCCTCTTAAAATTGTTGATGAATACCATCCACCATTGAGCATCTGGTACAAATCTGACAGAGAATAGTATTTTCGAGATCGATAGATGATAAAGCTTATGAATTCAATTTAAAAAGCTGAATTTTTAAAGTTGAATCATGTAAGCTTAATGTAATTAAGAGTTTGTAAATAGAAATAATCTTGATGATTCCATTAATTTTAATTTATATGGAACTCTTTGCTGTGTTTTCTCAACCCGTACCGTACCTCAAGATTGCGAAAAATTCTGGGTATCCTTGATATACAACGGTTTTTAGAACTCTTCGCAAGTGAAGGGAATAAGGCTTGGAAGAAATATGTCTGCAGCTTAGACTTAAATTAAAACAGACTTAACGTGAAAACAGCTCAGTTGCATTATGTCATGAATATTAAGATAATATTAAGCTAAGGATATTGTCAGATCCAAAGAAATTTTGGGGATTCATAAACACAAAGAAGAAATGTGCTGAATTTTCTTCCTTATTCAAAATCATTGATTGATTAAGCAACGTTTCCGTTGTAATCTATCAGCCTTACCATGAGACAAATGAAAAAATCGACTTTTTAAATATCGAATCTAACCTTAAAGTCGACTTTTAAAATGTTTAATACATAAAAAAGTCGACTTTTTCTTAGCAACTCGTACTTTTCTGTGTGAAATGTATAAAAAACGTAAATACTTTTATTTCAATGAAGTAATTTCTAAAAAAAAAAATGTTAATTTTAAAATCAGCTTCAGCTAAAATTATTTAAAGGATCGACTTTTGGTTTCACATCAATAAAGAAGTCAGTTTTTTCTGAAAATTCCTCCTTTTCCTCAGAAAGTTTTGATTTATTAGTAAGCCTGTATGACTAATTAGCCAATCTTTTCAAGAATAATTTTTTTCTGCTTCTTTTAATCCTGATGTAGGGTATTTTGAATATATGAATTCAAGATCCAAACTTCTGAACCTTTACTTCTGAGAATATTTTAAATTATATTGGATTGATCGCGAAGGAATTTAATACTGGACCCGATGGAAAACCATCTTGGAAAATGAAAGATTAAGGACATCATTTTAGATCAGACAAAAACAAATTCTCAAAGCTTTGCTGTATTCAATAACAAAAATAGCACCGGCCTTTTTCCCATTCAATCCAAAAGTAGAAAACTCTATAAATAAGGTTATGTTTAACCTACAGAAACGAAATTTGTTATGATTGAATTAACTTTTTACGGCCTGTCTGAAACGACTTTGCGATATAAAGAGTCCTTTTGAATAATTTTTAACCGTTTGTGCTGGAAGTTTTGTTTTAAATTTGCTTTTTTGAAAATGGCACCAAAATGTTTCCATGGGTCGTAAAGGGTTAACTCTAAGAAGTATTAAAAAAATAGGTGTATCTGCCCACGGACACTCCTACCTCTCATACAACCACAAAATTTACATCACCTTATAGTGGCTTATACAAGTTACAAAAATAAAATTTAATACACATGCAGTTTAAATCATATCTCCCATATTATATGTAAAAGTGTACACTATGAATAGGTTTATATTTGAGCTACAGATTTCAAACTTGATATGTCTGTTTGTTACATCAAAATTAGAATGTGCAAAAATTATGATTTTCATATGCCCACGGACAGGCTCAACTCCCATACAACCCATCAATTGATAACTATAAAGAGGTTTATAATTGAGCTTTTGGAATAAGACTTGGTTCGCGTGCATGTTACATTAAAACTATGATCTAAAATATGAGCTTCGTTCGCCCACGGATACTGACTCTTCCCATACTTTTATAATATACTGAAAAACTAGGTCTAGGGTATTTCATAGTTGCGTTAAGGGAAATTCTATAAAGTGGAATTATGTAAGGGGGGATTTTTTAAAAGAGCATTGCGTTAAAGGGAAATTTAAGTAGGGACGTGAATTTCTTCGCACAAACAAGGACGTGGGATCTCACAGGTACCTCCACTTTATTGCTTAGTTTTTCAGCAAGCACTTATCAATCTTTGGGGACATTTGTTAAGAGGAATTTCGACCCGCTTCCGTATTTTTTACTCTAAATGGTAATATACTAGTACTAATACTAGTTTGTATAGTATAAAAACCTGCAGCATTCAAAAGCAATTCTGATTACATTTTGTTAAATTTCAAATTAAAAGTGTCTATTTTATTTAATTAATTTTTGTAATCGTTTCGGGCTTTACAAACGCCGTTACAAAGTTAATATACCGATTACGCGGTTCGCGTAAAACAAATATTTATATAAAATTATATAAGTTTACATATTTTTATAGTGTTGTGATGTTATTTTTGTCGTATTTTTAGATATTTTATCGAATATGACTTGGGTAAACTTTCAATGCTATGTGTTCTACCATAATACAATTCCAATAATGAAACACCACGTCAGAGTATCAAGTACAGTACTAACCATTAGCATGTGCCGCTCTCCCACATTAGAGTTGCCACATATAAATCTTTCTAATTTCATTGTTTTTCAGAGTAAATTCTGAGTAAAATTTTGTTCTAAGCAATAAAATTAGAATTAAAACACATTTAATTTCTGGATAAAATAAGTTTTAGCCAGTAACTTCTGAAATTGGTCATTATAGAAAATAAAGTATTTTTTGAATTTAAAAAAAAAATTCAACTAACTTTTAGTTAGCAAAAAAAATTTGTAGATATTTTCTACAGAAAATCCAAGCACCAACGTGGCTACACTGCTAGCAGTGTAAGACATTGTTTGGTATCCATCAGCAAGCAACTGTGCAGAAAATGGGTAGGAAAATGAAGAGGAAAACTTCAAGCCGACTCGGAGAAACAAGTTAAGTTGTGTAGGTACCTAATGGCAAAGAAAATAGCCGCTGAAAGAAAATTTTGTCAAAGTTGTTAATCGATTGAAGTCTTGTGCAGCTAAAAAAGACGGAATTTTACAAAATAAAGCATAAATATTTACACAAACTTTAAAAAGTTTATTTCTCATCAATTAACGCTTCGATTGACGAAAATTGAGCTAAACAGAAAATTGATAAATAAACATAACATTAATACTTATGTACAATGTGAATTTGCTGTTTTAATTTGCATGTGTTTGTTGTAATGTGAGTATAATTAATTATTAAATGTGTGCTCATTTATGAATTAAAAAATTAATAAAATACATAAAAGAACAGAAAAAAAAAATAATAAAAATGTATTCATATAGATATGTAATTTGTAAATTGTAAACGATATGGCAATGTAAGGCTACCTACATAGCTAGATATGTTTTTTAATAGAAACGTTCAAATGTGTCAATGTATGTGCCGTAAACTAAAAAAACTAGACGTAAACTACAATAACAATTAACCGGTTACTAGGCGACAGTTGATTGATTTTATACATTTCATAGCGCTGCCCGGTTTTCTATGTATTTCGTAAAAAGAAAAAAAAAATACGTTACATCTTTATTTATTAGCAGTTCCACCCTTGATACACCCCCTCAGCAGCTGACTGCTTAATTCTATATTATGTATGAGAAACAAAACACAAACAACACTTTATTTATTCTTTTCTATTTTATACTTGATTTATTTTGTTTTTGTTATCTTTCTCCTCTTATTGGTGGGTCAACAAAAACAAAACGAAATAACAACAATGCTCAAGTAATCGCATCGAAAACGGTGTGTTTTCATATAAATATACACTACATATATAGAACGTATGTATATTTATTATTAAATTTTATTGCATAAGCTTGAGTTTTGTTTTTAATGACAGCAAGTTATTTTTTATCGTCTATAGACGATTTTTTTTTTTTTTTGGATAAAACCGGTAAGCCGGCTTCAATTACAATGATGCAAACCGATTAAATTTCTAAAATCAAATTTCGCTTATTCGGAAAGAAAATGTATCACTAATAAATGCAATTTTTCCTGGGAACTTTTTCAGAAGCAATTATTAGGTAAACAAAAAATAGCCGGAACGGGTTCAAATCCCAATAGTATGTTCTTGCAAATCTGCCGATCAAGTTGACATTAATATAAAAAAAAAATCCTCGAATTGTGAAGGTTTTAATCTAGAGGTAAAAAAGCACGGTGATTTTTATTATTTTTTCAAAAAGGTAGTTTGGTATACCTTGAGTTTTTTAATTTTATTGACCCTTAAAGTGTAGAAAGAAAATTCAGAGTAGTAAAATTATTAGGCTTGCCTTAGGCCTACACAATTAACTTTTCTCTCTTAATTATCAACAAATGATGTCATTTTGTTGCATTTTGTACACGAAAAATTTTATCAATAAATTTATTAAGCTTTTTCGGCCATTAGTACAGCGCAACTTTGCTGACTTAATCGCAACAATTAATCCAATCGAAGAAACAACTTCACTCGTCACTCGTACTTTTTTAAATCTATTACGGTTTTAAGTGCTGTTAATTCCACTGTATGGTGGTGTTCACATGTGAATCAAATGACTGAATTAATCAAAATTTGTTGTTGTTTCCTGAGCACTTAGCATAATTTTTGAAAATAAAAGTAGCAGAAAGATACAGGATCACAAAAGAGAAGATTCTGTATCTTAAATCAATTTAAATCAAGTATCGCAGAGAATAAAAGATAACTTATAATAATATTCACCTGCGAAAATTTACTTTATCATAGTAGTATCATAATAAAATTAACAACGTTCTGTCTTCTTGTCAAAAATACAATACAGTTGAGAGTATCAAAGTCAGTTGTTCGAATTTGATATTAGGTCTGTTTCCGTACGCACTTCAAGTAAAGTTCGAGTAAAGTTCGGGTAATAGAGAGTAATTTAATTATTTGTCAAAATAACAAAATTTGTCAAAAAGTACGGAAACGGTTTCAAGTAAGTTTCAAGCACAACAGCTGTTTTTTAAAACAATTAAATTTAATTTCTTTGTTTTTCTATTTAAAACACTTTCGTAAGAGTTCATATTGCTTATTTAAACTAATTAAATTGATTTGCTAGCCAATTGCATATATTTTTTTTCACTTCACAACTCAACAATTTAATTTTATAACTTTGACAATCAGCTGTTTGATGCTTGATATTCGTGCTCGAAGACATGATTCAATGAGAAAAAGGTTATTCGTATTTTTGACGTCTTCTCTATTTGGTATGCTTATTTTAAAATGAGAGCAAAATGAGAACATGAGAGCAATGTCATTGGGTCGAAAAATGCATACGGTTGCCTAAATATCATACTATTTGATACAAAATTGAGTACAATTAATTTCTATTGCTTCTTTTAATGCTCCGTTTTTTTAAGCAGTAATTTATAAGAGGGGAATAAAATTCATTGCAATTGCTTAAAAATAAAAATTCTACTTATGAAGATAAATGCAAAACAGTAAAGTAATACCTGCTGTAAACATTTGCATTGAAACAAGAAAAGTAACTTGATAAAAGAACGTTCGTTAGTAATTGTTCGCCTGCTTTTACATGCTTGTTTGAAAATTCACTCACAAAGCAAAAACCAAACGAGAATATTGCATTTTAATCACTCATTTATTTTTTCACACTGCTTTGAAAGCTTTTCTTGTTTTAATTTCTTCACAATAACATAAAAACATGAACATGCAACAACACAAAACGAATTCGATGACGCTTGCACAACACCAAACAAAATAACGAGCGTTTGTTGCTTTTTGGTGATGTGTGAAAAATTCATCCAAAAAATACTAATATGAAAAATTATTAATTATGAAAAACCACCGCCAGTTGAGACTTTCTTTTTGGAAAGAAAAGCTCGACGGCCTATACATTTTTTGTTGCATAAATTCACTGAAAAAGAAAAAAACGAACGTGAATATCGCATTTCAATCAATTCTGAATGAATTTATTGGCACCTTGTTTAAAACAACAACACACAAAATCAATGTTTATTTAAAATTTACACACGAACTTAGATTAATTTGAAGCATACACTTGATACAACACCTACATAGGTTTTTTCTTGTTAACTTGAGAAGAAATCATTGCACTATTTTTTACACACGAAAACTACACAATGAAACACTGCAAAGTACTCTTTTTCCCCCAGCATCACAAAATACTGCTGGTAGATTGTCAAAATTGCTTTGTTTACAAAAAATAAGCATACATCAAAAAATACGAATAACCTTATAATTATTCAATCATGCTCGAAGAAATTTTTCAAGTAAAGTTCGAGTAATAGAGAGCGAAAAAAAAGTGACATTTTGCTTGTTCTTCTTCTCTCTCGTGCTGGAAAAATGTGTACAGAAACGCTTTCGAGTAACTTCAAGTTACTTGAAGTGAGTACGGGAACAGACCTATTATCTAATTGTTGTTATAAAATTTGACATTTGAGCAGTCTTATCAGCCTTAACATGTGGCTATGAATAACGAAAAAGCATCAGAAGTAGGTCTGAATCATATTGTACTTAACAAAGTGAATTTCTTAATTTACTCAAAAATCGAACACTTGAGCTGTCAAACCATACAACATCATCTTTTCTGTCTTATTCATAAGGTTGAAAGATTATACAAAAATATTTCTGACCACTTTGTTTATGGAAATTCCCCAAAAAATGACACAAGGAATGATTTTTACGGCAAAAAACGTTTTATTTCTCAAAAAAGTCTCCTTTTCGCTCGATACACTTCATTAAACGTTCCTCCAACTCTTTAATCCCATTTGAAAAAATTCGTTTTCAAAAGGACCTCAGAATAGGTCTCTGTTTCGGTGATGAACTCTCTCTGCTGGTCAATCTCTTTTTGCCGAGCCAATTCTTCAGGTTAACAGAAAAAATAACTGTGGCCAAATCTGGAGAATTTGCTGGATGAGGAAGCAATTCGAACTTCAATTCATAGAATTTTGCCATGGAGGCTGGGCATGTGTGCACGCGCGCATTGTCTTGAGGGAAGAGCACTATTTTCCTCGCCAAAGGGTGACGTTTCTCTTTCAAAGCATTGTTGAAACGATTCAATTTTTCTGCATAGTATTCGCCATTGATCGTTCTTTTCTGTGGAAGGAATTTGATGTTGATTATACCGTGTTGATTCTTCAGAGCACGTTCGGTCGGTGACGTCCAATGTTTCGACTGTTCCTTTGTCTCTGGTATGTAGTAATGGATCCATGTTACATTTACGGTTACTAATCGACGGAAAAAAATCCTTCTTACATTTGTTCAACAGAAACAAACACGCCTTTGAATCAGCCACACGTTCCCGTCAATGGTCAAGAGTGAGCAAACGTGGCACCCATCTTGCAGAAAAATTTTTCATATCCAAATGATTTCGCAAAATGTTCCACACTCATTCTTCTGAGATGCGTACGGCGTCAACAATCTCGTGCACTTTAGCTATGCTATCGGCCAACACGATATCGTGAATTTTAGTGACCATTTCTGGCGTAGAGATCTCACTTGGGCATCCACAACGTTCGGCGTTACTTGTGCTTGTACGACTTCATTGGAATTAATTTCAAAATTGAAATATTTGTAAAAAATAAGACTAGTCGATTTAGTCGATTTAGTCAAAATTCTTCAGACAAAACCGTACAATTTTAAGAAACCCTGTACTTAACATATATTAAAGTTGAAAGTAAGTAATTTTGTAGTTATGATTTCTTAAAAAAAAATGTAACTTAAATATACTTCTTACAGGAAGTCCAAATTAGTGCTTTTTTAGGGTTTAAATATGATTTTTATTTTGTAAGATATAGTTTTTCGGCTACGAATACTGCTGAAATTTAGACAAATCTTGAAATTTGTTTTTAAAGATAAATTTATGCATATCTAAGCGCAGTAGAAAGGTAACACATAAGATTTTTTGATAGAAACCGGTTGTAAAATATGTATGTCATTTCAATTTATTTTTATAGAGCCTTCAAAAATCTTACTTAGTGCGCGTCCAAGCTGTTAAAGAAATCTACTAACTAATTTTCATATACATAGCTAGGCTTTGTCCAGACTAATTGCTTTATTAATATAGATAAGATCTATAAAACATATGTATATTTTACCTTGTAATGGTGTATCACTTCAGGAACTTTCCATAGTTAAAAATCTAATCTAAATGTTTTTAAAAAAAAATCATTAACGTTTTTCGTCATCGTGTGATAAGAATTATCTACAAAAATATTAAAAATAACTTCATATATGCGCACTACTAATAAACTTATAATTTTATTTCTCATTTCAGCTCATTATCTGCAAAGTGCACAAATAAACAGTGAACAGAAAAAAACCTTAAAAAACTTGTTAATTAAAAAATAGCTAAAATAAAAACGACAAAAGTGAAAACAAATAAAGAAAAAGCTTTCAAATATTTATACAAAATAAAAGTCGGGCTTAAAATTCCAACAAGAATTGCTTGCTTCTCAAAAACAAATCAACGTACTGGCAATTCTCGAAAAAGAACGTTTAAAAAAACCATACAAAATATATAACAACAAATACCTGTAGCATAAAGATTACCAAAAGTGAGTGTGTAGGTTTTCGTGTACACCTGTGTCTGTTTTCCCTTGTGAGACATGTCCGCAACCACGACCAAGTCCACAGCGCGTAATAAACATTCAAGTTCCAATCACAATATCGATATAACGAAGGAAGAATTCTCGCGCATCAGTGACGCTCTTAAAAAAGAAGAGTTTCGTAAACTATTTCTCGATTATTGCGAAGAAATTCAAGATCCGGTCAATCGTCAACGCTACGAGGACGAAATTAAACAATTCGAGGCTGAACGCGGTGTTGATGTGCGTTTTATAAAACCTGAACCGGGTTTCGTGATAAAAACATCTGTCGATGGCGAGTATAAATGTTTTGTTAACGTGGCTAAGAGCGTGGAGGTTGCAAAACCTTCCAGTGAAGCTAGTTTTAATGCTAGTACTGGTGCAAGAGGATTAAATTGGTCTATTCCAATGGCACAGGCAGCGCCACGTGATGATGTGGATGCGCATGGCAAGCGTTGTCGTGTCTTTGATGTCATTTTTCATCCGGATGCTTTGTACTTAGCACAACGAAATTCGGCGTTCCACAAGTGCCTTGTGGACACTGCGCTAGATGCTGTGGAACGAGAGTACCAGGTATAAACTTATGATTTTATTACAGGCAAATTGAGTTTCTTTATTTGATGGATGTACTTCTTTACACCCAACAAAAACTTTCTATAAAAGGTCTGATCCCGTACTCTATAGTTTTAATCGAATTTATGATTTTTCCATGTTTTAGTCTGAGAAGCCATCCCGCACTCGAAAAAAATGGTAAAAGAGGGTGTGCAATCGAAACAGTCAAAAATGTCCCCTCTTTGTCAAAAGTTTAAAGTTTTAGTCCGATTAATTTCTTCTGGGAAAAACGGTAAAAGTGCCAAACAGCTTAAAATCAGATGTTAGCAAATAACTTACAATATATCAAAACTTCTTTGAAAATATTAAAATGGAAACGACAAACATGAGAAAATGTGAAAAAACTAATATAAATGCTAAAATTGAGAATTAATTTCAATATTGGTAAAAATCTTGAGCATGTCGTCTAAATTGCCGATGCTTCACAACAAGTAAACGCTGGACAAACAATTTTATTTGACAATTTATACAATTTTAGTCCGAGACTCGTTCCCGTAATTTTTTAATGTTTTTCTCTATTTTTGAGAGATTGTTTCTTACCTTCAAACTTCTGACAGTTTTACCATTTTTAGATATGAAAGAGAACCGCCACATTTGGTAAAATTAAAAAAATTAGAACGAGGGTTGAGCTGAATTTCGTTAACTCAAGAAAAAACTTCACGAAACTTGTTGAATTTAACTGAGTTCTATCTGCCAAAATTTATTATGGTATTTTTTATTAAAAAATGGCGCCTGAAGGTGTCTGCTGGACTGCTGCCAATAACTTGGGTGTTGAATCAAATCGATGTTTTACATATAAACAGCATAGAATGAGAATCGCCATGTTTTTAACTCGACGAAAACCCTAACACTGAGTTAACTCTGCATGTAAACACAGTTATATTCCATGCGTTTAAAGTCAATCACACGATAAGTTCGGGAGTTTGCAAGGAAGGGTACCACAAACCGATCGAATTATATGGCATTTCTTATAAAAGACAAAATTCAAGACTTATCCGTATTTAAGTTGTTAGGGAGGTGTCACACTCCATTGCCCAATAACATTTCGATTATTTGTTAGAATTTCTTTTGGTTATATTAAAATATAAGCTTATATGGGTTGCTTAATTATTTTCTTAAAGAGACATTAACGTTGACATGTACGTTGACTGGTATTTGTTTTGAAAAAGTGAATTTCTTCGACAAAAACAGATTTCTTAAAACTTTTTATTCAGATATTACTACTTTTTCAGCGTTTTTTTTTTTTTTGACAATTCTGAGTTCTAATTACGAAAAAAATGGTTTTTTGGTCCAAAAAGGCACTTTAAAAAAAAAAAAAATCCAAGAAGCCTAAGTGCTAGCACATCGTAAAATCCTCACGAGTATAGAATATAAGCTTGCATCTGAAAGTGTTAGGTACTTGAAACCAGATCTCTCGCGATATTTGCTAATGGGAATGTTTCAGCAACTGTTGGTGAAACAGTTTAATGACACAAGTATTCACATTATCAAATTATTCGTCAAACTTCATTATTAGTTGTAAGCCGAAGCGAAGGCATTTTTCTGACGGAGTCATTTTTGTTGACATTCCATGATAAAGTAAGCAGTTGAAGCTAAACATTTTTTGGGTGCACAATAAATTTAGGCTTACAATTTTTATTTTAATATATATTATTGCCAAACTGTTGGTCAAACAGTAAAAGAACACAAAATATTTTGATTTTCGTCAAATACAAAATAATTTTAGTAATACCAAGAATCCTGCGTAAATTTGTGAAATTAGTATATGTTGAAAGACAAGCTTGATATAAAAATAATTTATTTATGTGTAAGAAATATTCGCACATGCATAAAAAGATCACACCCTTCTTAATAAATCCCTTGGGATTTCACACTTCACGGATATTAAATAACCACTCGAAACTTTCGAATGTTGCTTATCACACGAATCTGGCATCTTTGCATTCAACAACTTTCACCCGCGAACCATAGATGCCAGTTTCGTGTGATAAATCACTTTTCGTGATTTTTTGAGGGCTGTGTGACAATGTGTGATTTCTGAAATGAAGCGAGTGATTTTTCACTCATGCGTGATTTTTTTTATCACTCACTTTGTTGTTGAAGAGTGCGTCCAAGTAAATGCGAAAACACGTATATTAACGAACAAACCCAACACTGCAATTGTAATTTGTTAGCGCAGGTATAAATTTTAAACTTTTAAAAAGTTAATATTAAGTTTATATTACAAATTCAGACAATTAAAATCATTTCCACTGATATATATTATATTGAATTACAAAAAATTTTCATATCTTCTTAATTTTGATCTAGTAAATAGGATATTAATGAACTTTTAAAAATAAGCTTTTGCTAGTATTACCAAATAACAGAAAATATCTCATTATTTGTAAAATTGTTTGGCATTAAATGCTCTTTTATGCTGTAAAATTGGAATTGCTTCTGTGTGATTTTCTGTTCTGTGTGTGATTTTTGCGTGATTTTCTGTTCTGTTTGTGTGATTTTGCGTGATTTTTTTTCTATGTGCTTGATTTTTTGCTGTGAGTGTCACACGAGTGATTTTTACATATATGTTGTGTGATTTAGTGATTTCGAGTGTGAATTTTGGCTGGCATCTATGTTCGCGGCATCACACAAACAGAACAGAAAATCACGCAAAAATCACACACGGAGCAGAAAATCACTCAGAAGCAATTCCAATATTACAGCATAAAAGAGCATTTAATGCCATACAGTTTTACAAATAATGAGATATTTTCTGTTATTTGGTAATATCAGCAAAAGCTTATTGTTAAAAATTTATTAATATATTATTTACTAGATCAAAATTAAGAAGATATGAAAATTTTTGGTAATTCAATATATTATATATCAGTGGAACTAATTTGAATTGTCTGAATTTGTAATATAAACTTAATATTAACTTTTTAAAAGTTTAAAATTTATACCTGCGCTAACAAATTACAATTGCAGTGTTGGGTTTGTTCGTTTATATACGTGGTTTCGCATGTACTTGAAAGCACTCTTCAGCAATAAAGTGAATGATTAAAAAAATCACGCATCAGTGAAAAATCACTCGCTCCATGTCAGAAATCACACATTGTCACACAGCCCTCAAAAAATCACGAAAAGTGATTTATCACACGAAACTGACATCTATGCCCGCGAAATCTATTACTTTTATTAAGTTTTTAACGTACCCCACCTTTTATTTTTTATATTTTAAAATTGCAAAATTTAAAAAGTAAACATGAAAACATGTTAATTTACACAGCTAATTTAAAAAACAAATCTATTTCATGGTTTTCAGTACAAAAGTAATGAAGTATATTTTTTAGGTTAACTTGGATCGTACCAATCTCAAGTTTCCCAAAATGCAGTTCAAAGGAATTGCACGTCCTACTGTGATACGAAGACTGGCTAAAGACGCGCCCGCAGAAGCTTCTGAACCGCATCCACTCGAAAGTATTTATCCAGCGAAACCCACCGCCGAATCGAAGGCACCAAAAATACTACCCATCAAGACTAAGCCTACGGAGCAACCTGAATTCACCACACCTAAGTACACAATTAAACATCGCCGCGATGTTGATCTCACAGAGTTCACCAATGAACTCGACGCCAAACTGAATGTCACCGTGCCACGAGAGCTGGTCGTTGAGATTGAGTTGCCTTTGTTACATTCGACGGCCGAATGTCAATTAGATGTGACTACAAAATCCCTGTATTTGCTCAGCGAGAAGTCAGGTGCGCGTTATCGCTTAAAGCTGGATCTACCCTATAGCGTGCATGATAAGGAGGGTACGGCACGTTTTGAAGCAGACAAACGACGTCTTTACATAACACTTCCAGTTGTGCAGCACAGTGCGGAAACAGAACGCAGCATGCATGATATGCTCATTCATTTAAATCGTGAAGATAGCGGTGTGGAAAGCGATGTGCGAGATGAGTTGAACTCAAATAATGGCGAATCACCTGTGGAGGATGTGCTGAGTGATGCAGCAGAAGAGAGTGCTGAAGCTGATGCTGCTAAAGACGAGGACGAAGACTGTAATTTTTTATACAACTTCCATTTTTGTTTTGATTAATTCATTTATAGCTTCTATTTCAGCAGTGGCTGTAGCAGAAATTGCCTCGAAAGTCGTTACACAGGCCACATTCCTGAAATCTTCAATACATTATCTTTTCCCCGCGAAGTTTGACTGCAATGTCCTTGACAATGTAATGTCTTTGGTGTTGCATGTGCGCAACGTGCAAAACGAATCAATTGCAACAATCGACACGGAAAAGTCCATCCATGTGCAGTTTACCTCCATTGGTTCGGGCTATTATCCCACCTACTATGCATTCTACTTACAACTGCCGTCAGAATCTAATTTCAAAATTGAGTCATTCGCCGCAGAGGCTTGGGAAAATAATGTGGTGCTCAATTTAAATATGGCAGCTACCAGTGAGAATTTACAAAGCTATTTAGCAGGTCTTGATGGCAATGATCTCAAAGCTTATGAAGTGCAGGGAAAATTTCAAGTGTTTCACGGTTCCAGACAGCGTAAAAAGTCCCCGCAAGTGCCTCAAATTGCGCTCTCATCCTCTTTGGATATTTCCGTAGAACGTTCAGATTGTGAAAAGTCAATTGAAATTGAGATCAAACCAAAAGGCGAACAGCTATCTGCATGCACTGCCAATACCACAACTGATGATGAAGAAATTCATCAACGCAAAAAATCCAATAAGAAGCATAAGAAGAAGAACAAAAAGCGCCGGTCGCTTTCAGAATCTGCTTGCGATGATATCAAGGCTTATGAGAAGAATCAACAAGAGTTTGAAAATCAAAAAAATAAAATAAACGAATGCAAAAAAGTGCCAGCTAAATGTGATGATTCTGCATTTGCACCAGTAAACGTAGGAGGTAGGCATGCAAAGCATGAAAAGTTGAGCGCATCCGTGGCTGTGCCTACAGGTGCACAACAGCGGCTCAAACAGCGCAGTTTTTCAGAGTGCAGGGATAGTGTTACCAGCAGCGCTGGTGGTCAAGCTTCTTTTAAAGGCATATTAAAGCACTTTAGTCGCTATGATCCACGCCCATCCATATCCGATAGCAGCTCTTCTATTGATGACTGCTGCTCATATTCGTGCTCAGCGGAAGCTGGTGTCGCTAGTTCTTTGGGTTTTTCACAATCATTTAGCGATATTCCAGAGGAGAATGTCAACGTAGAGCTATCGGAGAGTTGCAAAAAGACTGTCAGATTTAATGAGGTGATCAAGGAGCAAATATTTCGGTTAGTTCAATGCATTTTAATTTATGTATGCTTCATCATAACAGCATTTAATGTCCACCCAAAAAATTAATTGTTTATTTTCGAATGTTTGCACACAACATTGTTTGTTTAAGCTTATTAAATTTGAAATGCTTATATTCAATAATTTTACTCAATTGCTACATCCTTTCATAAATTCTGCAAAGCAATTCAAATTCAACTAACTCTCTTCATCAGCTTTTATTAAAACAATAAAATCCTCAATTTATTTCAATTTACTAAATTATTGCTTTGTTTTGATCTTCTTATTTTAGACTCAATTCTAGCATCTTAGGTCAACGCAAAAAGAATCAAAAACGTCGCAATCAAAAGCAGCGCGCTCTACAGCGTCGTCATAGCGAGGGTGACTCTGCGGACTATGAAGAAATTAAGGTGAGCATACGCAGAACATTTTTTGTATATTAATCGCAACATTATTATGCTTTCAAATACTGCTCAGTTACGCAATAACAGCGAAGTGTAAGGGTGTAGTATTTATATTTTTTCATTCCTCTGAGATTTTCTTTTCGCATTTCATTGTTATCAAAGTCTTCAATAGCTTTTTATTATTTAATCATGTTTGTTTATTTGTTTAATTAAAGCATGGCAAATCGCCAGCCGCAAAAATAATCACAAAATATAAACAATGCGTTGTTATTTGTGTGTTATTTACTTACTTTTTTTTATAAAATGAGCGCGATCTTGCTTAATCGGTAGCGAAGAAAAATATTGCAGCCGTCATGTTTTAATAGATTGCCGAAATTATGTTCATATTGTCGTAGGACAGAGCATTATAGTGATAAACGATTTAAATTCTTGACATAAAATTCTTATATACCACACGCTGTTTCTTTCATGTTGTTTTTTGTTATAAGATTTACCCTAAAGATGATTAAGGATGGAAGTCGAAATGTTGTTTAATATAAAATAAACCCACAGAGACTACTGATGAGTTGGGGTAGCGTCCGACGAAGCCATATTCTCGTCTGCTCGGTTTGTTCTGCAAAGAACTTTGTTGTTGCAGCAACCTGTTGCTTCATAAATTATGAATTATTATTTGGATAGATCAGTCAATATAAACTATAGCAACTTTTTCACAAAAAGTTCGATTTTTTATGTTCGCGTAACAAACAAACAAATTGTTTAAAAAATTCGCATAAATAAAAAAAAAATATTTTTATTTCAATTCAAAAATATTAATATGAATTCTTTTGATTTCTTTAATATCTGGAATTTCGAAAATTTCCACATTTCAAAAACAAAACTTAACTGAATGCCATAAAGAATGTGTGCTTCTGTCATGCTTTCTACATAAAATAAATACTAAGTTTTACTTTAAACAATATTATTTTATAGTTATTTGGATTTAAAGTTCCAAAGTTTAATTAATTTTATTTATTTTCTTTAATTCTTTTTAGCCTGTCTTGACGGATTCAAATTCAACACAGTATTTCAAGCAAAAATGTCACAATAGACACAACTCTAGTGCCAGCAATAATAATAATAATAAAACAACACAACACGATAGTGGTTTAGATCTTTCTAATGGCAAAGAGTTTTTTGCTGCTGATAAGAAGAAATCATCTAAGAAACATGAACGACGTTCTCGCTTAGAATCTGAATCGTACTCCGACATTGATCACAATAAGAATTCCATGATGTTTGAAATGGATATGTAATGCTTGGGTTATCATAACAATTATGCATTAATTAATAAATTATTAAAATAAATTAGTACATATATCCATAAATAGAGCACACATATGCATGGAGTGAACTTACAAATATATATATATATAGATATTTAAAAAATAAACTTGAGAAATTTTTATGTAAAACATGATTTTGCCTTATGTAAAATGTATTGCATTCTGAGCAAAACATTGTAGATGTATCGAATACAAATAAATATTTTTAATTTTTAAAATTAATAGAAAATACATTGGAAAAAATTTATTTTATACTTCATTTGGCTATTTAGCAGAGAATTGTACCTATTATTAGAACTACTTAAATGATAAATTATAAATATTAAACAAGCTATCTATTGAAAATTGTATGTTTTTGATTAAGTCAACGAATTTTGCCTACTTGAGAGCGAGATAAATTTTTCTTTTCAATTCGCATAAATTATATGTTTACTTTCTATTTTATTGCTAACAGAGGCATTCAGTTGAAAAATAAAAACTTGAATAGACGTTACTATTTCAAACACACAAAAAAAAAAATGCATTCAGAGATGAAATGTGTTTTTTTACTCTAACCTTACTAATGCATACATACAAATGTACATGTATAAAAGAGGTGTTTCCAAAAATGCAGCAATTTATTGCAAAAGAAATAATGATCTGTATAATTTTTTAAATAAAATATAAATATTCTTCAATTTTTAACAGTTACTTTCATTTTTTATATCTAACAAAGGCAGCTTAAATATATTTTGCATGCTTAAAACTCAAAATCGCTCTTCTAATAAATTGCGGAAGTGTACAATCTGCTGCATATCTTTGCGCTTTACACCGAGTACAAACAATACAGGACAATCTAGTGAAATGCAGTTAATATCACCAATTCGCCCGCAGCAAGCTTGACAAATCTTTTGAGTTGAATAAAAACCGCGTTCAATTTTTGAAATTTTACTGTGAAGTATAGTAATTGATTTTGTAGCATTTTGATTGCAGGCACTGCAAATGCCATCTTTTGTATGACGACCACAGTCTATGATGCAGTTGGTTGTTGAGAAATACTGTGAAATAGTACTCTTTTTCACTTGTATTGCATTCAAAGTGGTTGAAATAACTTCATTTGCAGTCGAAAGTGCAGGCGTTGTAAGAATTTTTCTCGGCAAGTTGGCAAACCTTAAAGTGAATAGGAGTAAAATTTTTAAAAAAAAGTGTGTTTAATAGAAAGGACTTGCAAAACTAACCAGTCGTTGACATCAGCACCAATTAGTAGCAAGCAACGATTCAATGGTGGAATAATAGCTTTGGTTATATAATAAATAGCATTTATTTTGAGACCTTCGTCTGCCAACAGTTCGTGTGGACTTCGTACTAGACGTATAAGTGGAACGCCCGGTGGACCATTGATAATTATGAATGGAACTCTTTCGCCACGTCTTGGTATACGTCGCGGATCGGTTTGAATCCATTTGCTGTCAAGGAAAATGATAACCTTCATTAAATCTGTATATATAAAAATGGAGTGAAATATGTATAGTACTGATTGGGCTCAAATTTCTTTTCAGTTGTTTGTAATTGCTAGGAGAAGGTTTTTACAAAAGAAAATTTTGGGAAAACCTACCGCAAAAGTCGGGAAATTGTTAATAACATTTATGGAATTTTGTGTGCAATTGTACCGGAATGGCGTTTCGAATGGAAAAATACAAAACTCTTATTGGAAAATTTGGCAAAAACGCGGACAATTTGAATTTTTTCGCCGAAATTTTGCATTTTATCGCAAGATTAGATGATTTTGGACGATGTAAAGGTGGAAAATTCGTTGTGAAGCTTGGAAAATTTTGGATAATTGTGAAATTCATTGTGATGAAAGACGTTTTGTGTGAATTTTGGGTAGAGAAGTTAACGAGAAATTCGGTCAAGATCTTAAATTACGTTGACTATTGCATCCTCTGGCAAAGCTTCCACATTTTTGGAAGGCAGAAAATTTGCACATTCCGCTTTGAAGCTGCTGATGAATCTTCTTACGGTTGACAAGCCAACGAGCACAATAACCAAGAATTCGGTGAAACCGATATTGAAGTGAGAAAGCAAAATTATCATTTGTGATGAATGCACGATGGACCGACGATGAAGGATTTACGAGGTGATTCGAGACGACTTGGTAGGGCTTTGATATTGATCTCCGGAGATTTTCGTCAAACAAGCTTCCCGTGATCCTGAAATGTACTACTGCCGATGAACTTAAAGCATGCCTGTAATCTTCGTCTTTGTGGCGGCATGTAAAGAAGTTGAAATTGACCGCGAACATGAGAGTCGTGTTGCAGAACGATCCATCGGCAACTGAATTCTCAAGACAACTGCTGGCGCTTGGTAATGGACAAATTCCTGTTGATGTTTCGACTGGATTGATATCGTTGCCGGCAAATTTTGTGCGAGTTCACTTCGACGATGTGAACTCATCACCAAAGTGTTCCCCGCAAAAAATTATAAAAATTTCGATTGGATTAGTGTAACGGCAATACTAGCCGCGAAGAATAAGGACGTCTTTAGCTTGTATTCCATTATTCAAAGTCAAATCGCTGGAGAACTGCTTTCAAACAAATATATTGACAGCGTGACCTACGAGGATGCAGCTATCCGACAGAATTATTGAACTCGCTTGATGTGTCAGGAACTCTGTTTCATAATTTACATCTGAAGGTGTTATCCAATACAATCATGTTGGGGAATCTGAATCATCCGAAATTGTGATTCCGAACAATGTGATTCAAGCGACGATCATCAAGGACAAGTTCAAAGGAGAAAGGAAGTCCTTATCCCACCAATTCCGACTATCCCAACCGACCTTCTATTCGAATTCAAGCGGATTCATTTCCCCGTTCGATTGGCTTTTACGATGATAGCCAATGTATTACAAGGCCAATCGTTGGAAATCTGTGGAATAATCTCGAATTTCCCAACTTTTTGCACGGTCAGTTGTACGTTGCCTGTACAACAAACAAACATTTTTTAACATATCTCTCTACTGATTTCGATTCCATTCAAATTTGAACTATCTGTGTTTTATTATCACTTTGGAGTTTATCTGAAGTAAAATTGTGGCGAGACAAAGTTCGCCGGGTCCGCTAGCACTTTATATAAAGATAGGAACATAGGTTAGGAACATTATATAAAGATAGGAACAATGCTTTTAAGCATCAAACTTGTGTAACAAAAAAATAATTATAGTGTTGAAAGAATATAAGGCGGATACTAAATGACCGTTTAAATAAATTCAAAACACCTGTCACAGTGTAAGTTTTTTGATATGTTTTGTTTTAATTTTACAGTCATTCTTATCATATAATTAGGAGCAAGACTCAAAATCATATCCACACAAAATATGAGATGAGTAAAGGTGGACTTTGGCTATTTAAAGATTTTAACATTTCATGCAATGAAGACGCAACAACTGCTCGCCCTCCTTCGTCTTGTATGTCCTTGACCAAGTTGCGATGCTTCTCAGCAAAATCAAGAATTGTTAAATTGTCTTGTTTACTTCTAAGTTCATTACTGAAACATAAATTTGCAAAATAATTATTTCTCTTATTTACTAACATGTTCTATTTTTTAGTCAAAACGTGTCCATTTCAAAATTTGGTATGAAATGGAAAAATTTTTTAAAAATCTGCTAAAAACTTTAATTGATTTAATTGACTCAAATTGTTGCGCACAATTTTTTTATAATTGGAAGTAAAGAACGTAGTAATCGGAAATAGCAAATTGATTATTGAAAGAAATCATTATCAAATATTGACTTACCGAGTTAACTCTAAAGCTGGCACACAAGCAGTGGGCTTATAGCCATTTAAGCCACGAAACTCCTTTGCAAATATAAGATCTTGTATATTGGCACGGCCCGATAATAACTTGCTAAATTGACGACAAACGTATTGTTTTACTTGGCTAACATCTTTAGTTTCAAAAAGAATACGTAAAACTTTTTCCAACATCTATTGAATGATAAAGTTAAAAATTGTTTTTATAAAAAAAATATACGATGTAGACCTTAACTGCCGCTGGGCAACCGTCGCGACGCACTGTCTCAATGCCCTTTGCCTCATAGATGGGTTCGGTTTGATCTGGAGTTTCATACATGTAGCCAACATAACGTTTCTTTGTCTGTTTTATTAAGAAAACACGAAATAAGTTTCTTAGTTCAACATTTTTTAAAGTCATTTCAAATACCTGTAATATACACGGTTGATAGACCTTCTCCAATTTCAGTTTTACCGGATGGGGGTTGGCTTTGGTAATAGCTTCGGCAATTTCTGCGCCGATTTCAAAAGCTTTCGCTCGACTACGGCCCGGCACTTGAATGAACATAGAGTCCGTGTCACCATAGACAACTTTGACATCCCAACGGTCATTGGCTTCAACCATTTTTATTGCACGTTCAAGTGTCTCACGTCCTTTGGATACAACTGTATCTCCAACTTCTACTGAGGGCATGCGTCCACTAAAGTTAGCCGCTGTATAGCCGTAAGTTACATTCGCCATTAACTTTAGACCCAGCTGGCGCGAGTGCAGTATACGTTGAAGTGCAGTGTTAGTTTTATGCAACTTCATTGATTGCTTTACCATTTGACGCGTGTCTAAGATTTCAGTTAACATACGCGGCAGAATACCCTCGCGCACTGAGGACTTTACAAAAACCACGCCACATGGTGATATTGTAACTAAATCTTCATCTAGCAATTTACGCAACATGCTGGGTGAGACTTTCAATTGCGAAGCACCAAATTCAAAGGGCGAAGTTCTAAAAACAAAGAAAGTATTAATAACTCTGTCAATGGGCACAAACATAGGTGGCTGCCTGACAAAAGGTGGAGTTAAAATTTGCTTTTCAATATTTTTTTAAAAATAGAAAGTCTGAACAGTGGATATGATTTGAAACAAAGCTGCCTTTTGACCATATGAATGGAACTGAATTTCTTGAGGGACTTATAAGGAGTCAGCGAGAAGTTAAACACGTTTGGTGTTTTGTGTCAGACTTTTTATGACACCTTTTGTAAGCCAAAATACCTCACTCACTGATTTTTCAATATGTGTTTCATAACAAAGTCTTACGTACTGTCCTAAATGCTCCACGCGACCCAAACATGTCGAGAAACAATAGTTGTAGGCAATTATCATGCTCGGATATAAACTTTGAAAGTCAAGCACTATGACAGGATCTACATAGAAGCGTGATAACGGTTCTAATATTAAGGCCAGATATTCTGGTGCGCGCATATGAGCTCTCTGTTGAACACTGGGCGAAAGTGGAACCAGGTTTCTAGGTTTTGCTATTCTGTATGAGAGAAATAATGTTAAAATAGTCTATTATCGAAACGCAGCGGCTTCTTACCTTAACATCATACTCTCTACGCGAAATTGCGAACCTCGAGAAAGCACTTCATAAAATTGTATACCAATTAATTTGGCCATTTCACAAGTGCGTCCAATTAAGTCTAGCTGATCCAGCAGCGCCAAAGTACCGCGCACTCTTTCCAAATAGTACTCAATAGTAATCCAACGCGAAATGGGGGAGGCAAACCAAGCAGTTAAATCAGCATAACTGTGACAGGGGCAACGTCTGTGCATGATGTGATACATAACATTTTCGAAGGTATAAGAAGTGAGCGCAATTTCGGAACGCATAAGACGCCAAACATCAAGTAGTATACGACCACAAAGCTTCATCTACGAATAATTTTAATACCACAAAATAACCATACATATATTTGTGCACAATTACTAACTTCTATATCCAAATCTGTGAATTGATCGCGATCTTCGTCTACAAAATCACGTACTTTCTGTGAAGGCACACGTGAGAGTAGTGTACTTATATTGAAATTTAAATGCTTTGCTCGCTCTATTATATAGCCCCAAGAGTTCATTTCAATTTCATAGCCAGCATAAATATCCGGATCCCAGAGAGAGCATAGCTCAAGCAAAGCCTGTATTGCCTCAAGTTCTGAGTTGACAACTTGCACATTTATATCTGCATCGATGCCATGACGTTTGCCTTCCTTGTCAATGATATCCTTAAAGTCATTGACTATAATGTAGCCACAGGAATTGCGGGGTAATACCTTCTTATCATTTTCAGCTGTTTGCTGTGTTGGAATACTATTTTCGATAGCATAAAATATGCAACGTATTTCATCGCGAAAAGGATCTGGAAAATAATCACCACGTGTTGGTATAAAAACTTCCAGCGTTATAGTTGTCAGGTAGTTGAACTGTAGATTATCATTAATAAGTAATATTAAAGCTGATAGAAATAGTTTACTGTTGTTTTCTTTACCTCAATGTTTGCTTTCGCCTGCTGTAGATTTTCCAAGTTCACCTTGAAACCAAAAGTATTATTCAGTGTGGCATTTGAGAGTCCGAAACTGACATCATGTTGTCCTGAGGCTGTCAAATTTAGATTATTTACAAATGATGCACGTTCAAGATCGAGCATAACCTGTTATTGGAGAAGGAGTTAATAGTTTTTTAAGGCAAACTTTTTATAGATCAGGTTTAAGTTAAGAAAACGAAGCTCAAGTGAACTAATACTGCCATAAATATGGAACTGTCTACACATGGAAGACCAAACTGCCAACGTAGGCTAACAAAGGTTGTTTCAAAATGTTCTGAATCAACAAATTAAGGAAACAAAGTCACTAATGCAAAGGTGGCGTGATTATCTGAAGAGATTTAGAATATTTAACTCAAAAATTTAAGCGGAATTAAAATACATTTTCTGCAAACATTTTCAATCGCTTGGGGATCTCTAGCGAATCGCTTGGAAGATGAGAAAATAACTGACGAGTTCTTCTGAGAGCCATCAGGGTTTCGCCAAATGCAAAGATCTGAGGACATAAAATACATTCGCCGAAAAATCTCGAAGAGGAGTCTTTAGCGGTTCGATGGAAAGAGTCGCGAATAAATCGCCGAGAGGAGTCATAAGCGATTTGTCGGGAAGATTTTCCAACACATCGCGGACAGATGTCTCAAGAGATTAGCTAGGAAGAGTCACGAACGAATCGCCAAGAGGGGTATTAAGCGATTCGCCGGGCAGATTCGTAAGCGAATCGGCGAAAGCTTTATGATTTTTCAGAGCCTGTTTCATATTCTAAGGATTTTGAAAATTTTCTAATAAGCCATTTTCCAACGATCGCCTACAATTGAGCGGAGGAAGATTATGAAAATTTTTTGAATCGCGCATTCATCCTCTGGGCGATTGAAAAACGATGTATTTTCGAACTATCGCTGAAATGAGGAAAGAAAGGTTTTGAAATCGTGCATTCATCGTTTGGGCGATGAAAAAGGAATGAGCGAAGGAAAATTTTGAAATTTTCGAGAGTCACTCACTTATCGTTTGTGTTCATTTACTTTCGGAATCCTGCTTTATACTTACTTCCTGGCTTGGTACACTGCTTCGGTCGCTGGATTGAGAATATTTTAGTTTATCTTGACTGGAATTTGTAGACCCACTGTCTCCTTTCAACAAATGTTCCGTGGTAATGCATTTTATTTTGGGTGTCTGTGACAATGACGTCAAATTATCATTAGTTTCTGCTGTTACTTTTTTAAATTTGCTTGCTAGCGATAATCTTGAACTTGTTGAACGAGTTCTACATTGCTTCTTAGACGACGATCTATTGAGTTTAATATGCGTCGTTAGTGGTGTTAGTATTTCGCCTTGGCCACTTGCCGATTCGGCAATGTCCGCACTTTGTTCATTAGCTTTTCTGCTTGGAGCATTGACTGGTGTCATTGGTGTTAGTGTTAAACTACGACCGGAACAGTCTTTATCCTCATCACCACTACTTGTTCCACCATCACCATTTAGCATCATGGTAACCTTTTTTCTTTGTATCTTGATTGGACTATCTTCGGTTAAGTGCTCATCAAAGCTTTTCTTTACGTCCATTTCTCTTTTATTACTCACCACTTCTCTTGCTTTAAGCCATAATTTAGCCTCATGTCTGCTTGGTGCTGCTATCTGTGGTGTTATACAAACACTTCTTTTTGTAGCAAAGTATTCACGTATTTGTTGTGTGCTTCGGAAGCGATTAAGCATCGCTGGTCCGCCAATGTTTTGCAATTGTTTTTTGCGCCAGTCATTAAGTCCTTTGAAATCAGCTCCGAGAATGCTTTGAAATTCTGGACAATCGTTAAGCTTGTTGGATAATATATTCAGCACTGTAAAGCCGATTTCTTTTTTCTGTGTGACATCAGCTGGATTATTATAGAAAGGCTGTTGAAACTCATGCTCTGGAATGTCAAATTTTCTGCAACTAGCCAAAACTTCATCATAAGTAGGAGCCAAGTCGAGAGGCGTTAGTATAATTGATGTTTCTGATGCTGAGGTATTGTTTGCAGGCTGCGATAATGGCGATGATGAAAAATTATGTTTCGATAGCAACATGGGACTGTGCTGGGAAGCGTCACTAAACACGGAAGGACTGTGAAACGTAAATGATTTGTCGTAAAAGCTGTGTGTCGTAAGGTCGTCATCGAATCCCGTTTCTTGTGGACTATTAAAGATATCGTTCAATATACTTGTTGAGGTTGTTGGTGTTAAGCATTTAGTGTGGGTCGATGCTGTAGACTTTAATTCAGATGCATTGCCTATATTTTGTTGTGTTGATTTGGACGATTGCTTTCTTTTAGCTGAAGCTGGAAAACTTCTGCGTAAGCGTTTAAATTTTCCACTGCGACGTTTAAATTGAATTGATTCGTCTAGTTCATTTTCGGATTCCATTATTTCTTCTTTATCGCTTAACTCATTTGTATCTATGGGTGACATTCTAACTGAGGCATGCAACTCAGTATTTAATACAACTTTTTCCGCCGTATCGCATATATCAAAGGGTGGTGTAGGTGCATACGCTATTGGTGCTATTTCGCCGTTGCACATTTTATCGGAATCTTCTATAGGTTCTACAGCACTACTTTTTAATTTTTGAATTTCGGTTAGAGTATCCTCGGCCACAGGTTGTTTGCTCTGCTTTGTAGCATTGGCATCATTACTTTTTCGTTTGACGGTACTATGATTTTTCTTCGTGTTTATTCTAGGTATTTCTTCTTTGACTTCATCTTTTCTATTTGTTTTTTTCAGTTTTTGATTTTTTGCATTTATTGCAGAATTTTCGGGAGTGTAAACTTTAAGTTTTTTTTCGGAGTTTCGACGTGGCGTTAGTGCACAAGTTATGTGTGTTTTATCCAAATTCTTTAAACGTCTCGATCGACGTGTTTCTATTCTGTAAGCATACATTTTATATGGATTGAAATGTTTGTTAAATGTTTAAATGGTTGTAGAATGTTTAATAAGTCAAGACATGCGTAAGTTTAAATATGAATAACCTGCGGAAGCGATGCAATAAATTTTATGATGCGCAGCTATTCTACATAACCAGACATAAATACCTTATATACTTATCTAAACCTATAAATTTTTTCATTCTTCTTTTATTGAATTTGATTTTTTAAATAGACATTCAATTTCCATTAAAATGAGTCTAGGTGAGAATCAAAAATGTGTTCGATTATGCTCTTAAGTAGGCACATTTTGGTAATAAATTTTAAAGAAATTACTAAAAAAAATAAGTTTCTCAAGAAGCTTTACATGGCATTGTTTACTCTCTGAGTTTTGCAATTGTCAAATATATTATCACAATCAAATAAAGCACCCAAATTACGAAGTTACTAATCTTAGTTTATGAGAAGTTACCCCAACAAAAATTTACCTGGTTACCTTGAATTTGTATTAAAATTTGAAACGTCTTCAATTGTTGCCTGTATTTCATTATTTATAGGAATAATATTTCTGCGCACTTCACGTAAGGCATACTTTTTGCTCACTAGATTTGAGTTTCTAGAAGTAGACGTTGAAAAATATACTATATTAGTTAATACCATGTCAAGGCACAATAGTTACATACATACCCTGCACTAGGTGAAATAGAAGCCGTTGAAGCAGCTTTAATTCGCAAGCTAAATCCTTCAGATTTCCTAGGCGTTATTTGTTCATTCGAGTTTTCCTTAATATTTTCTGAAATATTTAGCTTAATGAATTTTGGTAAGAAATTGAATACTTATAGGCATGCAAACTTTTTTCCGACTGATTCTTTACAATCAGTGGTAATGGTGCATACTTGGATGCTGCAGACGCTTTAGGTGTTCTTGGTGAACGTGAGGGTGAACTGGCCAAGGATAAGCGTCGTGTGATTTTAGTTTTGTTCGGAGTGCGTGGAGAAGTGGGCTGTAGCTTAGTGCAAGTGCCAGTAGTTCTCTTGGTAAGTAACGCTTTTTTTGGTGTGCATGGCAGATCATCACTACCATCTATTTGTGGCACAGCATCTGCTTCCAGGCAAACAGTTGTTTGGCTTTGAGTTAGTTTTGATATAAGCACATCTACATCTTCCATTACCATTGTGAAATCACATATATTTTCGTCGTCATTATCTGAATCCTGTTCTTTATCACTGCCTGGCTGCTCAGCGACTGCCTCGACAGCTTCTTTATCATGTAACTCAGGAGAACGGTCCACTATAAAAAAGATAAAAAATAGCTCAAATAACTTAATTTTTCATACTACTCTTCATTTTCTGAATTTGGTAATTGTTTGCTTACAATTTTTATGATTTTGTGAAAGTGGAGCTAAGGAACTGTCAAAATCGATGTGATCCTTATTTGCATCAACCTCTTCTAACTGCTGCAGCACATCAAGTAATTGAAAATCTTGCTCACGTACTAAAATCAAAACAGAATGAATATTTTGGCAATATGAAGAACATCTTTACCTACAAGTTGCATTCAGAGGAACATGTTGTTGCGTCAAACTCAAGACAAGTTCTTCATCTAAAACTGTTTCATCTAAAAATATTTGATCATAGTTTGTATATGAGTTATCTATTTTATTTTTATTAAGTGTTGTTTGTAGTGAGCTGGTATTGGATAAATGATTCTCCACATATGAAGCATTTGTTAACATATCATGTTGTGTGCATTCCTCTGGATACACAGCATTAACAAAGAGATTTTTTAAGTTAAACGTGCGTTTCTATAGTAAGCGAAAAAACAATTAAAAAAAAAAATATTTAAATGTTTCGAAAAAATTAGGCGCACCTTCTCTTTGTTGCTTAGATTTGTGAGATTAAAAGAAGCCGCTGTTGAAGACGTTGAAAATGTGGCATTTATTGTTTCGTTAGCAGATTCGCCGCTGCCTGATAGCGAAGTCTCCAAGGACAGTAATCTGCTCAACAAAGCAGTTCGATAGAATATCTCACTTTCGGCTGCTTGCACATTAGGGCGCTCTTGTGTTGCTGGTATCTCAAGAGGTGGGATCTTTATAAATGTAGAATTGGGTTAATTATATATGCTTATAAATAAGGAATTCAATAATATCAAGCTTACATTTTTCAATTTTTCGACATCATCTTCTAAACTTGTAACCAATTTCTGACGTCTGATTTGCTCGTCCTGCCATATCGACTCAATGCCTGGATTTTTATGTGTGCTATTGCTCTGGGATATTAACAGAAATCGATTCAATATAAAATTTGCGCCAATGTCTACCTCTAAGGCACTGTTTGATTGTTTTTTAACTATTATTTCATTAAGAATTTGTTCCTGTTGAATTGCAGGATAGCAAACTCCTATAAGAATTATGAAATTATGTGATGCAATTTTTTATAGCTTCATTAAGTACCTTCTTCAGCAGCAGATTGACGAAATTTTATGATTTCCAAAGGTACATGCAACAAACTCATGCCGTAAAGATTAAAATCAATCATAAATTGCAGTATGTAGGGCACATGCGATTCGTGTGGGTGAAAGATTTTACCACCCAAAATGGCACCATTCTGCAGTAGATTAGCGGCGCGACGCACGAATCTGGGATTGAACATGTAAATCTTAAGAAACTGATGCTCCCCACGATGGTAGCCGTAGAAAGGTCTATTAAAGTGGAGATAAAATATGACAAACATTATCCCTGAACGGAAAAAAACAAAGAATTACTCACATGCCCTTGACCAATTGTATTTTAAAGACATGCTGAGCTGTTGAGCTGGCCTGTCCTAGCGATATGTTGATTGCTTTGTCCAAATTAATGGCAATCTGATAGAAAGCCTGGTTAAGTGATTGAAAATCCTTCTGCTCGTAGGGTATATAGAAATAGGGAAATACACCGTGAACATGCATGCAGGTCTTCTGTCCACTTGTGTTCGAGCCAAAGATGCGTATTATAGGCACCTTTTTTTTAATATTCAATCAAACCAATATCAACTACGTATGTACAAATGTTGAACCAACCTTTTTAATTTCCTTGCCGCGAAACTCAGAGTAACATGGATCTAAGGCAAAAATCGGCTTTTCCATATAAAAATCTGCAACTACCAGTCTCACAGAGAAAATTGTTTCATCGTTGACCATGATGTAAATATATAAAAAATATAACAAAAGTACTATACAATTGTATTCTTAATTTATAAAGTGGTTTAAATTATGATGAAATTATAATTATTCGTTTGTTTATATTTTGCACATTTCAAGAAATAAACGCTGCCACCTAGATATAAATATTTTACATTGTAAAGCTGCCACCAGATTTCTATGTATCAAAAGATATTTCCTTTTAACCCAAAAAAAATTACGAGACTATACAACCGTGGTACAAATGTAGCCATCCACTAATAATATCTGTTTTTTACAAAGCATTTTCTCAAATGTCAAAAAAGTAAAAAAGAAACAAAAACAACAAATTAGCGGTATTCACGATCTGGAGTTTTTGGAGTATTTTTAGAAAATTAAAAAGAATTCGGTTCAGATTGTGAGCACTCTTATGAGCAGTGCTGCCATAGAACGACAAGTCAGCTGTTTGTCAAATACACAAATACTACGCAAAATTGATAATAGGGTTCCACCATTGTAAATTCAGTATTTATAGTATTTGGAAAATGTACAGGTTTTGTTTTTGTAAAATTGTCAAATTTACTACAAATATCAAACTTTTCAAAAATATCGAATACAAGACCATAAACTCTAGATCGTGAATACCGCTAATGTGAAATGTTGGCAGGAACCGAGTTTAATGATTAGAAGAAAGGAGTTAAATCAACTATAATGAAACTTAAATTTAATCTTTATTTAACATTCCAAACATTTCAAAATTTACTTTAGCTTAAGTTAAAAGTAATAAAATGCACTCACTCACATATATATTCCATGCTTCTCCTTAGATATAGTGCAATCTCTGGAAAAACCATTTGTTTTTGCCCACCTTGTATGCAAATTTGAATCGTCTTGAAACGGTGTATGGTCATCTTGGTGAAATCGTACCAATCCTTAGCAGAGATCATGACCGTAATATTATGTTTACATATGGAGATTAAGAGCAACGAGATTAAGCTTATCTCCTTCCGTAATCTTAAGTGTTTACATTTGCTTTAAAGAGATTAACTTTGACATTTCATTGTTTTGTTTTGCGCTTTTTTTTATACATTTTTCGTAACATTTCGTTAACTTGACATCTTTTCTGCGGCTTCACAAAGCAACCCATTCAGCAAAATCATCGCTCACTTGTATCGCTACCTTGACAGTTGAGTACGCTGAATGTACCCATTGTTATTATTCGGCATTTACTTCTTCTAAGCGTTGCAGTTTTTAAAGAATAATCGCTTTTGACAGGGTTGCAAAACCTATTTTGAGGAGATCACCAAGTAAACTAATTTTTATTCTCGTTCAGGGGGAATTCACTTTTGTATTGCTAATCTCGTCAAATTCAACAAGATGAGTTTATCTCCTCAAAAAGCTTAATCGCGATATGTAAACGTGCTATAAGGCTTCTTCTTCAGCTTGTTCTTGAACAGGCGAACAGGCTTTACAGAGGAATCTCTCTATTCCAGCGATCACAGCATGTCTGAATGACTTCTAATATTGAATGTTGTCCGATTTTTGACAATTGATTTGTATTTTGTTTTTATATTTAATGCTTTGACAAAAAGAGCTACATAAATTTTTAAATTTAAAGCATTTTGTACTTGGTTCTGAAAATGTAACCGATACTGTAAAATTGTTCAAAACTAAACATTTAACTAACCAATAATTTTTTAAATTATATGAATATTTGACAAATCTTGTTTATACTACTTATTAAATAGTAAATTTTCGTCGAAATATGGTTTTAAGCTTATGCTGAAATGCACTGAATCGTGAAAACCCCTCATATAGTTTTTTTTAAAAATTGCAAGCTTAATTAAAAAATCCCACTTCATTTCATATGCCAAGGTAGATAAAAATTTACTTGAGTGATTTATTGCACGAATCTGGCATCTATAGCTGACATTTTCTGTCATCTATAAACAGCTGCTTTTTATTTACAGAAGGGCAATTACCTAAGCCCATAGTATAACTAACGAAGTAATAGCAGGATTGAACGTACTCTCTCTGTCAGTACCCTTAATGTCAAAATCGGCCATCTTGGCGAATGCAGACAAAGCAAACAAGCCAAAGCAAGCAAACAAATCTAAATTCAATGGAACATCGTGTTGTGTTAAGTGCAAATAACATTTAATATTTTCGTTGTGATATTGTTTTATTAAACAATAAACTAGATAAAATAAATATAATACAATAACTGAGGAATAACAGTGACTTCAAGGTGTTTGCAGCGAATTCTTCTAAGAGGTCCGAGTTTAAGCAGCAGCAACAGTGACTGCAAACAGCATCCAATGAATTGCAGTTTATTCAATTTGCACTTTTAATTTTATTCATTATTACTTTAACAATAACAATAAAAATAATATACAAAGCGACAAATCACAATTTTCTACAATTATTTAACATAAACACGCGAGAGTTGGTAGCGGATCATTGTTTACATTTTGCCTATTCTTAGCGTTCTACTCGTTCGTAGATTTTGTATGAGCTCTCAACTTCGTTTTGACAATCACGGTAAGCTGCTCTCCTCCCTGCTATTACTTCCTTAGTTATACTATGCCTAAGCCCAAAGGAAATTACAAAGCGAATTACCTGATAATTAGTTAACAGTTTTGGTAGGAACATAATTTTTTTTTGTTCTTTTATTAATATATATTTATACAGATTAAATACAAATTACAACGTAAATAATAAGTAGAACAGCAATGATTAATAGATTATTAAAACCTCTATAAGCAAAACACTAGTCGAAGTAATCTTCAATATCAATATCTGGATTAAGTATATCGTCGCCGAATGGAGTTATATCCAAACCATTTAATATAAGATTTTCACATGTTTCCGCTAATTCTGTATTGCCAATGAGTATAGCTCCTCGAAGTTTTCCCTCACATATAACAAATTTAATATATTCCTTGCCCGGTGTGCTACGTAATAAGATTTCATAATTGTTTCCCAGACCTTGGCCATTATAGCAACCAAGAAGTATAACTTGAAAGCCAAATAAATTGGTGACATGTCCAAATAGTTCAAAACAAAAGTCCTGGTAAATTGTTTCTTTTCTTAAAGCGGCCACCATGCTACGTCCAGCCATTGCTCCCATTTGACGTGCCTGCGTCCACAAACGCATTTGAAACCAGTTCTCTGCGCACTTCCAACTGGTACTGCATACGTCTCCAGCAGAGTATATATTTGTAACATTTGTCTCCATCATGGAATTTACCAAAATAAAGCCATCATTTGAAAGAGAAATCTGCTGGTCACAGCTGAAATCGATGCGAGCATAAACACCAGTGGCCGATACCAAAAAATCGCAATCAATTTGCTCCCCCGTTGTGAGCACAACATGCAAGGGAAATTCCTGCTCATTGTCGTTTTTATTAACTATTGTCTTTACTTCAGCATTGTAATACATTTTGGGTTCAGCAGCGCCTTTAACAGTGCCACTTATATCAAAACTTTTGTGCCAATCAGGACCTAGAGCAGCACCATGCTTTGAAACTTTAGCATCATTATCCAGAGCAGTTTCTGTAAAGCGCATTCGTTTTATAGGTTCTGGCACTGCAGGCTTGTCATGTGGCTTTGCAATACTCTGTTGAAAAAAGTGCGCTGCTCCTGCATCTGTAAAAGTTGATGCAATATGATTATCCTTGATAACCCAGTGAATTTCTACATTTTTCACTTCATAGGCCAGCTCACTGGCAATGCCACCATTACCGACCAAAACTATTTTTCGTGAAGTTTTAATTCGCCGTTGAAAATCTAAGACGGAATCTGTGTCTCGTATGCCAATAACACGATCATCATTATTTTCAATCAGCTTCGGCCTGCCACCAGTACAAATGCATAAATATTTATAGGAAATACGGCGATTTCCAATGGTAAGAATGTGATTGGCTTTTGAATAGATAGACTTAAGGGTATCTACTATAGTAGAAATTCGTAATAAACTAGGTGCTGAGCTAGCATCTTGCTCTTTAACATCAAATTTGTTAAGACACTTGGTGAGGGCTTGTAGGTTAGTGACTGTTTTAACAAGTGTCGATTCACTAAGTAAAATTATTGATTCTTCCGGACAATGAATGGATATTTCTTCAGCGCAGCTTACTCCAGCAATACCACCACCAACGACGACAAATGTGGCGCCTAACGTTACTTCATTACTGTTCTCCATTTTTATTTAATTTTTAATTTTTATTTCCTGTATCTTCAGGCTTATAAGCACTTCCGTAGTATTCCTTATAGTCAAATACTCTAAATGGTACATCATATGTTATTATTCCATAATCCATAGCTTTATAAATTGCGACCATTAACTCAAGATGTTTCTTTTGGCAAAGTCCTGTTTTCGTATAGCTTAGAATCTTCTTAGTATGTGGACAGATAAATTGATTTAAAAGATCAACATTTCTATAGTCCAATACTAGATATTCATCGCGGCAAATGGGACAAGGGTTACCAGTCGATATTACCCCCTTACGAATGCAGGTCTTTCGTGTTTTTCTGGGTGGATATAAGCCTTTGTGGTTGCGCCTATTGTGGAAGACAGTCATTATTGTATAATTTACTGATTATTTAAGAGTAAAATTTCTTACCTATATTGTTCCCAAACAAGTGTTTCACCGTATGTCTGTTTATAAGCTGAACTCTTCAAATATCTTACTGACGTCTCATATGGTATAACCTGTGATCGGTCGTTTTTCAAAGTCTTTAATTCTTTTGCTATTTGATTTTCTTCTTCGGTTGCAAATTTTATAGCGGATGTTGTGAACGAACAAGAGTTTGTGGCCGCTATTTTTGGTGCAATTTGAATAAATTGCGTTAAGGTTTTCGTTATACTTCGTGAAATTGAAAGCATTATTAATAAAATATTTAGTAATATGTAAGTAATTTAACCTCTTTTTCTAGTCGTAATACCTAGAAATTCCTTTGACAATCAAGCAGCGTTGCAATAAAAGCCAGAGATGCAAATCATATAAGGTCAACTGTACAATATTCAATGTACGATAACTATTGCATGTTTTTTCAATACCAAAAACAAACACCAATTCACACGTCATTCGCAGTGATGGTGATATTTGCGGTCTGTGATCCGATAACGAAAAAATAAGACTTGGTGATATGAATAAAATAAAAAATAATCTGCCCCATAGATGGGTCTATTAAGTATATTTAAGTCCCTGTTTTCGAAATGGTGGTGTAGAATTAGAATTTAACTAGAATTAAAATATACATTTTATTATTATATATATATTTAAAGCTATAGCTTAATTATACTAAAATCGTATAGTTTATTTTCAAATGTTTAAGAATAGCGTATATCTAGTGTCCCAATGAAACCGAAATTTTGGATGAAACAAATTTCGGCCATTTTTCCAATATTCGGCCGAAAACGAAACTGAATATGAACAATTTTTTAAAAACATATTATTTGTTTTTAATTTTTTATTAAAAGTATGCAAAAACATTATAATTCAAAAAGATAATAATAACGTATATATACGACAAATATTCTTTCAATAACAAAGTGCAACTTTAAAATAATAAATAAAGAGATCGTTTTAATTACACTTTAAGGAACATTTTAGTATTTAAAGTTAAATAACTTAATATTATAAGCTAAAAATAAGGGCTTGTCTGCATTTTCACCATTTAAATTATTTCGTCGGTTATTTATTATTTTATTAAGTATTATTTAGCCTGCTGCACTGAGAAGTTATTCACTGGCGACATTAGAAAGATAATGTCAGATAAGTAGTGGCAGATATGTATCTAATTGCCACATCTTTTAATAAAGAACAATTTTGGTAAAAGCGAACTCACATCTACGATTGAAATAAATGAACCGAATATTCGTCATATTTCGGCAAAAAATATAGTGAACGCTTCAGAATAGTGTTATCTATCAAGTAGTGAAAGTTCGGTAGTAAACACTACTTTTGGTATGAATAAACATTTTTAAGCAAGCTCTATTTTCGAATTTCGAACTTAAATGTTCACTTCTTTTAAAGAGGGGATTTATGCAATGAAACTCGTCGCATGAGATTTTCTGAAATTTTCTTTTCAAGTTTCATCAAAAATAGTGTTTTTAAGGATTATTAAATTAAATAAATGAATGTTAGCAAAAAATACGGAATTATATGAAGATATAGAAATATGGATCTTAAAAGAAGATCGCGAAGAAATTACAGGAGAAACCGAACTGGATCGCTTGTTCGCTTGGGCAAACGTTTCCAAAGAATACATTGCATTTTAGTAAAATTATTTAACGCGATATCTCGAGTTTCTACATTTTCAGGCAATAAATATATTGCTAACAATTTAATATTTTCACGGGACAATCTTTAAAGAGATCGAAAACTATTTTCGTGGGCAAATCTTCTTTTTTAATAAATTTAGGTCTATTTCTACGATTAAAATGATAAAACATTACCATTTCGTTATGAATTATTTCAAAGGAGTCTAATCACAACCACACTACAATAAATTATTGTGTTCACTACTTTTTAAGTAGTGAACACTCCTTTTAAGCATATCAAAGTTTAGCAAGTAGTGTTTCGAAAATAGTCTTGTCCATTTCTTATTCCAAATTCCATTTCTTACCATAAATATTGCAACCAATATATTTAACATGGGCATTCTATGGTATACCATATCATTTTAAAAATAAATAATATAAAATAAATATGAATTAATTTGGACCACTAACAAATAAATCGTAAATAAAGCACTAGGCACAAATTCTTGCATTAAAATTTCGAGGAGAAGTTTTCTGTTTATGTTATAGTACGTGTACATATGGAGATTAAATCAAGATTAACTCGCTAATCTTGTTGAATTTGTCGAGATTAGCCATACAAAAGTTAATCTCCTCAGAACGAGATTAAAAATTAATCTACTTGCTAATCTCCTCAAAAAGGTTTGCAACGCTGTGAGTAGCGATAATTCCCTAAAAAACTACAAGCCTGTAAAGAAGCAAGAAAAAGAAATGTCAAACAATTGCTTACATAGAATTTATGTATTTGGCTGCAGCAGAGATTTTTTTGTTTATATTATCGCAAATTTCTGAAAATCATTGATAATTCGAAATGGCTACAAAAACGTGAGTACTGAATACTGAATAAAAAAATTAGTATTAAATAATATAATTGCTTTTTATTAAACATAGGCCAGGCATTACGGAAGAAGATTAGCTTAATCTACTTGCTCTTAATCTCCATATGTAAACATATAGGGAATTCACAGTTTGCTTTTAAAGTTAACACCTGGCAACTTTAGAAAGATATTTCAATCGAACTGTGAGCACCTCTTTTTGTGTTTTGGAGTTAAATTGCAAAAATAGTTTTAAAAAATTTGAAATTTGTTCAATAACATGCCTCGAATGAACGGAAACGAAGAATTATGGAAAAATGTACTTACTCTTCGACGATCCATTCTTCTTCCAATTTTTACAACAAAATTAAATCCGCTGATTAGTGATACCACATTTATACAAAAGAAAGACATGAGCAGAAGTGAGATAACTTTAGCAACAATTGGTATCTCAAGTTTGTACGTAAAACAAAAACAATCAAAGTTAACACGTGCTAAAATGTTCTAAAGTTAATAGACGGCAAAGTTAACAGAGCAGATAATACAGAACGGTGAGCACCCTAATAGTATTAGTGATGGTTAATGATGGCAAAAATTACAGCTCATTGCTAAATGGCAAGAAATATTGCATTCCATATATTGCATACCATGAGCAATAAGTGGTCTACATGAGCAATATCTATGGTAAGTATTTTACACCATATTATATTACCAATGTGGAGCGCGTGCTACGATATTTTCTTCTTTTCTTAAGTGAGACTCTGAAGATATCAAAAGAGCATGTTGGACATAGCGTGCTTGAACTGTCTGCAAAGTGGGTGTCTCTCAAGCTCAAAATCACTTAAAAGCTACAACGTGTTGCTAATTCGGAGGAGTGTTTAAACATATTCAAGAAGAAGCTCGATCATTGATCATAAGAAGCTCGTTCAAAGTCCTTTCAAGGGCTGAAATGGCCAATTAGTTTTTTTTGTTTTTAGTTTAAACATATTCAACCGTAATAATAACGATTTTTTCTGTCGATATGTGACAATGGATGGAACCATGGTCTAGTCTGCTCGGTCTGTTTTGTAAACTGTTTTTTGTTGTTGTAGCAACCTGTACATAAAATATGTTTTTTAAGAATTATTAACTTATATTATCAAATTAAAATGCACAATTTTGTAAGTCATGTAAACTGGTGCGAACACGACATACGAAAACATGGTGAAGAATTATATGTTTGAGCATATAATAAACATCTACTTTAAACAAACCTTCTTCATGCCACCTTTGGCTTAATACCAACAAAATATTGGAGCCTTGATGGGTACGTGATAAAGACGTAAACAAAAAGCGTAACAAAAAATCTGTGCTGAATCAATGTGGTCAACTTTTTAAAATTTTGCGACTAGCAAAAGGTAGAAAAACACTGCTTTGATAAAGTGAAAAGTGTTCCGGTAATTCCGTTTGGGGTTTTCTGTTGCACTTATTAATTTTTCAAAGTTAGTTGACTGCTAAAACCACAGATACTACTGATGAGTCGGAGTAGAGTCCAACGAAACCAGTTTTTCAGGTCTGGTTTTTTTTAAAATAAAGCTCAATTTATATTTTTCCAAATTAATAATTTATCGAAAATAATACTACGTTCGCACTATGTTGCCAGAAAAGCACGATAAATAGTGCTTATGGTATTTTTCAAACGATTGTGGGATGTGGTAATTCCCAAGGTATTTTGTGGTGATAATCTCTCGCGTGCGGAAAAAATACCACAAATTACCTCATATTACCACAATATCTCAAATTGCCACAAAATACCACAAAGTCCCTCAAATTCCTCAAAATCCCTCAAATTACCACTTAATACCTCAACGACATTTTTAACACGAGTGGCAGAAATACGAACTAAGAGAACGAACGATGCGCTAATAAAATTGTTGAAATGACTGAATGCATTTGACTGGGTAGTTTCTATGTATTTATATTGTAAATTTGCTTGTTCTACAATTCATCAGTGCAGAAAAAATTTTCATTAAATATCACACTCTGATCATCCTGCTGAATGCACGTGATTACATACAGTTAAGTAAAACAACAAAAAAACAATTGTTTGTTAACAAAAAGTTAAGTGCAAAAAACAATTGTTTCTAGTAGTATGTATGTATATGTTTTCTCTTTGTTTTGTACAATTCATCAATAAACAGAGCGAATTTTCATATTAGAGGGAATTTTAGGGATTTTGTGGTAATTTTAGGTATTGTGGTATTTTGTGGAAATCTGAGGGATTTTGTGGTAATTAGAGGTGTTATGGTATTTCGTGGTCATTTGTGGTATTTTGAGATATTTTTCAGGTGTGGTAATTTATGGTAATTAAGTGTGAGAAAAAGAGAAATTTGGTGGTAATTTCGTCTGATGACGCTGTGTTCACATTATGGCATAAATTGCTTGTTTTGTCATAAATTACTTTCCTAAATCAACTGCGTTCATAGTAGCTGTTCGTAATTTATTTTGAAATTTCCATGACAACTCGCATATTTGTTAACCTATTTTTATTATGTTTGCCTAAATTTATTTTCAATTAATTCTTTATTCTTATTCACACCTTGTGATGTGTCGATTATTAATCGAAAACTAGTAAGGTATATCTTCGACTTGGCCGAAGTTAAAATACCCCATCGGGCGATTTACAATGGTACAAAATCTTAAAGTTCAGCTCTTTATATGAGATTTCAAAAAATTTCACTATTTTGATGACGTCTAAAATACATTCATATCATATTGTTTTCCTGCCAAGTAAAGACAAGCCTTTTTATTTAGTTTTCAGTTAGGTTGTATGGGAGGTGGGCGTGTTCTTGAGTTGTTGATGCCAATTTTTCTAACTCGCCTCAATTTTGATATAATATACACAAATACGGAAGCCTATTTATTTAGTTTTAAATTTTGGGGTTGTATGGGAGGTGGACGTGTTCGTGGGTGGATTACGCCCATTTTTCTTTAACGTCTTAATTTTAATATAAAAATAATAAATATTTAATTTTATTTTTTAGCTTCGACACAAGCCTATAGTATATAGGTTTCAATATTAGGGTTGTATGGGAGGTGGGCGTGTTATTGGGTGGATGACGCTCATTTTTCTAACACACCTGAGTTTTGTCATAGACTACACAAGTACCGAATTTAAGTTTTGTAGCTTAAATATTCGCTTCTTTATGGAGTTTTCAACAATGGTGTTGTATGGGAGGTAGGCGTGGTTTTCATCCGATTTAGCCTATTCTCGAACTTGATCTTAATTTTAAAAAGAAGCTTAAATATCGAATTTCAGCACGATAGCTTCAAAATTACGGCTGTAATCGTGTCCACAGACAGACAGACAGACATGGCTAAATCAACTCAGGTGGTGATGCTGAGCAAGAATATATATACTTTTCTATACCTACCACACCTCCTTATGGGCGTTACACACGTCGTGACAAAATTAATATACCCCTTACGCAGTACGCGTGAGGGTATACAAATTAGAGCCGACACAGATTGAATGTTAATTTAGATAGTTATTTATGATATATTACTTCATATCAAATTAATTTCAATGACGGGTTTTCCACGGCGGAATTACTTAACTTAGACATAATTTATGCATAAATTAAGAATGAGCCGTGAATTACGATAGTGAGAACATCAGCATCTAAAGAAAAATTAATAGCGTTTTCTTTTCTCAACGAAAAATTCTGCTCTCTGAAGATGCAGAATTTTTCCATTTTGACCTGACTGCACAGAATTCTGACCTGTTTTTAACTTAGAATAGATCACAAGAAATGCAAAATATTTTTTAATGTTTTCGAGTTGGCACCTTTTTTGAAAAACTTCAAAAGAATTGAAGATAAAAAAATTGTAAAACTTTAAATTCAAACATTTTTTCCCGCCAAAAAAAAATTTATTTTTTTTTCATAGAAAAATTTTGAGGTTTTCCGTAGATGAATTCTATAAATCTTTTCTGAACTGTCAATGGTAACGTTAACTATTTTTCACATATGTCATTTATAATGTTTATTCAGTTGGTAGCAATTGAGGTCAGAATTTTTCGAACCGTCGAAGTAGAGAGGGCAGAAATTCTGCATTTTTTCTACTTTTAAGGTCAAAATTTTCGAGGAATGAACACGATTCAATTTCAAAGGTCAGAATTTTATATTATTAAAATTTTTTTGAGAAAAGAGAACGCTGTAAGAAAATCGCTGAGTAAAATCATTGCAATATCGCCATGTCTAAAATGGGACTATGGAGATGACGTATTTTGATAAATCAATCGATGTAAGAACTGTCGATTAATGATTACAATCGAAATGTATTTATCCATCACTAGGTATGTTTACAAATTTTGGTTTTTGTTATTGTGCTGAATTGAAAATTATTTCCTGGCGAAATGAGTACCTTGTGCCACCAACAACAAATACCATCCAGTGAAAGAAAAAAATACGAACGGCTAAAAAAATGCGGTGAAATAACAGCTTCCATGGATGGCTTACTAATAGGACTGAACTGTATCTTCTGCGAAGCTATATTCGAGAAGCTGGAAGCTTTTGTGCCACACATGCTAGACATGCATAGCGCTGAAGTAGTTGATCTATACGCGGCAAATTGTTCGAAGGATGCCAACCTACAAGGTACGCATGAACCATTGCTCGAGGACAAGTTTGTTGAAGTTCAATTGGAAAGTGAGTTGAAAGTGCCCAATACAACAAATGTAAATAATGCTGAGGTGTCAACTAAGGACCCTTTGGAGGTACCTCCGCTTGAGGCTACCGAATTAGTCGATGTTAAAAAGGAAGAAGATGATTCATCTGAAGTTGTTACAGTCAATGCAAAGCAAACGAGCGATACCGTGGAAGTGGTGGCTAGTGAATCGGATGCTGACACAGATTCTATTGTAGTATTATTTAATGACTTTGTCTAGACAAGAATAAAATTTATTTTCTTAGATTAGCGACGAAGAACAACGCAAGGCTGTTGGCAGCATGAAAACCCTAACGACAAAAGCTATCATCTGCTCTGAGAAGCTACATGAAATAGCCGAAATCTACAAGCAATATCCTTGCTTATGGGATCTCGACCATGAAGAAAATCGCGACAAAAATCGTAAAAATGAGGCAGAAAAACAAATGTTGCAGCAAGTAAGCCAGGACTTGAATACTCAGATTTCACCAATAGAACTCAAAAGACGTCTGTCGATATTACGCAGAGTATATGCAAAAGAAAAACGTCGACGCCTGAAAGTGGAAGAGTTAAATAAGCTGTTTAAACCCACAAATCAACTCTACACCGCCTTAGAATTCTTAGAGCACTCAATTGGTCCATTTAAGTGCAAGGAATGCTCCGAATTTATACCGTCACACGACAAATTCCGTGTGCATCAGGCGGCACATCCCGTGTTATGCCATTTGTGTGCAAGATATGTGGAAAAGGCATGAATTATCTGGGCAACTTAAAAATACACATGCGTCGACATACTGGCGAAGCACAAGTTTTGTGTTCCTATTGCGGTAAAGGGTTACCAACAACCTTTGACTTGAATCTGCATATGAACACACATTCTGACGCTTGTAACTATGTTTGCGATATATGCGGTAAAGCATTTAGCAGACCTGTATTTCTGGATCGCCACAAGCTGAAGCATGATCCAAAAAATAAAGCTTACAAGTGTACGGTATGCTCTAAATCGTTTTTTCAGCACTACAAATATCAAGAGCATATGAACTCGCATTTAAATATACGCAGTTGTGTTTGTCAGATCTGTGGCAAGGGTTTCTTCTCCAAGAAGACGCTCTATCAGCATAGAAAAACACATGCTGATAAAAAAGCCTACACTTGCACAATTTGTAGAAAAGATTATGCTCGAGCTGCGTCCTATTATAGTCACATGAAGGCCCAACACTCTTTAGAAAAGACAGATATTACAACAGTTTAGTCATATAAGGATTGGCCAATATAAAATTGTTGCGCAGAAGATTGTGTTCATTGCACACAAAAAAAAAAAACAATAAATTAATTACCAAAACTGATTGATCATCCGTTTTATGGATGCACTTAGAGTTTAATTTTATCTTCATACAGATTCGATCAATATGCAATATGGATGTGCTTGAGAAATTTTTTCTTGGTTAAATTCTAATTGGTTTTTTTTTTAAATTAGCAAAATTTAAGAAACATTAAAAAATTTTATGAAAACAAAACAAGTATATATGTTTTCTTTCACAAAACGGACCACACTACTGCAAATAAACTAATCGACCGATTTTAATACTTACCGAACTTATAAAACATGTCTTAATTATAAGCGGTTTTGCCTTTAACCTACCTTAACAAATTTTTTTTAATTATTTAAAAACCACACATTCAACTGCAAAATGCCGTTGCATTTGCTTTTATTAACCATTTGCTGTCGATCATTACAAGATTGGAATACATTTTAAGTGATTTAAAAATATTATTTTGTTTATATATTAAAGTTACAATTATGCCAAATATATTCTTCTGTTATCTGTTAAACAAAAAAACCACACAACACATTAGTTCAAAGTTGAAATCAATTTGGACTGTATGGTTTGATAAGATTTTCCGAAAATTGTTTAATATTTTCGGCGCCACGAACCTCCTTTTCGAGCAGCGGCAATTTGGTAACATGGAAGTCTTCGTACAAATCGGCTATTTGGTCCAAATATTTTTCTTGAATCTATGAGTTAAAGCACAAAATTAGAAGCATGAAAAGTTAGTTTTGATTTACTGACGAACCTTGTATCTAGATGCACACATTGTGCAAGGTTTTTGGTCGTGTTTCATGAAGAGCAGCTGATTGACAATAATATTATGTGTATCGATGCCGCACTTGGTCAGCTCTTGCACCAGACGCTCTGTTTCATAGAGTGATAAAAATTCGGCAATACACACACAAACGAATGTTGTCTGATCCTTTTGGGGAGGGAACAAAAAATGATTATTTCAACTAAGAAATAATTTTAGCGGATGATAGTTGAACTTACTGGGTCTCTAAATTGCTCATTAACCTGTCTTATAATCTTCAGCATCTCGTCTAATTTCAGTGTCAATGAATCTGCATTAAAGTCCTGCATGCCCAGCAAGCTGCCAAATTGTGAGATGAATGGCGCCACTTTCATTTTCAGACGCATCAGCTTACCGAGACCCTTCTCCACCACTTGTGGGAACGAAAGCAGTCGCAGTGTGTGGCCTGTTGGAGCCGTATCGAATATGACTGCCGAGAAATTCATAGCCTTGACTAATCTGCAAATAAATTTTTAGTCATGCTTAACATTTAAAAAACAAAGCATATTTCTTCAAAACATTCTAATTATAGAACTTACTTCATAACTTCGGCATAACTCATTGCTTCATCGATGCCCGGCAATGCGCCAATCACCTCATGTAGCACACCTTTGCTTAGACGCAGTGCCTCGTTGTCACCCTCGAAATACTCGTCGGGCAGTTCATTCAGACCTGCATTTGGATCAATTTCCATTGCAAACAAATTATCGAAGCCATTTACCTAGTAATCGACTTAAATATGTTAACATCGCTCTCCACCTACACGCTACGCACTTACCTTGGTGGGTACTTTTGTGAACTTTTGATCAAAAGCATCAGATATATTGTGTGCCGGATCTGTGGAAATGATAAGTACCGACTCGCGCACCTTACATAGCTGCACCGCCAGACTGCAGCTGTTTGTTTTATAAAAGATATTGAATTTTATAATTATTTTTGTCCACAATTTTGCAAATTCAAATTTATTTTAACCTGCATGTCGTTTTGCCGACGCCACCTTTGCCTCCAACAAAAATCCACTTCAACGAATCCTGCTCGATAATATTTTTGAGACTTGGCTCTAGTGGTTCTAATTCATCGCCCATTGCTCGTTTTGATTAGTTATTCTCACCTTTATTATAATAAAATTAATTTTAATTCCCTTTGAAAACACGAACCAATTTCTGCAGGCGATGATGTTGCATGTGTCAAATTTTACTTTGCTGCTGGAAAGTTCGCATGAAAAGAATGACAGCTATTTAGCTTTGTTCACTTGTGTATTCTAATGGCCGCATACAGCAAACTAAAGTGCTCAACAAATATTTTTTGAGTGTCATAATCAGAGAGGATATAAATGCATATTTGCTTACTTTATAAGCATTTTGCATATTTTTCATTATTTTTTGTTATAATTAGTGTCCGACCGAATATTCGGTTTCGGTTTCGGTTTCGGCCAGTTTCGGCCCTTTTAGTCAGTTTCGGCTATTCGGCATCAATATGGCCGAAACCGAAACCGAAACCGAATAACTCTAAACACTAAAAAGTTCCTTAAAGTGGTATTAAAAATTATCCCTTTATATATTATTTTTAAGTTGAACTTTAATATTCAAAGAATATTTATTGTTTGTATACGTTATTATTATCTGTTTGAATTGTTTTGTTTTTGAAAGCTTTTAACAAAATTTAAAAAAAAAAATAAAATGTTTTTAAAAACAAATTTGTATGTAGACTTTCAGTTTCGGTTTCGGTTTCGGTTTCGGCCGAATATGACAAAAATGGCCGAAATTCGGTTTCGGTTTCGGTTTCGGCCAAAATTTTGGTTTCGGTCGGACACTAGTTATAATGCATATTTTGGGTTATTTTGCATATTTTTGCATATTTGATCATTTTTTCCTAAATCTTTTATAAAATTGCCCGGCTAGCGAAATTTTTTGTCACAAAAGCGCAAATGTGACGCAGCACATTGTGACTAGCAAGCACAAAATTCTCGCGCAAAAAAGTTCAGAAGCATCTTCAAACGAGACGCAAACTTTGATTGGGGAGTATCAAACATCAGCAAACAGATACATACCCAATGGATTCATGCAAAGCTTTTTTAGAATCAAATATTCCACTGAAAAAGGTTTGTAGGTTAGTCACCCCAGCCTGAAAAATTTTATGCAACGCTACCACAACAAAACAGTGCCAAGCGAGTCCTCGTTGCGAGCAAAATATGTTCCATTACTGTACATAACAGCAATTAACGATATGATCGAAAAGGCATCAAACAGTTATAAATGGGTTTCGATTGACGAGACTACCGATGTTGAGCAACGCCTAGTGGCAAATTTTATTTTTGGCATCCTTGATGGACGTGCTGATTCTGTGGAACGCCAAAAATGTAAAATAAAAAATGAACTAAATATGCATTGGATTAAATAAACCTACATCTATTTAATCTTGTTTTGGTCATTGCGGAGGTTTTAATAGATTTTGAAGTTGGTTTTTCGTGCATATTTAAATGCATATTTAAGGGTTTTTTTAAGCATATCGTATGCGCTTAAAACGAGTTTTATGGTGCATATTTTTGTCCTCTCTGGTCATAATACACGTGATGCTCATCGCAATTCACAAAGAATCGGGAGCCGTTATATCAAACGATACTCTTTTTTTAGAACTATTATATTGTCTAGTCTTAGGACGCTTTTATCAAAAGCTGGATAAGCATAAGTCGGAACTTTAATAAGCGGTTGGCAAAAAGCTCTTGCTCAAATTTCGATTGTGACGTTTAAGTGGTGATTATGTCAATTTTTATTTTGGGTTTCTAGTACGATGAGCAAGTAAGTGAGTAATGGCCAATTTCTTTACCAAATTTTACCTTAAGCTAATTCGTGGTCTACTTAAACCGCTGGAACTCAGTATTGGTGAAAGTTTAAACTCAGTCATTACTTATATTCTTAATTTGCGGTTTAGTTAACAAATCGAGAATATAGCGCTAATTGGATTTTTACACTCATTTGGATTTATACTCCAATTGGATTTATACAAGTTTTTATGCCACATATGACAGTTTAGCTTATATCTGGTTGTCAAACTCATTTGTAGGGATGAATTCTTTGAGACACGTTAGCAGTCAGTTCTCCTAATATTTTTTACAAAATAAAAAATTGTTAAATAAATTAAAAATCCAACAAAATTTAATTTTCAGGGCAATAATAATCAACAGTTAATCATCAAACTTTGTTTGGCTTAGCAATATTTTACCTCATAAACAAATAAGAAAACCATTATTCGAATACCTTTTAGGTTACGAGTACATTTTTTGTAAGAAGTAAGAAAGTCAAAAAACTTGACTTATTAATAAAACTTGCTAATCTGCAGCTTAGTTGGCACCAAGTTCTTAATTTGAGTATTAGTGCCTTAATACTTGGGGAAGAAATACATTTTCTGTGGTTGAAGAAGTGGCCTAATCCTCTGTTTGGCGCTAATACTCTGTGAAGAAATTGGCCAAAAGTGAGCTAAATGTTAAAGTCAGTTGTTCGAAGTTACATTTTTTACAATAGTTGGTGTTGCCCTTGTATTTTGACAAGCCGAAATTTTTTTGAGCTTTCTTCTGGCATTGAGACATTTGAGAAAATGGATTTTTTCCATTTTTTATTTTTAATCACAAAATGGATATACTTACTTACCTACTTGTTGGCCATGACAATCCGTGGTCGATTTAGGGCCAACTTTAGCAGCTTTCGACAAGCGCATCTGCTCCATGCGCTCCTTTTCCAATGTGTTTCACCAAGTGGGGTTAGGGCTTCCTTGGCCTGTTCAATCCATTGAAGGCAAGATCGACGACCCTCGGTTTGGCCTCAAACATCTTTTTCGCGGGAGTTTCTTCATCTATTAGATAGACATGACCCATCCAGCATAGTCACTGAATTTTGACACGCTTAACAAAGTCAATGTTGTCGTAGACCTGATACAGCTCGTGGTTCATTCAAATTCTATAGTCCTCTAGCCAAATTCGAACAGAATCAAAGGTTTTGAGAAGAAATTTTCTCTCGAACACCGCAATGGCTCAGCGCCATAGAGAAGCATGGGTATGATGAAGGTCTTGTAGAGTGTTAGTTTTGTCGAACGATCTTTGCCGAGGGCTCTACAAACTAATTGCTTACTGAGCCCATAGCAGCACCTATTCGCAATTGTTAAGTCCCAGTTATGCAAAAGTCACGCTGCGTAACGCAGCGTTGGTACAGTTCTAATTGGTGATGACTAGTGTCCGACCGAATATTCGGTTTCGGTTTCGGTTTCGGCCAGTTTCGGCCCTTTTAGTCAGTTTCGGCTATTCGGCATCAATATGGCCGAAACCGAAACCGAATAACTCTAAACACTAAAAAGTTCCTTAAAGTGGTATTAAAAATTATCTCTTTATTTATTATTTTAAAGTTGAACTTTAATATTCAAAGAATATTAATCGTATGTATACGTTATTATTATCTGTTTGAATTGTTTTGTTTTTGAAAGCTTTTAATAAAATTTAAAAAAAAATAAAATGTTTTTAAAAACAAATTTGTATGTAGACTTTCAGTTTCGGTTTCGGTTTCGGTTTCGGCCGAATATTACAAAAATGGCCGAAATTCGGTTTCGGTTTCGGTTTCGGCCAAAATTTTGGTTTCGGTCGGACACTAGAGTGTCCGACCGAATATTCGGTTTCGGTTTCGGTTTCGGCCAGTTTCGGCCCTTTTAGTCAGTTTCGGCTATTCGGCATCAATATGGCCGAAACCGAAACCGAAACCGAATAACTCTAAACACTAAAAAGTTCCTTAAAGTGGTATTAAAAATTATCTCTTTATTTATTATTTTAAAGTTGAACTTTAATATTCAAAGAATATTAATCGTATGTATACGTTATTATTATCTGTTTGAATTGTTTTGTTTTTGAAAGCTTTTAATAAAATTTAAAAAAAAATAAAATGTTTTTAAAAACAAATTTGTATGTAGACTTTCAGTTTCGGTTTCGGTTTCGGTTTCGGCCGAATATTACAAAAATGGCCGAAATTCGGTTTCGGTTTCGGTTTCGGCCAAAATTTTGGTTTCGGTCGGACACTAGTGATGACCCCTATATTCGACCCAAATCTGTTGTCAACGAAACATTTCCTCAGGTTTGGAAATAGAAAATAGTCGCTGGGGGCTAAATTTTAAGAAAATTCTGGATAGAGTAGCAGTTTGTTGCCCAATTTATGGATTTTTGCCATGTCAATTATTTTATTGCTTATGCTCGAGTGTGAAAAATCTCACGCACTTTCATTCTCCGATCGTCGAATATTAATCCATGGATTAAATCGATGATTTCTGGCTAGATGACCTGAACGTCTGGCTAGTGCTACCTACATAGGAATTAAAAAACCACTTGTTCTCATTGAAGTAGACGGTATAGAGTCCGCAGATTATATATAGAACCTATTCTGTTTTTGGTGGTTATTTTTCAAACAAAAAAAAAAAAAAATGCGTGATAAAAACACGACATCCACTTTTAAAACTTAATGACATAGATTGCTCAACATTTGGCAGTAGTTTTCGACTAGATCTATTCGTCGGACTAAAGTTGACAGCAGCAGTGTTGCATTTAAGGAAAAAAAAATGTTATTTTCGAAAAAGCCAGCGCGTCACGCGAATTTGATAAACCACATTAAAAGATAGATTGCATTGCACAGAGTGATAAAGTGAGTGATTTTGAAATTTCAAGATTCCTTTATAAATTTGCTCTCATTAAATTATAAAAATGTCTTCCAGTTGTATTACGTTGCTTAAACAAAGTTTATTTTAAGCTTTAACTATGGGCATAAACTTAAAGCTTATTACTGCTTTATCGATAGTAACACACTTATTTAACAGAACAATGTTAAATATTTTTCTCAAATGAAAGAAAAAAAAAGTGAAAAATACTCAACTTTATAATATTACACGCGTACGCTGTTATGCGCATGTCTGACTTTTATAAGGATAGAAAGAATTGAATACTGTTTAAAGAGCACTTCGTCGATGACAGTCTTTATTTGAGAAAATGTACCAGTAAATATAAATCAAACACAATCTAAGGGTTGATGTTTGCTTTCATAAATAAAACCAAACGAACTGAATGTTAAGTTAGTTATTTAAGTTAGCTCCAAATGTATAATGATGATGTTTTAATATAAAATGAACAAAAGTTTTTAAAAGAATTCAAAATAAATATGAACATGACACAAGTAGATGAAAAAATGTGAAGTTTAATGAGGTGTCTACAAAAAAGACCCCGTATTTCTCAAGTTAGCTAGAAAATGTAGGAAACTATGGAGGGGTTTAGTTGGAATCAGCTTTATAGGTATAACAGTTTTTTTCGTATCTAATATGAATGTATATAAAGCAACTGACTTAGATAGTTTGTCTTTTTGAATTTAAGAATTACTTATTTAAGAACTACTCTAATCAAAGACCTAAAAATGCACAGAATGCATTCTACCATTCGAGCATGATAGAATAAACAAGGTAAAACTGACAGCTGGCTATGCTCTCACGTGAAGCGAAGATAATTTGTTACAATCATAGTGTTGTTGTAAAAATCTGCAACAGCTAACAGAAAACTATTTTTAACAACTTTAGTTCACCTGTCTTAAGAACTGTCACTTCTATCTTGTTAATTCAACAAAAAAATTGACTCAAACGAAAAATATGTTAACGTTTGAAAAGTTCACTTCCGGTATCAGACACTGCAAGCTAACTGTGCGAATTCGAACTTCCATATCGACTTGTGCCACTCCATGAACGTTAAAAAAACACCCACACATGCACGCACACACCCAAGATTTTTTTTTTCTTTTTAAAAATTTCCCACTATTTGGCGTTTTCCGTTCTCTATCACTCTATCTCGTACGTCGAGCGCGTGTTTATGTGTGTTCGACTGTGTGTATTTTGGTCCATCGACATCGTCTACCTCTTCCAATGTTGAATGGGGAAAAGTCAATTTTTCATCTCAGCGCAATATGAAGGGTGCTTTTCTTTTATAGTGCTCAAAATTTTTGCCTAAACATTTGGTGTTCTTTAAAAATCGTGATTTTAGACAATTAAACGCACAAAAAAATTAACGAATTCCTTAAAATTCATTTTATTAATCTAGAATAAACGAAAATTTTACAAATTGTTTGTGAAAAAACCAATATTTAAGTGTTTAAAATGCAAAAGAAAAATTGATGAAAACTAAAGCGAGAAAAAAAGAAATATAATTAGAAGGAATGAGTGTGTACGGGGGGAAGAGGTAATGAGAAAATCTATTTAGTGAGCACGAAGGGGCGGACGGCAGCGAAAAAATGTGCCATATTTAAGGAACAAAAAAACAGAAAAAAAAGAATACTAAATCAAAAGCGGTTCGGTCGAATTTTCTTAAGCTTTGAAAGAATATTGCTCGTGTGTTAAAATCATTGTTTTGTAATGTGTTGGTGAATAGTAAGATGAAGCATATATTTAGGCGTGTTTCGAAAGTTTTTGATAAAAAGACAAAACTGGTTAAATTAAGTAAACGTAGGTTTGACAGTGTGTGGGCTCTAACAGCAAATGGTCTTGTCTAAACTCCGCCTTAAATTTCGAAGAAAAACTACAAAATATACAGAATCAGCTAAAAAAATAATGAAATCAAGGCGAACAACTTAAAAACATAGAAATTAAAATAATTTAACACAAGCTACATACGACAACATAAAAAAGAAGTATATAAAAAGGAATATTTAGAAGGCTTGCTAGGCAGAATTACATAAAAATTTGCAGTCTCATTTCTCAAAATACACCATCAAAACTTAATTACTTTTATATTTTGTTTCTTGTATTCTTTTTCGGTACTACAAAATAGAAAACAATGTTGCCAATACAAAATTTTCATTCAGAAAATTATTGCATTGTGTGCGTGAGTGTGAATGGGAGTGTGAGTGGGATGGTGTGTGTGTGTGTGTGTAAATGTGTCTGTGAGTTTACATGCTTGTGTTTAGTTCTCGTTGACTTTTCGTTGTCAGTGTTGCCATATGTCAGTGGCAATGTAGACTCTCTCCCTCTCTCTGCTAGTGATGGAAATTAAAAAAAAAAATCATTAAAATGACAAAATTTTAAAGTCAAAAAGATATAAGAAGCATAATATCAATAAAGGTATTCGTGATGTGATGTATTTGTCATAAATTTTAACAAAATAACTAAAAATTTAAATGCCAAATTCAGATTGTGCACGAAAACAAAAACACATTGACCCATTTCAACGCTTGAAAAGTCTTTGACTGAGCTTCTAGCAGCATGTTATAAAATATTTGTAAAAAATAAATCCAGAAATGGAAATACATGTTCAATGCACAGAAGCTCATGTTCTCAATGGCATTATATACTTTTCGAGATTTGCTATTATTTGCAGAGAGTTGACAGCTGATCAGTAAAATGTATTTCTATTGAAAAACTTTCTAGCTGTAAATTCCAAGTGATGAAGGCTTGGTCACAGGTGCCACAGATTGTGATGGCGTCGGTTGAACTTTTTTGTATATATTTTCTCTTACAAACTTCATTAGTGAAAAATATTTTTAATTCTTAAATAATTTTCATATTTCTGATATTTCAAAAATTCTCAAAACATCATGTTAGTGTTATTTAGTCTCAACCCTTATTCGGTACACTGGGCTCATTTGCACCACACTATTATAGTGTTTTGACATAAATAAGACAATAAAATGCTTTCACTATACCTTTTTTAACTTACTTAATAAAATTTACTTAATAAATTTTGATCTATGGAACTTGTATTTGCAAAAAAAAAACTTTGAAGAAGCTTAAAAAAATCAAGTCAAAAAATTCTTTCGTCTTTTTTTTATAACAATTTTTGTCCCTGGGGTGCATATGATTCCGTGTACCGAGCACGTTATATCACTTAATAATTAAGTCTAGCTTCAAACACAATTTGATAATATTATTACGGGTATTCATGTGAAAAATTGAATTTTTTTAATTTGCCAAACAATTCCTTTAAAAGGCAGGTTGTGTGAACGTCTCTTCACCGAATAACAATGATATTTTCGCTAACTAAGATGGCGACCGCTCAGTGAACACGTTGTGTGAGCGGCTTATGCTACATACCATTCAGCCGGAAAGTTATGGAGCAGCTACGTAGCAAATTTTCTGCTGAATCCACTGATTGACAGCTGCTTATTTTCTCATGAGTAGGGAACTGGCTGCTGTTAAAAACGGCTGTTATAATAAAACATTAACTGGCTACATTCAGCGCATTCAACTGTTGTGGCAGTGGACCAGTCTGGCAGTTGAGCAATGTTTTCTCTGAATTGGTTGCTACCTGAAGCGTCATAAAAGTTGTCAAGTTGATCAAATGTAAGGCTTTGCGCTTAATTGTAACGTTGTTTTTCCAAAATTAAATACTCAATGTATCCATTTTTTCAATAGATGGCTCTGTGCAAGCTTAGGAAAAGTGCATATTTTTGCCTACACGAAAAATGTCAACTTAAATAAACGATTGTAATCATCCTTTTCTAACGCACGCATTTCATAATAATAATTTTAAAAACATCTGATATGCAGGGCAATCATCTACCCTGATAAAGTTTCGCAGGGCAGAAAATGCGCCTGTTTTGCACTCTGTGAGTGTGACATTTTAAGAAACGAACAGACAATTACTTACCCGTTTGCACTTATTTTACAATCGAACATGAAAAAAGGAAAGGGCAATGAAAAGGCAACATTTTTTGGTAGAAAGGAAAACGCCATTAGTAATACTAACGCATGGCAATTGATATATAGAAGAATAAGATAGAATTAGAAGACAGAAAATATATAGAAAATAAATATATTAAAATATATATATACTCGCATGTTATCTTTATTCTTAAGGTAGATAATAAGTGTAGATTTGATTTAATCCAGCTCACAATTCCATAACTAATTCCAACAGTCTTGACGATGCAAGGCAAACTGAATGTGAATTGATTTTGTTTGAACTGGAAAGGTTAATCAGTTGGAATCAATGGAATTCTCGAAATGAGCACTTCCTCATTTTGCATACTTGTAAAGGGCGGAAGAGGCGTGTTCAAAACTTAGTATGCCTAACCTCAAGTAATATGTGTGCCGAGTTTGAGATAAATCCGTCTAGCCCTTAAGATTTGTTGGCTATTGAGGGCAGTAAGAAGTGGCAGTTCCCATACAAAAGTACCAATTTATATTTTTAGATTTTTTTGCAGTTCCTTAGAATATTTCGTCATTTTATTTTTTTCTTAACCACATCCGTATTAAGGCGAAGAGTACAAAAAAAAATTATTAAAATCGGTTGCGCCGTTTCCGAGCCTTAGCAAGACTAATGCACACGCAATTGATTTTTATATATATAGATAGATTATGTTTTATATTATATGTTGCAAATTTTTCCCCACCACCTCAGCTGAGTGTTTATGTAGTTAATAAGCACAGACTCCAAGTTGAAGTTTTGATTTCTGAACAGTTGAGACAAAGTAGCGTACATTTTAGTGATCGAGCAACAGTTTTACTGAGCTTTGAAATTGTCTGCAAAAATGTCAAGACTACCTAGTTTATTATATCATGTTCTGTGAAGATGTGTTTGGTCCCGGTTTAAACACGTAAAGGGGTGACGTTCAAGTCTTGCATTTGTTTATGAGAGATGCGGAGAGGTTCCCTTATGAAGCTCTCTCCCATTGGAAATGTTCCAAACAGGACATCTTCATTAACAATATTTGATTGCATGAAATATTTCATGAAAGCGATATCGCATATGTAGACCGCTCATATAATGAAAGTGGTCATATTTATGTATAATGAAATTTATCTTTTGAAATATTTTATGAGAAATATTTCATGAAATGAGTGTGATTTTTAACACTTTTCAGTAATATTTATCACATGTATTTTGATCTCTTTTCTTATTTGGCGAACAGTTTGACGAAAAGTTGGATGGGATGATGAGTATAAAATATTTTGACAGTGTGAACTCTTTTTATCAGTAACCAGTTTAAACCAAGATAGAATTAAAAAAGGAGTCTCACAATTTTTGCACAAACGGCGGTAGATATATACAGATAGCTTGTCAAAACCATTGTTTTTTAGATCTCTCAACAATATTCTATTTTTGACAACTTGGGGTTAAAGAAAGAACTGTCAACTAACTTCTTAGTTCTATTATAGTTTTAACTACCTTCAGTATTCTTTGATAATTCTCTGGTTTCAGGTGGAATTATTTTTTCGTAAGTGAGAGTTTAGGTTGTACAATAGAGTACTATTGATAGGTGAAAGAGCACTACAGATTAATGAATAACGAATACCAGGTAATTCTGCCATGGAGAGTGTAAAAACTTAGTTGGATTTTAATAAGGAAATTGTTTTATGTGTTGCTCTAAAATGGTTTTCCAAACACCAACAAATTTAGTTGAATGAATAAATGAATAAATGAATAAATGAATAAATGAATAAATGAATAAATGAATAAATGAATAAATGAATAAATGAATAAATGAATAAATGAATAAATGAATAAATGAATAAATGAATAAATGAATAAATGAATAAATGAATAAATGAATAAATGAATAAATGAATAAATGAATAAATGAATAAATGAATAAATGAATAAATGAATAAATGAATAAATGAATAAATGAATAAATGAATAAATGAATAAATGAATAAATGAATAAATGAATAAATGAATAAATGAATAAATGAATAAATGAATAAATGAAGAAATGAATAAATGAAGAAATGAAGAAATGAATAAATGAAGAAATGAATAAATGAATAAATGAATAAATGAATAAATGAATAAATGAATAAATGAATAAATGAATAAATGAATAAATGAATAAATGAATAAATGAATAAATGAATAAATGAATAAATGAATAAATGAATAAATGAATAAATGAATAAATGAATAAATGAATAAATGAATAAATGAATAAATGAATAAATGAATAAATGAATAAATGAATAAATGAATAAATGAATAAATGAATAAATGAATAAATGAATAAATGAATAAATGAATAAATGAATAAATGAATAAATGAATAAATGAATAAATGAATAAATGAATAAATGAATAAATGAATAAATGAATAAATGAATAAATGAATAAATGAATAAATGAATAAATGAATAAATGAATAAATGAATAAATGAATAAATGAATAAATGAATAAATGAATAAATGAATAAATGAATAAATGAATAAATGAATAAATGAATAAATGAATAAATGAATAAATGAATAAATGAATAAATGAATAAATGAATAAATGAATAAATGAATAAATGAATAAATGAATAAATGAATAAATGAATAAATGAATAAATGAATAAATGAATAAATGAATAAATGAATAAATGAATAAATGAATAAATGAATAAATGAATAAATGAATAAATGAATAAATGAATAAATGAATAAATGAATAAATGAATAAATGAATAAATGAATAAATGAATAAATGAATAAATGAATAAATGAATAAATGAATAAATGAATAAATGAATAAATGAATAAATGAATAAATGAATAAATGAATAAATGAATAAATGAATAAATGAATAAATGAATAAATGAATAAATGAATAAATGAATAAATGAATAAATGAATAAATGAATAAATGAATAAATGAATAAATGAATAAATGAATAAATGAATAAATGAATAAATGAATAAATGAATAAATGAATAAATGAATAAATGAATAAATGAATAAATGAATAAATGAATAAATGAATAAATGAATAAATGAATAAATGAATAAATGAATAAATGAATAAATGAATAAATGAATAAATGAATAAATGAATAAATGAATAAATGAATAAATGAATAAATGAATAAATGAATAAATGAATAAATGAATAAATGAATAAATGAATAAATGAATAAATGAATAAATGAATAAATGAATAAATGAATAAATGAATAAATGAATAAATGAATAAATGAATAAATGAATAAATGAATAAATGAATAAATGAATAAATGAATAAATGAATAAATGAATAAATGAATAAATGAATAAATGAATAAATGAATAAATGAATAAATGAATAAATGAATAAATGAATAAATGAATAAATGAATAAATGAATAAATGAATAAATGAATAAATGAATAAATGAATAAATGAATAAATGAATAAATGAATAAATGAATAAATGAATAAATGAATAAATGAATAAATGAATAAATGAATAAATGAATAAATGAATAAATGAATAAATGAATAAATGAATAAATGAATAAATGAATAAATGAATAAATGAATAAATGAATAAATGAATAAATGAATAAATGAATAAATGAATAAATGAATAAATGAATAAATGAATAAATGAATAAATGAATAAATGAATAAATGAATAAATGAATAAATGAATAAATGAATAAATGAATAAATGAATAAATGAATAAATGAATAAATGAATAAATGAATAAATGAATAAATGAATAAATGAATAAATGAATAAATGAATAAATGAATAAATGAATAAATGAATAAATGAATAAATGAATAAATGAATAAATGAATAAATGAATAAATGAATAAATGAATAAATGAATAAATGAATAAATGAATAAATGAATAAATGAATAAATGAATAAATGAATAAATGAATAAATGAATAAATGAATAAATGAATAAATGAATAAATGAATAAATGAATAAATGAATAAATGAATAAATGAATAAATGAATAAATGAATAAATGAATAAATGAATAAATGAATAAATGAATAAATGAATAAATGAATAAATGAATAAATGAATAAATGAATAAATGAATAAATGAATAAATGAATAAATGAATAAATGAATAAATGAATAAATGAATAAATGAATAAATGAATAAATGAATAAATGAATAAATGAATAAATGAATAAATGAATAAATGAATAAATGAATAAATGAATAAATGAATAAATGAATAAATGAATAAATGAATAAATGAATAAATGAATAAATGAATAAATGAATAAATGAATAAATGAATAAATGAATAAATGAATAAATGAATAAATGAATAAATGAATAAATGAATAAATGAATAAATGAATAAATGAATAAATGAATAAATGAATAAATGAATAAATGAATAAATGAATAAATGAATAAATGAATAAATGAATAAATGAATAAATGAATAAATGAATAAATGAATAAATGAATAAATGAATAAATGAATAAATGAATAAATGAATAAATGAATAAATGAATAAATGAATAAATGAATAAATGAATAAATGAATAAATGAATAAATGAATAAATGAATAAATGAATAAATGAATAAATGAATAAATGAATAAATGAATAAATGAATAAATGAATAAATGAATAAATGAATAAATGAATAAATGAATAAATGAATAAATGAATAAATGAATAAATGAATAAATGAATAAATGAATAAATGAATAAATGAATAAATGAATAAATGAATAAATGAATAAATGAATAAATGAATAAATGAATAAATGAATAAATGAATAAATGAATAAATGAATAAATGAATAAATGAATAAATGAATAAATGAATAAATGAATAAATGAATAAATGAATAAATGAATAAATGAATAAATGAATAAATGAATAAATGAATAAATGAATAAATGAATAAATGAATAAATGAATAAATGAATAAATGAATAAATGAATAAATGAATAAATGAATAAATGAATAAATGAATAAATGAATAAATGAATAAATGAATAAATGAATAAATGAATAAATGAATAAATGAATAAATGAATAAATGAATAAATGAATAAATGAATAAATGAATAAATGAATAAATGAATAAATGAATAAATGAATAAATGAATAAATGAATAAATGAATAAATGAATAAATGAATAAATGAATAAATGAATAAATGAATAAATGAATAAATGAATAAATGAATAAATGAATAAATGAATAAATGAATAAATGAATAAATGAATAAATGAATAAATGAATAAATGAATAAATGAATAAATGAATAAATGAATAAATGAATAAATGAATAAATGAATAAATGAATAAATGAATAAATGAATAAATGAATAAATGAATAAATGAATAAATGAATAAATGAATAAATGAATAAATGAATAAATGAATAAATGAATAAATGAATAAATGAATAAATGAATAAATGAATAAATGAATAAATGAATAAATGAATAAATGAATAAATGAATAAATGAATAAATGAATAAATGAATAAATGAATAAATGAATAAATGAATAAATGAATAAATGAATAAATGAATAAATGAATAAATGAATAAATGAATAAATGAATAAATGAATAAATGAATAAATGAATAAATGAATAAATGAATAAATGAATAAATGAATAAATGAATAAATGAATAAATGAATAAATGAATAAATGAATAAATGAATAAATGAATAAATGAATAAATGAATAAATGAATAAATGAATAAATGAATAAATGAATAAATGAATAAATGAATAAATGAATAAATGAATAAATGAATAAATGAATAAATGAATAAATGAATAAATGAATAAATGAATAAATGAATAAATGAATAAATGAATAAATGAATAAATGAATAAATGAATAAATGAATAAATGAATAAATGAATAAATGAATAAATGAATAAATGAATAAATGAATAAATGAATAAATGAATAAATGAATAAATGAATAAATGAATAAATGAATAAATGAATAAATGAATAAATGAATAAATGAATAAATGAATAAATGAATAAATGAATAAATGAATAAATGAATAAATGAATAAATGAATAAATGAATAAATGAATAAATGAATAAATGAATAAATGAATAAATGAATAAATGAATAAATGAATAAATGAATAAATGAATAAATGAATAAATGAATAAATGAATAAATGAATAAATGAATAAATGAATAAATGAATAAATGAATAAATGAATAAATGAATAAATGAATAAATGAATAAATGAATAAATGAATAAATGAATAAATGAATAAATGAATAAATGAATAAATGAATAAATGAATAAATGAATAAATGAATAAATGAATAAATGAATAAATGAATAAATGAATAAATGAATAAATGAATAAATGAATAAATGAATAAATGAATAAATGAATAAATGAATAAATGAATAAATGAATAAATGAATAAATGAATAAATGAATAAATGAATAAATGAATAAATGAATAAATGAATAAATGAATAAATGAATAAATGAATAAATGAATAAATGAATAAATGAATAAATGAATAAATGAATAAATGAATAAATGAATAAATGAATAAATGAATAAATGAATAAATGAATAAATGAATAAATGAATAAATGAATAAATGAATAAATGAATAAATGAATAAATGAATAAATGAATAAATGAATAAATGAATAAATGAATAAATGAATAAATGAATAAATGAATAAATGAATAAATGAATAAATGAATAAATGAATAAATGAATAAATGAATAAATGAATAAATGAATAAATGAATAAATGAATAAATGAATAAATGAATAAATGAATAAATGAATAAATGAATAAATGAATAAATGAATAAATGAATAAATGAATAAATGAATAAATGAATAAATGAATAAATGAATAAATGAATAAATGAATAAATGAATAAATGAATAAATGAATAAATGAATAAATGAATAAATGAATAAATGAATAAATGAATAAATGAATAAATGAATAAATGAATAAATGAATAAATGAATAAATGAATAAATGAATAAATGAATAAATGAATAAATGAATAAATGAATAAATGAATAAATGAATAAATGAATAAATGAATAAATGAATAAATGAATAAATGAATAAATGAATAAATGAATAAATGAATAAATGAATAAATGAATAAATGAATAAATGAATAAATGAATAAATGAATAAATGAATAAATGAATAAATGAATAAATGAATAAATGAATAAATGAATAAATGAATAAATGAATAAATGAATAAATGAATAAATGAATAAATGAATAAATGAATAAATGAGTAAATGAATAAATGAACATGAATAAATGAAAAAAATTCGTTTTTTATTTTATAATATTTTTTATGAATACTTATAATTTGTTTTTTACTTGTGTAAAATTTTAAGGATTTATTGAAGAGCAGTAAGAATAGAAATTCGATTGTATGTGTCAATGTTTTGATATTGTTTCTATATCTGTGTGAAAATTTGTCTTAATAACCGCTATAGAGTAAAACCGAATTTAAGTATTAATATTGGTTACATGAATTAGGATATCATGTTTATTTTATGCAAACAAAGAAAAAAACACACACAAGACACCCACATTTATTCATGTCTTGACAATAGACACAACACCATACAAAGGTTGAAACACAAACAAACACACACATACACACACACTCGCACACTACAGCCAGCAACACCAAGAATAGTGAATAAAGTAGAGAAATTTTATGTAGAATTAGCGAATTTTAGAAACTAAACGCAATAGCGAAAGAGATAGTGAAACAAAACAGCCAAAAGTGCTGCCAACTTCACGCTAAAATTATCCAAGTGTCAGAGTTTTTGTTGTAGTTCTTCGTGTTGTTGTTTTGAATACTGAAGGACCAAGAAAATAAACAATAACGAAAAATTGTATGTACTCGTTTTTACAGAGTGAGGGAATTTTTCAAAGGATATTCGGACAAAAAATGACAGCAGAAGAGCAAATTAGAAAAACGGTGGCAGAACTGATAACAACAACAGCAGAAATAGCAGCAGCAGCATCAGCAACCGTAACAATAACAGCAGCAACTGTAACAATAAAAACAACAAAAACAACAACAACAACAACAACAACACCAACCATTGCAACAAAGCAGCAGGAAACGGATATAATGATGAAAATGGAGAGCTAGTCGTTCAACGAAAATGAATTAAGAAAAACCGTTAGAAACGAAACCGTTTATTAATGTTGAAAACGTTGCGGGGGCAAAAAAGCATGATATAGAAAAAAATACCAAAAAAAAAAAACACAAAAAAATGTCTTCCTTTAAATGCTTGGACGTGAGTAAAAATGAAAAACGTAGCAGAAAAAGAGATTAAAGAGTGTGTAAAGTGAGGAGAGCGCAAGAAATCAGCTAAAAAAAATAAATAAATGAAGAAAAAAAACTTTAAGCAATAAAGCAGCATAAAGCGTAACGCAATAAAAGAAAGAGGAAAAGTGTAAAATAGTGAAATAGAACGTTCGAACAGCTAAAAAAAGAAGGAAAATAAAAAAATAAATAAATAAAATAAATAACTAAATAATAATAATAAAAAAAAATACTAACGTTGGCAATACTAATTAAGAAGATTAGAACACATTTTTTCCCCCTCTCTCTTAACTGAACCATTTTTGTTTATCGTGGTAAATGTTGAACGTTATAATTTTAAATTTAAACGCTTCGCTGTTAGTTTTTAATGACGGCGCCCAAACGACGAGGAGGCAACCGATTCAGGCAGACCCTGTCTTTGGGCTCTGTTGAGGCATGTCGTAATGGCAAGAGAGGTGAGTAGAAATAACGTTAAGTCATTTATTTAACTACGATTGGTAAGACGTCGTTATATTTTATATATATATATTTTTTTCTTCTTAGCTATAATAAACTCTTATCAAAATTTTACCAGATTTGGTTGATTTATAAAAAAACTGTTTTAATATTATAATTGAATAAAATTGAAACTATGTTTAAAAATAACTGTGTGACTTAATGATATAAAGATTCAAAAAGTGAACGGCAAGAAATGTGCGATTGATTATAAATTGTTGATAACAGCTGATTTGTCAGCAAAGACGATAATTCTTATGAGTTAGTGTTGTTGTCAGATATCAGTTAACATATTTAATTACTTTAAAGCAACTATAAGGCGCTTTCGAGCTAAAAAAACTCTTTGGACTTCTTCATTTACTAGACTTCCAGTTCACGTCGGGGCGTATGAGTAACATACAATGTAGTCAACAGTATGGTAACTCTATTACAGAGAGTACTCCACTGAACAACGGGACGTATGAGTAACATGCAATGTTGCCAATATTATTTAGTACCCGATATTGCTCGGTATCTAATTCGAATAATTTTTGTTAAAAATTTAGCAAAAACAAAAAATTGGCCAATTCAGCTCTTGAAAGCACTTTGAGCGAGCTTCTAATGATCAATTGTGTTGTGTGTGTTATGAAATGTTTGCACACAATTGACCGAGAACTGGACCTACATGCTTTATGCCGTCTCCGAACAGCTAAAGTGCATGTTTTCAAGAAGCTTTACATGTCATTATTTACTCTCTGAGTTGTGCCATTATTTGCAAAGAGCTGACGGCCGAACAGAAAAATGTATTTCTATTGAAAAAAACGTTTGCCCCAGACAAGGATTGAACTCGGGATTCGTTGGTTTGCATGTCCAACACTTAACACACATGACGGCCATCGCACTCAAAATTTTGCACACATGCTAAAAAACATAAACATTTGTTACTTTTATATGAAAAAGTATAGAACAAAGGCTTCAAAACAGAGCTGTTCTGCATACTACTGAATGCAGGGTCACTTCATAGACAGGTATTGGCTTATTTTGGCGGAATAATTAATATGCCGGCTGTGGTTGTGCGTGCTAAGCGTGTGGCGTGCGAGCCAACGGCCTGAGTTCAACTTTGTCTGGCTTTTTGATCCTCCAATCCAATTCAATACCTGATCGACCTTTGGCTCTCTGCAGAATATGACAAACCTAAGAGTAATTCTGTCATGTTAAACTTCTTAAGAACATGAAGATTTGTCTTTTAGAGTCAACATTAAATATGTAGGTCCAGTTCTCAAACAATTAGGTACAAACATTTAATAACACACACAACATAGTTGGTCATAAGAAGCTCGATTGAAGTCCTTTCAAGGGCTGAAATGACAAATTCGTTTTTTTATTGACTAACTTGGAAAACAGTTATATTAAGAGAGATTTGAATATCCAAAGTACAATCCTCGGCCAGACCTTGCTCTATTTTTATTTTTTGTTATTCAAATTTTTCCAAATTATTTAAGAGGGGACATGACATTGGCCGTTTTTTTAATTTTTTTTTTTTTTATAACTTTGTATTTTAGTAAAGATTCTAAGAAAAAAAAATTTCATGGAAAAATTCTTACGGGTTCAAAAGTTACAGCCGGATTAGTGAGAGCGCATTTTTATTTTTCTTTGCATTTTTCTTTGTTCACAAACTTTGAACGCGTTTATCTCGAAACCATGTTTTTCGTGCTGGTTGCGGCACTAGCGGGTTAATTTTTTGACGAAAGTTTTTTTTTGTATTTTTTTAAACTTGATTCGCTATCGTATGACACGACCATTTGTTAAAAAATTTTTTCCATTTTTTATGAATTTTTAGAGTCAATATTTTTTTCGAAAAATTTTCCACTTTCAAATTTGGATAACATAACCAAAACTTGAAAAAAATTTAAAAAAAAAATCCTGTCACACGATAACCAATTTTGTTAAGATTTAAAAAAGTAATTTTTTTGTCCAGATCGGACAATTTTTGCAACTCCCAGCGCTACAACCACGAGGCCCCGTTTTATTCTCTGCCGGCAGTTTGGAGCTCTATAAAACCATTTTGGAGTAAAAAATATATTTTTTTCTTGTAATTTGTTCAATTCTCTACAATAATAAAAAAATTTTGGAAAAATATTTGTTTTTGACTGAGTTATGAATTTTTAAAAAAAGGTTTGGTTTCTCTGCGTCGAATGTTATGTCCCACCTTAAGGAAAAATTGCATACCGTAAAAAAATTATTAATCTGCCATTCCCGTGATTTGAACCGTGAACTATTGCAACCACCGCATAAGAGTCGAACGCTCTTACCTCATGCCATTAGTCTGCTGACGTGGGAGCGAAGAAAACGCAAACAAAATACAAGCAAGCCTAAACGAATATTGCTAGTTAGATATCAGCTAAAAAAAAAACAAAGCGACAAACATGAAAAAAAAAAACAGACCAGCTGTATGTAAATTGTACATGAAGAAAACATAAAGTGGCACAAAGTATTAAAATTATAATTCTTTGTGTTGTCTTGCTGGCCAGTTTTGCATTTCAGCAAACTTTGAATTTTCGCCATTTTTTACTGTTTTACTTCTGTAAAGGGACGCCGTAAGAAATTTGTGTCAAGTTTTTATAAAATTGGGTAAAGTTTAAAGTAAAGATGGTCTACAAGAACAGAAATAAACTCCGCTCTGTTGATTTTGATTTTGACTTCAAAGTTGCCTCAGATGCGGCAGGAAGGTTCATTGAGACTGATGACGATCAAATAAGGCAATGTTGAAGTCAAACTCATGTTATACGACACGAGATATTGTAGAATTAATGACGCTCAGTAAAAAATTGTTCACGTCCACCAAAATAAGCAAGCTCGTTATTTGGGTTGGCTTGAGGTCAAGGAAGTTAATTGAACGGTACGTTAAAGCTAACTGCGATATTCTGTGATATGGTCGTAAATCGTGAAGAAAAATTCCTTTCTTTTGAGTCGAATGATACTGGTAATGACCGTGCGTTTTAAGTGTGCGACGTGTGAGCTAATTGAATGGTCCGATTTCAATCCTCACACCTGGCTAGAAAGTTTTTTCTATAGAATTTTTTTTTTGATTTTTCTGGCCCACTGTGGACCAGAATGCAACCAAAAATACGGACAAGATTTATTAATTTTTGCTAAATGATAAAAACTGAAAAAAATACTGTTCATGAAAGACATTCCAAGCTATATTTTTACGGCTGTATTGAATAAAACTTATGAGTCTCCTTTAAAGCCTTTACAAGAAAAATATTAAAAACATCATTAATACACGTCAAATAACAAAAAAAAAAAAACCCGCTTATAAAGACTTCATAAATGAGAAACCTTCAATATGCCCTCGATAAAGCATTTTTAAAATTTTTACTCTCATCTGAGCATAAATATTGTCATAAATACTTCAACCTATTTAAAAACATGATATAATTACTCCAAGGAAGTATTGATGTTTCTGTTGGAAACGAACTTCTGTCAAAAAATATAACAAGAAAGAGAGCGATCACAATCCGTCATAGCATACAATTAATTTTTACTGGTCACATTCAGCGTACCCAACAGTTGGCAACTGATAAGTCAAAACATGATGCACATAAATATGAAGTTGCAAATAGAAAATTTTTAATTTGTATATCATGATTTAAAAAATATGAAAACATGGCTAAACATTTTAAAATATTGAAAACACAGTACAACAAATAAGGTAGCTGCAGGGCTGAGAGCCGAAAGTCAGAATTGTCAAAAAGTACTGAACGAATTAGAGCAACAAAAAGAGACATCAAATAATTTGTATTGAGTTTGACAATTCCGACTCTGAGAGAGAGAGGATTGATAGCCCTGCAGCTACCTTGTTTATTGTACTATGATTGAAAATAAAAAAAAAAATAAGTGACAATTTTTCAGAGCAAAACATAGATAACAACATTTTTTGACTAATTGAATATCAAAATATTGATAAAATTGTGAGAAATTAACAAAAAATTATTGAATTTATCAAATTTACAAATCATTTTTGGCACTGTTCTCACTTCCAATTAAAAGTGTTTCTATTTAAGCGTCTTATCATCAATTGCACACACACAACACAACAAATTGATCGAGAACTGAACCTGCATGTTTTATGCCGACTCCGAACGGCTAAATTTCATGTTCTCAAGAAGCTTTACATGGCATTATTTACTCTTTGAGGTTTGCCATTATCTGCAGAGAGGTTTTTTGTCTGCGATCAGAAAAATTTTTGAATTGAAAAAACTTCAAATTGCAAGTGTTCCTTTTTTAACAACAAAGCTGAGACAGCATATTTATGAATATACAAATATTAAAAAGAATTTTAACTCCCAAAAGCTTTTTAACTATTCAACATTTAAAAACTATTTTAAGATATTTTTACAAAAATTTTAAAAATTGTTTTATTTAAAAAAAGCAGCTAAAAAAAGTTTTAATTTATTATAATTTGCGGCTAAACGGCTGTATGAATTTCATTAAAAAATAAAATGTGCATATAATTGAGCCCGAAAAAATTGTACAAACCAAAAATGAAAAAAAAAAAACATTTTTAAAATTTTCATTTTTAAAAACCATTTTTTAAATTTATAGTTTTGTCCTTTCAGTAAGAATTGCATTATTTTTTGTTTGCGCCTAATTAAGGGTTAAAATAAAGTAAATTTTAGTATAAGTGTTATACAACACTTTTGCACGCTGAATGCGGCCAATAAATGCACTCAACTGTCAATAAGAACAGAGTAAAGTTGGCTCTGCTAAAGTTTGCTGTTAACTTAACAGCAACAGCTGTTAACTTGAATTTAACAACATTTGCAACTTGAATAGAAATTTTAAAAAACAAATGCGCAGTTGTTGGTGTTTTTTTTTCATATGAAATTAATAATAAAACAGTCTTTGTTGGTATTGTTTTTGCAACTTTAAACATACAACTTTTCTCAACAATTCATCAACTGCTATTCTTGCTTATTTCTTGTGGGAGTGTTCGTGTTTCCTTTTTTGTATTAAAGACAGAGAGTGAGTGAGCGCGTTTTGAGCTAGGGTGCAGTTGAGAAAAACTTATGTTATTGTTGTTGCTGTCATTTTGACTGCAGCAGGATCCACGCTTGGCTGAGCGTAAGCGCGGACATTACGCTGTTGCTGGCTGAGTAACACAATTTTACGATTCCATTGCATTCAAAGAACTTTCTTTCGAATGTTTTGGGCAAGGCAATTTTACAAGAGCAGGAGGCTAGCGAGTGAGTGACTAGCTTTGACCTACATATCATGTAGAAAAAAAAGTGATTTTTACTACAACTGTATTCTTTGTTGTCTCTACTACCAACAATTTCTTTGAGTTAACATTTTAACAGATGTATTTAAACAGACATCGCAACATACATACATATTTACAATATAAGCATAACTATATTGAAGCGCACATAAATATGTTTAAATTAGCATTTATATACGTACATAGTTTAATATTAATAAATCTAGTTATGCACATAAATAAGTTCTTCGATAAGAAATTAGTTTTTATTTAATTTTTGATGTTTTATTAGTTAGTTACTTATAATTTACTAATTGTAAGTTCCTTAACTTATTACTTTGTTACTCTTATAACTTAGTTTTCAAAAGTAATGCTTTGAAAATTACACCGTTTTTGAGTAAATTTAACCCTTTGTGGGTGTTAAAAATGGTTAAATTGCCAAAACAGACGTGCTTAGAAACAATTTACTTCAAAAAATGTTTTTGTTGGTCTGAGAATAAAAAATTGTAAGTGGCTTATAAATTATCAAAATGGTCGCTCAAGTCTAAATTTAGCAAAAATCAAGAGACATTTTTTCAAAAAAATACTTAATAATATTAAAATTATTTTCATCTGAGAAGAAACATACCTAATCGGTAACTATCTATTCACAAACAAACCAAAAAAAAAAACAATTTGGCCATTTCAGCCCTTGAAAGGACTTTGACCGAGCTTCCTTTGATCAATTGTGTTGTTGTGTGTTATGAAATGCTTGCACACAATTGACCGAGAACTGGACTTACATGTTTTATGCCGACTCCGAACGGCTAAAGTTCATGTTCTCAAGAAGATTTACATGGCATTATTTACTCTCTGAGGTTTGCCATTGTCTGCAGTGAGGTGACTGATCAGAAAAATTTTTTTATAGAAAAAACTTTTCGCCGCAACTGGGGATCGAACTTGGGCTCCGAGCGTGCTAAGCCACACACTTAACCTGCACGTTACGGTCACCACTATCTATTCACATCACTTTTTATATATACATTTTTTGTGCATACTTTAAGGCTGATAATTTTTCGAATATTATTAGTTAAAAAGTTTGAAAAGCACTGTAATAGCTAGAACTAACTATAGTTTGGAAACATAGAAACATCACACTTGTCTTTTATGTATTAAGATAACGGTTTATGATTTTGAATTAAACATGTTTGTTTATTTTTAAAGAAGTATTTAATTAAAAATTTAAGAAAATTGAAAAAATATAACGTTCGATACAATATATGTAGCGTAAAAGTGTTCGCACAAAGCCCATTTTCGGTTTACAACTTGATATTGATCCCATGATCCGCATATTTATCTAATGTTTCAAATTGTATATTTCCAAGTGATTTTACCAACACGGTTTGTATGGAAGGTGGTCGTATCTGTGAGTATATCACACTCATTTTTGCACATATCACACACTTTGCCTTTCATGTCACCCATGTAACGAATGAAATTGGTCGCTTATTCGTGACGTTTATAACCCCAATAATTATAAAAAATCCCATCAAAATCTTGTTTGTCTACCATTTGGAAGATTTAAAGCTCTAAAATCATGCCATTAGTCTGATGGCTTTTGAGAGAGCAAAATACAAACAAGCCGACAAGCCTTCTGCTCTGCACCTAATATCGCTCAAACTGTAATTATTCCTTGCAAAATCCTTAAAAAATCAAATTAGCGCACGATGTCTACGAAAAATGATCAGCCTTTTGACACTCCAAACTTTCATATATATATTTTGAAAATAAGAAAATCTTTAATTGTCTTATTTTAAGAATAAATTGATTATTCTATCTTATTTTTCAATGCTCGCAAAACTTTTTTGCCTTTTGTGTTAAATTGAATTAAATACTTGTTCCCAAATTCGAAGATATTATACCGAAGTCGGTAGTTCTTAAAACTGTTTTCATCATACAAAGTGTTAACATAAGTTTGAACTGTGGTTTTGACATGAATTGTATGCAAACAAAACTTTATATTTGTTTCTCGTAGAAAAAAATGCATGACTGCGTTTATCTGTGCCTTTATAAATCAAAGTTGTGGTACAAAACCGAATGTTCAGTTGTTAATTTAGTCAGGGTTGCAAGCCATAAAAATATTCACAATATTGCAAAGTTACTGAACAAAATTTTAAAATTGGGATATTGATTCGTCAAATGTGTTTTAATTGATGACTGTTTAAAGTTATAAACAGAGTTTATATTTAAGTGTAGACTGAATATTAAGAAATCCATGACATTTGTGCTTAAACTGCAGTTCCTCTCCTTCACGTATGTATGCATCCTTCAAAGCCACCAAAATTTCATTTTACCTAAAGAAAAAAAACTATGTGTTGTTCTTCTATTTTGGATTTTTCCTTGCAAAAGATTTGCAAAAGAAAACCACTTTTTCCCAAGATTGATTTCTTTTTGCACTTTATTAAATTAGTATTGTGGCGAGCTGAGGCAAAGAAAATGCACAAGAACGGAAACAAAAACAAACAACAGCTGAGGAGCAACATTGAACGGAATAGAATTAAATTGAGTGCAAATAAAATATTATTTCTAATTTATTACATATTGCTGTTAAGTTTGTGTGAATATGTTGCTGTTGCTGCCAGTGTTGCCACTGTTATGTAAATTAAAACATAAACATGTTGACAAATTTAAACAAAAGACTCCGAGCTAAATTTTCATCAAACTAATGCTAAAAAACAATTTTGAATAAATTTTGTTATGATAATATACATACGGCTGTATTTATACAAATTTATGAGCCACCTATAAAGCCTTTTTTTTGGTGACTAAAACCTCTTATTCAATAAACCTTTGATTCTTAAAATTTTTACTCTTATCTGAGCACAAATATTGTCAAGAATTCTTCAAACTTATTCAAAAAATATGAAAACATTCCAAAAAATTTCAAAACATTGAAAATAAAAATAATAAGGTACAATTTTTTTGGAGCAAAACATAGAGAACAAAATTTTTTGACTATTTGAATGCCAAAATATTGAAAACATTGTGAAAAATAAAGAAAAACTGATTAAATTTATCAAATTCACAAACCATATTTGACACTGTTCGTTCCACTTCAAATTGAAAATTTTTATATTTTAACAAAAAATCGGAGACAAAATTTTTATGAACAACAAATATTAAAAAGCATTTTAACTAGTGTCCGACCGAATATTCGGTTTCGGTTTCGGTTTCGGCCAGTTTCGGCCCTTTCAATCAGTTTCGGCTATTCGGCATCAATATGGCCGAAACCGAAACCGAATATTTAATATGACACTACTTATTCGGTTCTTAAATATATTTCAATGATAAATGTGAGTTTTCTTTCATCAAAATTTTTAATGGTGTTAAGTAGAACAAAAACGTGAAATTCAGTCATTTGATTGACCGTGTTGGATCCAGCACAAAATGATAAATGTAGATATTTTTTTTAGATTATAATATAAAGTTATTTGACTTTAAATACTAAAAAGTTCCTTAAAGTGGTATTAAAATTATCTCTTTATTTATTATTTTAAAGTTGAACATTAATATTCAAACGGTATTATTCATAAAAATATCTTGAAATAGATTTAAAGTGCTCAATAGTCTAAAAGCTTTTTAGAGATTAAATGCTTTTTAAATTTTGTTATTCATAAAAGTATTGTCTCAGCTTATTTGCTAAAATAGGAACACTCTCAATTTGAAATGAGAACAGTGTCAAGAATGGTTTGTGAATTTGATAAATTCAATAATTTTTTGTTTATTTGTCATAATTTCATCAATATTTTGAAATGCAAACAGTCAAAAAAATGTTTAATCTATGTTCTTCTCTGAAAAAATTGTCACATATAATTTTTATTTTCAATATTTTGAAATGTTTTGCCATGTTTTCATATTTTTGGAAGCAGTTTGAAGTATTTTTGACAATATTTGTGCTCACATTAGAGTAAAAATTTTAAAAAGGCTTTATCAAGGGTTTATTGAAGGTTACTCATTTAAGAAGCCTTTATAAGAGATTTTTGTCGTTATTGGACGTTTATGAATACTGTTTTTGAAATTTTTTTTTTTTGTAAAGGCTTTATAAGAGGCTCGTAAATTTTTATGAATAAAGGCAAAAGAATATTTATCGTATATATACGTTATTATAATGCTTCAATTGTTATGTTTTTGAAAGCTTTTAACCAAAAAATTAAAAAAATTATTTGTTTTTTAAAACAATTTTCATGCAGACATTCAGTTTCGGTTTCGGTTTCGGCCAAAATTTTGGTTTCGGTCGGACACTAATTTTAACTCTAAATAGGTATTAAAATTTTTAAAGCTATTTTTAGATATTTTCAATAAATAAGACCAATAAATTCTATCGGAAATATATTTCGGTTAATATGGAATCATATAAAAGTGGTATTCACGATGTGGTTCTTACGCAATATATCTTTCATATAACGCTAATTTCAAGCAAGACTGTCAGAATTAAAAATTGAAATGTTTACTGCATAAAAGTTATGTTGTATTGTTTCGTGAAAACCTCTCTTGTATTTGTTTTTGCGAATGTCAAAAATGTTGCTACGAATATCACATTTATCACAAATACACAATAAAATAACAAATAAACCTCAACGTGAGCAACCCATATTATATTTTAAATTTTATTGTGAAAGTTGGTGCAATATTTTGTGTGCTTTGTGGCAACACTGCACTTGTAGTTTGCTTCATTTTTGACTGTTGTTGCGTTTCGAGTTTTATTTTGAGTTTGAATTCATGCATGCAGCAGACAGCCAGCCACACTAGCAAACATATTCCAATACATACATATCAACATAGCTAACTACATATAGGAATAAGTGGAATGATATGAAAATGTAATGGAATGGCTTAAAATGGTACACGTTTGTTGAAAAATAATAAAAATAATGTAACATGGTGAAAAAATGTGAAAATTTGATACTTTGTAGTAAATAAAATAACTGACACTCCCAAATGCAATAAAAAAACAAAATATTAAAAACTGCAAGGCACAAATGTAGGAGAGCACAAAATGAGCGAGAGAGAAATGCTGTTAGCTTAAGTGAGCTAACAGTGAGTTAACAGTTAGACAAACGGTGTATGTAGCTAGCAGAGAGAGCATATCGTTCACCATAATGTTGACAGCATGGGCGTATGCTGGGACAGAGAGGCACTTGTCCCCTAGATAAAAATAAAAAGAAGCAAGTGCTTGAGCTTAATTTTATTTATTATACAAATTACAATACATATCTTATATTAGTAACATTAACATAACAATTCATACTTACTTTAAAAAAAATTAGTTATAACCATAGCCTCAAAAAAAAATAAATTGTAAGGGAATTTAGTAAAGACTGGGACGGGTAAAAAAATATCCGTATAAGTTGGGACACAAAAAATTTTCTCATAAAAAATGAAGTAAAACTGGATGTAAGCACATAGCAAGAGTACAGCATCTTTCAACGTATTGTACTCAATATACTTTGAATGGCTGAGTTTACGTGACATTGTTTTCATTTAAATGCACCAAAATCAACATTTTTGTCATCATCTATATCGTTATCTGATGGAGAAGAAAAACTCGATGATTTTTTTTCGATACGATGTACTGGCATGGTGTCCAAACTTATATTTGTTCAGGCAAAAAAATATACAAAAGAACTGTTAGATATTTTAGATTGAAGCTAATTCTTGCGCGAGGTACGATTCTACTGGATAAGCAACTCTTTAATCGGGATCAAAATCTAATAAAAATTCATTATTATCGCTATTTAGTTTATATTAATACAATTGCAATACCATTCAAATGGCATCACAGTATGTGAACTAAAAAAAATGTAGTGTCCCAACTTATACGACATGAGTGTCCCAACCATTACAAAGTTAGCTATTTCGTTAAAGTCAACAAATTATTTTCCCAACACTACTTTTCAATCACTCTTTAAGACAATCAAAAAACACTGAATACAAAATGTATTGAACATCTTTAACATTAATAAAATGCTCTAGAAAATTAACTCAGATTGAGAAAATTGAGTCACAATTCTTTTAAGTGACTCAAGTAGATTTTAAATGACTCCAATTTCCAATAAGTGAACAAATAAAGCGATTGTTATTTTTAATTTTTAGACACAACAGCATAGTTTTGCATTTGACATAATTTCATCACTTTTGGGCTTCTGGGTCGACCAAATTTATGCGTTGCAAGTCACCTGGCTCTACAGCCTACACTCAAACAGTTCGCGAAAATGCAAAGTATCTCAATAAAAGTTAAAACACGGTTTAAAATGAAAAGAATTTTCATGAATTTCGTAAGTAATTACGCAATGTTTCATATCTGCAACACTCGGTTTTTTGTCAAAATATTTCTATAAATAAGTTATGAATTTCGAAAAAAAATGCCAATATATTAATTTTGGTTGCATGGAGGTTGCGCTCCGTATTGTCAAATCTTTACCAAAATTACTTTAGCATTTGAAATAATTGATTCATCGAAAATGCTAGTTTTTGTTGTTTTATTCTGAATAGGTTTCGAAAATAGGGTTTTCCAATAAAAGGTGTTATTTTGAATAGCCCGCTATTTCGGTAGCTGTCACTTTTGAAGCTCATATTTTTAGACATTTGACAAGTAGAAACTACTCCATTACTAAAAATGGAACGATACACGCTTCAACAACGCATTGAAAATTTTGCAGTTACAGTTCGCAAAACTAAAGCATTTTTTGGTCGTCGTGAAGCACCTTGTCGGATCGCAATACAGAAATTGATGGAAAAATTCGAGCTGTTTTGACAAGTTAGTGATGTGAAGAATAAAACCCGTGCACGTCGCTCAAGAACAACTGAGAATATAGCTGCTGTAGCCCAAAGTGTTGAAGAAAACCCAGGTTTGTCCATTCCTCATCGTTCTTTGGAATTGAGAGATGATTAATAATTTTTTAGGGCCGGAGTTGAATGGTATTGATCTGGACAACGTTTACTTTTAACAACACGGCGCTACGTGCCACACAAGCAACAAAACCATTGATCTCTTACGGGAAAAGAGGTGATCTCGAAGAGGTGATCACAATTGGCCACCGAAACCTTGTGACTTCTTCCTTTCGGGAAACGTGAAACATAAGGTCTACGCCAACAGCCCAGCGTCGATTCAAGACCTCAAAGATGGAAGTCGTGAGTCTATCGAGGACATAGAGCAGCCAATTTGCGATTTTGTCATGGAAAATTTCATGAAAAGGATATGGTCCTGTAAGCGTGGTCGTAATGTCCATTTGGCTGATCTTGTTTTTCATTATTAAAGCCTAGTACTATGCTCGATTGCGTGAAATTTCACTGGCAACAGCCATTTATTTGTTGCGTGAAAATTTTGACAGATATTTTGTTGCGAACGAACAGCTAATGATCAACTTACAAATTTCGGAAAGATGTAAATAAACAGCCACAATTTATTAGAAGAAAAGCAGAAAATTATTTAAGTTCTTTAATTTTCATATTTGTGATTATATAAATACAAAATAAATATTTATACAAGTATGCATGTCCTTTGTTGTGGAGCAGAACAAGTCATTAGTTTATGGCAGTCTGCAAGCTGCAAAGTTTTGCGACCGCCAACAAAGCGGAAAGGTGCATCCGTATTTAAAATTTCCAACAACTGCAATTATTAAATGCAAAACTTAAGAAATAGTACAAAAATATCATTTTAATAAGTAACATTGTTCTTTTGCTTTCACTTTTTTCTTAAATGAAATGGCAATTGTCACTTTTCACGGCAAAATAAATGGTCGGTTCACTTAAATTGCCGTGAAAATAATGTTGCTAGATGCATGTTGCGGAATAAAGTTCTAGATTTTCCGCAGCAAAGCATAGTACAGCTTTGATGAAAAAGTTGTGAAATGTTCACGCTTGTTTCACAGCTGTCATTTTTGTATGGAGATTTGAGGGGAATTTCACGTGAAGCCGAACAGAGTACTATGCTTAACGGCATACAATCTATCTCAAAACATGGCATTTTTCTTTGAATATCATCAAAATAACACCTCTTATTGGAAAACCCTTTATATCAAAGTATTAATATCGATTGCATGGGACATGGCACGACTCTTTATTAGTTCTTTATTTTATTAAATTTATAGTGTTAAGAAGATTCCTTTAGAGCAAAATATCAATTTTGGTGAAAATTTGAGATTTCAAGTTTTTGCCAACCCCTTACAAGCTGCATCAGTGTGCGGCGTGAAGTCTTCGGTGTGGAAATAGAAGAATATAAGCAAAAACACAACTTCAAACTCTATTTAAAATAAAACACAGTTACTCCTAGAACTATAATATATTAGAGTAAGGAATATACATATATAGAAATATAAGAACTAAGAACGTTTGCATTCTTATATATTAGCTTAATGTTTTTTATTCAAATTTAAAACTTAATTCTTATAATATTCATAAAAGCCGAAAATATTTTATATGTGCTACATGTCTAAAACATAACGAAATCATAGAAAAATCTTTGAGAATCTCTGCAAAACAGAGTTCAGCATGTAGAGTTACAGAGCTGAGTACAGAGTTAGATGAAAGTTTTAGCTAACAGTTGCTTAACAGAGGTTATTCTTAACAGCTATGCATTTATACAGCATTAACAGAACTTAAACAGTAGAGTGAGCATAAAATTGCAAGTGCAGATTATTTGAAAAATTAGGTCAACTGTTACATAGTGCCATAAATGCAGGCATGGCACACAGACTCTCTCTCATTCGCTCTTTTCTTGCTTCTCGCTTGCCCTCTCTAACATTTGTTGAAGCTGCATTCGAGGAATGTTGGCAGAGCATTCAAGAAATCCTTTTGCTGGACCGTTCAGTTCCGTTTTCTCTATCGGTCATGAGGGCACTGCACTTTGTGATTTTCATTTGAACTGAAAGGAACTCTCATCATCATTTCGACGGAGGACAAATGCACAGCTGCTGTTGGGAATTAATTAAAAAAAAATAGAACAAAAAATAGAAATAAAAAGAAAAATATTATTTAATGAAAACTAATTTAGAAGTGAATTAAAATAAAAGTAAATGAATTTAAAATAAATTGAAATAACATAGAAAACACTGCCAGTGATCAGCCAGAAAACGCACAGTGATACACTCACATACATATACGCGAAAGTAAAAGTGAACATTTTTTTGAACTACACTTCATTATGGGCGGATCAATAAATAAGGCCAGGGCTAACCAGTTAAAAACACAAAAAAAATAAAATAAAATAACGCCTAAAAAAGAGCAATATTTGGCTAAAAAAGTGGATAGTGTTTTTAACTGCTATTTGAACAACTTTAAAAATAAGCAACACCTAAAAGTAGGCAGCGGAAAATATACAATTAATTAAGCATTAAAGAAATTTAAATTAATGTTTTTGCATTGAATACCAAAAATAATTACTATTTCAGCCTGAGTATAGGCTAAAGTTAAGAAAAATATTCATCACTTTGAGCTTGTTTGTGTGTGTGTGCTGCTACGCAAGACAAACGCTTGGTATGTTGTTTTTTTCGTCGACATTATCTTAAAAAATCCCTTAAAGTATGTCATGGAGTGCTGCAGCAAGAAATGCTCCAATTCGCAGAGTTCAGGGTTTCACTGAAAATCACAGCGCAACGACAGCTTGCAGCAGGCACCATACAAAAGAAGTTATCTACACAAACATGCAGCTACAGCAGCAGCAGCAGTGAAAAAGTCAACAAAACTGACTACAAGTTGGAAAAGTACGCCTAAAATTGTGCAACAGTTATTTATACAGAGCGTAACGAACGACTTTTGCTTAAACGCTAAATAGCACGCCTTTCCACCTCTAGCCAAGCAGCCTGACCTACACCAACACACACACACACATCTAAACATAAAAGCACACATCACATTAAGTGCAGTTTTCTACTAGATGTTAGAAAGTCTGTTACATTAAATGTTTGCTGCCTAAAAAGCTGCAATATTTTCTTAAGAGCAACATCAAAATTTAGACAAATATTTAAAAAATGTGTATGTTTGTAATATGTATGCTTTGTACGGAGAAACGCAAGGATGCTGGTTATGCAAATAAAACAATTACAACAATGCCAACAACAAAAAAACGTACATCCGCCTCGTACTCATCTGCCTCGGCATCGTCAGCATCTTCTTCGTCATCAGCATCGTCCTACTCAACAACAGCAGCAGCAGCAGCAGTAGCAGCAGGACCAGCAGCTTCATTTTTACCAACAGCAGCAGCAACTGCAGCAACATCGTCCTCATTGTTGTCGTCGCCCTCCGTCGTGTTTCAAACCACAGCCACCGAGATTCCACGATACTGTGCTTGGTTGTAAAATGTGATACATATGTATGCACGTATATATATGTATGTATGTTTATATATGTGAGTGTCTAAAAGTATGCAACATATTTTATGTGTTCTTTGTTGTTGTAACAAATGCACTGCAGTGATTTAAGTGCGAAGAGCAAAACGAGCACTAAACTCAACAAATCATTATCACTAGCAACTACAATAAAAAAGTGAAACAACAACAACAACAACAATTTGCAAACCTTGTAAAACATAAAAAGCACAGCAAACAAAAATTATAAAAAAATATAAAAAAAATAATAAAAAAAAAATTACGACAAGAAAAACAACAGATAAAAGACAAAGATTTGTGTCCAATTTTCTATGTGCGCTGCCCTGATTATATCATTCAAATGTAGGACAAAGCAAATGTTAACTCATACAAACTCTCGTACACACACAGACACACATACACACATATACGCACAAACCTACTTGCATCTAACTGCATGTAACTATGTATGTGCATACATTGTGCATGTGTAACGAAATACTATATGTGAATTATATTGTGTTCAAAGCAAAGTGAATAGTGTTAATAAAATAAAGCAAGCATACTTTTGTGCGCTTCAATTAACAGCTACTTAAAAAAATAGATAATTTCTAAATCAATAAAATTAACTTAAAAAAGTACAAGCATTTAACAACATTTCAAATAAAGCGATAAACAAATCTATAGCCTACTTTTGGGCGCCGTTATTTGAGCGTATATTAAAAATTTTAGAAAAAAAACCAAGCATACTTTTGTGCGCTCAACTTTTGTCAAGTAAACTGCATAAAAACTGTCTAAATGTTGCAATTTTTGACAACAACCACAATAGCAACAATAGCAACATAAGCACAAGAGTGACAAGTGCAACAAAAACAACAACTTGTACAACTTTTTTTTTGCTGTTGCGCTCAAAAGCACACTCTCACTCTTAATATCTACACAGCAAAAAAAAAGGAGCAACTCGCGTTCACTCACTAGTCGTCCTCCACATCGTCATCGTCGTCGTCGTTATCGTCGTCGTCGTTGTTGTCGTTATCCTCGCCGTCGTTCTTGTCATCATCACTATCATCAGCTTGGAGAGCTCTACCCGCCGCCGTTGTTGCTCCCATCAGCAGACTTCACTCCACCAGCAGTGTATGCAATTTTATCGTGACTGTTTTTAGTGTGTGTTTGTGTGTGTTTGTATGTGTTTTTTGCAATAACAACTTGATGCCTAAAAGTATGCAATGTTCAGCTTGTATATGCTTTGTTGTTTGTTTTTGGCAGTAAGCTGAAATATTAAATTTTAACTGGGTGTGACACGCAGCTCAGCGCAGCGAAGGAAACGAAGAAAAAGTATTCTTCTATAGTGTGTGTGTGTGTTTAATTTTTTTTTATTAACAAAAAAAAAAGCAAGCAGATTAAGAGCACAATATAAATTTAACATAACACAAAATTTATGTTTGTGTGTTCATGTGCCGAATGATTTGTGTTTTTTTTTCTGCCATTGTCAATTTAATGTGGTTTCAAAATAGCATTTGAGCTAACTTAGAGAATATATTTGTGTGCTAAATAATAAAATTAATGAGAGACATTAGAACATAACGTAGCAGTTTTTCTTTTATGAACACTACTAAAGTCAACGATAACGTGTGTTGCATAAAGGTAAAGTGCAGCTGTCACATGTCAAAACAAAGTTCATCAGCTGGAGTTTTATGCACCAATGACTTAATTTTGCTTTTCAAAATTTCATTGTTAAATGGTTTTGTCTTTGATAAATTGTTTTTTAAACTTTCTAAGTAAAATCATTTGATTTATCTCAAAGAAGAATTATTGTTTTAAAAATGAAATTCTTAACTTCGTTATTATTGCTGGAAAATTTTTTTTTTTCGTTATTTTGCTTTTGTTTTTTGACATTTCATAATATTTTATCAAATCAAAATTTTGATCGATATGCTTTGCCAGAAGTCCGTATTACTAATTTTAGCTAAATATTTAATATTTTAAAAAATATGCTTGATAAAAATGACAAAAAAAAGCAGCAGTTATCTTATATAAAAAAAGTAATTTTTGGATACCTGAAATTGTTTCAGAATTTCAAATGCAATGCATACTTTTGAATAATTTTAGTTTAGTAGGCTTCGTTCTTTAAAGGTTTTAGTCTTTTTCTAAAAACACTCACTATTGCACATCTCTGCCTTAAATTATTGGAATATATTCTCAAAGCTTTAAAAGTACTTTTCAAGTTCTCATAGAAAAAAAGACTAAAACACCAAAAACACTAAAACACGAAAAGTTCAAAAATTGCTGTTTTATTAATAATTTAAGAAGAACTCGAGAATTCTGCTCTACTATACATACTTCTTGACGTTTCTCAGGATTTTGACGAAGTGTGTAACATTGGTTTCATAAGAAGCTCGATCAAAGTCCTTTCAAGGGCTGAATTGGCCAATCCGTTTTTTCCGTATAACACTTTTTTTAATTTCAAATGTCATTTCAAATATTACTTTAAATTCTACATTTTGCTTATCAAGTATTCTTAATTATTTTGAAATTCACTTGAAATAAATTTGAAATTGCACTGCATTAATATTCAAATCACCCTCTAAAAAGTTTAATTAAAAGTATAGAAGCTTAAATTAAATATTTTCAATCTGTAGGTAAAGTTCTTCCAAAGTGGAACTTCTTTAGTTTTGAAGTGCACAAAAAAATAAAAAAGGTAATTAAAAGCGGTACAATTGGCTAAAAATGTAGTTTTATGGCCAAGAACTTTGTTAAAGACAGTATTATTTCGTGAACACGTCTTTTTTGGAAAAGGAACAAATTTTTCCTAAAGTCCTCAAAATGTTTAATGATAATACTATGACACAAATTGAAGATCTTTGTCCCATATGAATAAAAAGTAGTTTTTTCAATTTTAATTTGTAAGTAACTAAAAAAAAAAACAAAAACAAATTGGCCATTTCAGCCCTTGAAAGGACTTTGACCGAGCTTCTTATGATCAATTGTGTTGTGTGTGTTATTAAGTGTTTGCACACAATTGACCGAGAACTGGACCTACACGTTTTATGCCGACTCCGAACGGCTAAAGTTCATGTTCTCAAGAAGCTTTACATGGCATTATTTACTCTCTGAGGTTTGCCATTGTCTGCAGAGAGGTGGTGACCGATCAGAAAAATTTTTTATTGAAAAAAACTTTTCGCCGCGGCTGGGGATCGAACCTGGGCTCCGAGCATGCTAAGGCACACACTAAACCTTCATGCCACGGTCACCACTTTGTAAGTAACTACCAAAACGTAAAAAAAGCTTTGATTACAAATGAATAAAAAATTTGTTTAAATTAGTTGGATGCTAATTTCGAAAGTGAGATCAGTACAAAAATTTGAAAATTGTACGTAGCAGCTGATTAATTTTAATAGTGTGTGAAGTTATTTTTCAGATGTAGGAAAAATTTTTGAAAATAGTTTTGAGAATGTCCATCATTATCAGGCCATTAAAAAAATGGATTTTTTTGGGTAAAAATAATTTTGTTAACACTAAGGTTTCATGGATTTTTTTTTAAATTTACCTTTTTTATAGTAATTTTATTAAAACTAAGGATTAACATATCGTTTCGTTCTTTAAAAGACTTCTGTTTACAAAAGTCGTATTTTGACTCTTAAGCAACAAGTTTCTAGTATGCCTTTTTGCTAACTACTCATAATCAACACTACTTTTAACACTACTTTTATTCATACTAATCCGATTATTATGTAGCATGTTCGAAACAGCTAATTTTTGTAATGTTGTAAAGAGCACTTTATTCATTTACATAAACCCACTGCTTTTGAGAGCTGAATTGTGGAAAAGTTGATTCTGCTACTTTTATTTATACGGGCCATAATCTTGTGGCTAAATCAAACGACAGTATTTGACATTAGTAACATAAGCCCCGAGCTTTTATGATAAGTACGTCTTAACTTTCTTTTACAGTGGATAGAAATTTAAGTTTTTTTGGTCAAAAATCGAATTAAACAATATGAAAATCATGTGTAAAACTTAAGGGGGGGGTAGGGTTTTGAAGGCAGAAAAAAAACAGGTTTTTACAGATTTTTTTTTGGGCGTACGGTGAAAGTAAATTTATTTCTAATTATTATACATTAAAGAGTAGTTATTGAACTATATTCTGTGAAATATTGGTTGAAAAATATTGAAAATTGACCGAATGGCAGCAATTCTTCGCAGGCGCCTCAAAAAAAATACATTTTGCGGTGCACGTCATACCTCAGCACTGGATCATCTGAAATGAAATAACCAAAGTTTTTCTTTTAATTTTTATGTCCCTCTAGGTATCCCTGTCGAGTTTTTCCATTTTTTTTAAATTTTTGAACTTTTTACAAGACTTGAAAGTGAAAATACCGATTTTTCCTGAATTCATGACTATTGTTGTTAATAATAAAAAAAAATAAAATCAAAAACGAAAAAATCTCAACAGGGTTACCTCATGAATTATGTAAGGAAATACTGTAAAAAATTTGAGAACGATCGGTTGAATAGATTTTGAGTTACAGAGTGCACCGACTCAAAAAACATCGATTTGAGAAAAACGCGTTTAAAGTTTTTCGTAGCGAAAAGACCCTGATAAAAGTTAGTAAGCTATTAAGCTATATCTTTGTGAGTTTTGCTCCGATTGACTTCATATTAACAGACAACATTCTTGAGTTACTATACTTTCATAATATGCAATAAAAAAACCAGGGTATGGTTTTGAACCCTCAAAACCATACCCCCCCTTAATTAATGGTGATTCTACTATTTATGAGAAATAGGATGAAATATTCTCCTAATTTATAATTTTTCAAGGCTGTTCATTCCGCTCACATTTTGAGCCGCTCACTACATATTTGAAAGTGAATTTGAATAAGTGAGCCGCAATGAAATGTATATAAAATTCAAAGTCTTGATTGAACAACGATTGATTGAAATTTAAGAGATATAGATATTTTATCGTCGCTTTCAGCTATTTTTTAAGATCTGTAAGAAATCGCCAGATGTTACATTTCAATTTATTTTAATTTTACAAAGTGAGATTCAGCCATTTATACATCTGGGGTTTTATTTTCTCTATATCTGTGAAAAAGAAAATAATCCCATCCGGTACAAGAGTTACAAGAAATGGAAGAAGCTACTAAACCTCTGCACGAGTGCGCTTGAACTGCATTTCAAGCCACTCGTTTGTGGTGTAAGCCTTTGTTATGTTTTGCTCTCATCAATGAAATCAAGCGTAACACTACAGAGAGCACTCGACGATTGAGCAGAACAAGAACAAACACAAACCAAATCAATGTAATGCACGATTAAAAACAGTTAAGAAACATTTTCTCCCATGTTTCTCAACCAATTTTGATAATTTTTTTTTAAATGAATTAGAGTGCTGAGAAGGAGTGCACCAACTATAAGCAAACAATTGTTCGAATTTCGACCCCACGCGTTACTAGTATTAACAAATTGTTTATTTTATATTATTTACACTGTTTTTATAAAATGAACAATATCGTGTTCTGTTAAAGCAAACAGCGAATATGGTTATGTTTGAAGCCGACGAGTGCTCTGCAGTACTCGATTGTTATCATTAAATGAGTTCAATAAGCTCTGCTTGACTAACAGAGTTCTGTTAAGCTCTGAACTCTGCACTGTTGGATCAACTGTTGTGGAAGAAGTGGAAGAAACGAGTGCATTCGTACAGAGGTTTAGAAGCTACTTACTAAAAATTAATTTTTGCTATTACTATAACTTTTGCTATAACATTGCTATTACAGACATTTTATAGGTATTAAAGCGTTCCAAACCAGCAAAATCATTTAAAATCAACTATGAGTTTAATGCTGTTTACAGTGGCAAAATAAGTTCCATGGAACTTCGAAGCTGCTTTGAACTTCTTTATGACACGTCAACAATTTTTTGCGCTTAGCAATCGTTTTATAAAGCCTTTACGTACTAGACTTGCAATTGTGGTAGTAGAATTTTGAATTTCGGGATCTTTTATTTTTTCAGTGCTACTTGTTTTCGGTGACCCTTAATGAAATTTTTTGGAGAAAATTTTTGTCCAATTTTTAGAGAATTGTCCAAAATAAGGCCCAAAAATGAGCGAAACAAGTGAGAGCTAGAGGATTAAAATGTTCTAGAAAAATAAACCTCGGAAAATTTTAATACAGATCTCTGAAGAGAAAAATTACTTTGAAAAAAGTTTTACACGTGATTTTTAACATGGCTTAGTTAGATTTTTTATGAAAGATGCAGTTTATATCCACTGTATTCGTATCCAATATTTCGAACATTTTGGATATTTAATTTTAAATAAGAATCTAAGGCAGATGCCAGATGAACGCTACAAGCGAGGCGAATCTACAAAGCTAGGCCTGTGTTTTTCTATATCTGTGTTCAAAGCGATAATTGCCTAACTCCGATCTCAATGTTTCGAGAAATCTTGCTTTGAAACCATGAAGAGTTCTTCGGCTTTAACTTTCGAAACATAACTTTCGATAGAATAAAGTAAGAAGATTCAGATTTTGTATGTATATGGATCAATATGCGTGGAACAGAACATCATCAATAAGTCAGTTCTTTTTATACCCAAAACTTGAAAGGTCAGGGTATATTAACTTTGTGCAAACGTTTGTAACGCATAGAACGAAGTGAGTCCGGTATAGAAAATTATATATATTCTTGATCAGGGTCATCACGTGAGTCGAGCTATTCACGTCCGTCCGTCCGCCTGTCCGTCTGTGTGTTGTCCGCTTACACAGGATAAGAAGAAGGAGTTGAGATAATTGAATGTAACTCGGTAGACATGGATCTAAGAATCTGCAATATTGAATATTTTTGGAATCCGCCCACGGACACGCCTACCTCTTTTACAACGCAAAAATTGCAAACTGCATAAATGAACTTATAATTAGCTTACAACAATAAAATTAGGTATGTATGTATTTTATATAAAAAAAAAATGTCTTCGAAAAATGGGTGTCATCCGCCCACGGACACGCCCACCTCCCGTACAACCCAAAAATTTAAAACTCAATAAATAAACTTGTGTTTAAACTACAGAGATAAAATTCGGTACGTATGTATTTTATATCAAAACAAAGATGTCTTCGAAAAATGGGTATCATCCTCGCACGGACACGCCCACCTACCATACTACCCAAAAATTGAAAACTCAATAAATAAGCTTATGTTTAATCTACAGACATAAATTTTGGTACGCATGTTTTTCATAACGACCAAAGATGATTTTGAAAAATGGACGTCATTTGCCTACGGACACGCCCACTTCCCATACAACCCAAAAATTTAAAACGCAATTAATAAGATAATGTTTAACGTATAGATATAAAATTTGTTACGTTTTTATTTTATAACAAAACAAAGATAGTTTTGAAAAATGGTTGTCATCCAACCACGGACACGCCCACCTCCCATACAACCCAAAAATTGTAAACTCAATAAATAAGCTTATGTTTAACCTACAGAGAAAAAAATTTGGTATGTATGTATTTTATACCAAAACTAAAATGCATTAAAAAATTGGGCGTAATCCGTCCATGAACATGCCCACCTCTCATGTAAACCACAATAGCGAAAATACTATAAGGGTATTAACATGTGAGCTACAGGAATAAAAATTGTTCATCAAAATTGAAATGCATAACAAAAAGTGGCGTTCATCCGCTCACGGACACGTCTATTATTGTATTTTGTTTTTAGGTTTAGGGTATTTCATAGTCGAGCTGGACCGACTTTAGACTTTTTCTACTTGTGTTTTCTTTTAAAACTGAAAAAATTAAATTGGTTTTTTTGACGCTAGAAAATACGTACAAAGCAAAATTACAAAAAAAAAAATCACCTATACGAAAAATTCAACAAAATAATATGAAAAATATTCAGAGAACGACCCGAAAAACTAAATTTCCTCACAAAAAAGTCGACAGACTTTTTTCACTTATTCACAGGAGATGAACTTTCCTTGTACAAAATGAGCAGAATTGTCAAGGCCAATTTCTTCCATTTTGTTCAAGGCCCATTTTAGTTCAATAAATCATGATTAGAAAGATGGGATGACACATTGTCCATGTAACTTATGTTCGTTCAGTCCGAGCAGTTAGTGCCTTTCCAAATAGACATAACGTTCATGACCTTATGTCCGAAAAAAACCAAAATTTGCCAAAAAATAAAATGCGAAATAATCAAATATTCCGGAAATTTATATATTGATCGATATGTAAAAATATTTAATTTCTTTCGTTTCAAAATTTACACAATTTTACTAAATATAAGCTTAATAAAACCAGGTTCATATCGATTTCTTTTAAATCGAAAATATTGCATCGAGTTTCATCGAAAAAAATATTGGACGCTTAGAAATGTCAAGAATTATTAATATTTCACACTAAAAACATTTTTTTTTCAGATTTCATTAAAACGAGTATTTCCATATTATTAATTGAAAAAAAATTTATATTATGATGCCTGTTATCGTTATTTTTTGCTTTCGAAAACAAACCATCTACTTCCAAAAAAAACAAAACTTATTTTAAATTGAAAATTAATTAGAGAAAAATAATATATTAATATTTTTTTTTTTAAATCGGATCATTTCAAAAACCATCTAAATTTTTTCAAAATTCACTTTTCAGGTAATTTTGGTGCATTAAATTCGGCTAAACTTGTTCGCTCGTTATCACTTTTGTACATTGCAAAACTAAAAAAGAAACAAACAATATTTTTCAATTTCAGTTAATGACAACAAAAACAGCAACAACAACAATAACAATAATTCAAAAACTCAGAACTAATAAGAAATTACAAATAGTCAAAGCAAAAGTTAAGAAAAAAATCTATTACTTTCTAGCTTTTTCTTAAACCATTCACTGTGTGTGTGTGTTCGAAGCAAATTTTTTAAGAACTTTAAAAAAAATAATTGCTAAACTAAACAGCAAAATTTTATATTCATGTTTGTATATGAACTAATTTTTTGATAAAAGTGAATTTTTATTTTTATAACAAAAACTTTTTCATAAATATAACTTATTGTGTTCAAATAAATGCGAGTGAAATTAAATCAAAACTTAACTACGAATAAAAATGTTTTCAATAATCAACAATATTTAAATGAAGGCAATCAAATTTTTGTAAAATGCAATTTTGTTAACCTAACTTTAAATAAATATGTTAAAATAAGTGTTTATTTCATAAAAATCGATATAAGTTGAAAAAAATCAAAATAAATCGATCACTGCCTGATTCTGCAAATAACTCGAAACTTCCATATATATATACTATTAATATATATATATATATATATGTTAATTCTACGAACTTTAACCTTAATAAATAATGTACGCGCTTAAAATTGTTAAAAAAATTAAATTAAAACAACTAAACACAACGTCAGCAACACAACTACTAAGCTAATTGTTAAATTAATTATAATATATGTTAAAATTAACTTAAGCGATATTAAAATAACAAAAATAAAATAATAAAATATAAAATAAAGCAGTTAATTTTTTATAACCAAACAACAGAAAACAACTAACAAAAAACAAAAAAAAATAAGTTGTTAAACTGTAAGAAATCGAGCAAAAAATTACTACTACGAATTGTTAACTAGCAAATTCTTAAAAGTGGATAACAAAAGTGATAGAATGTGGTCCAATGCTTTATGCACATTGGGCGTCACAAAACCTCTCTGCAATTGCCTCAGCATTAGGCAGGTGGCGGCAGCGGCGGCGGCTGCAGCAGCTCAGGGGGCGGCGATCACAACGGGCCCAACACCAACAGGGGTAAAGTTTTTTTGAACAAATTTCTTAAAAAAAAAATTAGCTTATTTTATTATAGAACAATTGATTTTTACTTAAGAGAAACAACCACACCGCGAAGTGTGCGAATATATATTTATTTTATGAGGCCTCGATAAAAAAATGTATAAGAAAAGAGCTTAAAAGCTATGACTTCTCTAAGTTATTTATTTAAAAATCAAGTATTAATAATATTGCATGACTTATTTGAAAAAAAAAACTCTCTTTACAACAAGCTGAAAGCTGAATCAAACAGAAATTATCTAAACTATATTTTTTGAATTTTCGAACAACCAATTTAATTAATAGCTTAGTACTCTGTTCAGTTTCGTGTGAAATTTTAGACAAATTTCCATAAAAAAAAAAATAACTGTGAAATATCCGTGAAAATTTGCACAACATGTTCGTCAAAGTTGTACTCGGTTCTGCTGTGAAAAATACTCGCAACATTTTTTCACCTCAATTTAATTGAACTGCCCATAGTACAATAAAGAAGGTAGCTGTACGGCTGAGAGCCGAGAGTCAGAATTGTCAAAAAACACCGAACGAAAAATAGTGACAAAACGAGACATCAAACAATTTGTATTCATTTTGACAATTCTGACTCGGAGAGAGATAGGATTGATAGCCCTGCAGCTACCTTGTTTATTGTACAATGGAACTGCCTATTTATTTTGAAGTAAAAATTGAGAGTTGTCGAACATTTTTGTTTTTATATGTTTATTTTTCTCTATTTTGAAAAGTAAAGCATGACTTTCTAAAATTTTTAAATTTCTTCGCTAAAAAATATTTGTCAGAATTTTCACGCAACAAAAAAATGAATGTTGCGAGCAAAATTTTACGCAAACGAACAGAGTACTAGGCGTATATCGATGGTTAAGCTCACTAAAGTGATAAGTGACCTTTTGACGAAAATAGGTTTACTGCATTTCCAAGCCATCAATATAATATCTACCTTCTGTAAATTTGTTGAAAATGTATAACCAATGAATGCTAGTTAATTAAGAGTTAAAATAAGTGTTTTCCACTGAGATGTTTTGAAAGTTAAAAACAAAATCGACGTTTCTGAATATTTAAAATTGTTCACTTATTATCACTTTAGTGCGCTTAACCATCGATATATGAAGTTTACTTTAAAGGAGTACATTTTCAAACAATTCTTGAATTGAGTTCAATGTTCTTTCGTGGGTTTAATGGAAGACGTATGAATCTGATATTCGTTACATGCCCAAGTAACAATTTTCCTCCTATAAAACACCTAAGAACATTCTCAACAACATATTAAAACACAACAGTTACGGATATAATCATTGTATAATAATCGTATAAGACAAAAAAGGCGCACTTTTTTTGTTTGTATTAAACCCTACATCAGGAAAAATTATATTCTGTTGAACATATTCTTATCATTACTTTGTATGACCTTTATATAATTTTTTCAGTCTTATATCAATGTTTGTTGCTATAGAGGGCATTAGAGAATATTTATATCATGAAAATATTGAAGTTTTATAGCCATGTCAAATGTGTCAAAATAGATGTTCGAAAAAAAAAATTTTATTCGAAAAAAAAAAATAGTTTTGAAGTGTTCTCTTCCAGTTTTTCTTTTCTTTGTTTTCATGTGACAAATTGCTTATTGAAATTGAGTTTTTTTTTTTCCTAACATTTTTTTTCGTTATAAAAATTTATTTATTGTGTTGGAAGCGGATTCGATCTTGGTACCTCCGTGTTGGTAGTCCGACACATTAACTTCTCGCCCATTTTTCCATATTCAATACTTTGAAAACATTTTCAATTAAAAACGACTGCGCTGCCTATTGGTAGGTTCAATATTTATATGTGACATTTATTCGAAATCTCAATAATGCCGTATTGAGGTGATGCTTCTTTTATTTTTTTTTATAAGAAAAGGGCGAAATTTTTCTTTAATTATTCATTATTGATTAAATATTTATTATATTATTATTTATTAACAGTTAATTTTTTATATTAAGTGAACTGTTATTTTTTCCATTTTTTTGTAAAATGTAGCAAAAAAAAAAAAAAACTTTTTAGCACGCAGAAAGTGAGTTAGGTCTCTAAAAAATGTTTTTTATTCTGCAAGACAATCGACATCAGCTCTTTGAGAGTGCATATTTATGGAAAAATGTAATTGATTAGATTTTTATGAAAATTTTATTTTGATAGATTACAAATTACGGTTATAATCCTGTCGACACACAGATTGAAAGGACTAAATCATGTCTGAAGCTGATTATTATCAAGAAATATATACATTTTAGTATCTGCCACGCCTCCTTTGAAACACGTCGTGACAAAGTTTAAGTAATCCTTACTCAGTACGCGTGGGATTATAAAAACATACAGAATTAAAAATTTCGAATGGTAAAAACTTCCTCTTTTCATTATTTGTGTTTACATTACTTTTGATTGACATAAATATTTCAACTACAATTGACGGTGAACTCGCTATTTTTATTAGAAATTATTTCGGTGTTTGAAGTTTGTCAAATGGTACGAGTGTTACTGTATCAAATTTGAAACTCGGATGTCCATGGTTCGAATTCGGCGGGCGTCAAGAGAAATTTGTTTTTTAACAAAATATAAATATAAATATAAATTTTTGCAGTTTAATTTGAGATTTATTTGCTAAAATTATGAAATAATGGTACATGCAATAACAATAGAGTTCAGCTACTACAGCTTTTTCGCACATTCTCAGCATTAATCTATTTGAAGCCAAAATTCAGATTTCATTGAAATATTTCAATGTAATGAATTCCAGTGGCTCCAAACAAATCAATGTGGGAAAAATTTACCCACCACAGAATGGATTGGGCTCAGGGACAACACAGGACATAACAACTAACCATGCATACACAAACACAGATCTAATTACACAATAGCTTTCAATCTACTTTTGAGTTGACCTTTTGACAAGCTAACATCAAAAAATGTACAGTTGTTTACAGAGGCACTCATGCGGTTCAAGGGAGCAGTAGCCATTTAATTTGTTCTACTAAATGGTAGATAAATTAAGTTGTTAGCATTTCTACTACTTCTACGGTTAGAGTTAAAGTTTACAAGAGAAAGTAATTCCGGACAATCGAATACACCGGTTATGAGTTGGTGTAAATAGACGATATCTGCAGACTTCCTCCGTTCACTTAAAGATTGCATTTTTAAAAGTTTTAAACGATCCTCGTAAGGAGGAAGGTTCAAAAAATCAATCCCACCTAAGCCCCTAAGAGCAAACCGAACAAAACGTTTTTGGATTCTCTCTATACGTTCAACATGCACACTATAACTTGGGGACCAAACTTGACTTGCGTACTCCAAGTGAGGGCGCACTATTGCATAATACAACGTAGAAGTTGTAATCATGCTATTGAATTCTTTGGCCCAACGTTTTATAAATCCAAGCATTGAAGATGCTTTTTTACAAATGTAATCAATATGATTGTTGAACGATAGCTTAGAATCCATGCATATACCAAGGTCTTTGACGGCCTCAACACGACTTAAAGCAGTATCTTTAATATTGTATTGTATCTTTAATATTGTTATCTTTTATATTGTAATATTAATATGGTTATATAAGTTAGAGTTTAGATTTTAGGTTAGATTTTATGTAATGTTCATAGTTATGACTCATAAAGGATTCATAATCAAGACAAAATTATGAGCATTTAATATGTTTTATTGTGAAAATTGTTTTTATAGACTCAGAATTTGGATTCTCAAAAGAGTCATATTTCTGATGATTCGATGAGCGCTCATGACTTCAAGGTCTTTCAGAATTGATAATTTTAAAATTGTGTGAGCTCTTACAATTCTCATAATTCAGACAAATATTTGAGATAATATTTTAGAGAATATTGAAGTGCGGTTCAGTATGCTTGAACCAGTTTTTCCAGTTTTTTTAGTTCGAAAATTAAAATTCAAGAAAGAAAAATTATCAATAGGTACACGAAAGTCTCAATTTACGCCAAACCTTCACTTCTGGACTCAATTCAATTTATTATACTTTCTCTCTCACTTAGCATAGCATTCCATTTTGCAACTAAAAATTTTTATTGAAATCCAGCAAAAAATCGTCAGATTAACAAACAAATTTATTTTATTGGCGTACCATTAAATTTGAAGAAAATTCATTGTTTGCTGAGGTCACACACACACAACAACAAGCATGTTCGTTACATATTTATGAAAAATTATTTATTCCTATTGGCAAATAAAAACAAAATAAAAGTTGATCAACTGATAATAAAAGCAAAAATAGGCAATTAACAGTTGAGTGACAACTAAGGAATGGCCAAACGAAATGGGAATGAGAAAATTTTGAAAGAAAAATGGGTGAAACACACACGCAGTTGCACGCAAAAAAATTACCAATACATGTGTTAACAACCAGTGTTGCTGGTGCTGAATTTGCTGCTGCTGCTGCATGCGAAAAACTGCGAATTAAACGAACGAACTCGGAATCCTTCGCTTACTAGGTCACTAGGACTCTCACTTAATGTCCTTGCTTTGCGTTTTCAATTTCGATGTCGTTGCAATCTATATACCAACACTTTATTATGTATAAATGTGCAAGTGTGTGTGTGTTTGTGTCTTTATGTATATATATATATATAAAAAAATATATTGTCGTATATAAATATGTATGTAATGTAAATATACATCAGATACATATAAATGTTGTTGCAGTTTCTCTGGAATGCTTATACCGTGCATCTGCTCAATGTGTTTGTTAGTATCTCAAAACATACATAGATACTCTATATAAACTATATTAAACATGCATGTATCTTACAGCTGCTGCATCCTATAGAGGTAAGGCTGGGGGAGAAAAATTGAATATACTTTATTTTAATGAAAATTAAAAATATTTTCTTTTTATGCATCTGTACAAACAGCTTATGCACTTTATAGCGTAGAAGAATGTTACCGTTAAAGCTACTTAATAACTTTTAAAATACTATCTTTTCTAGCAGCCAGAAGAGAGCCCATAAAATATAAAGATAGAAAAGAGAGAAAGAGAGAGAGAGAGCGCGCGCATACAAATTCGGTCATTGATAAGGTGTATCCTTCAGCGAAGCACTCACATAACAGTATATTGGGTTCTGCCTCTACGTTGCTGTGCAGCAGCATTGCAGCCACAATCTGCAGGCGCAGGATAATAAATAACCTCTTTATGTCTATTGTGAAGGCATGTCACGAACAGTTGCAGCAGCAACAACAACAACAGCTTTTGCTTCATCCCGTTATTAACTATTGACACGAGGTTGTAAACCTTATCGGGATTCACTGACATTGTTAATTTTCATAGCTATTGAAAAAAAAATGTACGGTTGTAAAACTCTGTTTATGCTGTTTCATTTCATTTTAATAATAGCTGCTTCTTAAGAATTAAAGATTACTTAAGAAAACTTAAAGATTAACTGATGTTTCAGACACACTAATTGTGGCGTACGAAGTGAGTTAACGATGTGGGGTACAATTTCTAACGTTCATAAGATATATGTATGTAGAACATGGTTTTACATAAAAAGTTTCCAGCAGTTGATACAGTACAAAATGTAAAATCTTTTTGAAATCTTCCTGTCAGCTGTTGATCTACTTCGTATTATGTTCTATGATCATTTGAATTGGATTCTTACTTCCTTAAATGTTTTTAACTTTTAATATTTGTGTGTTACTATTGCTGCTAGAATTACGAAAAGCATCGAAAAGCACAACCAGTCCTCTTAGCCCCGGCTTCATGAAAAACGAATACGGAACATGGACTACCAGTAGTGAAATATATCTTAATAGCTTAGTAGTAACTCACTTCACAATCTGTTAAAAGATAGGTAATGTTCCAACACAAGAAGAGCATCTACCTGCTGTTGACAACTCCTAAGATATTATTACAAAATCGAAGCTAAAATGAGCAATAGAGAGCTTCAAAGCGTTTAAGACACCAGGACTCGACGACCGCGGCATAGTCCCAATTGAAATTAGAAAAACTAACGACATTCTAAATCAATAATTGATGATGGCTACCAAAGCTGTCTAGACTTGAATGACATCCCAAAAAGCTGGCGATACTTGAAGATAGTGAAGCAGGAAAAAGCGTACATGTTAAGCCAAAAGACCTTCGACCAATCAGTTTCTCATCTTTTCTTCTTAAAACTCTCTCGAGATTAATAGATATCCACTTGAGACTAAAAATAGAAGCAAGCCCACTATCACCAACAAAACATGCTTACGCTAAAGGAAAATCCGTGGAAACAGCTCTCCACTCCCAAGTGTACACTATTAAAAAACCCTTCATCCAAAGGATTATTCAATGATAGCGTTCACCGATATAAAAGGTGCATTTAACAACGTCAAGGTATAACTATGACTTATACAGGAGCTTGCGTTGGATGCTGGGCTCATTGCACTTGTAAATGAAATACTAGTAGGCAGGATTATAAGCGTAAATATCGGAACAGCATCCACGTTAGCACCTGTACCAAGAGGAACTCCTCTAGGCGGAGTTTTTTCGCCTCTACTGTGGAACCTAGAGGTGAGTGAACTCCTGGTTAAACTAGAACGAGAGGGATGCAGGGTGATAGACTACGCTAATGACGTTTCTATTTTCACTGCAGGAAAATATACTAGACAACACAGTCTTCCAAAACTGGCTATACAATACCTAATTTCTCGGATGAAGTAAAATCAAAAGGCATCTCTCTCAAATCCTGGGCCTCATTTTAGCTAGGAAACTAATTTGGAAGCCCAACAGAGCTAAAAACGTCAATATGGCCATAGGTCAGGTTAAGTTAGAAGGGTCGTGAATCATTCAGGTGGGTCCCTCTCCTAAAAATATGCATAAAACAGGGATACAACTAACTAAACTGACCCACAAAAATATTTGTAACAAAATTTAAACGTCGTTTATTCGGCACTCAATTAACCGGCACCTCATTCTCCGGCGCATCCAAATCAATTAATATAAAATTTAGTCTGTATAATATTTCTTACGATGGAGTTTTGACCCAAAATAAATCCAAAACTACCCTTAGACAATCAATTCTGATTCTGTGAAATAAGGCCCCAGGAAATAATGCCCCAAACTTAAAATGAAATAAAGCCCCAAGTATTTCTTTATAAAACAACAAAGCATATATTTGGGATGTTATTTACTTTATTGGGGCATTATTCGTTTTTGAAAGTGGTGGTTTATTTTATTAAGAAATAAGGCCCCAAAATGTCAAAACAAAACAAAACCTTTGTATCATTTGGTGTCTTATTTCGTTTTTTAAATGACCCCTATACAATATTTAGATCCTTATTTAATTTTATTTGGGGCCTTATTTTCCTGGGGCCTTATTTCACAGAGACATCATTTAAAATTAGAATTAAATTGAAGCCGACGACAACCACAATCGATGTCGCGGAACAATGTTGTCGCAAAGTCTCCAAAATTTCATCCCATAAGAAATACATGTTAATTTAAAGTGATGTTTGGCGCTCGTCGCTCGTCGTGTGCAATGTTTTCAAGCTATGACGTAAACTATCAAAACGACGATACACGTATATTTTTGTTTTGTTTCTCTCTACCAGCACAATTGATTGAGAACTGAACAACATTTGTAATGTTGACTCCGAACTGCTAATGTACATATTCTCAAGAAACTTTAAATGGTATTTCTTACTCTCTGAGTTTTGTTTTTGTCTTGAGAAAGGTGAATGCAGATCTGAAAAAGTTATTTCTGTTAAAAACAATTTTCTGTAAGTTGTGAGAATTGAGCTCCGGCTACCTCAGTTCATTCGCACGCCATACATGCTACAGACTTAGCATACATGACCACGACCGCCATATCGATATATCATACTTTAATATTGGGCTGTAAATGGATCTTCGTTCGGCCAAAAATATAGCACAGTGCAATTTTATTTGCCTATGAGGTAGTACAGTCGAATGTACTTAATTGTGTACTCTAAGAATATTTATTTTATATTTGGAACATTTCACGGTGACGGGTGTTACATTTACATAGTTTTAAGTATCAATATATTACCATTCATAAAATTATGTTAAGTTTTTGCAGTCACCATAAATGACTTCGATGGTTATCTATACATACTTGGGAGAAAACTTTAAAAACCATGGTCAATGTTTGTATAATTTGTATTAAAGTACTTGTGACGGGTGTTACTAGTACTCATTGAAAATCTTACATCACTCTGAATGTTTGCAACTCAAAACGCTGATATACGCATAGTTTTTTTGATATAACTTATACTTAAACTTATACAAGTTGATATAACTATTACTTAAAACAAAAAAATTCTAGTGTTGTACAATAACTTTTGGAAAGGTTTGCATTAAGTAAGTGTTTTTCGGTCATACTTAGAAAACGTTGACAGTGATAATAATTTTGCAACTATTCAAAAATTTGATATTCTCTTATAAATATAAATGAATTTTGTTAACATTTACTTACGAATCTTATGAGACGTTTGCGATGGCGCACGGTTCAATTCCTAATGATGGCAGATACAAATTTTTGATTGTTTGCAATTATTCATATAAATATTTGCTCAGATAAATTTTTAATAACTGAAAATAAAAGTAGGATTGAACCTGAGGATTGAACCTGGGGTTTCGAATCAAATTAACCAAGAAATAAGGAATAGCAAACCAAGTAATAAAAATTTTTTGAGAGCGCTAATCGTTGACTTGAATTTAGACCTGAAAAAAGCACTTGGAAAAAGCTTATTGAAAAACCCAACATATTCTTATCCAAAGCAATCCTTATATCTTCACGAATGTTGATATGTTTCGCTCGAAAACAGAATTGTATTTAGTTTTGAAAGTTTACGTCTGAGTTTTAACTCTTCAGTGCATGGGTTTTTTTTTTCATTTGTGAACAAGGGACAAAAAAGATCCATCACACAGGGTTGAAGAGGATTCAAATGTCTCACAAAAATATTTGTCATAGAATTTTACTATGACTATTAGCTGAATTACAATGCAGCAGTGGCAGGGGCAGCAGCAGTGTCAGTGACAGCAGCAGTGATCAGTTGTTTCGTATTTTACTGCCTGCAAATTACAATCTAGCAGTGGCAGCGTCAGCATCAAAAGCAGTGAATGTAGAATTTTCTTTAGTAGTTTAATTATTTGCATGTTGCTTCCCTGAATATTTTCGGTTGTTTGTTTGGTAGCACTGCGGCAGTGGCAGTGAATTCAGAAATAGGGCTAACCTCGGCAGTACTGCTTACTGCCGCTGCTGTTATGTAAGTTTCACCATTGAACAACATTATTCCTAAAATAACATCTGATCACTGCCACTGCCACTGACGCTGCCACTGCCGCATTGTAATTCAGCTATATAGCTCGTTTCAAAAGAGAAGAACATTTTTTAGTTTAATTTTTCGATGCGCAGTGAGAAATTATTTCTAAAGCAAGACATTTTTTTCAGCGTAATTTATTGCTCTATTTGTACTGTTTGCTAAACTTTATGTTTTTCTGTGAGTGTTTTTTACTCTTTTTTGACACATTACTTTAAAAACCACCGATAAATTTTATTGTCTTATTAATAAATCTATTTTGGGTCGCATGATATCACAGCCGTAGCCTTGAATCCTTTTTCGAACTAAATATTTAAAAATAAATTATTTTCTTAAGAAAAAAATTGTGAAGTGAAATTCCGGCTGACAAGTTATTTTCTGACACAAATTTTGTTTTCAATTTTGATTGGTTGATTTTGAAAAAAAAAAAGATTCAGTACTTCCGCAGCGCAGTTGCGATTAACAACAAAATTCAGGAAAATACACATAACTAATGTTTAACCCAAAACATACCGTGAAAAGATCTGCAAAATGTAAATTGAACTGAATTTTGCGAGAGAAGATGACGAGCCAGCGAGAAGTGAAACAGCTTAGTTGCTCATTTCGTACTAAATATCCAAGCTGGATTCCCTATTCAAAGCTGGTTCGTCATCTCATCTCTCGAATTACTGTCTCTCGAATTTACAGTTTGAAGGTCTTCTTACTCTATTTATTGAACAAAATCAGTACTCTTATTTTTGCCTTATAATGATTGCTCTCTTTTTAGCATTTGTGTAATTCTCAAATAATAAAAACATATATTTAACGTTAAACATTTTCTCTTTTCTTTTTTATTATTGCAGGAGTCTCGTAAGAGACCCCTTAAAATCTGGGACAGTTGGCGAAATGTGCGCAAAGGAGTTGTTGTTGGTTCGTTTGAAGAATTAGTAGTACGAGGTAAGCACTAATGCAATTCACATCTATGAACAGTTCGATATCTATATCTATTTTTATATATATATTTCAAAAACTTGTAGGCAAGGAAAAATTGGGGGTTCCAGTGTTAGATCCTGTACGCATTGTTCTTGAGTCTGATGGTAGCGAAATCGAAGATGGTGAATATTTCCGTACATTATCAAATAATACGATTCTACTGCTGTTGAGGCCAGGCGAACGTTGGTATCCGTGTGGCGTCGATGTTATAAAGGCTGGTAAGCGTGTTGCGATGCACTTAATTTTTTTCGACATAATAAAGTAAGCACTACATTTTAATTTCTCAGCGATAACTGCTATACCAAAGATCGTCTGTGAGACGATTAATTCGCTAGATCTACGCGATGAGACGCCATCTTGGAAGATTATGGATAACAAGGGTCGAGTCACGGTGGTCCTGCATTGGGACCATCGGCAAACGGGTGCATCAGGAAGTGGTGGCGGAGGAGGTGTTGACAGAGGAGGTGGTGGTGGTGGCGGTGCCATCGGCGGCAGTGAAAGGCACGGTCCCAGCGGCAGCAACAGTGGACTCATGTCTACGGGCAAATATTCACCGTCGAAAAAGGGTCAAAGTCAAGGACTTTCGGCGCAAAGTTCGCTCGACAACAAATCCGTATCATCGCAATCATCACTACAACGTTATCCAAACCCACAAATAACCGTAATCGGTGACGGTATTACGCCGAGCGTATATCATGTGGGCGGCGGAATGCCGCCACCAGGTGTGCCAGGCAGCAGGCGTCTCTCCAAGCAAGGCGGTTCCTTTGACAGCGCCGTGGGTGCAGTGCATGTGCACACGCCCGAATGTGCGCACCATGCACACACGCCCAGTCGTGCCGGCAGTCCCAGCACGATCGAGTGCGATTTCCATTGTTGTTCACTGCACGAGGAGGGCCGCAAGATAGCTGTGCACAAAAGTGTAGCCACCTCACCCATACAGGATGTGTCAACAAGTCCGCAACCTCACCAGCAGCCATCATCATCCGCGTCATCCTCCTCGCTGCCCATGCCACTCATGCAGATGGGTGGTGATCTCATGCCCTCGGGCAGCCAGCAACGTCGTTCTTCGGCTGCCAAGGGACACGTGCGCTTCCTCGACATTGCACCCGAACGCGACAGTTCGGAGAGTGAGACCGAAAATACGGTAATGGAGGACGAAAAAACAACCACGGAAAAATTCCTGCTACTCATCGATCAGCTGTCTGTGGACCAGAAGCGACATCTGAGCATCAAAGATATCGGCATCATACTAGAACGCCTCAACTCGAAGATACTCGATGTGGAGCGGCTGGAGAGAGAGTCTGAATCGGATGACTGCTACAACTGGACGATAAAGGCCACCATACGCGGTGATACGCTGCGTGAGCTGGGCGTCATCTACAATGGCAACTATTATGCCATCTCCGAGCATCCGGGCTACAAGGAGGAAGTCGAAGATAACGGTGAAGACTGCGAAGAGGAGGAAGAGGATAGAATATAAAATTGCAATTACTTAATGGAAACACAAAACAAAAACAAAAAACACTTACGAGTATTCACAAAAAAATAAAAACCATAAAAACAAAAAAATCCAAAAACTAAAAACCCAAAAAAACTGTAACACTAACAAACAAAAGAAAAAAAACCTACCATAGCGCAAATTTCAGTTAAACCAAAATAGAAAAAAAAAATCGAACAGATAAAATTAAAAAAAATAGTAGTAATAACTTAGAACATTAAGTAATGCAGTAATGTGCACAGACACAGACAAACAAACCTACATACAATAATCTAACGGTAGCATAACGTTAACACAGAACTGCTAAATAAAGTTTTAATGCCCGAGCAACAAAAAACAGAAAAAAGTAGTAAATAAAAAAATCTTATTCTTATGTTAGATACTATTTTTTTCTTGATGCCTTTTTGTTGAGTACGAAAAAAAATGTATCAGTTTTTTTACACTCACCACCACTCAGTTACTTGCAATCAATTGTGATTTAATTTAATTTTAGATTATGTATGTGTTAGTTAATTTGTATTTGTAATGAAGACCTTTTTACTCAACAAAAAACCTAGTCGTTAAGATTAACTCAAATGCTCACTACATAAACACTAAAACAAAAAACAAAAACCAAAAGAAAAAACTAAATAACGAATAGAAAAAAAAAACCATTCAAACACACACACACACACATACTAAAAATTTGTTAAATTATTTCAACTAACTACTAAAACTAGTTATATTGTAAGTAGTTAAATATAGCATTCAACATTTTGTCATATAGTTACAAATGTCGGCAAATGCGGGTCAGCAATGCATGTTGGAAAGAGCGGCGAAAGTGAATAGTTGGTGTTGGGGTTCGAGACCAAAGATGAAATAGCGTTCGAGTTGTTGGATTTCGGATGAAAGTTGTTGGATTTTAGTTACAAATTAAATAGAAAAGGTTTGGTTTTTCAGACAACACTGACGAACTCATAGGCGTCATTGACGTTTTTAGCTAGTGAGTGGGGTTTTCTTTCGTAACAGTTTCGAAAGTCAAGTTTCTCAGACAAAGGAGTGAAACATGATTGCTGATTCCATGATTGTGTGGAATTAATCTATTTATGAGAAAAATATATTTCAAGATAAAGCCTTTAAGAAAAATTGGAAGAATACCCACAAAAATACGAATTCTTTGTCCTACTCGCTAGTGGAGGCCTGTACGTGGTTTAAAACTTGGTCAGAACATTGTCAAACAATCGAAATGGTCAAATTTAGACCGGTTGAAGTTCGAGGCCTAATGTAGAAGGTACGGAAAATGCGAAATAGTTTATTCATTGCTTTCTTAGGTCTTCAAGCCTGTATTGTATTGTTTGTAGTACCGAGCTTGGGGAAAGATGTTTTTGTTTATACGAACAGCAATGCTGAGTTCATATGAAGTCGACTAATTGAAACAAAGAATTTTGTGCTTAACATCACTACTTCTTAATAGCCTACTAGGTCTAGGAACCCTAGGTCTAGGAACAGGAACGCTACGTTTCTATGAAGTCGATCTCGATTCACTTCGTAGAAAATTATCTGAATTTCGTTAGGAGTTCTTCATCCCAACCGTAAACGTTCGTTCTAACTGTAACAGCAACTGTTGCTCTTCATGTCTGTGTTTATTATAGTCTCGATATACCAGTTTGCACGACTGAGCCTTCGATAAGCTGACAGTTTTTTGAAATGTCCGAGTAGTTCAAGATAGATGTTATTAAGTTTTAGATACCAACGTCTTCACTATGTTTTAAACACTTTAATAAAAACATTTCTTCTGTCTCAGGGATAGCCTTCTCATTTGAGCTAGATTTACTCTGTTATTCAGCGCACTTTAAGCAGGCCAACTACTACGATTAAAACTTTTTTAATTTATCGTTATCGTATTGTCGTTAATTTTTTTGGGATTTCCGCTACAGGGACAGTTTTTCAATGCGAGCTAAACTCTGTTTCTGGTTAAACAAAGTTTTAACCACACAGCAAGTTTTTCAGTGAATATTGACTAAAGTTTCAGTTATGCAAAAAATATTCAAAATCGTCTGCAAACAGCGTTTTAGGACATATTGGCTCGTACATTAAAAATAAGTCTTCAACGTGAGTAAAATCATTACTCAAAAGCTTAAATCATGTTCAATATTTTTCCTCACTCAACGGCCGATCTGTCTTCTTGCACTCAATAACACTTTTATATTTGTTTGTTGATGCAACCAAAACTCAATTTATTTGGTGGAAAAATTTTTGTTTCTCATTTTATTATAAATTTTAATTGAGATAAAACTAACTATAGAGCTGATAAGTTCAGCATCAGCAGTTAAAATAATTGACAAGAATCGATTATTTTTTGACGTTTGATGGTGCTGCCGTATCAATAGCCGCATCAATAGCACTGCAAAACTGATTATGTAGTTAAGCGCTGATTAATTTTAATCTGCGATTAACTCAATTATTGTTAAAAGCCGCTTTACATTGTCCTACTGTGTGTTACGACATGTCAAAATTTTTAAAGTGTGATAGAATGTGTGATGTTGTAAACAATGAAAAAGAAAGTGTGTTAGATCTGTTTTGATTTTTTTGAAATGTCGTACTACATTTTGTTCATCACACATTCTATCTGACCACAGTTGCATTTAAATAACTATATATTTTAACTTGTTTTTTTTTCTTTTTTGTGCATAAAAAATAGTTATTATGCTTATTATATCAGGTAGATTGCGAATCATTTGGATAGTCGCCAAAGTTGAATTGACTTAGCTTTTTGCTTTTAAAATCAAACAATTTTAAAAAATGTGATGCGATTCTGTGTGAGAGTCTAAACATGAAATATGAGTTTCTTTATACAAAAATTAAAAATGACAGTGTGATGAAATTCGGTTATAATTTCTATCTCACATGTCGTAACACAAGTAGGACAATGTAAAGCGGCTTTTACTAGGGTTTAAGCAATCACTGGCAAATTGGCTATATTCAGCGTACTCAACTGTCAAGCTAACGATACAAGTGTTCGATGAGTTTTGCTGAATGGGTTGCTTTGTGAAGCGGCATAAAAAGGGCCAACCAAAAAAAGACGAAACGAGACGTAACGAGTAAGTTCAAGCAAAGGGAAAGCAATAGGGGTATGCACACCGAACTCGTTAGTTTGTTAGTTGTTACTTGTTATTTTTTTACATGCACTTTGTTTTTGTTAAATTATCGAACTATCGAACTACCGAGTAACAAAGTAACAACTGAACAACCCTGATAAAGTTTTCGTTAGTTCGGCAAAGCAAAATCAGCTGTTATTTAATAAGAACTACCAGGCTAACGAGATAAAACATAAGGGTGTGTTCACAGTCAACAAATTTAACGAAGTAACAACTAACCAAATAACAAACTAACGAGTTCAGTGTGAATACCCCTAATGTTAAAGCCCAAAATGCACAAACGTAACTGAACGAAATTGAACGAAACATTGCGACGAGACGATTTGTTCCGTAAGAACCGAACTCTTAACGTCTGCACTCGTCAGCAGCAACTATGCAGAGTATTTTTACATCAATTGTTGTTGCATTTCTTTCAATTATTGCAAGGAAACATATTTTAATGATTTAATTGGCATTGTTAGACATGAACAAGGCATTTATATGCATTAAATTCTGTTAACAGCTGATCAGCTTAGACGAGTTCATGAACGTTTCAATTTGGGTTAAATGTCAAAACAGCCATAACGAGAGTAGACGTTCGTCGAGTTGCAATCGTTTCGTTTCGTCTATTTTGGTTAAGGCTAAAGTTGTCAAGTAAACGAAAAATTAAATTAAATTAAAATAACCATGTTCAAAATTTTTATACAACTGTTGGCAACTTGAAAGATGCTAAATGTAGGCAATGAGAAGATTAATAACAAAGCCAAACAAAACAACTTAATGTCAAAATTAATCTCTTTAAAGCAAATGTTAACAGTTAAGATTGTGGAAGGAGATTAGCTTAATCTCGTTGCTCTTAATTTCCTTATGTAAACATAGTATAAGACAGATAATTTAAGTGGTGATGTCTATAACGAGTCAAATACAACGGTACACACAAGCTTGTAGTTGAAATTTTCTTGCCCATCAAATAGTGAATGCACAGACTTTTGCACAGAGTGTATTCGAACTATGCCGGATATTAATATAAGTCATACACGTTAAATAAAAGACTCAAAGAAATTTACTTTAAATTTAAAGAAATTTAATACTTCTCAATAAGAGGATTTGAGTTAACAATAGTAATGAGAATTTTATCGTATCAGCAAAATAAAAAAACGAGCAAATGGCTCGAGTCTCGACTTTGCTCTTAATGGTACGTAGCATATGTAGCTTTAACAAGATTAACGAGGATCCAAAAGATACACTTATAAAAGCATTGGTTTTATTGGATTTATTTTTGAGAATAAGGACAGTTTTTGGCAAAAAGAAACTCTTAAATAAAAGTTTACCTTAGTGGGAGTAGTACACATATATTTCTCAAAATTTTAGAGCTGACTGTTACACGCAAAGAAATTTTTCGTTTATCGTAACTGAAAAATTCACCAACTATACTTCGTTTGCGAACTGTATTTGCTGCAAACGAGTATTCAGTTGTCATCAACTTAAAAATATTTTTGCTTGAAACGAAAAAACATCGAACTTAATGAAATTTTATCATTGTTTTGTAAGTTCAAGTTTAGCCGAGCGTGCTGGCGTTCGAGTCTAGAAACTTGAGTGACCTGGGTTCAAGTCCCAACAGCAACACCAAATTTTTTTTTTTTTTTTAATTAATGTTTTTTATTATTATTTTTATTATTCTTATTTTAACGGTTCCTTTTGACCAAGCAGTTAATGAAACAGAATTACAATTTCAATAATTAAATTAAAATTTTTGATACTTACACAGCCAAGAATCGAACCCACGTCTCCCGCGTGCCAGTCTAGCATGCTTTCATTGAGCTATTGTGAGATATTGTCTAGAATGAATTTTTTATTTACTTAAGCTGTAACACATTCTTGTTTCTTCGTTTATGGCAAATATTTTACATTTGTCATCAACGGAAGCGAGCTGTGTAGCAGTTCTGTGACTGCGCTTGTGATTCACAGTTGTGTGTCTGTTTGTTCACACTCTTAAAATACTTCCTTTTCGTTGATGGCAAATATTAAACGCTTTTCATCACCGAAATCAAGCAATTTTTTTTTGTCAGTTGAGAACTACTCGCTTATAACAAATTAATTTCTTTTCCTGCAAACGAAGTTTTCAGTTGGAATAAATAAATTTTTCGGTTGCTGCAATTTAAAAATCACTGCCGTTTATGACAAACAAAATTAATTTCTTGCAACTAAATAACGTGTTTCCCGCAACTAACCATTATTATGCCAACTGTTCAAACGTTTACAAACAATGATTTGAAGCATGACAAACGAAGTTCGTTTGCAGCAAACTGGCGATAAACGTTTTTTTTCTCTGCGTGTAGACATACAATTATGTTAACTTTATATCCAACAACTTTCATAAAGAATTGGAGAAAGTTCACCAAAAAACTGCTACAAAGTACTCAAATTATTAGTAACCCATTCATTTATCGTTACTCTGAACTCGAGCAGCACTCAAGTGTGTCATGCACGTCATTCATTAATCGTTACGCTGAACTCGAGCAACACTCATGCATGTCATAGAAAACATTGGAAAAAACTGCTTGGCGTAGTATTTGAAATTAAATTTTTAAAAACAAAAATAATATTGAATGAAAAGTGTCGCATATAAGTTTTCTTTGTTTTTTTAAAGGGTTTTTAAAATTGAAACATTTCGAAAATAAAGAAATACAGCAAAAAATGTCAAAAATAAAACATTTGAAATTTTGTCTCAAAGTTAAACCATAATAAATGCAGTTATGGATGCATTCTAGTATTAAAAAAACAACAACAACAATAAGTTTAACGAATTTGAACCAAGTTTAAAGAAAAACAACCATAACCACAACAACAAGAATTATTAATAATAATAATAAATTAAAATAATAAACATAAAAACATTCATACATTTATCACAAGATCAAAATTGAGACTCGATATAAACAATATTGAGTAGTTTAAATGAAAAATTAAACCTATTTAAAACATAAAACAAAAACACTCACCCACACTTAAATAAAAACTGCCATTAAAAATTTAAAAAAATCCACTTAATGTTTGGACAAAATCAAGCAAAAGAAACACGCATAAATTATGACAACATATTTGAAAGTCTAAATAAAAGAACAAAAACAACAAAAACAACAACAACTAAGTAAGCATCAATATAAAAAGCGATTAACAAATAATAGTTATTAAAATACACTTTAATAAAAAAACCAACAAAATGTTCTAAGTAATCGTACACGTACTCGTATGTTGCCTTCTAAATGGTCACACCTATCAATGTATGTTTTGTTATTTTAAGTACCCAAGCGGTACCAATACCACTCACTGCCAGTGTTTTTTGAGGTTAACATGATTATAATAAAAATATTAACAAGAAAAAAGAAAAAAAATTAAAAATCGAATATATACATGTTTATTTCTTAAGCTTCGTTCATGTGCTTAAACATGACGCATTTAAGGCACATCACACATTTCCGCACGTTCACAGCTGTTGTAATGCATGTATCGAAATAACGGTAAGAAATTAATGACGGATATGCGTTTGAGTCAATTCTCTATGTGCGCTTGAAACACATTTGTCGCTTGATAGTTTGAACAAATTGAGCACAACAAGGAACGAGCGCCAAATGTCACTTTAAATTTACAACGGCAAGTTGTAGATAATTATTAAACTACTTGATTGTAATAAACACGATAGCAGCGAGTTTTACCAGCAAGTGTTTTTGTCATTTTATAATGAAAATATATACTTTGATGTTATCAATATAATATAAATAGACAAATGAACAAAAAACAAGCTCTTGAGCAGCCATAAAGAAACAAAAACAATGACAAATGTAAACAATGGAATGAACTCTCCTTGTCGCATGTGTTCAGGCTATGAATCTTATTACAGCAGCGACTGTCAGCTTCAGATACAGCCTGAGTGTAGAGTGAAGCGGTCTGATGACAACTTTAGTCGAAATCTGTGATGGGTCTTTACATTAGCGAACAAAATTTCAGTTTTTCAAAAATGACATTTTCATGCACGCTTTGAGGATAATTTTAAGATATAAAATTCATTGTTATCAAATCTTAAAGCATCGATAAAATTGTAAATGCTTCATTATTTCTCTTAAGAATATAGAATCTGAGAAATTCAAATCCACACAATGTTAAAAGTATTTTTTGGCTCGTCCCAAATATAGAATGATCTCCGAAATAACTTGTATATGAAATGCGGAAACATGTGTTTTGAGCACTTTTTATTTTTGTCAAATGCAATTCTGTTACTGAGAGAAAATAAGCGTTAGTATGAAGCTAGTTTCGCCCGATATGTTTGAGTAGAAATTTTTGACTTGTGTACATATGCAAGCCAGTTAAAGTTATCGAAGTTATTTCCTCAAAGCGTTGCCATACTTTTGCTATTGCTAGTAACAATAATTGATATAAAAACAATTAACATCATACATTTTCCGTTTAGCCAAAAAACCAAATTTTTTGTTATGTAATATCAGTGAAATTTCAAATATTTTGCCGTTGAAAAATATTTTTCCGAGGTTTTCAAATGCTAACTTAATAAAACATAAAACCAACAAAATTATAAAACAACTAAAGTCTTAACACAAAAACAACACGAACTCAACAAACATTCATTCAACAAAATAAGTAAACCATATTTGTAGACATTTAAAATAAGAAAGAAACCCTTATAAAAAAAACACGAATAATAGAACAGCAAGAAACCACTAAAATTCCTAAATTGGTAAAAGAAAAAATTTAGCAAATAAAATGTTTGTATGAATAAAATTAATTTTAGAAATTTACTAAAATATTAGACTAAAACGAAAAAAAAAAAACTAAAATAATAATTGGAAATTTTGAAAAGTAAAAAAAAACATAAAGTAAAATACTAATTTTGAAAAAAAAAAACAACAACAACAACACAAAAATTCAAAACACTAAAATACTAATAATGAAAAGAGACATATATGAAATATTAGAAAGAGTTAGCGTAACAATATGGAACAAATTATTACATGTGAATTAATAAAAGAAAAAAACAAAGGAAAACAAAAGAATGAATAATATGTACTACAATAAACGATAAATACAAACATGTTAAACATGTAATAGTTTTGTCCAAAGAGCACAAAGTTTAATATTAAACAAGTAATTCATAAAAAAAAAAAAAAAAAATAAAACAAAATTTAAACTTAAGTAATTAGAAATGTTTTAAAAATTACAAGAAAAGATTATGAAAAACCCAAAAAAAGAAATAAAATAAAAAATATAGGCATTGACTACATAAAATAATAAAATTAATACATTTACATAAAGAGAGAGACCGAAAAAGAGCAGTAAAATCTGTTAATTATACTCATTTGTTATATTATTTTTAAAATTGTAATGTATTTATTAAAAGTTTTGTATGTTTTTTGTGTCAAAAAATTGTATGCCATTTTCAAAATTTAAGTTTTAATGAAGAATGTTCAGAAATAAAATCTATTGGTTGCGAGATAGCGACAGCTTTTGAAGAGAATAAAAACCAAATTGAACCTTATATTTATCTTCAAAAATATTTTTTCCAAATTTTTTGCGAGTACGAAATATATATATGAAATTGTTTTCCCAATTAGGAAAAAATATCGATATCTCTGAGTATAAAAATATGAATAATATAGAGTTGAAATTTCACGTCAAATATCGATATAAGAATTGTCGAAGGTTTTGATTCTTTTTTGTTAATTTTATCAGTTAATGTTTTATGTTTATTAATTTGTGGTAATAAATAATTTGGATTTGACTGCTTTGCATCTTCCGTGGATTAGTATTTGTATTTCGTTTTTAAGGATTATTCGATAGATGTGATGATATGGAGGCATTTTTGTATTAAAAATTATTTCAAAGAATTTTTTTCTAGTTACTCTTTTTGCTGATCCCCCCTAGATGTTTTTTACAAAATTTGTCCGTCACATTAAGCTTTTGAAATATAATCACTTTCGAAATGCAAAAAATATATGAAAACCTTGTTTTTATCATTATTAATTTTGGATATTTCAACTTTCTGAAGAGTGATGAGGCAATTTTAAGATACTAGCCTGGCTATAAGCTTAAAAAACCTTATAATATATCAACTCTTGTCTCCCAGCTTAAAAAACCTCAACCTGTACAATTAATGATGTATAAATAATAGTTAAAGGAAGTAACGCTCACAGATCTGCTGTTGAGATTACATGTGCTCTATATGACGGTGCAGTGCGAAGGATATAGAAATATTAAGGTGAAATCTAAGAATTCCCGAGCAATACAAAAATTAAGCAAGAGGCACACGCTCTAGCTCACATAAAAAATTTCATCAAAATCAGTTCTTGAAATTGTTTCAGAATCGCCAGCGAATCGCTTGGTAGATAAGACAATCGTCTTAAGATCTTTTGAGGGTCATCCGTGTATAAATTGAGACCATAAAAGCGCCGAAGTGCGCTTTCGCTGAAAAAAGTTGCGACTGAGTCGCTAAGAGGAGTCGAAAAGAGTGGCAAACGAATCGCTTTAAGAGGTCCTCAGCGATTTTTTGCGAAGCATCGTTGTTAAACATTACACGCTTTTTTAAAGTTTGATCTAGCGGGCTCGACAGATGTTGCCTTGTGTCGATTAAATGCATTTTTTTACTTGTTCAACTTTTTTATTTATTTTGACGCTTTTTCAGAGCTTCAAAACTTCTCTGACATATCAACAACAAAGATATTGCAAAATTTTGAATTTCAATTGATAAGAAATAAAGAAATAATTTAAGAAAGGTATAGGACAGACAACGTATTTAAAGTAAGAAACGATAAACATCACCAGTTTCATTCGAAAAAGCACTTTTTCCTAAAATTTTACTTTAAAGCTGTCCAAATCCGCTATTTAATTTTGATGAATATATTAGTTGCAACATCAGATCAATTTATAAGCAATTAAGAATTGTTCACATTAATATTTGAAGCAAACAAATGTAGTAAACACAATTAAAAAACACAGGAAAAGTGCTGTTAAGTTAAATTTTACGAGAAGTAAGCATTACAAATGCTAAATTTTTCGATTTTTTGAACCAATTGAAATAAGAAACATAAAATATTGGGTTTGAAATGCCTCCGGGGTACCCAGGTGCTTTTACTGAAGACCCGGGGCCCTGGGTACCCAGGTGCTTTTTAATAAAATTTGACAAGTTAACAATTGTCACCGACAATTACCTGTCGTCAAAATTTGTAAATTGTCAATTATCTGTTTCATTAAACGGTTGACAAGTTTGTAAAATTGTCGAAAAACATGAAAAATTGTCAATATTTGGTTTCATAAAAAATATTTCATGACCATTGATGTCCACTACAATTGTCAGAGGTTTTTGACAAATATGTCACGACAATTACTTAATGAAACGAAAAAATATGCAACATTTACAATTTTGTCAAGAATTCATTGTAATTGCTGACAGGAAAAGAGGAATGTATCAGACAAAACAACAAAGATAAGCAATGGGAAGCTCAAGTGAAAGTGAGATTTCGGCACATATATTATAATTAATTTATGACGTCATAGGATGTTTAAGGATCGCATAAATAAGGATTTCAATTCCTTATGTGGTATGATATGAATAAATGCCCATGGAAGTTAGTGATTTGCAAGACGATTCAAACAGAATTTTGCTCAAAACCCAGGCTTGCACTATCATCGAAATATTTGTAACTAAATTATGACAATTATGTCGGTTTCACTACGACAATTTTATTATTGTAAAAAGTTGACAAATATGTCATATGTCAAAGTTTTATAAAACAAACAATTGTTAGATAATTGCGACAAATTTGTAGAATTGTCACCGGTCAATTTTTATGAAATAAGGACCAGTGTACTGAAAAAAGTACATTTGTATTAAATATGCCGTCACTGTATCATTTACAAAAATCCAGCATTCTGGTTGCAGTGTGTGGCAACGTTGTATAATGTTATCGGTTCTCGCTGCGCTTATTTATCATCGCAAGCCCAAATTTAATTAGAATTATTAATTTGAAATTAATATTTTCTGAATATTTTCTGAATATTTTTCTGATTATGAAGCCATTTTATTTACATGCATTTTATGATTTGTTACTAAAATTTATTGTTGATTTGTTGTGTTTGCAGAGATATAACTTTTGCGGAAAATTTGAAAATTCAAAGGATTAACTGAAAAGCTCGATTAGCGTAAAATTTGGTTGCTGCAACTGTCGAATGATGGTGTGGTAAAATTTAAGAAAAGTCTTCTTCCAAATTACCTTTCCAATCTTGATATGGTTGCAGTGTGTGTGGACCGTATAAGACACACCCCAACGGCTAAATTGCTGATAACATCGTGTAACTTGCAAATTTGATTGTTTAGCCACACATTTCCAAACAGCACAAATATTTTTTACAAGATGTTTTTCTTCAAGTTTCTTCATTATTTTCCAATTGTTTTCACAGTAGGACCACGACGAATGTCACACAGGATGTTTATGGCGCGAAAAGTGAATTTTTTTAAACTTGCTTAGCCGTTGGTAGGTTTTGACCTCGTCTAACTGTCACCCGTCTTAATTCGGTTCAACCACTCACCATTTTAATGTTGCATATACATTAATAGAGGACGTACTAGATTCAGTGAAACTTTGGTACCTATGGTTGAGACCTTTAATATTTCTATCAGTTAAAAATTAAAATTTTTACTTTTCTTTGGTTATTTTTTTTAAATGAAATTTGTTTTATAATTTTTAACTTCATATAAAGAGTTATGGAACACACCAGTCTATAAAATGCAATTTAATTTAAAAACATGTAAAATTTTGTTCAAAATACATATGATTTTAACAGAGAATTGCAAGTTAAGAATAAAAAAAAATTGAATTTTTAATAAAGTAGAGAGTTCTAGAAATTATAAAAGAAAAAATAGAAATTATTGAAGCAGCTACAGTGCGCGCATGCCAATACCAAATGTAGAACATTTTAACAAACATTGAGCAATAAGAAATCAGTATTAAAAAAAAAACCCAAACTGAGCTTCATTCATGTTTGACTTCTATTGGGTAGGTTGACAATTTCTAGCGCGCACTGTAAATGCAAAAGAAGTACGAGCAACAAATACAACAATGTATTTGAAAAAAGATGACGCATTAAACAAAATTAATAATTAATAATAATAGCCTAACATTTAAATTCACAGACACACACTAACAACTCACACTCACATCACAATTTACTTAGATGTTAAGTAATAATAAACTATTCAAAGAAATCTTCCCAGACATTTTTTTATTTCATGTGGTGTAAATGCAATCAGTTAATGTTTAATAAAAATGAATAGAAGAAAAATAACAAAAAAAAAAAAGTATTAAAATAACTAAACAAAAAGCAGTTAATAGAGACGTAAAATGCAATGAAATATAAGTAGAAGAATAAAATTAAACAACATTTTCTATTATTATAAAAGTTAAAAAATAATAAAAATAACAACAGACATACACATACAAATAAAACCGGAAAATATATATAGAAACTATTGAATTGTATAATTAAATCATTTGTTTAAGAAAAAACCAAACAAAAAAAAAAAATTAATAAATAAAATAGTTTAATATTATTAAAATTATATGAATTATTGATCAATTAAAAATTGTTTATTTTACTTGGTTTGCTTAAAAACTTAATGAAATTATAAAGAAAGAAAACAAAAAAGCAAGAAATGGAAGAGCAAATAATAATAATAAAATTAAAGAAAAACAAAACAAAAAAAAACATTTAAATAAGCAAACAAGTGAAATATTATTAAAAATACCTTAGCATATAAGTATTAAATAATTTCAAATAAACGGATAACAAATATCTTAAAAATAAACATTTAAAGGTAAAGTTCGTATAATTAAAATGATGCGAAACAAAAAACAAAACCAACAACAATGAGAAAAACACAACAAAAAGTTATTTATGAAAATAATAAAATCCAAAAAAAAATTAAAAAAAAAACATACAATATAGTTTAATTTCTTCTTGAAACTTTCAGTCAGGCGAGTGAGTTTAGATACTTTTGTATTTTATTATTAAAAATGTCTTTATTGTCTTCAGCGTTTTTAAGCTTAAAATATTTTGATTCACAACATTCAAGTTTTTAAAAATATTACAACTTCTTTAAAACAATAACAGTAAGTAAAATAAATACCGAAAAACAATTAAAGGCTGCATGTAAAAAATGCACAGGAGTTGAAGTAAAAGCTTATGCCTCCTGTAGTCGGCTGCTACTGCGGCTAAAGACACGCTTAAGCTTGCTAGACCATTTATTTTTCTTTTTCATATCACTGGAACAATTTGAAGCTGCAAAATCATCAATCATCTGTGTATCGTAGAATACAGCTGTTGCCAGCTGGCTGGTTGAATGTGCATTGCGCAATTTAGGTTTAGCTATTAAAGCGTCTGTGGAGGGTAGCTTACTGCCGGCGCTATTTTGACGTAAGGAGGAGCGTTTCTTAAATTTGCTGCGTTCTTTCTTTTTTGGAATGTCGTCATCGTCGTCATCTGGTGCTGCATGACCGTTAATATTAATGCTGGGAATGTCAGTAGGTGGTGTGGGCAGCTCTTTAAGACTGTGGTACTGCTGCTGCTGCTGCGCACTGGGCAAGTTGCATTTTGTTGTAATGCTATAAATAAAAATGATGTTTTAGTAAATTTTCATAAATGCTGTTAATTAAGCTAGCTAAAATATTACGCTTTTTTGTCTTTGGTGCTAAGTATTAGCGGCGGTGCTGTTGATATATTTGTATCGCGTATAGAATCCGCCAATTTTAACCAGAAATTACATAGAGCGGTTACTTTAGAATTATATTTAAGATGTGTGTAAATTTTGAGCGTTCTTGGAATGATCACAGTTTCTTCATAGAGCAAAGGAATTATTTTGCGTGTTCTATGTTCTGAAGTAAGAATAATAATATTTGAAAAAAATTTCATATTAAAATATTTAAAAGAATGCATCTTACCGATTTGTAAGGCTTGTGTATAGTTGACTAAAAATTTATTTTCTGGACTTTTGAGAAATTCTTCGGTTAGAATCACAATTAAATGTTTGCAACGTTCTTCTATAAGTTGCGACAACGCCTCGTGTGGAAACGAAATACCAGCCAAGAGGTCGCGATCTTTAAGGCACAGCTAGAAGGGTAAAAAAATAAAAGGTAATTATTCGGATGAAATTCATGTAGGCTTAAGAAAAATACAGACTTAAGTAAAAAATGTTTTAGTTTTTATCAAGTGTAGGTCATAAGCAGGATTCTTTTCAAAAATGCTTTATGAAAAAAAAGTTCAATGTATTTCAATGCTTTTTGATTTATAAGAAAGAGTAAACTTTCCGACTAATTGTGAAATTAAACTTCATTTCAACGGCTGCCTTGGCTGACTCTCCAATAGCTCATCCTATCAACGTAATTTTGCAGCACATTTTCAATGATTTCGACACTTATTTAGCACTTATTTCGGCACTGCTGGTGTTGTTCAGTGTCATCCTGCAAAGACGTATTAGCTTAGCAGGAATACCAAATTCAAACATGATGGAGTATAGGTGACTCCTTATTGGACTGTTGAAGGCTGCTTTAAAGATGGTGTGTGTCGATTTGTTTTTCTAGGGTCTTTTCTAAGATTTGTCGTTGCATAAATGTATGGTAGATGGTCAACTTTCCAGGAATAAAGCCACACTGATAAGCTCCAATCGCATGGTGGACGATGGGCTTCCGTCTTTCATATAATAGGCTCGACAGGACATTATATGCGATATTAAGGGGGCTTATCCCACGGTAGTTTCGAAAACAGTTACCTTTATTGAGGATTGGGCAAAACACACTGAGGTTACAATCGTCCTGAATGCATTCTTCGGCCATATTGTGCAGAGAACCTCGTGAATGTATCACAGAGCTTCGCGTCCGTTATTAAACAGCTCAGTCTGTAGACCATTGGCTCCTGTGGCTTTGTTGTTTTCAATCGAGCTATAGCTGTTAAGACCTCGTTGTAGTCGGGCAGTGGAACTTCAATGCTCTCATCCATAATTGGGGAGGTTTATGGAGGTTATCTCTATTGACAGGATTGTTGTCAGTGTCGCCATTTATAAGACTAGATAATACCCTTGTACCACAACCTCGTAGTCCCGTGATAAATATAGCATCATCTTCTTTATCGTTAATACCGGCTTTGACACCGTAGTTCATCGAACCAACTATATTCAAATGATTTAAAATTATTTTGCTGACGATCTTCAGTTCTTACGAGATGTCGTGACTGCTCACATGATGGTTTTTTAATTATTATTTCATCGACTCAATAGGTCGATCAGAGCCAGAAGCATCTTTCACTTAAAAACTTTGAAAACGTAAGCGAGAGAATAATTTCCTCGCAATTGATTAGAAAATAGCAGTTTTGATGCCACTACCTCCTATTCTCTTGCGTTCTAGTGTTTGGGGCAGGACGAATAAGGCATGCTTCCTCAGAGCCTCTCAGTTTCAGTTTGGTTACGGAATATGGTTATATCGTTGTTGCTTGTAGTTTCAAGTTCCTTTAGATTGTCAAAGAAGATTGTCAGAGTAAGTTAAGTCAGGCTCTTCCCTCAACCGTGTACAGAGGAACAAGAACTGGTTATGTTAACACATAAAAGGTAAGCTTGATATTAGTCCTTTCCTTGATATTAGTCTGGCTAGTTCGTCCGCTTTTTAATTACCATAAATGTTTTTGTGACCGTAAACCCAAATAATGGTTATATCGAGTGGACGACTCAGCGTAGCTATTTGATCTTTACGCTGCTTTATTAGCTTGGAGTTATATTTTACAGCAGTTAACGTTCTGATGGCCGTTTCTAGGATTCGCTTCTAGACCACATCCGGCTGCCTAGTGACTGAATTTCTCCTAATCTAACCCCAAAATCTCGCTGAGTATGGAGGAATAAGTCCTGATACCATAACGACCATATCATCCGCATATGTATCTGCTTTGATACTACTATTGTTAAGTATATTCAGCATCTCATTCAAAGCTGAGCCAAAGAAAAGGATAAATCACCACTCCATGAGGTATCCCTCTGTTTATGCATCTAGTAAGTTGGCTATTACCAAGTTCCGACTGTATAACTCTTGTACTGAGCATCGAGACAATCCAGTTCTTCACAAGTGATTCCATTACAACCTCGGTGAGTAAATCACGGATGGCACTTATATTAATGTTGTTGAATTCTCCTTCATTATCAAGAAATGCTAAGTGAATTGTTTGCAATGTAGAGATCTCTTAGGGGGTAGTCATGCAAAACCGTCTACGTTGTTCCGTAAAGGTAATAGATTGACATTTTCTAAATGAAAAGTAGTTTTGGGATTTTTGTTTTTGGAATTAAGTATTCAGTATACTTTTATAACATCTACGTAAATAAGCAGTTGAGAAGGTTTAATGATGTCAGTTACAACATGATTTGCTAAAATAAACAGAAGTGAACTAAGTTGACCTTGTAATTGATAAGATTGCTCTATAAAATAAGATTTAATCTATCTCACAAAATGTTGTGGAAATTCCCTTGTTTAAAGTTCAACTAAAATAAGATTGTGTATAAGTTGAACAGATATTTTTCAAGCGCAAAATAAAGTAAAATGTATTATAACATATGTTAAGAAAATTTACCTACAATTTTAACTGTAACTAACCTTAAAATTATATGCTGGATTTTCTTCCAGTTTTGTCAGCATTTCCACTGCATAGTTTATATCAGCATCGGCAAATAGTACAAATGCATCGTATTTTTGCGGCGGAAGTCCTTTCTGTGCACGCAGCACATCGTCATTGGTAAGATTTATTATATCCGAACCATGTCCATAGTCAGCATCGGGTCCAGATAAATCATTACTTTCATTTTTTTGCAGCTGCTTTTCTTTGTAGGTGCGAGCATCTTCAACTGTGTGGTGTAAGTATGTTATTAAAATTATTTAACTATGACTTATAAATAATAATTCTTTTGTTGGTTACCCTGTTATGCTCAAATTTGACAATCTCAATTAAACGTAGCTTGACCTGGCTTATCAAGAGATAATACTATATCTTTAAAATCTAGCCAAATGCAGCCACTCAATGTCAGAATGATAAAAGCTTATTTAACGCAAACAGATATTGAATGATTTACACGCGCCCGCAATAAAAAAAAGCAAAAAAATAGCAAATTAACAGATATAACTCGCATTTGTTTCAAAGTCAACAAAACAAGTTACAAAAGAAATGGAGCATGATAAGCACAGCGGAAGCAAACAAAGTTTTGCGACGTTTTTGTGCTTTGTTGCTTAAAAGCAAACAAATAAGCTTTTGTATTAAGTGAAGATAAAACGTGACTTTATAATTAGATAATTAGTTAAAAACTACTTGAAGCAATTGCTTAAGGCGACACCCACCTAGATTATCGAAGATATCATCACAAACATCCCAGCGATCGATGAAGCCCAAATAGCGTTCTAAATGCATAAAAGTGGCTGTCTTGGCATTGTGTGTCACCCAGAGCTGCAGCACTTTGGCCATAGGATCATCGCCAGTCATAGAAGATTCATCACAGAGGGATTTTTGTTGCGATAATGCGGCAAGACCACGCCAATCACGCTCGTAACCCTCCTCAGAACGCAGCAACTTCTTCAGATTCAATAGCAAAGACAGTTGTTGACGCGTCCTCTTGCTTAGCGCTGTTAATGGTATTTCGTTAAGCGGATTTGCAGCTATTGCAAGTTCTTCGTTGGTAGAAGGTACAACGCTTGTTGAATAACTCATATTGGTTGTGGACGTTGTCGTCTGCTGTGATTGTATCAGCGTATCAGATTTTATGCCACTTCATAAGAACGTTTCATGAGCTGTGAATGGCAATTAATCGCAATACATTTTAGTTAATTTATATTAAATGCTTATCTTATCGATTAATGGATGAAGTATCACTGCTTTAACTTACCCCTTGACCACGAAACAGCCAGCGTTTGTTTATCTATCTGTAGCGCTGCAATTGTTTAACTTGCGCAGCTTATTTTTAGCAATTGTTTTTGTTGTTGTGTTGCCAAACTGTATCAGCCACAAAACTAGATTATCTTTCGCTGACAATGAGCGATAGCCATGGACGGAGTTGTTGGCAGATATAGTCTGAGCCGTTACTGTAGCTGCCACCAGCGTCTAATAACCTGACTCAATATGCTGCTGCTGCCTCTGTCTTTTCTGCTTTAGTTCAATCAAGAGATTTATGTTTAATGTTCATGAAAATATGTAAAATTTTGAAAAATAAGCCACATTTTAAGTCAACGCGCGCTTACCTGCAGCGCAAGGCTGTCGGCTGCCAGCGCTGACGTCGCCGTTATCGCTGCCGCAACTGTTGTTAATTTATTTATTTATTGCCCCCCCAGCTCCAACGATGTCAAATGCACACAATTAATTTTTTATATATATTATAGCTTTAATTGATTTATGAACAATTTGGCAAAGTTTTTCTTGGAAATTTTTATGTTGTTGCAAAAACATTGACTCCTTTTCGTTGTTTTTTACACTCTTCACTGTTTATTGCAAACGATGTTGGTTGGAAAATTAAAACAGAAAACAACAATCAAAGTTATAATTAAAACTGGAGAACAAGAAAAAATGCTTTTAACAAAAATGAAAATAAAACTCGAATGAAAGGCGCAGCCGATGAACTGTCAATTGTGTTGAGAGCAACAAGTGTTTTGACAGGGTTGTTTTTTATGGCACAGAAATTAATGTGCTTTTGGGTATGTACTAAATAATAGTACTCGTTATTACATACTGGCGATGTGCCAAGCTAATTTAGTATTATACTATGTTCACACTGATCTCAAATTAAGTAATTTCGTGAGATAGTTTCGAAATTGTACAGAACTGTTCACACTTACTGTTGATTTAATTTCGTTTGACTTATTATTTTTTGCAAAAATATTTCGCTCTTCAATCAGCAACCCATTCAGTGAAACATCGTTCAACTAAGTTTAACTAAACGGTTTGCTTTTTAGAGGCATAGAACTTTGAAATAGAATAAAACAAGGATTAATTTTTGAAAATTGATATGAAATTGACTTTATTCAAAAGATAATCTTCTGGCATTATAACCTAAATATGATTTGTGGCATATGACCGCCATGACTGGCTCGGATGTAACCTAATCTGGAGGTCCAATTTTGAAACACTTTTTCAACATTTGTGGCCATATATCGGCAATAACGCTACGAATGTTGTCCTCCAAGTGGTCGATCGTTTTGGGCTTATCGTCGTAGACTAGCGACTTCACATATCCCCAAAGAAAATAGTCTAGCGGCATTTAAACATTTCATAGGTCCGAAACGTCACATTATGCGGTAACCGAACTTTTTCTTCAGTAAATCAATTGTGACACGAGCTGTGTTACATGTTGCTCCTTCCTAGAAACAATAAAGTCAATAATCATGGCTCTATAGCGGTCACCATTGACTATAACGTTTTGGCCAGTATCGTTTTTAAAGAAATAAGGTCCAATGATTCTACCAGACCATAAAGCAAATCAAACAGTCAGTTTTTTTGGATGTTACGCTGTCTCAATATACACTTGAGAATTTTCTTCACTCCAAATACGGCAGTTTTGTTTAAGGGCCAAATAGACCACACAGACTGTCGGTCAGACAGATGTTTTTTTCTTGTCATTGCAACGACTATACACTACACAGACTTCATGCACTCAGACTTGGTTTTTTAGTTCACTTTTGTTGCGCGATGAGTGAGGACAGCGATGCTTCATGATTTATATCTTTATTTTCATGACTAACACTTCATATTTATTGTTTTTAATATTTTTTCAGAATCATTTTTGCTTTTAATCTTCCAAAGTGACGGCAAAGATTTAAAAAGGTTTGATAATTTCAACAACATTTGTCCTATGTTTCGCTGCAACACGTCTTTGCTCAACAAAAGTTTCTCAAGTCTGTGAGGTTTCACCATACACTACACAGACGGTCCGTCAGACACGACCGAAAATCAAAATATTTTAATTTTTGTCAGACATCTGAACAGACCTTCAAACAGCCAAATACATTACTACCTCAAACAAGGTAATGTCGTTTATATTACCCACAAAATTAGGCAAAAATGCACTGCAACCCTGAAATCTGAATAAAGTGTGAATTAAACACAGCCTTTTTGTGACGTATTAACAATCTTGTTATCCATTTCAGCTGAGACGTCAAAATTATACATGACACATGATAATGGCCACATTCAGATACTTAGCTGTTTTGACCCTTCGGGTAGCAACCCATTCAGTGAAACTTGGGTGAGCAATGTTTTCAATGAATTAAAGTTGTACAATTAATAAGATGTACGGTTATGTGGGAAAAAGTTTTGCAAACTTACTTTGAGCAAGAATTTTCTATTTTTAATTGAACATTTAAGCTGGCAACTGTTGAGTATGCTGAATATGGCCAATAATGAGTTGACAAAAAAATAAATCAAACGTCTTGCGTAAGGTATCCGCAAGATGGAGAGCGAAACTGCCGAAAATGTCAAAGCGAACTGCTTCAGTTGTTGTTGTTGCTGTTGTTTCTTTCGACAGCCAGTTTATTTTGACACTTTCGGCTATGCGAAAGAGAGCACTGTCAGTTTTGCAGCAATCTTGTTATTCAACCATGGGCATAGCACAAGAAATAAGGTAGCCGCAGGGCTGAGAGCCGAAAGTCAGAACTGTCAAAATAATACTGAACGAAGTAGAGCAACAAAACGAGACATAAAATTATTTGTATTAAATTTGACAATTCTGACTCTGAGCGAGAGAGGATTGATATCCCTGCAGCTACCTTGTTTATTGCACTATGACCATGGGTATCTATCTCTATTTTCATGAGAAGTCAAATATCGGGATAACCATCTTAATATATAATAGACAAGCGTCCTGCTCCGTGCTCTATATCGCTCAACCTGTTATAGTTGTTATTGCTATGTATAGGCTGAACATTGTAGCCTGGACCAGAAACTGTTTCGCTATTACAGTGCTTTTTATATGAAAATTTATTTGATATTTATCAGTAAGGACACATTGACGATGACTGGAACAAAATAACATTTGAAGTGAATAAAAAATGACATATCGTCTGCTACATAATTATTTTGATACGACCCGTCGTATGACGGGCTTCTATACTTGTGATAGAATAATAAGGTAGGCTATCAGGTATATTAATATGGCTGCTCAAATGTCTAGTCTTACAAAAACAATGCTGTGAGTGCTATACACGTCAAATGGAAAGTTAACAACAACAATTAGAACAACTCAAATTCGAACAGTTGATTTTGATATCTAGCTCACTTCCTCTCCAATATTCGCCTACCTTGTTATTCTATCATGCACGGGAGTTTCGGTCTGATTTTTAACATTACTCTTAAAAAACTACCAGAAACTTTGTTGTGCACACTAACCAACCCTTCCGGCAGCACTTTGAGTTTAATAAGAAGTTAATTAACCGGTACTTGTCAGAAGGTACTTGTTAGAAGGTATTTGTCTTGTAGGGTCGTTACTACTTACTTAGATGGCGCTTACAACCGTTGGTCGGTTTTGGCCTCGTCTAAGAATTTTCGCCAGCCTCTTTTGTCGTGCGCTTGCTGGCGCCAGTTGGAAACTCCAAGCGTTGTCAGGTTATCCAATGCCTGGTCTTTCCAACGGAGATGCGGTCTTCCTCGTCTGCGTTGGCCACCGCTGGGTACCGAATCCAATATCTTTTTCGCTGGAGCTTCGTCGTTCATTCTCTCGACATGACCTAGCCAGCGAAGCCGCTCAATTTTAATACGCTTGACTATATCGATGTCGGCATATAGCTCATACAGCTCATGGTTCCATCGTATTCGGTACTCGCCATTGACGCAGATTGGACCATAGATCTTGCGAAGGATTTTTCTCTCGAACGCTCCCAAAGTCCTTTCATCAGAGCTGCTCAACGTCCAGGTTTGTGATGCGTATAGTAGGACGGGCATGATTATTGACTTATAGAGCGTCAGTTTTGTTCGTCGAGAGAGAGCTCTGCTTCTCAATTGCCTACTGAGCCCAAAGTAACACCTGTTGGCAAGAGTTATCCTTCGTTTAATCTCAATACTGATATCGTTGGAGGAGTTTATACTGGATCCCAGGTAAACAAAGTCCTTCACTACCTCAAAGGAGGTGTTGTCAACAGTGACGTGGTTTCCAAGACGCTGGGACTGTTTGTTTGTTGACACAAGATACTTCGTTTTATCTGCGTTCACTGCAAGACCCATTCGACTCGACTCTTTTTCTAGCCTGGAGAATGCTGCACTGACTTCGCGCGTATTTTGACCAATGATGTCAATATCATCAGCATACGCCAGCAGCATAACACTCTTATAGAAAATTGTGCCGCTGCGTCTCAGGTCAGCAGCTCGGATGATCTTCTCCATGACTATATTAAAAAAGTCGCACGATAAGGAATCACCTTGTCTGAAACCTCGCTTGGTATCGAAAGGAAGGGAGAGGTCCTTCCCGATTTTCACTGCACTGCTGGTGTTGTTCAGTGTCATCCTGCAAAGACGTATTAGCTTCGCAGGAATACCAAATTCAGACATGATGGCATATAGGTGACTCCTTATTGGACTGTCGAAGGCGGCTTTGAAATCGACAAAAAGATGGTGTGTATCGATTTGTTTTTCGAGGGTCTTTTCCAAGATTTGTCGGAGCGTGAAGATCTGGTCGATGGTGGACTTTCCAGGTCTGAAGCCACACTGATAAGGTCCAATCAGTTGGTTAACGATGGGCTTCAGTCTTTCACACAATACGCTCGACAGGACCTTATATGCGATATTAAGAAGGCTAATCCCACGGTAGTTGGAGCAAATGGTGGGATCGCCTTTTTTGTGGATTGGGCAGAGCACACTGAGGTTCCAATCATCTGGAATGCTTTCTTCCGACCATATTCTGCATAGAAGTCTGTGAATGCATTTAAACAGAGCTTCGCCACCGGTCTTAAACAGCTCAGCCGGTAGACCATCGGCTCCTGCGGCTTTGTTGTTTTTAAGCCGAGCTATAGCTGTTAAGACCTCATTATAGTCGGGCAGCGGAACTTCAACGCTGTCATCCATAATTGGGGTTTCCGGGATATCATCTCCACTGGCGGGATTGTTGACAGCGTCGCCATTTAAAAGTCTAGAGAAGTGCTCCCTCCATAACATCAGTGTACTCTGGATATCTGTCACTAGATTCCCATTTTCGTCCTTGCAGGAAGAGGCTCCGGTCTTAAAACCATCGGCCAGGCGTCTTATTTTTTCGAAAAATTTTCGAGTCTCATTCCTGTCGCCATGCATCTCAATTTTCTCGCACTCACGCATTTCCGCCTCTCGTTTTTTTCGCCTGAAAATGCGTCTCTCTTCCCTCCTCTTCTCTCGGTATCGCTCCTTAACAGCACGCGTCACAACCGACTGCAGGGTGGCTTTGTAGGCGGCGTCCTTCTCTGCAGTGGCGTCGCGACACTCCTGGTCGTGCCACTGGTTTCGGCGAGGGCGGTGGTAGCCTATCACCTCTTCGGCAGCCGTACGCATAGAGTGGGATATGTGCGTCCACTGTCCGCATATATCGTCGATCGGAGGAGTGCTTTCTTGAAGCAGGAGTGAGAGTCGAGTAGCGAAGGCTTCGGCCGTCCGTTTTGACTGCAGCTTGTCGACGTCTAGCTTTCTTTGTGTAGGATTGCGAGCATTCTTAGCTGCGCACAGACGTGTGCGGATCTTGGCTGCGACAAGATAATGATCCGAGTCTATGTTAGCACCACGGATCGTGCGTACGTCTAGTACACTGGAAGAGTGCCTTCCGTCAATCAAAACGTGATCAATTTGGTTGCATGTTTTTTGATCAGGGGACAACCAGGTGGCCTTATGAATATTGAGATGCTTGAATCTAGTGCTACTA